>JAUAMA010000002.1:49983452-51183452 GCA_030819835.1 Acmispon strigosus
ATCTACATGCAAAATGCAAAATAAATATAAAATCTACATAAAAACAATAAAAAACCTACATGCGACTCAAAAATAATAAAATAAAAAGACTAAAAAGACCCTAAAAACATCATATAAAATCCACTCATCACACCACTATACCCAACGACAGCTTGTCCTCAAGCGACAAAACTTAAAGAAAAACTCGTCCCTGGGTTTTGAAAAAGTTTTATCTGATTACAACTTGAAGCACAGAAACCTTTCAAAGAAAGCTTAGCAGAAAAGGAAGACATGCATGTTTTATAGACAAAGAATCAAGAAAGTTAGGCTTGGCTTTTAACATGTTGAGTTCATCAATTAAGCTCACAAAATAATATCCTCCATGAAAACAAGAAAGCTCAATAATCCTGCCTATAATTCAAATCAAAACTGAAGTAAAGCAACCAAGTGATTTTGAAGAGATTTTTGAAGGTTGTAACTTGGCCAAAGGGTTGTTTATTTCAAGGTATGGATTTCAAGAAATTGGCAACTCTATTGGCTGACTCAGAAATTTTGTTGTTAAGTGATTTTTTCCTTGACTAAGAGCTTCAACAATTCAACACAAGGGTTCTCTCAATTTTTTCCTTTTCTCTCTTTTTTTTTTTTTTTTTTTTTTGAACAAAGTAGTGGAATGTATGGGATGAATGACTTGAATTTTACTCCCCTCATACTCTTTCTCACCCCACTACTTCATTATTTTTTTCCTTAAGGCACATACCTTATTTTTTCAAACTTTTTCTTCCTTCATTTTTTTTTAGAGAGAAACCCAACAAACAAAGCTCTACAAATTCAGCACATGCATCACTATAACAACTTAAAGATATCACACAAAGTAGGCTCCAAAGAATGACTCTTTTAAGGCTCAAAAGGGGCTACTAGTGGATATAACATTTCAAGCAAAAATCTGAGTTTTCAAAAATGCCTATAATCTCTCTTCAACTCACAAAGTGTACAAAACTCCAATCAACATGTAACACAAGGCAGAAAAATTTTACAATCATGCATCAGAGTCCTCAGCTCTCAGAAAAAGATAGGGTAAGTGGTACCCCTTTTAGAACTCAGAAAAACTTTTGCCAACAACCAAAACAATCAAGATATCAAAAATCCTTTCTACAGCATGCAATCCTAACTGCTTAAAAACATAGAATTTTTCACAAAGCAGTTAAATCAGATAAAGCATTTCACAAAGCTATAGCAACATCAGAATGGATAATATACTCAAAGACTCATGCAAAAATAAAACAGAAAAACTAAACTAAAAATAAAAATAAAACTAAAAGCTATAAAAATAAAAATAAAAAAAAACTATCAAGCTGGTATAGTAACAAATTTTCCACAAAGGTCCAAGGAAACCTCAATGTAAAAATTCTCTTTGAACACTCAAGTTCAAGAGGGTTCTTCCTCCTTTTGGTACCTATCCTGTAACAATGAACAAACAAAAGTCTCACAAGCAAAGCTTGCTTGACTTGTTAGTCCCAAAAACAGCACAAAAGATCATGGGTTGAAAAATTTGTGTCCACCTTAAAAAAAAACAAAAATTCTTGAGTTTCCCAAAAATTAAAACCATTGTAGAAACAAGGGAAAACTCAAAGAACTTTAAAACTTTCAGAAAAATGGTGAACACAAAATTTATTAAAAATTAAAAACAGCAAATAAAAGTAAAAACGGCAAACTGCCCGAGCTCCAGCGCTTGAGCGTTGGGGATGCCAACGCTTGGGCGCTGGAATTAAAAGAATTACTGGGCATCAGAGGTCCCAGCGCCTGAGCGCTGGGTTCCAACGCTGTGGCGCTGGAAAAAAAGAAAATAAAAAACTGGGATTCCAGGGGCTTAGCGCATGAGCGCTAGCCCTCCAGCGCCTAAGCGCTGGGATCAACTGGAACCAGGGGGCTTTTACAGGGGCCTAACGCTCGTGCGTTGGCCTCCAGCGCCTAAGCGCTGGCCCCTCCTGCAGCAACAACATAGAATTTTTTTTTTTCTTTTATTTATTTACAAGAGTTGTGCAAAAATTAAAAAAACTGAAACATAAACTATCCTAAGTTGGGTTGTCTCCCAACCAGCCCAATGTTAAGGTCCGAGATAGACCCTTCCCCTTAATCAATTGGGGGTTCAGCAAGTTCAACAGTCATCACTTGACTCTCATAATCTCCTCCTAAGTAAGGTTTCAGCCTTTGCCCATTGACAAGAAATGTGTTCTTTGTTCCCCGATTTTCCAACTCAACCGCACCATGAGGAAAGACTTTGGTGATTAAAAATGGTCCTGTCCATCTTGACTTCAACTTTCCAGGGAACAACCTCAGCCTTGAGTTATACAATAACACAAGTTGTCCTGGATTGAATTCTTTTGGCAAGATTTTCTTATCATGCCACCTTTTTGTTCTTTCTTTGTAGATCCTAGCATTGTGATATGCTTGGAGTCTAAACTCATCCAGCTCATGTACCTGTACCTGTCTTTTATCCCCAGCTTCTTTGGGATCCATGTTCAAATATTTCAAAGCCCAAAAGGCTTTATGCTCAAGTTCCACAGGCAAATGACAAGTCTTACCATAAACCAACTGGTAAGGAGAGGTTCCAATAGGAGTTTTAAACGCAGTTCGGTAAGCCCACAAGGTGTCATCCAATTTTTTTGACCAATCCTTCCTTGAGGTACCAACTGTTTTTTCCAAAATCCTTTTTAACTCTCTATTTGAAACCTCTACTTGTCCACTAGTTTGGGGGTGATAGGGGGTAGCAATTTTATGACTAACACCATATTTTTTCAAAAGAGTTTCAAAAGCTTTATTACAAAAATGCTTACCTCCATCACTGATTATTGCTCTTGGCACCCCAAATCTAGTAAAAATCTTTTTCTTCAGAAAATCAAGAACAACTTTTCCATCATTTGTGGGAAGGGCTGATGCTTCAACCCATTTAGAAACATAGTCAACAGCAACCAAAATATACTGGCAACCAAAAGAAGGTGGAAAAGGTCCCATAAAATCAATGCCCCATACATCAAAAAGCTCAACTTCCAAAATCATTTTTTGGGGCATCTCATTCCTTCTTGAGATATTACCAGTTCGTTGACAGCGATCACACCTTACCACAAATGCTCTACTATCTTTAAAGATAGTAGGCCAATAAAAACCACTTTGGAGGACTTTAGCTGCAGTCCTCTCACCTGAAAAATGGCCTCCATAATCGGAGCCATGGCAATGCCATAAAATAGCCTCAAATTCTTTTTCTGGAATACACCTTCTAATGATCCCATCAGAACATTCTCTAAACAAATAAGGTTCATCCCAGAAAAAGAATTTAGCATCATGTAAAAATTTCTTCTTTTGTTGCCAAGTCAAATCAGAAGGCAACACACCAGCAGCTTTAAAATTAGCTAAATGTACATACCATGGAGCTATCTCTTGGACAGCTAAAAGCCTCTCATCTGGGAACTCCTCTTGAATAGGAATTGGATCGGAGTTCCCTTCTTCAAGCCTTGACAAATGGTCTGCTACACCATTGTCCTTCCCTTTCCTGTCTACAATTTCAAGATCAAACTCTTGCAAGAGTAAGATCCACCTGATCAACCTGGGTTTAGCTTCCTGCTTAGCAAACAAATACTTCAATGCAGCATGGTCAGTATGCACAATAACTTTAGTACCCAAAACGTAAGGTCTGAATTTGTCTAAAGCATAGACAACGCTCAACAACTCCTTTTCAGTTGTAGCATAATTTTTTTGAGCTTCATTCAGAACCTTACTAGCATAATAAATCACATGTAAAACCTTTCCATTTTTCTGACAAAGAACAGCCCCTATTGCATTATCACTAGCATCACACATAATTTCAAAAGGCAAATCCCATTGGGGAGCAACAATGATAGGGGCTGAAACAAGTTTTTCCTTTAATAATTTAAAAGCAGCCAAACACTCATCATTAAAGATAAAAGGAGCTTCTTTTTCAAGGAGATTTGTCATAGGCTTAGCAATTTTAGAAAAATCTTTTATAAATCGCCTATAAAAACCTGCATGACCAAGAAAGCTTCTTATACCTTTAATATTAGTGGGAGGAGGTAGATTTTCAATGATTTCAGTTTTAGCTTTATCTACCTCAATCCCTTTTTCAGAGATCTTGTGCCCAAGCACAATGCCATCTTTTACCATAAAATGACATTTTTCCCAATTAAGTACCAAATTCTTTTCTTGGCACCTAACAAGAATCCTTTCCAAATTGCTCAAACACTTGTCAAAGTTGGGGCCATAAACAGAAAAATCATCCATGAACACTTCCATACATTCACCAATTAAATCATAAAAAATAGCAAACATACATCTTTGGAAGGTTCCTGGAGCATTACACAAGCCAAAAGGCATTCTTTTATAAGCAAACACCCCGAAGGGGCAAGTAAAAGCAGTTTTTTCTTGATCCTTAGGATCAACAACAATTTGATTATAACCTGAGTACCCATCCAAGAAACAATAGTACTCATAGCCAGCCAACCTGTCAAGCATTTGATCAATAAAGGGAAGGGGGAAATGATCTTTCCGGGTGGCAGAATTTAGCCTCCGGTAATCTATACAAACTCTCCATCCAGTTACCATCCTGGTGGGAATCAATTCATTGTTCTCATTTGGGACCACAGTAATTCCCCCTTTCTTGGGAACTACCTGAACAGGACTAACCCATTCACTATCAGAAATGGGATAGATGATCCCTGCATCTAGCAACTTAATCACTTCTTTCCTTACCACCTCCTTCATGGCAGGATTAAGTCTTCTTTGGGGTTGGACTACAGGTTTAACTTGTTCTTCTAAACAAATTTTATGCATACAAACAGTGGGGCTTATGCCCTTAATATCCTCTATAGTCCAACCCAAAGCAGATTTATGAGCTCTAAGAATTCTTACCAGTTTTTCTTCTTCAAGAGGAGAGAGGGAACTACTCACAATGACTGGCTTGTTATTACCTTCCTCAAGAAATACATACTTAAGGGTGGAAGGTAAGGGCTTCAATTCCCTCTTTTCCTCTTGAACTTCTTCCTCTCTTTTCAGCTCCTCTACCCAATTTCCTTTTGAAGGGAAAAAATGGGCAGCTTCCAGATATCTTGCCATTTCAATGACCTGTTCGTCATTGCTTTCAATATCTTCAAAATCCAATCCTTCAGAGATTATAGTCTCTAAAGGATCTTCTTTCCACATGGCAACAAACTGTTAGGCAGAAATTTTTTTTTTTTTTTATATATATACAAGAAGTACTAAATAAAATAAAAATAAGAACTTGAAAGAACCTATCCCCGGCAACGGCGCCAAAAACTTGATAAGAAAATTGCAAGTGTACAATTTACTATCGCGTAATATAAAAGATTATCGAACCCAAGGGATAGGTGTTCTTATATTTATAAAGTTTAGTACTTGTGCAAAGAAAATAAAATAATATGATTGATGTTTGGTTTAGGAAAAGATGAGAGCAATAGCATAAAATAATGAGAAAATAAGATGAGAGAATTTAAGCTCTTGGGTTGATTTACATAATCTATAAAACATGCTAGAAAACTTTTACTAAATTTCTGAACTTTAAATTCAAATTCATGGTGCTATAGCCTAAGTTTCTACACCCTAATAGCCTTAAGAAATGTAGAACTTTCTTACCTAATTACTAACTCCATAGCCTTGGTTATTAGTTAATTAGAGAAGAAGATGAAGAGAAAATTCGGGCCAACACAAAGCTACGTCCATCCTTATAGCCTTAAGAAATGTATACTTATAACCTTTTTTATTTCCTATTTCCCTTACTACTTACCAAATGGCCTTATGAATAAGTAGAAAGCAAGAAATCTTTTGATCACAAGATTAATGAAGAACAAAGAAATAAAACATGAATAGAAGATATTATTCAGAAATGTAAAAGAAAACTAGAACATGAATTATAAATTAAAACAACCCAAAAACTTAAAAGAAGAATTAGCCAAGCATGGCTAAAAGATTCATTGAATTACCCTGGATAGGAGCTCAAGTATGGCTTCCCACAAGTCCTAGGAACAATGATCTTTGAGGGAGAAAGAGAGAATACTTGTTGTATTCTATGAAGGTGTGTCTTACAAGTGAAGAAAAGGGTCATATTTATAGTAAAAATCCAGCCTCCAACGCTTGAGCGCTGGCTTTCCCAACGCCTAGGCGCTAGGATGCATTAAAAACCCACTTTCTGTCCGAGGCCCAGCGCTTGAGCGCTGGCTTTCCAACGCTTGGGCGCTGGGACACAATCTGACTCATCATCTAGTCAGAACCCCAGCGCTGGAGCGCTGGGATCCCAACGCTGGAGCGTTGGGATGCTGCTTCTTCATCTTCTTGCTTGTTCTTCCTTCTTCATTCATGGTAGTGGGTTTTGATGGCCATAAAAAGCCACTAACCAGCCTTGATCAATTCTGAAACCCTTCCTCCACTAACATCAATTCCTTTAAGCATTTTTTCCATGTGCTAAATTGGAGAGTGACTCTTCATATTTTTCTTTTTCACTTTGGTCCTCCCTTGGTTAGCACTTCATTTTAAGCCCTCATATTCTCTCAATCTCCACTTTTAGTCCTCCACTCTTGAACTTTTACAACTTGGTCCCTGACTTCCTGAAACTTTACAAATTGGTCCCTGGCCCAAAAAATGATAACTAACCAGCTTCTCCTAAAAATATAAAATAACTAAAAAAATCCCTAAAAATATAAAATAAAGATAGAAAAACACAAAAAATCTAATCTACATGCAAAATGCAAAATAAATATAAAATCTACATAAAAACAATAAAAAACCTACATGCGACTCAAAAATAATAAAATAAAAAGACTAAAAAGACCCTAAAAACATCATATAAAATCCACTCATCAATGTCCATACCGGCGGTGCCACAATTGTGTGTTGTCTTCAGATGTGGCTTGGAGACAGGTTGGAGAAATCACCGAAGCAAGCACAACAAACATCCTGTTGGCTGACATCTCTGTTTGGATAATTAAGCCTCTTCTTGGGTGGTAGATCTTACACATGTCATCCTGGATAAGAATGGCTAACTTCTTTTCTTGAAGCTGACCAATACTTAAGAGGTTATTTCTTAACTCCGGTATAAAATAAACTTCTGTGATTACCTGAGTTAATCCATTGACATGAAGCTTGACATTTCCTTTTCCCATAACCATCGTCCTTGAGTTATCTCCAAGTTTCACTGATTGTCTGAACTTTTCGTCAAGATCAAAGAACCAGTCCTTGTTACCACACATGTGGTTGCTGCATCCTGAGTCGAGGAACCATACATTTTCCCTTTTTGATTGATTTATCTCTACATACGCCATCAGAAGCATCTCTTCTTCCGCATCGAATTCTGCATAATTCTCACATTTCTCTCCACTAGGGCATTCATATTGATAATGTCCTAGTTTCTGACAATTGTAGCACTGGACCAAGGCTTTGTTAAAAGGTTGCCTACCCCTGCCTCGACCTCTTCCTCTGAAACTTCCACGAACTCTTCCTCTCCCTTCAACCCTGTGTTCATCTCTTCCTCTACTTTGCTCTGAATTGGTGATGTTCAAAGCATGCTCCTCCTCCTTCTGTCCTCGCATCCTTTGTTCATGGACTAAAAGGCTACTTTGGAGTTCATCTATTGTCATGGTGGAGAGATCATTGGACTCTTCTATCGAATAGACGACATAATTGAACTTGACAGTCATTGATCTCAAAATTTTCTCAATGATCACAATTTCCTCCATCCTTTCTCCATGCGCCTTCATCTTATTAGCAATGGTCAATGTCCTGGCAAAGTACTCATCGACTTTTTCACCCTCCTTCATACCAAGGATCTCGAACTCTCTCCTCAAGGCCTGTAGCTGCGCACGTTTCACCTTGGTAGAGCCTTGATAATTCTGTCTCATTGAATCCCAGATAGCCTTCGCAGCCTCCTTATTGAGTATGGTCTCAATAATAGTCCTATCTATAGCTTGGAATAGATAGTTCTTGACCTTCAAATCCTTCAGTTTCAGGTCTTCGTTACGCTTTAATTGCGCCTCTGTTGGCTGTACCCCTTCTGCTGTTGCAGGAATCCCACTCTCTATCAAGCCCCAATACTCCTTTGATATGAGGAAGTTCTCCATGAGCATGGCCCAATGGTCATAATGACCATCAAACCGTGGAATTGCTGGCTGAACAAAGCTGCTGTTCTCAGTAGCCATAATTCTCTGAATTAAGGAAACAAGCTCCGCTGGAACTTCCTCAATTCAAACATGAAAACCATGCGAAAAAAGAAAGTTTGGCCATAGCGTTACCAAAATGACCAATAAAAGTAGGGTCAACAAAATCAAACGATAAAGCTAAATCCTGACAATTTCGGAGAATAGAAGATAAATACGACTTGTATCGGAGGGTCTCTTTCACGCCTCAAACAAAAGCAAGCAGTCATTCTCGAAATAGTCTCGCTAGAAGCAAATGTTAGATGTCATGGAGAGACCATTGAAAAAACATAGCCTCCGGAAGCATAGGAGAAAGAGCCTAGATGACTGTTGACATAGCTGAAACAAGAACCTTGCCAGAGTCATCTCGGGCAATAAAACCAGAACCTGCTAGACTCGTGGTTGAAACCTAGGCATTCAAATTGAACTTCACCACATCAGGTGGAGTTGTGCTCAAACCAAAGGAAGCTCCCTAGAAGCAGACCGAATTGGAGGAAAGGTCGCCAACAAGGAAGGAGAGAGAGAGAGAGAGAGAGAGAGATGAGGCACACTGGAGAAGAGAATCCACAGATGCTGCGGGAATGTTTTGCAATGATGTGTGACGGTTCATGCACATACTTACGTAACTCCAAAACATGCAATACGTCGTGGATATTTGAAAGGAAAGGTGGTAAAGCAACTTGATAAGCTACTGGTCCCACACGACGTGTAATCTGATACGGACCAATGAACTTATTAGTGTAAGTTTCCTAGAATTGATAGCTCTTCTAACTCCCATCGTCAGTGTAACTCGTAGGAAAACGTGATCACTAGCTTTGAACTCTAGATCCTTCTGACGCTTTTCGGCATAACTTTTCTGCCTACTCTGAGATGCTTTCATCTTTTCCCGAATTCCTTTTACTTTTTTCGACATCTATTGGATATACTCGGGTCCATAAAGAATTTTCTCTTCATTTTGATACCAACACAGAGGTGTTCAACACTTTCTTCCGTACAAAGCTTCATAAGGTTCCATCCCTATACTAGCGTGGATACTATTGTTGTACGTAAACTCTATTAAAGGTAGGAGATCGTCCCAGCTTCCGTGGTTGTCAAGAACACAAGCTCTCAATAAGCGCTCTAGGGATTGTATGGTCCTTTTGGTCTGTCCATCCGTCTGAGGATGATAAGCTGAACTCATCCTCAATTTGGTTCCTAGAGCTTCATGTAAAGCTCCCAAAAGGTGAGAGGTAAACTTAGGGCCTCAATTCAAAATGATACTCGTGGGTACTTCGTGAAGTCGCACGATTTCAGATACATACACCTCACTTAGTTGTTTCACGTTGTAAGTAGTCTTCACAGGTAAGAAATGAGCCTACTTGGTCAATTATTCCACGATCACCCAAATCAAATCATACTTTTTCACAGTCTTTTGCAAACCACTACAAAATCCATTGAGATGCTATCGCAGTTCCATTTGGGTACATCCAAGGATTGCATAACTTTTTCGAGTTTTCTGATGTTATACTTTTGCTTTCTGGAAGGTTAGACAAGCTGCCACATATTTAGCTACTTGTTTCTTCATCCCAGGCCATTAGTAGTTCAACTTCAAATCCTAGTACATCTTTGCCGCTCCTGGATGAATACTCAACCTACTCTTGTGTGCTTCGTCAAGGATCATCCTTCTCATTCAAGAGTCATTCGGTACACATACTCGTCCTTTTCACTATAAGACATCGTCCGATCCTACTTCAAAGTTCAGTGCTTTTCCCAGAATAATCCACCGATCTTTTCCAAAAATTCCTTATCTAACATCTTCTTCTCATAGATCTCCTTCATGAAATCACTAGAAATAGTGATCATACCAAAACTCATCCTTCCAGGCGCGATATTAAAATCTATAATCAGATCTCTAAACTTCTCTAACAACTCTATCTCCTTAACCGTCATCATTGATGCACTAATCGCGTTACTACTTAATGCATCTGCTATTATGTTAGCCTTCCCTAGATGATACTGGAGGGTGAATTCGTAATACTTCAAGAATTCCATCTGGCGTTTCTGTCGCATGTTAAGCTCCTTTTGATCAAAGAGATATGGACCGGGCGAGCACCTTCCCGTGGTGGCGAGCCATGAAGACTTATGAAGACACACTTCACTTTCATACTTCAAGCTCGGTGTCTCGTGGGCTTGTGGACTAAGCGAGCACTTCACCTGGTAGAGGGCGACCAGAATAAGGACCATCGAATGGCGAGCTAGGTGGTCTAAGAGGCGAAAAGTTGAGGCTGCTGGGCCAAGTGTTTTGAGGCCCATGGGCCCGTATTATGTAATTTATGGGTTTTTAATGTTGTTTATAACCCTTAAATGCTATTGATGGCTCCCCCACTATATATAGCTGGAGGGGGCTCATGTAAAAGGGATCTATTTTTTTTCTAAACCTAATTCTTCGGTATTCTATGTTCCTAGAACATTTGGCGCCGTCTGTGGGGAATCGGTAAAACCTTTCCCACCAACCATGATCAAGCCATGGTGCTATTCCGTTGAGCGAAGGAAAAGAAAAAAAATGAAGTAAGGTAGTGAATGGGGCAACATAGGAAAGATCGGGAGAAAGAAAAAAATGAGAAAGAAGGTGACGGGGGAGAGAGCGGAAGATCGAGAAAGGAGAAGAAGGAAAAGAAAATAGAGAAGAGGAAGAAGAAGGGAGAGTGATGTTAGCCTAGATAGCAACCTGAGAGGGGGGGGTGAATCAGGTTTACCCGATTTTCGCCTTGATACCTTCTTACTTTCAAGATGAATATAAATACAAACGATTGCAGCGGAAATAAGCGTTGCTTGAAATTAAAGATGAACGGTAGAAGAATGCACACACAGAATTTTATCCTAGTTCACCTTCTATCCACCGAACGCTACGTCCAGTCCCTCAAGAAAACCCCTTGAGGATTTTTCCACTATTGATAAAAATCTCTTACAAGTCCTTACACCAAGTACCTTAAGAATTTCTATCAACCACCTGTGAAAGTACACCACTTTCAACAGCCCCTGAAAGCACACCACTTTCAGTCCCTGAAGGCAAACCACCTTCAGTCCTTGAAGGCTAAACCACCTTCAATCCACACCCTGAAAGTACACCACTTTCAGTAACAACAACCCTTCACCAAGACCCACGGTGAATATTCAATCTACCAGAAAGAGGTGAAGAAGAGTTTTACACAATGGCTGTATCAATCCTTTAACATACAAACGGATTGATCATGAGAATTATGCTTTAAGGCTCTTAAGCATAAGAAGGCTTTCTTGATTCTGAGTTCCTCAAGATATGAACAACTAGAGTGTTCTCTTAATAATGAAGATCATGAACTCAGAATTTTAGGCTCTTTGAAAGTTTAAATATCAGAAGACTAATGAATGAACAACTTTGGCAAAGCTTTGGCATAAAGATGTATTCTCATGTGTTGTTTTATTTCTTGACTCAAATGGACTTTATATAGGCAAGAGAAACGACCTTGAACCAATGCAACCCTTCCCAAAAGGTTTGAGACACAATGGTTCATGAAAAGATGCAACTTTTCGGGTATGTAATCGATTACATTACTTAGGTAATCGATTACACTAAAAGCCATTACTGTTTGAATTTTAAATTCAAACATGTAATCGATTACAAGCAAGAAGTAATCGATTACTTTCCTAGGTGCAATCGATTACCAGAAAGGTGAAATCGATTAGACTCAAGTCTAACATCCAGAAACTTGAACTTCTAAGATCGGCTTGAGATATACTACTTCTTTTAACTTATGAAAACATTAAACTTGATTAGCTTAGATGTTTTAAGGAGCCTTTATACTTGAGAAGCCTTTAGAAGCATAACTCACCTAAAATAAGACTTTTAGGTAGATGTTGAAACATATAGCACTATTTCCTCTAAGTCTTCTTTTCTTCTTTTTGCCGATGAGTTTGTCGTCATCAAAACCTCAGCCAGGGTCAGGAGCAAGACCTTCTTCACAAGTGAAAGGGGAAGAAAGAAAGGAATCGTGAGAGAGAAAAGATGAGGAAGAAAGAATCGGCGACGGAGAGAGAGAGGAAGATCGAATAAGGAAGATAGGGCGAGAGGGAGAAGAAGAACATGTCAGGGGCGAGGACGCCGAGAGGCCAACAATGCATATAACAGCATTCCATAACTGCACTAAAGAGCTTATAGGATTTTGAATATGTCGCAAGAGTACCGATGAGAGGACTTAAAATTAATTTGGATGGATTATGCTCATAGTAATTTAATTGGAAGAGGAATATTATATCTGCTTTTGCTATGAAATTATGCTTTTGTTCACATGTTTCAATAAGTTGACCAAGCTTTTTTGAACTGAATATCAATCATGCAAATAGCAAGCTTTGTTTTGATCATGAGACATATATGCATGCTCAAGTTTGACTCTTCTTTATTTGGGATTTTTGATTGATATAACGCCATGAAGCTGGAAGTTGCAGTATGCTTTTGCTTTGGTTTTTTCCCTAAATTGAATGCAGAATATTGTATATCTTGTTATATGTTCGCCTGATGAGATTTCAATTTTATGCAATTTAACTCCTAGTATATGAGGCTTACCTGATGCCTCTCTTGATTTACATTATGAGTTGGTGATATATGTGCTGACTGTTTATATGCCCGTTGATTCTGGAAATGACGCAGAAAATGCTTAACTTTACAATTTAATCTCTTTTGATGTGTGTTTAATGGCTGAATTTCCTATTTAAAATAAAAGGGCGTGTTTTTGAGTTTTTCATGAAATTAAGCTGGTGGGAAAAATTATGCTGGAAAATGGAAATTTTCTTTAGTTGGGTTAGATTTAAATGGTTTAATGGTTTGAAATATGTTCTCCTTGTATGCACTCGATGCTACTACTCGCAGATTATATTTCCAGAAATTATTATAGTTTTGCCTCTAGTTTAACAGTTTTGGCCGTAAAAAATATGGGTGGTAGACGACTTTTGTTAACCTTTATTTTCAGAAATTATTTTCTGAATTAGTTTTTAATGCGTGTGAGCTCGCCCTGACTTACATCAAGTTTCCATTTGAGAAAAGTACTTTAAAACTTATTGTTAATCTTTCGTGATTAAAATTTAGCCTAGAAAGTGGTTTATCATTCCTGGTATTTACTAATTCTCCATGGTGTGTCTTGTTATTTGTTAACTTCTCCGTTTATACTTTTAAGTATATGATATATGGATTAATTGATTCACACAGACCTCTGTGTAACACCCGAAATTTTCCCCAGTAATTAAATAATTATTTAATTATTCCAAGGTACTATTTGGATCCGCTCGGCGGCATCGGCAAGCGATATCGTCGGCCGAAGTACCGATGAAGTATTCTTTGCGACACTTGGTAGGAAACCAAGCAGAACCCGACTTTGAATTCGGACGAGAATTAGACGTTCTTACTATCACCATGACGATCAGTGGAAAATTTCGTGACGAACGATTGTAATATTGATATGGTTTCCTCCCGGAGCCTGGGAAGGATTTTTCGCGCTAACGGGACTCTTAGCCGAAACTTCAACAGGCGAAACGGACGACTTCGGCACCCCAGATCGAGAATCTAAAAAGCTCCAAATGATTTCATTTGGCGTTTCGAGACCAATTTTGTGCAGAAGATTTTTGTGAATAGTGACTTGGGGAATAGTGTTTTCGGGCAGCGTGGCGCAGACTTCGAGAAAGATCGACCCGGCCCCAAACTGTGCGGGCTCGGTACCCCGAACTGTGCGGTCTCGGTACCCCGAAACCAATAAATGACCCCGGGGCAGATATTCTAAGTGACACTGAGGTACTCACTAATGACCAGAACCCGATGATGACCGGTGACTTGACGCACTGACGCATTGATGCACTGACGGGTCATGATTAAGAATTTATTAATAAACAAACCTAGATATTTATTAGAACTTTCTAAGCTTAGAGTTTAGTCCCTGAACTTTGAAAACCTTACGGTTTGGTCCCCGAACAGTAAATTTTTTTTTTTACTTTAACCTTTTACCGTTTCAACTTTGGTCCTTGGGTAAGTGTAAAAATTAGAATTTTCACCCCATTTTAGGGCCCATGGCCGTGGCCCAAACCCACTCTTAAGGGGGTTAAGTGGCCTTTTAACCTCTTCATCATTCATTAAGTGAAAAATCAAGCGAGTTTAGTGTTTTTTAGAGAGAGAAAGAGGAAGGTTCATCTTCTTCCTCTCCTCATCAACCATGGCCGCCCCCTCCTTCCTCCATGGCAGCCCCTTCCTCAACTCTTTCTCACTTGCTCCTTTGAGGTAAAGTGTTCCACTCACCTCGATCTATATTGCTACCAATTCGATTTTTCATTTCGTTGAGTTTCAATTTTATGCATGTACTAGGATTGGAAAGTCCCTTCACAAATGTTGTTCCCACTACCTTTAGCTTCATTTTGAACCGATTGGATTTTTGATTGAATGAGTTTTGGTTCTTTGAAAAATTTTAAGTTGGGTTTTTGTTAGGGTTCCTTTTGGAAAAGTTATTCCCATTGGATTGATCTTTGAAAATCTCTAATTTATTTTCTTGGAAGTCTTGTTTATGAAAAATTGATTATTTGGAAAAGTGATTTTTCAAGCTTTAGGTAATTATTCACCATAGATTTCTTGTTGTCTTTGATGTGTACAAATTAGATTTTGAAGAAAAAATTTCCATTGAATTAAAGTTGTTTGGCCGAATTGACTAGTGTTTTAAGACTTAGGAAAATTGATTTTCTAACTAGCTTTTTGTAATGTTTAAAGCTTGTATGTGAGGTTTGATGCAAAGGAAATTAATTGCCCTAATTTTTTATGAAGAGGCTGAGAGTTAGAAAATGTCTTAAGGGTTTGGAAAATTTATTTTCATTTGGTTTTGAGAGAAGGACTAAAAATTGAACTCTTGGGTAAATTTGATTATGGAACTTCTAGCTTGTTTTAGGGTTTTGAAAATTTGGGAAATTTAGAGTTTAAAAGTTGACAATTGAATGAATTTTGTATGTTCTTGACACTTAGGGTTTTGTTGAATACAAGAGTTGGAAAATTGATTTGGAAACTTGTAGAAAAGGTAAGTTTTTGGGCAAATTGGCTTTTGGAACTTATAGTTCAAATTAGGGTTTTGAACATTCTGAAAAACTTGGGTAAATTGGTGTGGAAATTGGATTTAAAAGTTATGTTTTTGATTGTGTGATTGATTTGGAAATTGAGTGAAGTGTTTGGTGAAAAGTTGGAAAATTTTAGGGTTTTTAGAATTTTGGGCAGAATTGAAGTTTGATAAAAAGTGTGTGTTTTTGTCTTCTAAAATATTGATTAAGGCTTCAAAATGGTTTGTAAGCATATAGCATTGATGCTCTTTGAATGGTTTAAAGTTTTGAGAAGTTTTGGTTTTTGTAACTTGGGTTTTTTTCTAAGTTCTTTGGTAGGCGTCGAGAAATCTTGTTTAAGTGTCTTCGACCTCCGAGCATTTCCTAAGTTGTAGAACCTTTGTCTAAGTGTTTAGACCCCTGTTTAGACCAGCCCCTTGACCATATGTTTAAGTTCAAAGTTCTAAGCTAGGTTGTGTTTGTTGAAGGATAACGAGACCCCGAACTGATCTAGACGCACGGAGCTTACGTGACCACCAGGATCGACTACCTTTAAGGTAACGGCACTTCGTATCCTTAGCTACTAGCATAAGTATAAATTATGCAAATGTATGCTCTACAATTTTTTGAAATTGTAGTTGACGGCGTTCTGAGAACGACCCGAGTTATAACTGTATTGATTGTGATATTAATGCAGTATTTGAAGGCATCTGATATGCTGGATTAAAATTGTTTGATGTTTGTTTGTATGTGCGTCTTGAATTGATTGAAGTCCTTGCATTACTGTTTCTTGTAAGCATGCTCTCATTTCCGCACATGTTTTATATCTGTTGATATGTACCCTTGCTCTACATAATTCATGTTAATTATGAAGCTAACTTAGGCAATGTATAAAGACAAGTAAGACCTAGATCGGGTAGTTAATTAAATATACGTTCCTTGAGGTAAGTAACTATATACAGAGTTGCTCGAGCCTTTCTTGGAATACGTATAAGGTGCATGAGAGCTCACGCCGAACCTGCAGAAGTGGCGAATCACAATGGTCGATGGAAAGCCACCGTCGTACCTACACTGGGGAAACGTCCCGCCTCCCACGAACCGGAGTTGGCGCTACATCCGGATAAATTGGGAATGCCCGTGAGCGTTGTAGAAAACCAATGGCTTAGGCATATAGAGACAAATATGCTAATTAATGGGTTTCGGGTTTGGTAGACACTAACTTGTATGTTATTTGTTTGTCCCTCTGCTTAGATAATCTGTTTGTTAGTAGTGTATGTTCATATAGGAAATGCTTCATGTGTTGCTTCTTTTTGAAGTTGACCCTTGGCTGTCTGTTTTGTGTGGTTGCTGGTGATTCGTCGCCAGCTGGACAGCCTTTAGCCGGAAGATGCAGACGAATGCTGTTACAGGAAAACCATGACAAGAAGCCGGGTGCATAGAGCTGGAAGACTTGTGCCGCCCCGCTTTTACTATTATGTAATAATATTTTGTATGCTAACGTGTCAGGGTAGAATTTTTAGGTTGTTTTTTTTTACAACTGACAGCAGGGTTTTTGAAAACGAGTTATATGTTTTGTAAGAAATTTCCAAACTGCTGGTCGGTCAATTTATGCCATATGTTTGGCTATTTGCGAAGTCTGTATTTATAATATTAATGCACCTCAGCATGGCATATTTCGAAAAGGAAAAGGATTTCGAAAAAAATACCCTCCTTTTTCTACATTTTGAAAAGCTCCCGCATATTTATTTACTGTTCACTCGCTACAGTAACGCCCTGAAAATTGGGGTGTTACACTCTGCATATCTGGATTATTGAACCCTGGCATATACTTTGACTATATGGATATATATACATATATATACTTTTTTGAGGTATATATATATGGATTATTGAACTTCTGCATCTCTGCAATATCTTTAGATTTCACTTCCTTGCCTTGTTCAAATGAATTTTGTTGTTCATACGTTATGCTGATGTTATTTGTGTGAAGAGGTTGCTGTAATTAATTGTTGAGCGTTAAATTTTAGATCCTGTTATGATCAGCCTGTGTTATTTTGTTTTTATTTTTATAGAGGAAGGCAGAAGATGTAACTAGATAATCATCCTGTGGTTAAGTTCTCTTGATATTAGAGTTTTAAAGGTTTAGTTTTGAAACTGAAATAAGTAAATCCTCTCGGAATTCCAGAAAAGAATACTTGCTTTTGTGGGTTCGCCTCTTAAAATCTAAATGAGATTAGGGTGATTGAAGTGAAGGTTGATCTAATGATTTTTACTATGTTGTTAGCATATCTCAGTTGAAATATTATTGACTTTACTTTCTAATTCCATATGACCTCTAAAAAGCACACTCATGACAGATAGTTCCATATATTATTGAAGATTCTCTGACAGGCCTCCATGCTACAAAATATTTGTGCCTGACATGTTTATAATTCTTATTTGCCCTGTGTTTTGTTAAAGCTAGAGTATACGAGGCCATTTTTAGAGCTATGTTTTTCCATTATCCGCTTTCCTATTGATAGCGTTTGGTGAGGTGAAGGGGGCTAGTGGAACGTAAAAGGAAGGAGAGTTGTTGGGGAAGTTTTGGTTCAGGGGGACGAGGGCGTTTGAGTATTGGTTGAAGGGGGGTCTAGTGGAGGCCACCATGGAATATTTACTTAACCTTTTATGGGCGGTCTCGTTTTTTATGTTTCTTTCATGTAGGACGAAAGATAAGAAATACACTTGCGCTCTTGGTGATGAGATAATGGCCCAATGGCAACTTCAACACTCTTAGTACAGGGCTGATTTCATTGTTGAATATATGAGAATATGAGAAACCAAAGGGTGTAAAAAAAAGAAAAAAAAAATGAAATTATGGTCCAGTGACGACCTAAAATCTCATTCTTAGTGACGAGACAACTGTCAACAAGTTGCGACCCAACTGGAAAGGATCATACAGAGTCACGGAATCTCTGGGCCAGGGTGCCTATCATTCATAAGAGTTCTCAGGTAAGAAGGGTTCCTAGGTCCTGGAATGCCTCCAATCAGAGACATAATTACAGGTCAAATTGTTCAAAGCAAGGGCGTGCTCTTTTCTCCTCTTGGGGGAATTTTTGATGAGGCAACCTTTGCGACAAAATTTGGTGATCCACATGTCACTGAAACACAAATTGACAATAACGTGAGGCGCACATGTCAATAAAAAACACCTTGTCGTTAATGTGGACTCGCTCAAATAAAGGCCTAGTGGTGGTATATCTATATTCAATAAAATTGCAAATTGAAGTTATTATAGATGTTTAAACAAATGGCCCAGTGGCGGTCTAGATTAAAAATTATCAATTTTGAGAAAAACGGTCCAGTGGCGACCTAAGAACTTACACTCCGCTGCTTCCAAGCAACCAAGGGGGAATAATACACCCTATCCTGGCGCCCTTATCCAGCTCTTAAGGCGAGAGAGAAAGGTGCGTCACGGAGGTTCGCTTGAAACGGCATGCACGACCCTTGTGCGATACGGTGAAGAAAGCTCAGCCTTGATCGAATTAAATCGAGCCCGTCTCTGACCCAAGCCTTGGGCAACCCGAGTGGCCACTGGGATCCAAGCCAAAGGTCTCATTGAGAAAAAGCATCACCATGCGAGCCAAAGCCTTGATTGAATTAAATCAAGCCAAAGTGTCGCCGGAATAAGGCTGAGCGAAAGCCCTGCTTAGGCGGGCCAAAGCCTCATAATAGACAAATAGCACAAACACAGGGCGTTCGGGTCATTACGTGACTCATAAAATCAAGCCTCGGCCACCCTAGCTGCGTAAGTCCAAGCCACTTAAAGCCTCGTTAGAAGATCCATGGGAGTACGGCTCGTAACGCGAGCGGAAACCATGCAACAACAAACACTCCAGTGCGAGTGAAATTCTTCGTCCCTACAAAACAAAGGCGAACGACTCTGATCTCCATTCGGCGAGCGACGACTGATGTGGAAAATGAAATGAACACCACCAAAAGATCTTAATATCCATCAAGTTTGGAGTTTCATACCCACCTGCAAGGTATTTATGAAGTATTAAATTATTATTTTGAGAACTAATGATTGTGTTTGCAGTCAGGGACAGATCTACTTACATCACCATGGGGGCATTTGCCCCCACAAGAATTTTCCTCTTTTATACATAATATGTAATTATGTGTGAAGTATAATATTATGCCCCACAAAGTTTTTCTATTATCCTTTACATATAACATATATGTAATATGTGAGTGCCTATAAAAAAAATGTAATGTGTGAGTACTGTAATGGTATTAATTGTTTCATTTGATAATAAACGTAACTAATATTTTTTTCCACATTTTTACTTATTTATTTTATACATCAAATAATCCTTTTAGTTTAAAATGTGATATAATTAGTGATATTTAAAAAATATAGAAAAATCTTTCTCTAATATGAACATCATAAAAACAAGGTTGAAATTGTGTAGAAAAAGAAAATTAAATGACTGTTTATAACTTCTATATAAATTTTTAGTTTTGATTTATTTACATCGCATTTTATTTAAAGCAATTTTGTGGTACTCCTCTAAAAATGAAGGGTTTCATACCCTCTAGACTTAATTTTTCATGATTTTTTTATAACAAACTTTTATAATTTGCAATTTAGTTTTTTATACTCTAAATAATGAACTGGAGAACCTTCCCATTTTAAGAGGATACCGGAGCAACACCCTTTTATTTTATCTTATTTCCACTCACTTTCTTTTTTATCTCTCTTATTTTAATATCACATCTCTCATTTATGTCTTTTGGTGTAAGTGTATGTTCAGTGTGATGGAATATTATACCCTAATTAAATTTGTTTATGATATTAAAATAAAAATTGGTAAGATTTGATAAAAATTATTTAAGGTGTTGTCTAAAAGACCCTAGGAAAAGATTAAGTTAAATCACCATAGTCCAAGGTTGACTGATAGCCAAATCCACAAATGCACGGATGGTTATCGCGTAGTATAAAAGATATCGTACCCAAGGGATATGTGTCTTTTTAGTAAATTATTTAGAGCTTTGTGATAATGAAATTGCAAGTGTACAATTTACTATCGCGTAATATAAAAGATTATCGAACCCAAGGGATAGGTGTTCTTATTGATATAAAATTTAGTACTTAAACATAAAAATTAAAAGATAGAAATATGAAGTTGGTTTAGAACAAAGATATAACAATAGCATAAAATGATAAGAAATAAGATGAGAGGAATTTAAGCTCTTGGGTTGATTTACATAATCTATAAAACATGCTAGAAAACTCTTACTAAATTTCTGAACTTTAAATTCAAATTCATGGTGCTATAGCCTAAGTTTCTACACCCTAATGGCCTTAAGAAATGTAGAACTTCCTTTCCTAATTACTAACTCCATAGCATTGGTTATTAGTTAATTAGAGAAGAAGATGAAGAAGGAATCCGAGCCAACACAAGATTACGTACATCCTTATAGCATTAAGTAATGCAAACATATAACCTTTTTTATTTCCTATTTCCCTTACTACTTAACAAATGGCCTTATGAATAAGTAGAAAGCATGAAACCTTTTGCGCATAAAGATTAATGAAGAACAAAGAAATAAACATGAATAGAAAATATTATTCAGAAATGTAAAAGAAAACTAGAACATGAATTATAAATTAAAACAACCCAAAAACTTAAAAGAAGAATTAGCCAAGCATGGCTAAAAGATTCATTGAATTACCCTGGATAGGAGCTCAAGTATGGCTTCCTACAAGTCCTAGGAACAATGATCTTTGAGGGAGAAAGAGAGAATACTTGTTGTATTCTATGAAGGTGTGTCTTATAAGTGAAGAAAAGGGCCCTATTTATAGTAAAATTCCAGCCTCCAGCGCTTGAGCGCTGGCTTTCCCAACGCCTGGGCGCTAGGATGCATTAAAAACCCACTTTCTGTCCGAGGCCCAGCGCTTGAGCGCTGGCTTTCCAACGCTTGGGCGCTGGGTCACCATCTGACTCATCATCTAGTCAGAACCCCAGCGCTGGAGCGCTGGGATCCCAACGCTGGAGCGTTGGGATGCTGCTTCTTCATCTTCTTGCTTGTTCTTCCTTCTTCATTCATGGTAGTGGGTTTTGATGGCCATAAAAAGCCACTAACCAGCCTTGATCAATTCTGAAACCCTTCATCAATTCTTTAAACATTTTTTCCATGTGCTAAATTGGAGAGTGACTCTTCATATTTTTCTTTTTCACTTTGGTCCTCCCTTGGTTAGCACTTCAATTCAAGCCCTCATATTCTCTCAATCTCCACTTTTAGTCCTCCACTCTTGAACTTTTACAATTTGGTCCCTGACTTTCTGAAACTTTACACATTGGTCCCTGGACAAAAATGATAACTAACCAGCTTTTCCTAAAAATATAAAATAACTAGAAAAATCCCTAAAAATATAAAATAAAGATAGAAAAACACAAAAAATCTAATCTACATGCAAAATGCAAAATAAATATAAAATCTACATAAAAACAATAAAAAACCTACATGTGACTCAAAAATAATAAAATAAAAAGACTAAAAAGACCCTAAAAACATCATATAAAATCCACTCATCACTTTGTGCAGAAAATAAAAAGGTGTATAATGTTGTTTGGTTTTTAGAACTAGAAAATAAAATAACATAAAATAAAAGAGAAGAAAGATGATGAGATTTAAGCACTTGGGTTGAATTACATAGTTTATAAAATATGCCAGTAAACTCATACTTAATTTCTAAATTCTAGAACCAAGTTCATGATGCTATAGCCTAGTATTTCTACAAGTTAATTTCTTACACATTGTAGAACTTTCTTTCTAATTACTAAACTCAATTTCTTGCAATTTAGTTAATTAAAGAAGAAGATGAAGATGAAGTTCAGGCCAACAAAGCTACGTCTATCCTAATTTCTTAGTGATATATACTTATAGCCTTTTTTAAATCCTATTTCCCTTACTACTTACCAATTCTCATTGTTATAAGCAATAAGCAAGAAACTTGTGTGCACCAAGATAAATGAAGAACAAGGAAATAAAACATGAATTGGAAATATTATTCAGGAATGTAGAAGAAAACTAAGACATAAAATATAAACTAAAACAACCCAAGTAACTTAAAAGAATTAGCCAAGTATGACTAAAAGAGCATCAAATTACCCTGGATAGGAGCTCAAGAATGGCTTCCCACAATTCCTAGGAACAATGCTCTTAAGGAGGAAAGAAGAATACTTGTTGTATTCTGAATAAGTGTGTTTTTTACAAAGGATGAGCACTCCTATTTACAGCAAAAATTTGCCTTTCAATAGTGGAGGAGTTGATGGCCATTATGGCCTTCATTGGCCACCAATTAACTTTTGAAAACTCCTTCCCACTACCATCAATTCTCCACTCTTCCTTTAATCCTTATTTTCCATGTGCTTAATTTAGAGAGTGTTGGTTCATATTCTTGATTTCCACTTTAAGTCCTCTCTTTGCTAGCACTTCAATTCTGGCCTTTTAACTCTTTGAAACTTCACTTTTCATCCTCCACTCTTGAACTTTTACACTTTGGTCCTTCCTTTCCTGAAACTTACAAATTGGTCCCTGGACAAAAATGATAACTATACCAGCTTTCCTAAAAGTATAAAAATAACTAAAAAAATTCCTAAAAATATAAAATAAAGTTTAAAAAAAAAACAAATAAAAGCTAATCTATATGCAAAATGCAAAATAAATATAAAATCTACATAAAAAGAATAAAAATCCTATATGAGACTAAAAAATAACAAAATAAAAAGACTAAAAAGACCCTAAAATTATCATATAAAATCCAGTCATCTCTTTCCACTCACTTTCTTTTTTATCTCTCTTATTTTAATATCACATCTCTCATTTATGTCTTTTGGTGTAAGTGTATGTTCAGTGTGATGGAATATTATACCCTAATTAAATTTGTTTATGATATTAAAATAAAAATTGGTAAGATTTGATAAAAATTATTTAAGGTGTTGTCTAAAAGACCCTATGAAAAGATTAAGTTAAATCACCATAGTCCAAGGTTGACCAATGATATTTAAGATACATGAGTTAAAAATTTCACTTATCTTAAATATCATTGGTTCTTCTAAGTCTACAGTGATTTAACTCAAACTTTGTCTATGGTTATATAGACAACCCCATTATTTTAAGATAGAAAATCATGTAGAAAATGTTAATACAGATAGCAACCTGAGGGGGGGGGGGGGTGAATCAGGTTTACCCGATTTTCGCCTTGATAACTTCTTACTTTCAAGATAAATGTAAAAGCAAATGATTGCAGCGGAATTAAGCGTTGCTTGAAAGTAAAGATGAAGGATAGAAAATTCACACACACAGAATTTTATCCTGATTCACCTTCTATCCACCGAAGGCTACGTCCAGTCCCTCAAGAAAATCCCTTGAGGATTTTTCCACTATTGATAAAAATCTCTTACAAGTTCTTACACCAAGGACCCTAAGAATTTCTATCAATCTCCTGTGAAAGTATACCACTTTCCACAGCCCCTGAAAGCAAACCACTTTCAGTTCCTGAAGGCAAACCACCCTCAGACCTTGAAGGCTAAACCAACTTCAATCAACACCCTGAAAGTATACCACTTTCAGTACCAACAACCCTTCACCGAGATCCACGGTGAATACTCAATCTTACAGAAAGAGATGAAGAAGAGTTTACAATTGGCTGAATCAATCCTTTAACATACAAGTGGATTGATAATGAGAATTTATGCTTTAAGGCTTTTAAGCATAACAAGATTCTGAGTTCCTCATGATATGAACAACTAGAGTGTTCTTATAAACATGAAGATCATGAACTCAGAATTTTGGCTCTTGAAAGTTTAAGTTCTAAAAGACTTAATGAACTAATTTTGACAAAGCTTTGGCCTAATGTTGTATTCTCATGTGTTGTTGTGTTCTAGACTTAAATGGACTTTATATAGGCAAGGGAAACGTCCTTGAACCAATTCAACCTTTCCCAAAAGGTTTGAGACACAATGGTTCATGAAAAGATGCAACTTTTCGTGTGGGTAATCGATTACATCACTTAGTGTAATCGATTACACTAATAGCCGTTTTAGTTTGAATTTCAAATTCAAACATGTAATCGATTACAAGCAAGTGGCAATCGATTACTTGCCTATGTGTAATCGATTACCTGAAAGCTGCAATCGATTACACTAAAGTCCATCTTCCAGAAACTTGATCTTTTAAGATCGGCTTAAGGTTTTCTACTTCTTTTAAGTTATGAAAACATTAAGCTTGATTAGTTTAGGTGTTTTAAAGAGCCTTTATGCTTTAATAAACCTTTAGAAGCATAACTCACCTAAACTAGGACTTTTAGGTATTTGATAAACTTTATAGCGCTGTTTCCTCTAAGTCTTCTTTTCTTCTTTTTGTCGATGAGTTTGTCGTCATCAAAACCTCAGCCAGGGTCAGGAGCAAGACCTTCTTCACAATCTCCCCTTTTTTCATGATGGCAAACACATTCTTGATACTTGAAGATCATATATGCGTCTCTGTTGAAAAAATCCCCCTGTTTGATGTAATCCAGTATTTCTCCCCCTTTCTAATTCACTTGTTGAATTCCTGCATATTATCTTTAAGAAACACAGAGCCTTTCTCCCCCTTTTGACTTCATCAAAAAGAAGAAAAGGCCAAAAACAGGCATACATCTATACAAGTATATATTTCGAAATAAAGCAAGGGTATGGGGGTAAAGATATAAAACAATGATAAACCACAACCATCCAAACATAGAAAATAAAAAAAACAAACATCCAATAGTGCAGTTAAGGGTTTAAACTATGCTATTACAAACCAAATAAGATAGGATGTCTAATGAAAGCATAAAGAGATCTAAAACTCATCAAAATCATCAGACGAGTCAGGAGAGTCATGAGGAGAGGGAGCCATGCGATCGACACGAAGACTGAGGCAATCCATATCAGCACGGAGAGTGGTGTACATGGACTCGACCTAACCTTCCATGTGATCGAACCTTTGATCAAAATGTGCCCTCATATCTGCCAAATGAGAGAGGATGAGTTGAGTAGAGGCATCGACATCTGCAGAGGACGAAGGACCACTCTCAGAGGATGGTGGACAGAAAGCAGCAGGAGCAGGAGCCTGGGTAGTGTCAGGACCCAAATCTGATTTGTGCCTGAAAGTACCATCATTATCCGTGAAAATCCCCATCTTGTTCAGAATTTCCATGTCTATCCTCTGAGACTTAGCATCCATGACCTGTGCATACTCTCCATGTGTAGAAACCCCAAAGTTCTTCAGAATAAGAGTAATCACAGGAGCATAAGGAAGAGGGCCAGTTCTGTCCTTGTGAAGCAGCATGTGAATCATGACCAAGTAAGCCCAATTAATTGATTCATTATGCTTCAGACCATATATGATTTGTAACTTCAAATCACTTATCTGAGCATGGTTAGAAGACCGAGGGAGAAGAACATAGCTTATCAAATAATGAAGTAAACGATCCTCTACACTAAGATATCCAACAGCAAGGATATCCCTAGAACGGTTGGCCTCCGTTCGTTGTTTCTTCATCTGTATCTCCTCCTCAGAAAACCGACACAGAGATAGATAGAAAGACTTCTTATCATAATCAGCCCAGGGACACATAATCTCAGGGCCTAGTCGAGCTCCAACATAGGGAATTGACAGTAAAGTGCCCAATTGCTCTTGAGTCAAAGAAATGTCAGTCCCTTTGACTGATGAACAGATTTTTCCACCCCTCTTGACCAAATTGCAATAAAAGACTTTGACAAGTTCAGGATAATACGTACCCGTGAAGCCAAAATTCATCAAGGCCTTGAAAGTCGAGGAGAGATGGGAAGAAAAGTCCAGCGTTGATGAAGGAGTTCAAGTCACCATACTTTGGGAGGAAGAATCGGCCTTTCAAGGTTATAGGCCAAGAATTGTTCCTTTTGTTCCTCTGTGACAAGGAGACGTGATAGGTCAAGGGTATTCATGGAGATATTCTTCGACCGGTGTCTGCGAGAGGAAGAGGAAGCCATTTTCGGATTTGTGAAAGGCTAGGGTTCGAAAAAGGGGTTTTGGGTAGAGACCAAATTAGAAAATCCGAATGGGTTGAGGGGCAAGAGAGCAGAAGGACGAGAAAAACACACCAATTGGTTCTGAAATTGAGCAAGAATCGAAGGAGAATGGTGGGAAAAACCAGTTCGGCGTCGAGGAGAGGAAAGGGAAGAAGAACAGTGTAATCGATTATGAAAACTGACCAGTGATACTTATATTATCGAATTGGTAATCGATTACAGGCAGTTGTGTAATCGATTACCACTATTTGAATTTTGAATAAAATTCAAAATTTGCAACTGTAATCGATTACAACAGTTGATGTAATCGATTACTGGCAGTTCAAATTTGAAAAATTTCAAATTTTGAATATGTAATCGATTATACCAGTTATGGTAATCGATTACTCAGAGAATTTTAATAAGCATGAGGACTAAGAACAGGGGTAATCGATTACAAGGACATTTTATAAGTTCTAACCTATAAATTCCTATGTAACATATTTCCAAAAGAACATTTAAGCATATAATCAATTAAAAACATGTAATCATATAAGAGAAGATTATACAAGTATATAATGATAATAACTAACATAGGACATGTGTTTAAGCACATAGGTAAATTAGATATATGCAATCATAAATTTAAGACATGAATTAAGCATGTAAGCATATATGTTCACCTAAAAATTATGCAAGAATTTAAGACATATAAGCACATTTTTTAGAAAATTTTCTACTTAACGATTATGTTTGTTTAATTTATTTTTAAAATACCTACTGTGTTCCTATGAACTTCTAGTCAGTCGGCTTAGGAGCAAGTTCCCAAACTTGATTCCTTTCTAATTGGTTTAATTCTTCCTGCATTGCCACAATCCAATACTCATCCTCTAGAGCATCATTTACTTTTGAGGGTTCTATTTGAGAGACAAAGGCCATATTCAAAACAGAGTCATTTAAGCGTAGCCTTGTAGAAACACCTCTAGAAATATCACCAATGATATTATCAACTGGATGATCCCTATGGGTTCTCCATTCCTTTGGAAGTTGATAAGTGTTATCTTCAATGTGCTCTTCTTGTATTGGATTTTGATCTCTTTCCTTTTGAGAGTCTTCAGTGATAATGATATCTTCTTCTTCATTATCTGGAAGATTGACTGTATCTTCTATTGAAGACTTAGACTCATCAAAGGAAACATGTATGGATTCTTCCACAGATAGAGTTTTCTTGTTGAAGATTCTATATGCTTTGCTTGTTAGAGAATAACCAAGGAATACACCTTCATCAGATTTTTCATCAAACTTACGAAGGTTTTCCTTTCCATTATTCAAGACAAAGCATTTGGATCCAAAAGCATGTAGATGAGAGATATTTGGTTTCCTTCCTTTGTAGAGTTCATAGGGGGTTCTCTTCAGAATAGGTCTAATAAGAACTCTATTGGAAACATAGCAAGCAGTACTTACTGCATCAACCCAGAAATATTTAGGAAGACTTGATTCACTTAGCATGGTTCTTGCTAATTCTTCAAGTAGTCTGTTCTTCCTTTCTACAACACCATTTTGTTGTGGTGTTCTCGGAGTTGAGAAATTATGTGATATTCCATTTTCATCACATAGTTCTTGAAATTGATGATTCTGAAATTCTCCCCCATGTTCACTTCTAATAGAAGAGATCTTTAAAGCCTTCTCATTTTGAACTAGCCTTGCATATCTCTTAAATGCGTTGAAGGCTTCATTCTTATGAGGCAAGAATAATGTCCATGTAAATCTAGAGAAATCATCAACAATAACAAGTGCATAGAAATTACCTCCGTGGCTTTTTGTTTTTGAAGGTCCGAACAAATCCATATGTAGCAATTGAAGGGGTCTTGAAGTTGAAACTATGTTCTTTGGTTTGAAAGACGTTCTGGTTTGCTTCTCTTTTTGACATGCATCACAAAGCTTGTCTTTCTCGAATCTTATCTTTGGAAGCCCAACAACGAGATCATGCTTGACTAGTTTGTTTAAATGGTCTTTGTGTATATGAGCAAGTCTTCTATGCCATAGCCATGAATCACTATTGTTCTTGGCTAAAAGACATCTTACATTTTGTGGAATTTCTTCCAAGGAAATCATGAAGACTTTATTGACTTTATAACTAGAAAATTTAACTTCTTTAGTTTTCACATCTTTTACTACATATATATCATCAATGAAACTAACTTTCAAGCCTTTGTCACATAGTTGACTGATACTCAGAAGATTATGCATCAAACCATCAACGTAAAGAACTTTATCGATGACTTTTTGAGGGGGTGTGCCTATTCTTCCAATACCGAGTATCTTTCCCTTTTGATTGTTTCCATATGTGACAAAACCTTTTTCCCTAGGTATAAGAAAAGAAAACTTTGTTTTGTCTCCTGTCATGTGTGATGAGCAGCCACTATCAAGATACCATAAACCCTTTGCTGCTTTCATACACACCTACATGACAAAGTTCAGACATGGGTATTAGGAACCCAACAAGTTTTGGGTCCTTCTAAGTTAACATCCTTTCTAACCCATATGTATTCCCTATTTGGTACTCCAACATTTTTGTAGTAACATCTACTAGGGGTATGTCCTATTTTGTTACAATAAGTACAATTGTAACTAGATGTTTGCCTAGGAGAGGGATGAATCTTCTTAGGAGGTCTATGAGGATTACTCTTCCTATTGCTCATACTCCTAAAAGAATTAGTCTTAGTGTTTTTAGAAGATCCTTCCACTTTGTTTGGTTTTGCAAACACAGTTTTCTTGATTTCTTTTGTCTTTGGGTGAGAAGTATATCCTAGACCTGACTTATTGTTTGAATGCCTTTGCACACTTAGAATATCATCTAACTTCTGTTTTCCTGTGTTGAAGTTATGAACTCTTTGTTGAAGATTATCTATCTTTTCTTCTAAAGAACTACACTTAGTACATTTATGTGTAATATCTAACTTAGATTTTACTATGTCTAGTTCTTCTTGTAAAGTTCTACACTTACTTTCTAAGGATGAAATTAAATCATTTTGTCTAGTGCTAACCTTAGAAAATTCTTGACATAATTAAACATATTCTCCATAGTAAACTTTAAATCATGAAAAGACATAGAGTTATCACTAACCTGGGAATCTTCAACATCTGAATCATGTGAGGCCATCAATACAACTTGTGCTTCTTCTTTGTCAGAATCTGATGATGAACTTACTTCATTATCATCCCAAGCCAAGTATTCTCTTCGTGTGGATTGATCCTTCTTTTCGAATTTGTCTTTTAGACCATGTTTCTTCTTTTGAAGATTTGGACATTCTAACTTGATGTGTCCAGGCTTGCCACATTCGAAGCATGTGATCTTTTGAGAGGAAGAAGACTCATTATTCCTTTGGAAAGATCTGTTGTTGTTAAATTTCATGCCTTTTCTTTTAAGAAACTTTCCAAAGTTCTTTACTAAAAGATTCAAGTTCCCATTGTCTTCTTCTTCAGAATCTGCATCATAATCATCTTTGATGCTTTCTTTTTCCTTT
Source organism: Acmispon strigosus (assembly GCA_030819835.1). Taxonomy (NCBI): domain Eukaryota; kingdom Viridiplantae; phylum Streptophyta; class Magnoliopsida; order Fabales; family Fabaceae; genus Acmispon; species Acmispon strigosus. The sequence goes on from JAUAMA010000002.1 coordinate 50,013,309, forward strand.
AGGGAAATGGATCGATACTTCTTCTCATGTTGTTCATGTTCTTCTAAACGATTCAATTCCAACTCGTGTTCTTGGAGTTTTCCAAAGAGAGTTGCAAGAGTCATATTTGATAAACTCTTCTTCTCTGAGATGGCTGTAACTTTTGGTTGCCATACTCTTGTAAGTGATCTTTGAACTTTCATGTTCAAGTCACTGTTTGAATATTGTTTGCCAAGAGCAATCAAATGGTTAATCAAATGAGTGAATCGTTTTTGCATATCTAATACTTTTTCTCCTGGAAGCATTCTGAACATTTCATATTCTTGAGATAGAGTATTGATCTTTGATCTCTTGACTTCATTTGTTCCTTCGTGAGTCACCATCAACGTATCCCATATTTCTTTCGATGAAGTGCACGTTGATACTCTGAAAAACTCATCCATGCCAAGAGCAGATGTAAGAATGTTCATTCCTTTGAGATCATATTGAACCTTCTTCTTTTCTTCTTCACTCCAAGTACTTTCTAGTTTTGGTTGTGAACTTCCTTCTTCTTCTGATACAGGCACAAAGGGACCTTCTTCAATGGCTTTCCAAATTCCTACGTCTAATGACTTTATGAATATTTTCATCTTAATTTTCCAGAAGTCATAGTGTTCTCCATTGAATAATGGTGGCCTGTTTATGTTGAATCCTTCACTGGTTCCCTGATTGGAAGAGGATGCCATCTTTTCCCGAATCTTAGGAATAACTTACCTAAACTTCCGCTCTGATACCAATTGTTAATACAGATAGCAACCTGAGAGGGGGGGGGTGAATCAGGTTTACCCGATTTTTGCCTTGATATCTTCTTACTTTCAAGATAAATGTAAAAGCAAACGATTGCAGCGGAATTAAGCGTTGCTTGAAAGTAAAGATGAAGGATAGAAGAATTCACACACACAGAATTTTATCCTGGTTCACCTTCTATCCACCGAAGGCTATGTCCAGTCCCTCAAGAAAATCCCTTGAGGATTTTTCCACTATTGATAAAAATCTCTTACAAGTTCTTACACCAAGGACCCTAAGAATTTCTATCAATTTCCTGTGAAAGTATACCACTTTCCACAGCCCCTGAAAGCAAACCACTTTCAGTTCCTGAAGGCAAACCACCCTCAGACCTTGAAGGCTAAACCACCTTCAATCAACACCCTGAAAGTATACCACTTTCAGTACCAACAACCCCTCACTGAGATCCACGGTGAATACTCAATCTTACAGAAAGAGATGAAGAAGAGTTTACAATTGGCTGAATCAATCCTTTAACATAAAAGTGGATTGATCATGAGAATTTATGCTTTAAGGCTTTTAAGCATAACAAGATTCTGAGTTCCTCAAGATATGAACAACTAGAGTGTTCTTACAAACATGAAGATCATGAACTCAGAATTTAGGCTCTTGAAAGTTTAAGTTCTAAAAGACTTAATGAACTAATTTTGACAAAGCTTTGGCCTAATGTTGTATTCTCATGTGTTGTTGTGTTCTGGACTCAAATGGACTTTATATAGGCAAGGGAAACGTCCTTGAATCAATGCAACCTTTCCCAAAAGGTTTGAGACACAATGGTTCATGAAAAGATGCAACATTTCGTGTGGGTAATCGATTACATCACTTAGTGTAATCGATTACACTAATAGCCGTTTCAGTTTGAATTTCAAATTCAAACATGTAATCGATTACAAGCAAGTGGTAATCGATTACTTGCCTATGTGTAATCGACTACCAGAAAGTTGCAATCGATTACACTGAAGTCCATCTTCCAGAAACTTGATCTTTTTAGATCGGCTTAAGGTTTTCTACTTCTTTTAAGTTATGAAAACATTAAGCTTGATTAGTTTAGGTGTTTTAAAGAGCCTTTATGCTTTAATAAACCTTTAGAAGCATAACTCACCTAAACTAGGACTTCTAGGTATTTGATAAACTTTATAGCGCTGTTTCCTCTAAGTCTTCTTTTCTTCTTTTTGTCGATGAGTTTGCCGTCATCAAAACCTTAGCCAGGGTCAGGAGCAAGACCTTCTTCACAGAATATTGTTATGGAATAAATTCATTATTAATAGTAATGTGTTATATTTTTTATGTTATATATGCAAATGTGTGTTGCCCCCACACCTTTAAATTCCTGGATCCGTCACTGTTTGCAGTTGAGAAATATGGAAAATAGGTAAGAGGACAAGGAAAGCATGCGGCAAGTGACTCCATCCTAAGCTGGCAAGTAATTCTCCACCAAACTTACACTTTTTAGATTGGCAATCAAGTTGCAGTTTGTAGACTGGCAACCAAGTTGTAGTATAGAGAGCTGAACTGGTCATCACCATGGTCTCCTTCCCTCGTCGCCACTGCCCCCTTCACCAAAGATGAACCATGTTGCCGTTATGCTCCCTGGTTCCGCCGACGCGATGACGTTGCCGTCGCCTTCTCCCTCGGTTTCCGGCTAAACTAGTGGGCCAATGGAGAAGACACCACTGCCATTGAAACCGTTGTGACGTCCGCATCGAAACCCCCAAGGAAATTTGAAGATCGGCCGTCGTCGACCATCGCTGCCTCTAGGGCTGTTTTCCGGCCAACCCTTTTATCCTCTGAGAAAATGGGTTGCATGATGATGATCCTCGCCACTAGAGGAAGAGGATCCAATAGTCCTTTGTTGCCGGCGCCGTCAGCCGGCGCCAGAGGCAATTTCCGGCGACGTTTTTCGACGAGTCTTGTTCCCTGAATGGAGGCACTTTTCGGATTGGTCTCCCTCGCCTCTCTTTGAATCCGAGATCGAATCCCCGAGAAAAGGTACCGTTTCGCCAATTTTTCTTTACCCCTTTCCAAGCCCTAATTTTTTCTTGTCCATTTCTTGAGTTTCATGCTCTGAGTTCTGTGTTCTTGTTCCAATTTCAAAAATGGGCCCTAGAATGCTTAGGAGTTTCAGCCAGCAATGGAGGAGAGGAAGCTCTAGCTCCATTATCATGAGACTTGAAGAAGATACAAAATAAAAATGTATAGAAAAAATATATGCATATGTATACTATATTTTCTATTGGAAATAAGGGGTGTGTTTTTGAAGTTTTAATGAAATTAAGATGGTTGAAAAAGTGATTCTACAAAATCAAATAAATAAATTTTTGAAGAAAATGAATTATTTTTATAAGTTAAAGAATTATAAGAATAATAAAAGTATTAATATGAATTTAGAAGAAACAATAAGATGTTAGATTCACAATTCAATGAATTTAAGCAATGGTGCTTGATTGTTGAAATTGTTGAACATGCTGTTCTGCGACATAGGTTTTGTAGCTCTGGTGAAACACTAACTTGAAGACACAACCTTCTGATATTGTAGGTTGTTATGTTATTTAACTGTTTCCTTTGACGTCATTCAGTTTGATTAAGCCTTGAAACTAAGCTCAATTTAGTGAGCAAAGATCAGGTGTATTAGGATCTGTTTTTAATAAGGATCAGTACCCTTAGCCATGTTCTTGATATAGAAAATAATTTACGTAACGTTGTTGGTGGAAGATTAGTGCCTAGACATTTTTATTAAGAAATTACTCATGTTTGGGGAGATGAAGGGGGAAATAAGATTTGTAAGTGAGTAATTGATTAAGTGGACAGGTTTAATTAGAAAATGGAATTAAGTTTTAGTTGCTAAGGATTATCTAGTAGTAAGCATGTGGTGATTACGAAGGAAAAAGAAAATTTAATTTATTTGATAGTGGAGAGGATTAAGAAATTGACTTACGAGAGAGTGGACGTAGATGAAATAGACGTTGGGAGGGACGATGTTTGAGAATGATCAATTTTTTACGGGGTGGATATATTTAAGTGCTAGTAAGTTACTACCTTAAATAAATTAACAAAGGTAGTAGTGTAAATGATCAACGTTAAGGGTGACTATGCGGTTGGATAGAGAGAGGAATAATAGAATGAGTTGAATGGTTTTGGGAGTGAACCTTTGAAAAGTTTGGTTCCCTTGAGGTGTGAGTGATAGGGAGAGAATCTGACGATGAAACTTGATTCCTCTAAGGGATTGTAAGAGGGTGATAGCCAATTGTGAAAGTTAGTTCGAACCGTGTTGAGGGGTGTGCTTTAAGAGTCTAATGGCGTCCTTACTAGGTGTGAAATGAGAACTTGAAAGGAGTAGAGTACCTTGTATTGTGGGCTTGAGAGGGGTAGACGAAGTCTTAGGATTGTGGGATAGGAATTTGAATACACATTGTTTCCTTCCATAATTTATCGCCTAGAGGAGACACCTGGACTTGTGTCACTATGTGAAAGGCACGAAGCTCAAGAACGCCTTCATGTTGGAGCTCACAAAAACAAAAGAGCCAGTGCGAGGAACAAGGACGTGACCAGTCAGAGTCGTAACTTTGGAAGGAAAGTGCATACGGTAAGGGCACTTCGCTATTTTAGCTACTAAGAATATGTATATGATTATAATAATGTATATGTTATGCTATTGAATTTGGTAGTTGACGACGTTCTGAGAACGACCCGATTTTGAAATGTATTGATTGAAATATTAATTCATGGAGCTGAAGGGATCTGATATGCTGGATTTAAATTGTTTGAGTTGCGAATTTGATTGAAATTATGGCTTGACTTATTGAGTGTTTCTTGCTATACTGATAAATGTTAAGCATGATCTCCCTGCGACATGATTTATATTTGTTTTAGATATGTACATATGCTCTACATGATTGCTGTTTATTAAGAAGCTACGTTAGGTCACATTTTTAGATGACTAATCCTTGAGTTCGGGTTGTTGTTTTCATGTCATGTCAAGCATACTTGAAAGTCCTCGTGGTTCGGGGCTAACCAAGCACTGGACTGGAGATGGAAAACATTGGGGCATTATAAAAAACGTACTCGTGTAAGTGGTAACTCCCGACTGACCGAAGTACTATTTAATCAAGTGCGAAGTCGGTTGAATGTCCCACCTACCTACGGGATTTGGTGATACATCCGGAAGAAATTTTTGTACAATGAGCTATTGTACATGCATATAGGAGTTGTAGGGTCATCGACCACCCTAGTCCATAAATTTTGTGTAGTATGATTTCTACACGCTTACTTGGATATTACCTGCTTGCTTTCTTTAATGTATATCCAATATTATTTGAAGTTGACCATTTCACCTGTTTGTAGCTTGTGTTTTTGGTGACCCGTCGCCAGTTGGACAACTACGAACCAAAGAATACCGAGAGGATGCTGAGCTGAAGAAAGTTCGGTAGGGAGTAGGACGGATATCTTATCACTTGAAGACTAGAGGTAGTTAGTGTTAGTCTAGATAGCAACCTGAGAGGGGGGGTGAATGAGGTTTGTTAGATTCAAACAATTAAATGAATAATTATGTTTTGATAATCAACAATTTCTTTAAGGTTCAATATCGTTTAAACTAGATTTCCTAACACAGTGAAAACTCTCATGTACAGGAATAACTATCTCTAAAAGGACTGAATAAACTTCAAAGCATCATCAAGAATATTAGTCCATCAGAGGAGTTCTTCCGGTCACCATGAAGAAGACTATGTCAAAGATATACGAAGGAAAGTACTCTTGCATAAGACAATCCGATGAATCAAGAGAGCTAAAGCGGCAACAACATCCAACATTTTGTCTTGAGGACACTTCATCAAAGTCTGCTAGCTCAAGTCAAAGTCTATCTCAAGAAGACAAAACAGTCTGCCACTTAAGATGACTGCTCCAGTCAAAGCTGAAAGGGCAGGATAATCTATGAAGGAACTCCTTCGGTCTCGAAGTTTCTCTAGCATCACAAAAAGTAGTTGTGAATCAACTCTATCAGATGAAAAACTTCAATGGAACCAAAAGAAGAAATTCAGTCATCTACAAGACAAGAAGATCCCAATAGCTAAGAAAGACTGAGTAAAGGAAAGTTCGTCCGCCAATGCAAACTACTCCGCAGCGGAACTTCGAATGTAGAATGGAGACTACGTCTGCCAAACTATAAGGAAGAATCCGTCCGCTCCAGTTTCACTCGCGCCAAAGGTACAGAGATCAAGAGATGTGGTTTTCGAGGACATCAGGATTATCAGAAGTATTAAAGAATTTATTTTCCTCATCTGGAGTAATTACTTCGTGGATCATAAGACTCCTACCTCGACTACACATTTATTATTATACCGGCTGCGGCAGAAAGTAGAAAGGGACACAATTAATACAATATTCCTTGGTCCCACTGATATTCTACTTTCCCTCAAATCAAGCTGACATTGCGGAATCAACGACAAGAATCTCTGAGCATCGTACACTCTCAACGGTCGAAATTCAAATATCTGACCAAAGCACATAATAAGTATTAGCTGGCAAGCACTGGGGCAAAATGGTCAAAGAAAGCTTCAGTGCTGTTTCTCCACGCATTAAATACTGAAGACATAGCTCGAAGCTACTTGCTCAGCATGGAGACAGACGACATCAACCCAGGCGAGTTGATGATTCTCAGATCATATTTCACGCTTGCAGAGAAATCTCAGATATTGACTTACGCCTGCTGAAAGATGCAGAACTAGCCGTTATGTGCAGCTCAGAGAGGAAGAGGCACTTCGGACAGGTTTTCTCTCGTTCTGAAGAAGAAGAAGAAGCAACTGAAGATATAAATAGAAAATCCTGCCTCCGAATTATTTGGGCAACTTAGACTTAAACTTCCATATGCCAACTAAGTCTGTCCCAAGAGCCAAGGAACCTTGGCTCATACTCAGGATGCCTCATACCTACCTCTGCCTGAGTATGTGAGCTTGTGTGAGAAAAATTCATAGAGTATTACTGTTATCTTTCCCAACTCACACACCCTCGAAAAACAGAGAACCTAAACGCCTATCATCTCTGTATAAACTAAGCTTCATTTCCTCTATCCACTCTTACTAAGAAGAGAACCAAATAGAGAAGCCAACCCTTGAAAAAGGTGTCAGGAGAAGTTCTGCATAATACTTGTAAGGAGAAGTCCTGATAATACTTGTAAGGAGAAGTCCTGATAATACTTGTAAGGAGGAGTCCTCATAATACTTGTAAGGAGAAGTCCTTCTAATACTTGATTGGAGAAGTCCTTAGAATACTTGTTGGGAGAAGTCCCTGATAATACTTGTACTATTTGTTTAAATAGTGAAAATCTTGGTGAAGCCAAGGACTGGACGTAGCCCTGTCGATTATGGGGGTGAACCAGGATAAAATTTATGTGTGCTTTATATTTACAGTCATGTTATATTTACGCTGCATGTATATGTTTTTGTTGTGTGGATTAGCGTTGTTAAGTGATCATGAAATTAATTATCTAAAACAATGAAAAGAATTTCAAAAACAACTCACACAATTCAAACCCCCCTTTCTTGTGTGTTTCTTGCACCTTCAAGGTTTACCCGATTTTCGCCTTGATACCTTCTTACTTTCAAGATGAATGTAAATGCAAATGATTGCGGCGGAAATAAGCGTTGCTTGAAAGTAAAGATAAAGGGTAGAAGAATTCACACACAGAAATTTATCCTGGTTCACCTTCTATCCACCGAAGGCTACGTCCAGTCCCTCAAGAAAACCCCTTGAGGATTTTTCCACTATTGATAAAAATCTCTTACAAGTCCTTACACCAAATACCTTAAGAATTTCTATCAACAATCTGTGAAAGTATACCACTTTCAACAGCCACTGAAAGCACACCACTTTCAATCCCTGAAGGCAAACCACCTTCAGACCTTGAAGGCTAAACCACCTTCAATCAACAGCCTGAAAGTACACCACTTTCAGTAACAACAACCCTTCACCGAGATCCACGGTGAATACTCAATCTACCAGAAAGAGATGAAGAAGAGTTTACAATTTGGCTGTATCAATCCTTTAACATACAAGCGGATTGATCATGAGAATTATGCTTTAAGGCTCTTAAGCATAATAGGATTTTGAGTTCCTCAAGATATGAACAACTAGAGTGTTCTCTTAACAATGAAAATCATGAACTCAGAATTTAGGCTCTTTGAAAGTTTAAGTATCAAAAGACTTAATGAATGAACTATTTTGGCAAAGCTTTGGCCTAATGATGTATTCTCATGTGTTGTTAGTTTCTGGACTCAAATGGACTTTATATAGGCATGGGGAAACGTCCTTGAACCAATGCAACCCTTCCTAAAAGGTTTGAGACACAATGGTTCATGAAAAGATGCAACTTTTCGGGTATGTAATCGATTACATTACTTAGATAATCGATTACTCTAAAAGCTGTTGCAGTTTGAATTTCAAATTCAAACATGTAATCGATTACAAGCAAGAAGTAATCGATTACTTGCCTAGGTGTAATCGATTACCAGAAAGGTGAAATCGATTACACTCAAGTCCAATATCCAGAAACTTGAACTTTTAAGATTGGCTTGAGTTTTTCTACTTCTTTTAACTTATGAAAACATTAAACTTGTTTAGCTTAGATGTTTTAAGGAGCCTTTATGCTTTGAGAAGCCTTTAGAAGCATAACTCACCTAAATTAAGACTTCTAGGTAAATTTTGAACTATATGGCACTGTTTCCTCTAAATCTTCTTTTCTTCTTTTTGCCGATGAGTTTGTCGTCATCAAAACCTCAGCCATGGTCAGGAGCAAGACCTTATTCACAATCTCCCCCTTTTTGATGATGGCAAACACATTCTTTGAACTTTGAAGATCAGAGATGCTTCTTTGTTGAAAACTCCCCCTGTTTGATGTAATCCAATATATCTCCCCCTTTCTGATTCACTTGTTGAATTCCTGCGTATAATATTTAAAGAACACAGAACCTTTCTCCCCCTTTTGACTTCATCAAAAAGAAGAAAAGGCCAGAACCAGGTATACAACCACACAAGTGTATATATAAATAAAGCATAGGGGTTGGGGGTAAACACGTAAAAGTGTGATAAAAAGTAATCAACATACTATATATATATATATTGAAAAGAAAAACATATAGGGTTCAACATCAAAAAGTATTCAAAAACAGAAAATTACACATTTAGTGACAAATAAAACAATCAACATCCTAGAAGACTAAGAATCAGCAGAGGAGTCGTCATCATCCGTCGATGGTTCATGTCTGTCATCATGAAGCATCCATGAGAGAGTATCAATACCATAATCATGAAACAAGCCCAGATGTGACAGAACAGTTGTATCAACACACTTGTAATTGGAGGACCGAACATCGTACAATTTTGCGATGGGTACACCAGAGTGAATGAGAAGACGGGTTATAGCTGATGCATAGGGGAAGGACTGTGCTTCATTTCTGCATGTGAGCATGTGGTGCATCACCAGGAAAGTCCAGTCGATGTCATGACAATTAATGATGCCATACAATATCTGTAGTTCTAACTCACTAATGTGAGCAAGAAGGTCTTCCTGTGGCAGAAGAATCTGATGAAAAAAGTAATGAAGCAAGTGGTTTGTAATGGTAAGGACATCAAAATGGAAGGGACAGGATTTGGTGCGAGGTGGATGAATTTTCTGTATTTTTGATGGACTAAAACGGCATAAAGAAAGATAAAAGGATTCTGAATTATAATCTGGCCAGGGGCCTGGCATATGAGTTCCTAACTTCGCACCAGTGGATGGAAGACCCAAAAATTTGCCAAGAGAGGTAAGGGAATACTGAACTGTAGTCCCTTTAACAGAAGATTTAATCCCTTGAACTTCAGATTGCAGTAGAAGATCTGGACTAACTCAGGATAGTAGGGATTATTTGATGTGATGAAAGCATCGAGAGATTGGTTTCCTAGAAGAGCAGGAAAAGTTAGACTTGCTTCGATGAACGAGTTCAAGTTTGCATAGATGGGTGTTCGAATAGTTTGATTCACAAAATGAGAGATAAACCGTGTTCTTTCAACAGGAGTTGGAAGAAGACGGGAGAAATTTAAGGGATGAGAAGGACAGAAGGCCGATGAGAGGAAGGGAGATGAAGACATGATTGATTGTTCAGGAAGTATTTAGGGAAGAGAACAATGTTGTAGAATATCAGAAATCAGCGATGGAGGATGATAGAAATAGGACTTGGAAAGCAATTCCTATTGAAATGTCATGCTTTGATTATATAGCACGAGTAAGTAATCGATTACAGAGCAGTTTCTTTGAATTTGAAATTCAAATAAATGGAGGAATTTTGAAAAACTGGCAGTTTTCGATGATGTAATCGATTGCAGAAGTTGAGGTAATCAATTACCTTAAGTATCTAAAGAGGCACGAGGACTCTGTATTTGGTAATGTCTACGTGAATACCGGACTCATCTTGATCTAGATATGTGTTAGACCCCATTGGTGTGGCTATCGATTTGCAATCATCCAAATCATATTTCTTTAAAAGTTCCTTGCAAAACTTTGATTGGTTGATGAATATCCCATCATGTGATTTCTTAATTTGCAATCCTAGAAAGAAATTTAACTGTCCCATCATAGGCATCTCAAATTCTTCTTGCATCATGTTAGAGAAATCCTTACACAGAGATTCGTTAGTTGCACAAAAAATAATATCATCTACATATATTTGAACTAATAAAGTATTACCTTTGGTTCTCTTGATAAACAAGGTTGTGTCAGCCTTACCCTTTTGAAATCCTTTTTCACTAAGGAATGTGCTTAATCTGCCATACCATGAACGAGGGGCTTGTTTAAGACCATAGAGTGCCTTCTTTAACCTGAAGACATGTGAAGGGTACTTGGGATCTTCAAATCCTGCAGGTTGCTTCAAATAAACTTCTTCTTGAATGAATCCGTTCAGGAAAGCACTTTTAACATCCATTTGATATAATGGAAAGTATAAAGAACAGGCATATGCCAACAGAAGTATTTGTAAATCAAGTCTCGTCCTTGGACTCGACTGAGGTTTTGATGAAGACAAACACATCACAAAAAGAAGAAAGACTTCAGAAGTAAAAAGGAAGACTTCAAGAAGACTTCAAGAAAGAAAGGAACAAAAAGAAGAAAGACTTCAAGAAGACTTAAGAGAAGAAAGACTTCAAGAACCAGGCTCAGAACGTCAAGATCAAAACATGAAGGTTCTAGTTTTAAGTAAGTCTTGTCAACTTAGTGTGCTATGCTTTATTAAGGTTTAATTGCATTAGAAGGCTCATAAAAGATCAAATAATTGAGTACGATATGTTCTCACAAGTAAAACTTGGTAGGAACACTCAATTAGGTTTTAAACAGTCAAAAACTGAGTTCTGGACTGTCTGTAATCGATTACAGATGTGTGTAATCGATTACAGGATGTGTGTAATCGATTACCACAAGTGTGTAATCGATTACCAAGTTTGAAATTCAAATTCAAACTTCAACGGCATGGTGTAATCGATTACACTAACTGTGGTAATCGATTACCAGGTCGACAGATGTGTTATTTCATGAACCATTGTGTCTCAAACTGGTTGGCAAAGGTTGTGTTGGTTCATGGACGACCTCTAGTGCCTATATAAAGTCCTTAAACACTCAGAAACAAAAAATGACTTGGTCCATAACTTTCATATTCATTAAAGTCATCATTCTGAGTTTCGGTTCTCTCATTTTCATAAGAACACTCATGATGTTCAACATTTGAGAAACTCAGAATGGAAGAGCCTTCATTGTAATTGCCTTGAGCATACAAACTAAGATCAATCCTTCTTGGCAAAAGGATTGAATCATGCATAGAAAAGGCATCTTCTTCTTCTTCTATTTGAATCATGTTGATTCTTTCACCGTAGTTTTTCGGTGGTTGTAAAAAGGCCCTTTGAATCAAGTTTGATTCAAAGTCCACCGTGGTAATGCGGTGTCATCAGAAAGTGGTTTGCTTTCTAAGGCGTGATGGGTTCTCTTAGGGTCCTTGGCACAAGTATTGCTAAGAAGACTTGATCAATCAGAAGTGGGTTGCTTTAGGAAGATTGATAAGATATCTTAGGGTTCTTGGTGCAAGCATTCGTTAAGAGTACTTGATCATGGAAATCTTCACTGTGGAATTCAGTGGAGTGGTTCTTCAGAAAGTGGTAATCTTTCTGAGGGATTCTAACTTCGCCGTAGTATTCGGTGAAGGGTTGTTAATTGAAGGCTGGTTAGTCTTCAAGGTCTGAGGGTGGTTTGCCTTCAGGAACTGAAAGCGGTTTGCTTTCAGGGGCTGTTGAAAGTGGTTTGCTTTCGCAGGAATAGGTAGAAATTCTTGGGGTCCTTGGGTTAGGAACTTGTAAGTGATTTTTATCAATAGTGGAAAAATCCTCAAGGGGTTTCTTTGAGGGACTGGACGTAGCCTTCGGTGGATTGAAGGTGAACTAGGATAAAACTCTCTGTGTCATTTCCTTCATCCTTCATCTTTTACTTTCAAGCAATTACAATATTCCGCTGCAACAACGTTCTTACGTTACAACTCTAATTGCGCTGAAAGTCGTTTGGTACTACTACGCGAAAATCGGGGCAACTCTGATTCACCCCCCCTCTCAGGTTGCTATCTATACTAACAATTGGTATCAGAGCGGAAGTTTAGGTAAGTTATTCCTAAGATCCGGGAGAAGATAGCATCCTCATCTACAACAAGTACCAATGAAGGATTCACAATAAACAGGCCATCATTCTACAATGAAGAACTCTACGATTTATGAAATATCAAGATGATGATCTTCATAAAGCCATTAGACGCGGGAATCTGCAAATTCATTGAAGAAGATCTCCTTGGGCCTGTAGTAAAAGTTGAAGGAAGTTCACAATCAGAACCAGAAAACACATGGAGTGACAAAGAAAAGAAGAAAGTTCATCATGACTTAAAAAGGTATGAACATCTAGACTTCAGTCCTTGGTATGAAGAAATTCCTTAGGGTATCTACTCGAAAATCTTCAAAAGGAATATGGGATACTTTAATGGTTACACACGAAGGGACTGATGAAGTCAAAAGATTCAAAGATCAATATATTCTATCACAAGAATATGAGATGTTCAGAATATTGCCTGGAGAAAGCATACTTGATATGCAAAAGCGGTTCACACGATTATTGAATCACTTGGTTGTTCTTGGTAAGGAATTCTCTTATTATGCCATAAACATGAAAATGTTAAGATCCCTTACAAGAACATGGCAACCAAAAGAACACTGCTCTCTCAAAGAAGAAAAGTCTCTCCAACATGACTCGGGCTACTCCTTTGGAAAACTTCAAGAACATGATTTGAAGTTAAACAGACTTGAGCAATATGAGAACAACGAAAAGAGACATCGGTCCATTGCTCTAAAAGCCAAAGAAAGCATCAATGATGAATATGATGCAGAATCACAAGATGATAAGAACATGATCTTAATAGTCAAGAATTTTTCGAAGTTTCTTACAAAGAAAAGAAGAAGCATGGACTAAAGGAGAAGTTTGAAAAGAAGGATTCAAACTCCAGAAGAGCATACATTTCTTGGGATGACAATGACGTAGGCTTAGACTCAGAATCAAAGAAGGAAGAAGCACACTTTGCATTAATGGCATCTCAGAATTCTGACAAGGAAAATATCCAAGTTAGTACCAACACTTCTATTTCTAATAAGTTAGAATATCCTATGGAAAGCTTCTTTAAGATGTGTCATAGTACTTCTAAATTTAGTAATAAAATACTATTAGTTCATCTTTAAAAGAAAAATATCAAATGCTTCAAATGGAATTAGATGATATTAGTTCTCTTAGGAGTAAACACATGCATGCTAATTCTTCTAGAAATATGAACTATAGGAACTACCCACAAAATGTCCCAAAACAATCCTAAAGTTTTATTCTTTAAGATTAGAAGAAAATTAGGCATTAGATAAAACATGATATTTAAAATAATGTGATAATTGCATGATCTCTGTGAGAACTTACATGATTGCATTTAAATTGATTATGTGCTTAAAATGTTCATCCAGAAATTTGTTACATAGGACTTGATAGTTTAGATCCTATAAAAATGTCTTTGTAATCGATTACCATAGGTCCTGTAATCGATTAATCCTGTTTGCAGTCCTCGTGTCTGTTAGAATCTTCCAAGTAATCGATTACCCAACTGCTGTAATCGATTACATTCTCGTGCTATATAATCAAAGCATGAAATTTCAATAGGAATTATTCTCAAAATGCTCCAAGACAACCTAGGAGACATTATGATATGCTTAGATATAATATGAAGGTTATAGACTATATGATTATAGTTATTGCAATAGAATAGGACATACTTCTAGTAGAAGTTATTATAGGAATATCACGTGGGAAATGTATGATGGTGGATAAGACAATCAATAACTTAGAACCCAAAGTAACTCGGGAACTTGACATTTCTTTATGAGAATTTGTTTTGTAAGTGTGTATGAAAACAGCAAAGGGTTTATGATAATGACTGTGCATCACACATGTTTGGAAACAAAACAAAATCTGTATATCTTATATGAGTATAATGAAAAAGGGGTAACTTCTTAGCATAAGAAAAATAGGCACGCCTTCTCAAACCATACTAAGATAGAGCCATCTAAAGTACATAATCCTTTAGAAGATAAGTACTGGATTCAAGTCACAAGAGTTGAACTAGTTTGAGAAAAACCTAGTATCTATATCGGTTCCCTAAAAGGTAAGTATATCATTGAAGCCAAATAGATGTTTAGGAACAAATTAGAAGAACAAGAAATCATAGTTAAAAAATTAGGCTATATTAGTAGCATAAGGTTATAAGCTTGAAAGAAGAAAAAAAGACAAAGAAGACAAACTTGGATGACAATGGAGCAAGTTCATCACTCAACTAAAAAATGAGGAAGCATGTCACGCTTTAATGGCAACACATCATTCTGATAATGAGGTTAGTAATGCAATTTCATATGATTAAAATTATAAAGTATCTTTGTTTGATTGCATGATAGTTTCTTGAACATATATGAAGTTTATGCACATAAAAGTAGGATCATTTCATCTTTACAAAATAAAACTAAAAACATGCAAGATAAGATAGATCTAGAATAAGATGTTCAAAGTGCTTTAACATACTTAGTTCCATGCATAAGCCTTAAGTCAAGAATTGATGAATTAACCCAAGTGGTAAAACAAAGTCATTAAAGAAACCAGGGAATCCCCAATAAAAGAATCATATGGGATACTAACCCAAAAGGACCCAAAGGAAATTGGGTATCTAGAAAAATACCATCAAGTCTATTTGAGCAAATGTGCATGAAGACCTTGTGTTTAGGATTGTCATATACAAAGGATGGTCTTCAAAGTCACAATATTAGAATATGGTATTAGTAATAAAGTTCTAAAAACAACCTTATATCCATCAAAAAGGGTATTAAATTGAATAGTAATGCATTCTTAGGCATTTGTATTTACATTATAGATCTCTGTTAGAGATATTCTTCATGCTGTGCCTATTATGTCTGAATTTTCAAGTTTTTAGTCATATTAATCGATTACATAGGATCAATAATCGATTACAGGGATTATTCTGGCCCTGTTCCTTTTCCAGAAAGGAGGGTAATCGATTACCCATGCAGTGTAATCGATTACCTCCTCGAATTTGAATCATTATTCAAATTTTGCAGTATGTAATCGATTACATAAAAGGTAGTAATCGATTACATGCCCGATACTATATAATTTCCTGGGTTTTATGCTCATAATCGATTACATCCCCTCTGGTTCCTTCTCTCTCTCGTGCGACACCAGCACTATTCTTTTCCCCATATCTTCAACATTTTTTGTTCGTTTTCAAGAATTCTTTGTGGGTTTTGCTCCTAATATCCATCTCCATCTATTCATACTACCAATTTTTGTTGAATTGGTCTGTATCAAAAAGCCCCAATTCGGTCCTGCTAAACCCTAGAACTCGAAAATTCTCAAATTCAGCTTCCATGGCCTCTTCCTCACGTAAACCTCTTCGTTCTAAGAACCCATCCATGGATGCTTTGGACCTCTCAAGGCTGTTGGCAACTGAAGAACAGAAACAACGATTTCTTGCTCATTTTCTTGATCGACCAGTTCTTACACCAAAGTATGGTGCTCTGGATTCTTTCTTGACAGCAGGGATGACATTTCCAACACTGCTTAATCATCAGGGACTTGACTCGTTCATTGAGATTAAAGGTAAATTCTTTCCCGAACTTGTCAGAGTCTTTTACTGTAATCTGATTAAGTGTGGTGGCAAAATATGCACATCTGTCAAGGGTATTGACATATCTCTGACAGTTGATGAGTTGGGAGAATGTCTGTCTATTCCTAGCACTGGAGAAAAATTAGGTTCTGAATTGCCTTGCCCATGGGAAGATTATGATAAGCGATAATTTTATTTATCTTTATGTCGCTTCACTGAGGAGAAAATTCAGTCTAAAAAGCAGAGAGTTGATGCAAACCGTTCTAGAGACACCCTTGCTGTTGGGTTTCTCACTGTTGAAGACAGAATGCTTCACTACTTGCTTAGTTATGTGATCTTACCTCAAAGTTCTAATCATGCTCAGATAAGCGATCTAGAATTACAAATTCTATATGGCATGGTTAATCAAAAGTCTATTAATTGGGCTTATTTGGTAATGATACACATGATGCTGCATAAGGAAAGAACTAGCCCTCTTCCGTTTGCTTCTGCAATTTCTATCATTCTGAAGAAGAAGGGTGTTCCTACTCATGGTGAATATTCTGTTAAAATGGATGGTAAGGCTCAGCGCATTGATCTGAACATCCTGAACAAGATGGGATTAATTCAGGATGATGATGGGTTCTTCAGGAACAAATCTGATCTAGCATCTGAGGATCCTCCTGCTCCTACTCCTGCAGCATTATTTCCTCCTTCTGAGAGTGTTCCTTCATCATCTGCTGGTACGGATGCCTCTACACAACTCATCCTTTCTCATCTGACTGACATGCGGGCACACTTTGATCAGAGGTTTGATCATATGGAAGGACGGATCGAATCCATGTACACCACTCTTCGTGCGGATATGGATCGTCTTAGTCTTCGTGTTGATCGCATGGCTCCCTCTACCCATGACTCTTTTGATCTCTCTGATGATTCTGAAGATTTCTAGACTATTTCTATCTTTACTTAGACTATCTCTATTTTTATTCAGACTATTTATTTTGGGATTGTAATAGTTTAGTCTTATCTTCTGGATGTTTTTGGTTCTTGCTTGCACGTTTAAATATGTATTTTGAACTTAACTAGTTATGCTTTAAATTAAGTGTGATGCATAAGTTTCTCTATACTATCTTGCTTACCCCACTCCCCATGCCTTAAATATCTATACTACTTGTTAGCATGTGTGGATTAACTTGGACTCATCTTCCTTTTGATGAAGTCAAAAGGGGGAGAAAGGGTCCTGTGCTTTGTAACAATTGTTTACAAGAAAGGCTACAAGTGGAACAAAAAGGGGGAGAAAAGTTCAGGGGAAGAAAAGCTCTGATGTATATTATGCATGCCTCTCTTTATCTCTATTATCCTGGAATATTTTGTATGGCTTTATCTTCTTTTTGATGATGTCAAAAGGGGGAGAAAAGTCTTGTGTATGCTTGATCATTTTCAGGATACTGTGCTTCATTTGCAAAACAAAGGGGGAGATATAATTGCAAAACCAAGGGGGAGAAACAAGATAAGAAAGAAAGTCTAATGATCCATGAATGTTCAAGCATGATGTTTGTCATCATCAAAAAGGGGGAGATTGTAAATCAAGTCTTGTCCTTGGACTCGACTGAGGTTTTGATGAAGACAAACACATCACAAAAAGAAGAAAGACTTCAGAAGTAAAAAGGAAGACTTCAAGAAGACTTCAAGAAAGAAAGGAACAAAAAGAAGAAAGACTTCAAGAAGACTTAAGAGAAGAAAGACTTCAAGAACCAGGCTCAGAACGTCAAGATCAAAACATGAAGGTTCTAGTTTTAAGTAAGTCTTGTCAACTTAGTGTGTTATGCTTTATTAAGGTTTAATTGCATTAGAAGGCTCATAAAAGATCAACTAATTGAGTACGATATGTTCTCACAAGTAAAACTTTGTAGGAACACTCAATTAGGTTTTAAACAGTCAAAAACTGAGTTCTGGACTGTCTGTAATCGATTACAGATGTGTGTAATCGATTACAGGATGTGTGTAATCGATTACCACAAGTGTGTAATCGATTACCAAGTTTGAAATTCAAATTCAAACTTCAACGGCATGGTGTAATCGATTACACTAACTGTGGTAATCGATTACCAGGTCGACAGATGTGTTATTTCATGAACCATTGTGTCTCAAAATGGTTGGGAAAGGTTGTGTTGGTTCATGGACGACCTCTAGTGCCTATATAAAGTCCTTAGACACTCAGAAACAAAAAATGACTTGGTCCATAACTTTCATATTCATCAAAGTCATCATTCTGAGTTTCGGTTCTCTCATTTTCATAAGAACACTCATGATGTTCAACATTTGAGAAACTCAGAATGGAAGAGCCTTCATTGTAATTGCCTGGAGCATACAAACTAAGATCAATCCTTCTTGTGAAAAGGATTGAATCATGCATAGAAAAGGCATCTTCTTCTTCTTCTATTTGAATCATGTTGATTCTTTCACCGTAGTTTTTCGGTGGTTGTAAAAAGGCCCTTTGAATCAAGTTTGATTCAAAGTCAACCGTGGTAATGCGGTGTCATCAGAAAGTGGTTTGCTTTCTAAGGCGTGATGGGTTCTCTTAGGGTCCTTGGCACAAGTATTGCTAAGAAGACTTGATCAATCAGAAGTGGGTTGCTTCAGGAAGATTGATAAGATATCTTAGGGTTCTTGGTGCAAGCATTCGTTAAGAGTACTCAATCATGGAAATCTTCACTGTGGAATTCAGTGGAGTGGTTCTTCAGAAAGTGGTAATCTTCCTGAGGGATTCTAACTTCACCGTAGTATTCGATGAAGGGTTGTTAATTGAAGGCGGGTTAGTCTTCAAGGTCTGAGGGTGGTTTGCCTTCAGGAACTGAAAGCGGTTTGCTTTCAGGGGCTGTTGAAAGTGGTTTGCTTTCGCAGGATATTGGTAGAAATTCTTGGGGTCCTTGGGTTAGGAACTTGTAAGTGATTTTTATCAATAGTGGAAAAATCCTCAAGGGGTTTCTTTGAGGGACTGGACGTAGCCTTCGGTGGATTGAAGGTGAACCAGGATAAAACTCTCTGTGTCATTTCCTTCATCCTTCATCTTTTACTTTCAAGCAATTACAATATTCCGCTGCAACAACGTTCTTACGTTACAACTCTAAATGCGCTGAAAGTCGTTTGGTACTACTACTCGAAAATCGGGGCAACTCTGATTCACCCCCCCTCTCAGGTTGCTATCTGTACTGACAGTATTATGGCTTCCAACCTTGCTACTGGTGCATAGGTTTCATCAAAATCAATGCCTTCTTCTTGATTATATCCTTGTGCAACCAATCTTGCTTTGTTCCTGACAATAATACCATTTTCATCTAGTTTATTTCTGAACATCCATTTTGTTCCAATGACATGCTTGTCAGTGGGCTTAGGAACCAGTCCCAAACTTGATTCTTTTCAAATTGGTTTAGTTCTTCCTGCATTGCCACAATCCAATACTCATTGATGAGTGGATTTTATATGATGTTTTTAGGTGTTTTTTAGTCTTTTTATTTTATTATTTTTGAGTCACATATAGGTTTTTTATTATTTTTATGTAGATTTTCTATTTATTTTGCATTTTGCATGTAGATTAGATTTTATTTGTTTTTCTACCTTTATTTTATATTTTTAGGAATTTTTATAGCTATTTTATATTTTTAGGAAAAGCTGGTTTAGTTATCATTTTTGTCCAGGGACCGATTTGTAAAGTTTCAGGAAAACAAGGACCAAATTGTGAAAGTTCAAGAGTGGAGGACTCAAAGTGAAGATTCAAGGAGTTAAAGGGCCCAAGTTGAAGTGCTAACCAAGAGAGGACCAAAGTGGAAAAGAAGAATATGAAGAATCACTCTCTAAATTAGCACATGGAAAATAAGCTTGAAGGAATTGATGGTAGTGGAGGAGAGGTTTCAGAATTGATTAAGGGCTGAGTAGTGGCTTTTTATGGCATTCAAAACCCACTACCATGAAGAAGGAAGGAAAAGCTTGAAGTTGAAGAAGCAGTAGCCAGCGCTGCAGCGCTAGAACCCAGCGCTCAAGCGCTGGGCCTCGGTCTGGAAGTGGGATTTAATTGCTGAGGCCAGATTTTTGCTATAAATAGGGAAGCAACTTGCTCTTGTAAAACACACCTTCTTAGAATACAACAAGTATTCTCTCTTTCTCCCTCTTGAGCATTGTTCCTAGGACTTGTGGGAAGCCATATTTGAGCTCCTATCCAGGGTAATTCAATGTCTCCTTTAGCCATGCTTGGCTAAATTCTTTTTAAGTTTTTGGGTTGTTTTAGTTTATAATTCATGTTCTAGTTTTCTTTTACATTTCTGAATATTATCTTCAATTCATGTTTTATTTCTTTGTTCTTCATTAATCTTTATGCGCAAAGGATTTCTTGCTTTCTACTTATGTCATAAGGCCATTTGGTAAGTAGTAAGGGAAATAGGAATTAAAAAAGGTTATATGTTTGCATTTCTTAAGGCTATAAGGATGTACGTAACTTTGTGTTGGCCCAGATTCTTTCTTCATCTTCTTCTCTAATTAACTAATAACCAAGGCTATGGAGTTAGTAATTAGGTAAGAAAGTTCTACATTTCTTAAGGCTATTAGGATGTAGAAATTTAGGCTATAGCACCATGAATATGAATTTAAAGTTCAGAAACTTAGTAAGAGTTTTCTAGCATGTTTTATAAATTATGTCAACCAAGAGCTTAAATTCTTCTCATCTTATTCTATTTTATTATTCTATGCTTTTGCTCTCATCTTGTCCTAAACCAAACATCAAACATATCATTTTATTTTTATTGCACAAGTACTAAATTATATATTAATAAGAACACCTATCCCTTGGGTTCGATCTTTTGTATTACGCGATAGTCAATAGTACACTTGCGATTTTCCTTATCACTCATCTTCAAGAGCATCATTCACGTTTGAGGGTTCTATTTGAGAGACAAAGGCCATGTTCAATACTGAATCATTTAAGCGTAGCCTTGTAGAAACACCTCTTGAAATATCACCAATGATATTATCAACTGGATGATCCCTGTGGGTTCTCCATTCCTTTGGTAGTTGATAAGAGTTATCTTCAATATGCTCTTCTTGTACTGAATCTTGATCCTTTTGCTTTTGAGAGTCTTCATTGATAATGCTGTCTTCTTCATCATTATCTGGAAGATTGACTGTATCTTCTTTTGAAGAGTTAGACTCATCAAAGGAAACATGTATGGATTCTTCCATAGACAGATTTTTCTTGTTAAAGACTCTATATGCTTTGCTTGTTAGAGAATAACCAAGGAATATACCTTCATCAGATTTTTCATCAAACTTACCAAGGGTTTCCTTTCCATTGTTCAAAACAAAGCATTTTGATCCAAAAGCTTGTAGATGAGCAATATTTGGTTTCCTTCCTTTGCAGAGTTCATAGGGGGTTTTCTTCAGAATAGGTCTAATAAGAACTCTATTGGAAACATAGCAAGCAATACTTACAGCATCAGCCCAGAAGTATTTTGGAAGATTAGATTCACTTAGCATGGTCCATGCTAGTTCATCAAGTAATCTGTTCTTCCTTTCTACAACACCATGTTGTGGTGTTCTTGAAGCAGAGAAGTTATGTGATATTCCATTCTCATCACATAATTCCTGAAATTGATGATTCTGAAACTCTCCACCATGATCACTTCTAATAGAAGAGATCTTTAAAGCCTTTTCATTTTGAACAAGCCTTGAACAAGCGTTGAAGGCTTCATTCTTATGAGGCAAGAATAATGTCCAGGTAAATCTAGAGAAATCATCAACAATAACAAGGGCATAATAGTTACCTCCAAAGCTCTTAGTTCTTGATGGTCCGAACAAATCCATATGTAGTAATTGGAGAGGTCTTGTAGTTGAGACTATATTCTTTGGCTTGAAAGATGTTCTGGTTTGCTTCCCCTTTTGACATGCATCACAAAGCTTGTCTTTCTCGAATCTTATCTTCGGAAGTCCAACAACTAGATCATGCTTGACTAGTTTATTTAGATGATCTATGTGTATATGAGCTAGTCTTCTATGCCAGAGCCATGAATCACTATTGTTCTTGGCCAGAAAATCAGAGTTGCCCCGATTTTCGCCTTATTGAAAATGTTACTTTCAAGATAATGATGATCACGAAACGATTGTTGTGATTGCAGCAGAATTGAGTATTGCTTGAAAGTAAAAGATGAAGGGAAGAGGAAATCACACACAGAGTTTTATCCTGGTTCACCTTCTATCCACCGAAGGCTACGTCCAGTCCCTCAAGAAAACCCCTTGAGGATTTTTCCACTATTGATAAAAATCTCTTACAAGTTCCTAACCCAAGGACCCCAAGAATTTCTACCAATATCCTGTGAAAGTAAACCACTTTCAACAGCCCCTGAAAGCAAACCACTTTCAGTTCCTGAAGGCAAACCACCCTCAGACCTTGAAGGCTAAACCACCTTCAATCAACACCCTGAAAGTATACCACTTTCAGTAACAACAACCCTTCATTGAATACCACGGTGAAAACTCAATCTTACAGAAAGAGATGAAGAAGAGTTTACAATTGGCTGTATCAATCCTTTAACATAGAAGTGGATTGAACATGAGAATTTATGCTTTAAGGCTTTTAAGCATAATATGATTCTGAGTTCCTCAAGATATGAACAACAAAAGTGTTCTTATAAACATGAAGATCATGAACTCAGAATTTAGGCTCTTGAAGGTTTAAGTTCTAAAAGATGAACTAATTTATACAAAGCTTTGGCCTAATGTTGTATTCTCATGTGTTGTTGTGTTCTGGACTCAAATGGACTTTATACAGGCAAGGGAAACGTCCTTGAACCATCACAACCCTTTCCAAAAGGTTTGGGACACAATGGTTCATGAAAAGATGTAACTTTTCGTTCTGGTAATCGATTGCATCGCTTAGTGTAATCGATTACACTAATAGCCGTTTCAGTTTGAATTTCAAATTCAAACATGTAATCGATTACAAGCAAGAAGTAATCGATTACTTGCCTAGGTGTAATCGATTACCAGAAGGCTGAAATCGATTACACTGAAGTCCAACTTCCAGAAACTTGATCCTTTGAGATCGGCTTAAGGTTTTCTACTTCTTTTAAGTTATGAAAACACTTAGCTTGATTAGTTTAGGTGTTTTAAGAGCCTTTATGCTTTAATAGACCTTTAGAAGCATAACTCACCTAAACTAAGACTTCTAGACTATTGATGAACTTTATAGCATTGTTTCTTCGAAGTCTTCTTTTCTTCTTTTTGCCGATGAGTTTGTCGTCATCAAAACCACAGCCAGGGTCAGGAGCAAGACCTTCTTCACAATCTCCCCCTTTTTGATGATGGAAAACACATGCTTGATACTTGATGATCATTTATGTATTTCTGTTGAAGAACTCCCCCTGTTTGATGTAATCTAGTATTTCTCCCCCTTTCTAATGTACTTGTTGAAATCCTGCATATGATCTTTAAGAGCACATAACCTTTCTCCCCCTTTTGACTTCATCAAAAAGAAGAAAAGGCCAAAAATACAGGCATGCACCCATACAAGTATAGAATTCGAAATAAAGCATAGGGGTATGGGGGTAAAGTTGTAATAACAAACAACTATAAATAACAAACATATTATATAAAAGAAAAAGAACAGTCATATGGTGATGACATAGACAACAATCTTAAATAAAAGAAAATTACAAGAGAAATCATGAAAGACTCCTGGCATACTAAGTATCAATTGAGGAGTCATCATCAACGATGGTCTTCGGAAGTAGACAATCGCGACCGGCATCATGGATATGGCGAGGAAGAAGAAATATGCCAAAGTCGTTAGTGATCCGGAGAGAGGGAAGAATGGATGTATCCACACGCTTAAGATGAGAGGACCGCTCATCGTAAAGCTTAGCGATGGGAACGCCGGAGTAGATAAGGATGCGGGAGATGACTGAAGCATAGGGGAAGGACTCAGCATTGTCACGGCATCGCAGCATGTGATTCATGACCAAGAACGCCCAATTTATTTTATGGCAATGAAGAATGCCGTACAAAATTTGTAACTCTAATTCGCTAATGTGAGCGAGAAGAGTTTCTTCAGGAAGAATCACTTGATTGATGAAGTAGTGGAGCAGATGATTATTTGTTGTGAGGACGTCAGTATTATAAGGGCAAGAAGTCGTATGAGGCGGATGGATCCTTTGAAGGTGGACTGACCCAAATCTACAAAGTGATTGATAAAAGGAGTCATGGTTGTAGTCAGACCAGGGGCAAGGCAGGTTGGGACCTAAGAAGGCACCAGTTGAGGGGAGTCAAAGACAACGACCAAAAGTGAAAAGGGAATGACGAATAAGGATTCCCTTAACAGAGCTCTGAAATCCATCTCGCAGAGTCTCTAGAATGCAATAGAAGACTTTTACTAGTTCTGGGTAGAAGGGATTACTTATAGAGATAAATTCCTCAAGGTCTTGATATCTGAGATATGCCGGAAAGTTGTGACCATCTTCAACAAATGAGTCCAGATCACCGTACATAGGCTTACGGATAAGTTGATTGATGAACCTTGAGACAAACCGAGTTCTTTGGTTTGTGGATGTAAGAAGTATTGTGAGATTCATTGGACGAGTAGAACGAGAATGATAGGAATCCATGATATTTTTGTTTTTAGGAAGATAGTGTTGAGAAGGATCAGCGGGACTTTAGATAAGACTTGAAAACAGAGTTTAGAGTGATAGAAATGGAATTAGAAGGCAATTGGAATCACCATCTAATGCTGTGTTTAAATAGCTCGAGCATGTAATCCATTACGGCAGTTGGGTAATCGATTACAGAGCAGTTATCCTGAATTTGAATTTCAAATGAAGGAGGGAATTTTGAAATTCTTGCAGTTTTTCGAGCAAGTAATCGATTACAGTAGTTATGGTAATCGATTACTGTGAAGATTTGAACAGGCACGAGGACTAAGAGAAAGGATAATCGATTACAGGGCCTATGGTAATCGATTACAAGACCATTTCTAAGGTTCTAAACTAATGAATCCTGTGTAACATATTCCTTAATGAACATTTAAGCACATAATCATATAATAACACAAAGATTATGCAAATAATATGTTACTTTAAATGTCATGCTCATCAAATATGCCTAATTCTCTTCTTATCTTAAAGAATGAATCTTTAGGAAGAAGCTTAGTAAAGATATCTGCAAACTGATTATGAGTATCGACAAAAGAAATCTCAATGTCTTTCCTCATAACATGATCTCGAAGGAAATGATGTCTTATATCAATATGCTTAGTTCGAGAATGCATGATAGAATTTTTAGTGAGATTAATGGCACTTGTGTTGTCACATTTAATTGAAATGCAGCCCAGCTCTAAGCCATTATCTTTGAGTTGTTGTTTGAGCCATAAATTTTGTGCACAACAACTTCCTGCAGCAATGTATTCTGCTTCAGCAGTACTTAGAGCAACACATGCTTGTTTCTTACAAGACCAAGAAACAAGGGCATTTCCTAACAAGTGACAAGTACCACTTGTACTCTTTCTTTCAATTTTACAACCAGCATAATCAGAATCAGAATATCCAATCAAATCACAAACACTTCCTTTGGGATACCACAAACCAACATTTGTAGTTCCTCTCAAATATTTGAAAATTCGTTTGACGGAACTCAAATGTGATTCCCTAGGAGATGCTTGATATCTAGCACATAGACACACACTAAACATAATATCAGGTCTACTTGCAGTTAAGTATAGAAGAGATCCGATCATACCTCTATATTTGGTAATGTCTACTTGAACACCGGATTCATCTTGATCTAGATATGTGTTAGACCCCATTGGTGTGGCTATGTCTTTGCAATCATCTAAGTCATATTTCTTTAATAATTCATTGCAAAAATTTGATTGATTGATGAATATTCCATCATGTGATTGCTTGATTTGCAATCCAAGAAAGAAATTTAATTGTCCCATCATGGACATCTCAAATTCTTCTTGCATCATGTTAGAGAAATCCTTACAAAGAGATTCGTTAGTTGCACTAAAGATAATATCATCAACATAAATTTGAACTAATAAAGTGTTACCTTTGGTTCTTTTGATGAACAAGGTTGTGTCAGCCTTACCCTTTTGAAATCCTTTCTCACAAAGGAATGTGCTTAATCTATCATACCATGCACGAGGGGCTTGCTTAAGACCATAGAGTGCCTTCTTTAATCTGAAGACATGTGAAGGAAACTTTGGATCTTCAAATCCTGGAGGTTGCTTCACATAGACTTCTTCTTGAATGTATCCGTTCAGGAAATCACTTTTGACGTCCATTTGATACAATGGGAAATTTAGAGAGCAAGCATACGCCAATCGAAGTCTTATGGCTTCCAACCTTGCTACTGGTGCATAGGTTTCATCAAAATCTATACCTTCTTCTTGATTATAACCTTGAGCAACTAATCTTGCTTTGTTCCTAACTATGATACCATTTTCATCTAACTTATTCCTAAATACCCACTTTGTTCCTATAACATGCTTATCACTAGGCTTTGGAACAAGTTCCCAAACTTGATTCCTTTCAAATTGGTTTAGTTCTTCCTACATTGCTACAATCCAATACTCATCCTCCAGAGCATCATTTACTTTGGATGGTTCTATTTGAGAGACAAAGGCCATATTCAAAACTGAATCATTTAAGCGTAGCCTTGTAGAGATGCCTCTAGAAATGTCACCAATAATATTATCAACTGGATGATCCCTATGGGTTCTCCATTCCTTTGGAAGTTGATAAGTATTATCTTCAATATGCTCTTCTTGTATTGGATTTTGATCTCTATCCTTTTGAGAATCTTCATGTAGATGAGAGATATTTGGTTTCCTTCCCTTGTAGAGTTCATAGGGGGTTTTCTTCAGAATTGGTCTAATAAGAACTCTATTGCAAACATAGCAAGTAGTACTTACAGCATCAGCCCAGAAATATTTAGGAAGGCTTGATTCACTTAGCATGGTTGTTGCTAATTCTTCAAGTAATCTGTTCTTCCTTTCTACAACACCATTTTGTTGTGGTGTTCTCGGAGTAGAGAAATTATGTGATATTCCATTTTCATCACATAGTTCTTGAAATTGTTGATTCTGAAATTCTCCACCATGATCACTTCTAATAGAAGAGATCTTTAAAGACTTCTCATTTTAAACTAGCCTTTTATATCTCTTGAATGCATTGAAGGCTTCATTCTTATGAGGCAAGAATAAAGTCCATGTAAATCTAGAGAAATCATCAATAATAACAAGTGCACAGAAATTACCTCCGAGGCTTTTTGTTCTTGAAGGTCCGAAAAAATCCATATGTATCAATTGAAGGGGCCTTGAAGTCGAAACTATGTTCTTTGGTTTGAAAGACGTTCTGGTTTGCTTCCCTTTTTGACATGCATTACAAAGCTTGTCTTTCTCGAATCTTATCTTTGGAAGCCCAACAACTAGATCATGCTTGACTAGTTTGTTTAATTGTCTATGTGTATATGAGCAAGTCTTCTATGCCATAGCCATGAATCACTATTGTTCTTAGCTAAAAGACATCTTACATTTTGTGGAATTTCTTCCAAAGAAATCATGAAGACTTTATTGACTTTATAACCAGAAAACTTAACTTCTTTAGTTTTCACATCTTTTACTACACATATATCATCAATGATACCAACTTTCAAACCTTTGTCACATACTTGACTGATACTCAGAAGATTATGCATCAAACCATCAACGTAAAGAACTTTATCGATGACTGTTTGAGGGGTGTGCCTATTCTTCCAATACCGAGTATCTTTCCCTTTTGATTGTTTCTATATGTGACAAAACCTTTTTCCCTAGGTATAAGAAATGAAAACTTGGTTTTGTCTCCTGTCATGTGTGATGAGCAGCCACTATCAAGATACCATAAATCCTTTGCTGCTTTCATACACACCTACATGACAAAGTTCAGACATGGGTATTAGGAACCCAACAAGTTTTGGGTCCTTCTAAGTTAACATCCTTTCTAACCCATATGCACTCCCTATTTGGTACTCCTACATGTTTGTAGTAACATCTACTAGGGGTATGTCCTATTTTGTTACAATAGGTGCAAGAATAATGATTGTAACTAGTTGTTTGCCTAGGAGAGGAATGAATCTTCTTAGGAGGTCTATTAGGTGTTAGATTAAAACAATTAAATGCATAACTTGTTAGATTCAAACAATTAAATGCATAACTATGTTTTGATAATCAACAATTTCTTTAAGGTTCAATATTGTTTTAAACTAGATTCCCTAAAAAAATGAAAACTCTGATGTACAGGAATAACTATTTCTAAAAGGACTGAGTAAACTTCAAAGCGTCATCAAGAATACCAGTTCATCAGAAGAAGTTCGTCCGGTCACCATGAAGAAGACTATGTCAAAAATATACGAAGAAAAGTACTCTTGCTTGAGACAGTCTGGTGAATCATAAAAGCTAAAGCGGCAACAACAACCAACATCTGAGAACACCTCATCAAAGTCTGCATGCTCAAAATCAAAGCCTATCTTGAGAAGACAAAACAGTCTGCCACTTAAGAAGACTGCTCTAGTCAAAATTGAAAAGGGCAGGTTAATCTATGAAGAAATCCTTTCAGCCTCAAAGGTTCTCTAGCATCATAAAAGGAAGTTGTAAATCAACTCTATCAGATGAAGGAACTTCAAAAGAGGAGATTCAGTCATCTACAAAGACAAGAAGATTCTAATAGATAAGAAAGACTGAATGAAGAAAAGTTCGTCCGCCAATACCAACTACTTGTAGCAGAACTTCAAGAAGTAAATGGAGACTACGTCCACCAAGCTAAAAGGAAGAATCCGCCCGCTCAAGTAACAATTGCGCCAAAGGAACAGAGACCAAGAAGTGTGGTTTTCGAGGAAATCAGGATCATCGAAGTATTAAAGAACTTAGTTTCCTCATCTGAAATAATTACTTCATGGATCAAAAGACTCCTACCTCGTCTACACATTTATTTACATACTGGTTGCGGCAGAAAGTAGAAAGGGACACAATTAATACATTATTCCCTGGTCCCACTGATATTCTACTTTCCCCCAAATCAAGCTGATATTGCGGAATCAACGGCAAGAATCTCTGAGCATCGTACACTCTCAACAGTCGAAATTCAAAAATCTGACCAAGACACGTGATGAGTATTAGCTGTCAAGCACTAAGGTAAAATGGTCAAAACAGTCTCCACCGCTGTATCCTCACATGTTATATACAGAGAAACTAGCTCAAAGCTACTCGCTCAGCATGGAGCCAGACGACATCAACCCAGACGAACTGATGATTTCCAGATCATATCTTACGCTTGCAGAGAAGCCTCTGATCGTGACTTGCGCATGCTGAAAGATGCAGAACTAGCCGTTACGCGCAGCTCAGAAGGGAAGAGGCACTTCAGACAGTTTTTCTCTCTTTCTCAAGAAGAAGAAGCAACTAAAGATATAAATAGAAGATCCTGTCTCCGAAATATTTGGGCAACTTAGACTTAAACTTCCATATGTCAAATAAGTCTGTCCCAAGAGCCAAGGAACCTTGGTTCATACTCAGGATGCCTCAAGCCTATTCCTGCCTGAGTATATGAGCTCGTGTGAGGAAAATTCGTAGCGTTTTACTCTTATCTTTCCCTACTCACACATTCTCCAAAACAGAGAACCCAAACTCCAATCCTCTGTGTAAATCGAGCTTAATTTCCTCTGCCCACTCTTATTAAGAAGAGAACCATGTAGAGAAGCCAACCTTTGAAAAAGGTGTCAGGAGAAGTCCTGTAGAATACTTGTAAGGAGAAGTCCTGACAATACTTGTAAGGAGAAGTCCTGATAATACTTGTAAGGAGGAGTCCTAGCAATACTTGTAAGGAGAAGTCCTTCTAATACTTGATAGGAGAAGTCCTTAGAATACTTGTTAGGAGAAGTCCCTGATAATACTTGTACTATTTGTTGAAATAGTGAAAATCTTGGTGAAGCCAAGGACTGGACGTAGCCCTGTCGATTATGGGGGTGAACCATGATAAAAACCATGTGTGTTTTATTTTCATATTATATTGCTTTTCCGCTGCCTGCTCATTCATATGTTTGTAACTTGCAAACATTCGTGAAAAATAAATAATCATCGTTTAAAACTTATGAAACGAATTTCATGCACACTTACCAAAATGATCTATGTCTTAGATGAAAGATGATAAATAAATAACATGTAATCCTTTTGAAAAGAAATGCAAAAATTTGTCACACAATTCAAACCCCCCCTTTCTTGTGTGTTTCTCGCACCTTCAATTGGTATCAGAGCCTAACCACTCTGAAAAGTGCTAACATCTTCACAGATGCAGAGTTCAAAGATCCGTGAAAGCATATGTTCTTCTCGAACAAACGCAACCATGATCCAAATGCTAATGCAAGAAGAACATCTCGAAGAAAACATCTCAAGAAAGGAATGAACAGGATGATTTACAAACTGTTAAGAAGCATCTCAAAGAAAGATCTCACATCCACCCAGCAAAGGAAGCTAGTGATCAATATGGATACCTCTGCTCATGCACCCAACAATATATTATTGACAAAATCTTCGAGTTCTATGAGGAATGATCAAGTCCTATTCTCAGAAATAGGAAGGGAGGTAACTCTAAATTTATAATAAATTATTTATTATCTCTCACTTGGTTCGAATGATTAAGAGAATTACAAAGCATACCCTGACACAATCATTGTTATTGTAAATGAATAAATCTCGAACAAATAAGCAGATCATTCAAGCTCTATATTCTTATCTCACTCTCAAATCTACCAATTCCCACTTAAAGACTAAAGAATGTCTCTTTATAAGTTTAGCCAGGATATGCTTGGGCTTATCAATGTAATAATTTGAAAACACAAACTCTTGGATAATAATTAATGCATCATGGTCGTATAAGCTTACAAAATATTTATTATAGATCTGATCAACAAACGCTGATCAAAATTATATGCCCCAAAAAGCACTTTCCATCTTCATTTACTATATTTGCATAAAGGCAACCCCATTCAAATCCAAGAAATCAAAGTCAACAAATTTTGACTGAAAAAAAAAAAAAATAGAAACTGTAGCAAATGACTTTTCATATTATCAAGTACATATGTCCAGTGTACACATATCTCATTAAACCTGTTTTAAGTAACTTCTCAACTCAGGAAGGGAATTGGTAAACATTAACATACATCCCATTGCATGTAGCAAATTGTGATAACCAGGAAATACTAATAAGATCCTTTGGCAAAGGAACTATGCAATGACTCTTGCAGGCTTGGAGACAGATACACATATTGCATGGAAAACTAGAAGAATGACGTCAGGTACCTCCTTGAAGAAAAGACCAAAACTCCACTTAAATGAAGATTGCCGCCCAAAGATCGAGTAAATGAAAGTCACCGTCTGGTGACTATCTAAGGAACCGCCAAGAGAGAGCGTCTGTGAACAACTGATCAGGCATGATCAATCACTCACATCACCCACACTTGGGTTACTGGTAAACAACTGTGTCGTTCCATATATCAAAACTCCTTTAGCACGCATTAAATCCCCAACTGCCATGACTACACATTTAAAGATTTTCATTTAATGCGCATGCTGATCACCCTATCACATCAGTGGAGAACTAATCATTTTCTCTCCTAAACCAAGTAAACACCTTTCGCATTCAAAGAAAAATTAACAAAAAGGAATCTGAAGGAAGAAGTGATACACTCACTACTTACAAACCTACTTCAAATAACTATCATCTTCAATCTATCTATTGCTCTCTCTCTCTCTAACCCTTCTTTGCAGATCATCACCATGACTTCAAAGAAACAAATCAATGCTGCGTCTGAACTCACTCCTACTGAGCAAGAGATCATTGAACGAAGAATAAGGAACATTGCTACCAATCGAAAAGAGCAAGAAATGTTCATTGGCAAACAAAAGGCAATGAATCTTGGAGAAAGGGAACTAGTCCCTCCAAAGTATCTTGATCTGAATCTCTACAGTCACGCAAAGATTACAGGTCTGGACTGGGTTCTATTTCAAGAATGGACAAACCTCATGAGAATATCTTCTCTCCCCAGCATTGAACCTGTTATTAAGGAGTTCTATGACTGCGCCGTCAAGAGCGGAACTCTTGTAATCAAGACAAGATGCATGCGATCAATCACAACCATTATGCCAGGAGATATCGCAGTGATTCTGGACAGCAAAATAAACGAAGGGGTCAAATTCAAATCCACTTGGGAGCTGTCTGCCCCCTACCCTAACTGTATCTGGAAACAGAACCCAGAAGTCCATGGAACTAATGTCAAAAACTTAATAGAGGAATGCAAATTTCCCTATGTTGTACTTTGCAAGATAGTTCTCCCTAGAGAAGGGAACTGCAACAGGGTAGATAAGTTGTCACAGTGGGCAATCTACCGCATGATGCATAAGGAGAAGATCAATCTCTCCTATCTCTTCTTCAACCACATCCTGACGACTCTGGAAGGGAAAGAGTTAAAATTGCCATATGGAGCTCTTATCTCTGAGATGATGAGGAAGCATCTCATAAACAAAACAAAGGAGGAAAATGAGTTCATTGCTCATGACTACATCCACTCATCTCCAATTAAGTTCGATGATCTCAGAAGAATGAAGCTGAAGATTGACACTACTAATGTGCCTCTAGAACTGCTGTTGCAAGCAAGCAGACCTCAACCGAAAGAGAAGATTGTGGAAGAAGAAGAAGATGATGACTCAGAAGAGGACGCTGATGATGATGGTCCTCCTCCTCCCAAGCGGTTTCAAATCACCAGTTCTGGGAAAACAATTGAAATTGTTCCTCCCTCAGAACCTGAACAACCCGCAGACCTAATTTCTTCACAACATGACGATGAAGATAATCGTCCAATAGCTTCACTGGTCAAGATCGTCCGGAAAGCATGCTCGAAATCTGAACCCAAAATTCCTCAGCAACCCTCAAGAAGACTTCAAGAAGACTTAAGAGAAAGAAAGGAACAAAAAGAAGAAAGACTTCAAGAAGACTTAAGAGAAGAAAGACTTCAAGAACCAGGCTCAGAACGTCAAGATCAAACATGAAGGTTCTAGTTTTAAGTAAGTCTTGTCAACTTAGTGTGCTATGCTTTATTAAGGTTCATATTGCATTTGAAGGCTCATCAAAGATCAACTAATTGAGTACAATATGTTCTCACAAGTTAAACTTGGTAGGAACACTCAATTAGGGTTTAAGATGGTTAAAACTGAGTTCTGGACTGTCTGTAATCGATTACAGATGTGTGTAATCGATTACAGGAAGTGTGTAATCGATTGCCACAAGTGTGTAATCGATTACCAAGTTTGAAATTCAAATTCAAACTTCAACGGCATGGTGTAATCGATTACACTAACTGTGGTAATCGATTACCAGGTCGACAGATGTGTTATTTCATGAACCATTGTGTCTCAAACCGGTTGGGAAAGGTTGTGTTGGTTCATGGACGACCTCTAGTGCCTTTATAAAGTCCCTAGACACTCAGAAACATCAATGACTTGGTCCATAACTTTCATATTCATTAAAGTCATCATTCTGAGTTTCGGTTCTCTCATTTTCACAAGAACACTCATGATGTTCAACATTTGAGAAACTCAGAATGGAAGAGCCTTCATTGTAATTGCCTGGAGCATACAAACTAAGATCAATCCTTCTTTTTCTAAAGGATTGAATCATGCATAGAAAAGGCATCTTCTTCTTCTTTTTTTTGAATCATGTTGATTCATTCACCGGAGTTTTCGGTGGTTGTAAAAAGGCCCTTTGAATCAAGTTTGATTCAAAGTCCACCGTGGTAATACGGTGTCATCAGAAAGTGGTTTGCTTTCTGAGGCATGATGGGTCCTCTTAGGGTCCTTGGCACAAGTATTGCTAAGAAGACTTGATCAATCAGAAGTGGGTTGCTTCAGGAAGATTGATAAGATATCTTAGGGTCCTTGGTGCAAGTATCCGTAAGAGTACTTGATCATGGGAAATCTTCACTGTGGAATTTAGTGGAGTGATTCTTCAGAAAGTGGTAATCTTTCTGAGGGATTCTAACTTCACCGTGGTATTCGGTGAAGGGTTGTTGATTGAAGGTGGTTTAGCCTTCAAGGTCTGAGGGTGGTCTGCCTTTAGGAACTGAAAGCGGTTTGCTTTCAGGGGCTGTTGAAAGTGGTTTGCTTTCACTGGATATTGGTAGAAATTCTTGGGGTCCTTGGGTTAGGAACTTGTAAGAGATTTTTATCAATAGTGGAAAAATCCTTAAGGGGTTTCTTTGAGGGACTGGACGTAGCCTTCGGTGGATTGAAGGTGAACCAGGATAAAACTCTCTCTGTCATTTCCTTCTCCTTCATCTTTTACTTTCAAGCAATTACAATATTCCGCTGCAACAACGTTCTTACGTTACAACTCTAATTGCGCTGAAAGACGTTTGGTACTATTACGCGAAAATTGGGGCAACTCTGATTCAGCCCCCCCTCTCAGGTTGCTATCTGTACTAACAGGTTTTTCAGAGTTGGAAAAGAAAATTTAAATGTTTGTTTTTGTGAGACTAAAAAGCAATACAATGATAAAATGATAAAACAAGTATTTGGTTTGAATTTCACTTAACTTAGCTTTTCAGAATCAATTATATACATGAAATTCAGAACATATTCTTAGGTGCTTTAGCCTAGGATTTCTATTTGTTAATGCCTTAATCAAATAGTCTTTTAACTCAATTACCAAACCTAATACCTTAGAGTTTAGTTAAGCCAATTGAAGCATTAGTGTTCTTAGTTCTAGCCAACACAATTGGTTTCCATCCTTATACCTATGTGATGAATAATCCATTAATTTAATCCCATTTCCCTCAAATCCTACCAATTACCATTGTGCAAGAATTGAGCAAAGTGAACTTGTGTGCACCAAGAATAATTAAACATGGGTAGAAAATACTAAGAACAAGAACTTCATCCATATATAAAGATAAAACCTTAAAGCATAGTATTATGAAGATTCATATCAACCCAAATACAAGGGAAATTAGCCAAGCATGGCTAAGAGAAACATAAAGAGAAAAACCTGAATTGGGAGCTCAAAGAGGCTTCCCACAAGTCCAGGAAATTGCTCTGAACCAAGAAGAAAAGAAAGTGTCTAACAAGGTATATGAAGATGTGAAGGTATGTTTACAAAGAAAGCAAAGGCCCTATTTATAAAATCTGCCACGTCCCAACGCTCAAGCGTTGGCACGGCTGATGCTTCATCTCCTTTGCTGTTTTGTTCTTCCTCTTGATGAGGTTTCGTGGCCCTCAATGGCATTGATGTAGCCACATTCTTGTCCCCTATTAATTCTGAAACCTCCCTTCCTCATCAATTCTCCACTCATGGTCTTTTTCACATGTGCCAATTAGAAATGGTGCTTCATATTCCTTCTTCATTTTCAGTCCTTCATTTCTTGCAATTCGCACCTTGGTCCCCACAGATATGCTTAATTTAACTAGTTTTCTAAAATGACTAAAAACTAATAAAAATACCTAAAATTATATAAATAAAGTTAAAAAATAAAATAAAAGCTAATCTATATGCAAATGCAATAATAAATAGAAAATATTAATAAAATGTACAAAAATATATATGAGACTCAATAAAAATAAAATAAAATAAACTAAAAAGACCCTAAAAATATCATATAAAATCCAGTCGTCAAGAAACAACAAGCTCTTCAAAACCACTTTTAAACCTCATGATTATCAATCACTCAAACATAAAAATTGATCAAGAAACTATAGATCAATAAAAATCCTAATAAAAATAAAAAAAACAACCAAAAAATAAATTAAAGATAAAGAAAAGAGCTATACTACCATGCATATGCAAAACTGTAACATAAGACTCTAAATGACTGAAACTTATTCAAATTATGACATCAGCTTCTCCCAACTTGAGCCTCGAGGGATAATCTTATCTTATGTTTTAGCAATCTGCACTATCCAACTTTCATCCTTCAAGCTTTTAGAAATTAACATTCCTATTATCATAACTACGACTGAGAGTCTTCTCGCTCAAACTCTATTTCTATCAGAAAGAGAAACTTATCTTAAAGCACTGCACAACCTGACCAGTTGACCAAACGCTCCAATACTCATAGTTAGCTAAACCTTTAAGTCTTTATATTCAATTCCTAACTTCTCGCTCATGGGTTATCAACTTCTAAGGACATCTCTAGAACATTCTTGACTTAACCGGAAACCCATCAAACAACCCTTAATAAGAATATTGCATCAATTAAGAGAAAATCACTCAAGTAAGACATTTAGTCCATAGGAAGTTAACAATCATGGAAAAACAAACAAGTATTCAAATAAGGTTGACCAGATCATATAAATAAACTCCCTTGCAATCAAAATTTGAAATTTCCTACTTGAAGACACACAAACTACACAGAAATCATAAAATTTAGCACAAAATACCTATTCCCCAACAAGCTTTGGTATTCTCAACCTGAGCTCTGATACCACAAAGTAACGCCCCGATTTTCAGTGGTCTCAATGTGACTTTAAACAATTAATAAACATGCAAGTTATCTTTCAAAGCTGTGAAAATGCAAATATATATTTTTCTTTTGAAACATGCTATCGACCACATGCACTATGCACTACATATCTAATACCCTGTTCGGAAAATAACCATATGCGTGACATAGTCAACTGGTAAGGAATGATGAAATAATTTTATAAGACACCTGACTCATAAATTTATGAAATATGTGCAGCGCTGATAAAACCGAAAACAAGACCTCCTACTCTAGTATACCTCATGTGATCCCAGGTAGGGTGACCTCACAAAGGAATATAGTCCCGGAACTCTACCCTATCCCTAGGTATTGTAGGATTAGAGATACACTATTCTAATAACTATCTCTAATCACCGAGTTCTAGTTATCCCTCTAGCTCCCTCGATCTCTTATCGAGTTCGCGTCTACCTGGTACTCCTTAGTTAGTAGTTGTCCAGCTGGCGATGTGTCCCACAAAAACAAACAACAAACAAGAGCATGGGTCACTTCCGAAAAAATAATAAAGTTACACTCGTTCGTAAAGGACGGAATACAAATGATGCATGTGGTAATATTCAAATAACATAACAGTTTCATTCCATAAGAGCATTAGAAAATTAATGACCCGAAGACTCACCTACATGCACGTGCAATCCGATTGTACAAAAGAAAGTACGGATATAGCGCCAAATTCTTGCAAGGCAGGAGGGACAAACACCAGATTTCTAGCTAGATAGCCTGTGTGGTTAACCATGTCAGTGAAATGCCACTTACATGAGTAGACCCTATTTGACCTCCCGGTAATTTCCATACTCCAATCCGATATTGTGTATAGTCCAGAACCATGATAGCAACAAATGTATGAATGATGCGATGCGACAACAACAAACCAAACAACAGAGACATCTATTTTACGAGTCTGAGTTTGCATTCAAAGGCGCATCCGTTTTAAGACATGGCCTCACATGGTTTCATAATCAACAATTAAGTCATTCTGAAACATGTGAACAATTTCATAACCTATGATTAGGAAAATAATATCATAATATCATCATGCTTTCACTTAAGAATTTAACATTGAAACGTGCATATTGTAAGACCCTGAATTAATTAAATGATTAAATAATTATTTAATAATCTGATGTATAGTTTTGGAACAGCTTCGAGCATAAGCTAATGCCATGAGCTATTCGAATCATCGATAATTCATCGTAAAACCCTAATTTTTACTCTTCTAACGTTCAAGAGAGAATAAGGCTTTCTCCTTATCTTTACGACGATTAGTGAAGAATTTCATGAAGAATGACTGGGATATTGATAGGGTTTTCTTCCAGAGCTCGGGGAAAACGTAAGACCCTGAATAAATTAAATAATTATTTAATCAGCCGATGCATACCTAGGGACATGTGCAGGCGGGAGTTAAGGTCAAGAGCTATTCGGATCATGGATGTGATTTTTTTCCAAACGACGGTTTGTCGTAGGATCGATCTTAACTTTATTTGGAGTTCGAACAAGAATAAGACATTCTCACTATCTCTATGACGATAACTGAAGAATTTCGAGAAGAACGACTTTAATATTGATAGGGTTTCCTTCCGGAGTCTGGGAAAGATTTTTCTCGCTAACGAGACTGTAAGTCGAAACTTCTGCAAGCGAAACAGAGGTGTTTGGGCCTCAAATCAAAAATCTGGGAATCGCCAAATGACACCGTTTGACGTGACATGTTCAGATATGCGATAAATTCTTTTTGGTGAATAGTGTTTTCGTGAATAGTGTTTTACGGGGTGGAATCAACACAAATCCCGAGGAAAATGCTCGAAGGATTTTGGACACAATGCTGGAGTTGTACGAGCACGTGGTTTGAGGCAAGTAAGTGACTAGTGTTAGTCACTCTTAGTGACGCTAGGAATTATGCTAATGACCGGATTTGGATAATTATGAGAATCATGGCACGACTGACGCGTATGATGACCTACTTGACGACGCTTCAGCGGATTAGACAAATCCTAGATATTTTATATTCTTTTCTATGTTTAAAATTTAGCCCATTCCCCTTGAGAGTTTATGGTTAAGTCCTTTCCCCTTGAAAGTTTAGACTTTGATCCTCCAAATAGTAACTAGATATTTTGGGAAACTTTTCAACTCTTCAATTTTTCAACTTTGGTCCCTAAGGTTTGGAAAAAAATTAAAGTTAGTCCCTCCCTAGGCCATTGAACCCGTGACCAAGAGGCTTCAATGGGTGAGTTTTGGTTCTTTTTTCACTTAAGGCTTCATTAAGTGAAAACTTCGAAATTTTAGAGAGATAATTAAGAGTGAGAAAGAGTGAGAAATATTCATCTTCTTCCTCTCCAGTCCTCCATGGCTGAACCATCCACAA
Organism: Acmispon strigosus; assembly: GCA_030819835.1. Classification (NCBI taxonomy): domain Eukaryota; kingdom Viridiplantae; phylum Streptophyta; class Magnoliopsida; order Fabales; family Fabaceae; genus Acmispon; species Acmispon strigosus. The sequence goes on from JAUAMA010000002.1 coordinate 50,052,312, forward strand.
GCTTCTAGCTCCACCATCCTTTTGTTTTATCATCTTGATTATTTGAGGTAAAATGCTTATCTCTTCAAGCTCTTTAAATCCATGGTTTTAGATCTATAAAGGTGAAGTTTGGATGATGAAACTTTGTTGAAATTCATAAATCCTTTTGTAAATGTTGTTGTTATCATCTTCCTCTTCACTTTGAACCGAATAGATTTTTAATTGATTGAGTTTTGGTCCTCATGAGTTTTTGAAGTTGAGATCTTGTCATGAAGGATTTTGTTAAAGTGCTTTCCATTATATTGATCTCTTAGGGTTTTTTTTTTTTTTTTCAAGAAGTTGAGTTTTTGATAATTGATTATTTGAAATAAGTTATTTTCAAACTTTGGATTTGGTTTTACCATAGATTTCCTATTGTCTTGGTTGTGTACAAGTTAGTTTTGAGAAAAAATATCATCAACAAAATTTAAATGAGTATGGCCGAACCTTGGCTCTTAATTTTTGGCTTGGAAGTTTTGATTCTAAGCTTGGTTTTCAAGTGTTTATAAGTTGTTTGAGAAGTTGGTAAAAAGGAAAATTTGTTTCCCCTAAAATAGGCCTAGGCTGAGAGCATTGGAGAAATTCTGATCTTGAGAAATTGATTTGAACAACTTGATTTCGGGGTTTGGATGTTAGAGGGACTAAAATCAATGTTTTGGGTAAATTGATTTTGAAGTTAAAGACTAGGTTTTTTATTCTTGAAAATTGGAGGCTTTAAGAAAATGGAAGTTGAGTTTGTGGCTTTCTTTAAACTTTTGACACTAATAGATTTTGGGGAATTTAGGAGTGTAAAAATTTGGGTTTTTGGCACTTTGAAGGTGAACTAGAGGAAAAGGAAAATTCTAATTGTTTTCTAGAAGTTTCAAGAGTTACTTTTTCTTCAAAAAACTTGTTGTAGGATTATAAATTGATAAGTGGGGGTCGTGCCTAAATTGCTCTTTAAAAGTTTTGAAGTTTTGGAAGAGTTTGGAAGTTGTAACTTAGTATTTTGCAAAGGTTTTGAAAGTTTCAAAAGTTTTCTTAAGAGTTTTGAACTCCATGGTGTTAATGTCTTAGAACTTGTTTGTAAGTTCTAAACTAGTTTAAGTTTCATAAAAGGTTTACGGGGCATAGGAACTCTCGGGAAGGACATAGCTTCCCGAGCGGATGTAGCTTTTAGAGCGAACGTTGGATTCAGGAGCAAAAGACCTTAGTAAGATCACTTCACTAATCTTAGCTGCTAATCATATGTATATGATTATGTGAATGTATACTATGATCTTGGAATTGGTAGTTGACGTCGTTCTGAGAATGACCCGATTAGACTTGTATTGATTGAAATATTTTAATACATGGAGCTGAAGACATCTGATATGTTGGATTAGAATTGTTTTGTGTGTGACCTTGCTTGAATGATTTCTAGACTTACTTGATGGCTTGTCTAATTAGCAATATAATGTCTATGTCATGACATGTCTGAGGACGAATGCGCCTGTGAATGCAAACTAGGATTCATAAAAAGATGGTATTGATGTTTGATTCATTAATGATTATTGTTGGAGTTAGTTTTGGATACACACTATGCGGTAAGCAACTATAAAGAGTAAGCTCAAACCAGAGGCATGGTCATGTGTTGTTGGATTAGGAAGGCTTAAGCCGCACCAATGAAAGTGGCGAATCCCAGGGGTCAATGGAAAGCCACCGTCAGACCTATGACTAAGGAATTGTCCCGCCTGCCACTAATTGGAGTTGGCGTTATATCCGGATGAAAGGGTTTGAGAGGAGCGACGTAGAGTCAATGGCTTTGGCATGCAAATAACCATTCTACTTTGAGGGTTTTGGGTTTCAATTAAATTTCTAATTGTGTATGCTGTGACATCCCTTTTTACCATACTTTTTTTTAACTGTACTACCAACATCAAACCTTAAGCTGTCTTACAGATCCTCGGGATTAAGGCAGAAGATCATAATCCCTTCTTAATCTATAATTTAAAAATGAACATCCTTTATCTGATAACACTTTGATACCTATTCTCAACTTCATAGATGTACTATTAAATCTTCACTAAGTCCTATTCTTACCCACCAACAGCTACCATGGCTCACGATCTAAGCTCACCTGAAAATGTTAACTGATGGAGGTAGTGAGCTACCAATAGATAAGAACGTGAATGTGTTAGTAACCCCGACCGAAGTCATGTGGAGGAAAACCAAACACAATCCATATTCATGTTAGGACAATAGTATTCAATTCATATATCATACCTAGGTGTAATGTATGAACAGGTAACACCATCACATCATAATAAACAATCAATGCACAATGCATATGAAATATAAACCTAGGTGGTTATCACTCCCAGTCCTTCAGTCAACTTCTCTCCCAGTTAGGAGGTGCACGATGCCCCCCAAGGAAGGGAGTCCCTTGTTGTCCTTTTTGTGTGTGCTTATTTATCCATGAATGCATTTGTGTATAGGGTCTGAAGCATTTTAGCTTCATATCTTTGGAAAGCCATCTCGGAACATGGAAAATCCACACATTCCACTCTTTACCGGACAAGATTTCCGTGAGCTCCACAGATAGGCCTGCACAACTTGACTAGTTCTTGAACTTTACATGGTAGCCCGACCTCAGGGATCTAGCCTAAGCTTACAAAGAGGTAGAACCATCATGTATCCCTTGGCGGGTTCATCTCTGAACATGACCACCATAGGCATCCCTGTATAATCCACCCTCTTTTAGTGGTAGTGACAGTGCTTTCCTACTCCTTATCAACTCCAAATAAATGTGTAAATGCAGCCAAACATCCAGCTCCACCTTATTCATCATATATACCAAGTTTCATAACTAAGATGAACTCGTTGACATTCATTCCCTCAGAATCAATCGTCACACCTGAGGGTACCTCCAAACCGACATAGGTAGAAACTTACCCCTCAGACTCCATCGTCACACTCGAGGGTTGTGCCGTCACACAGTCTATTTGACTTACGTGCAAAGAGGTAACTCACAACCTACAAAGGCACTGGCACATGTCTTGGTCCTAGTCATCCGACCCTTTTGTGTCACGTGTTGCGTCCGGTACCACACCACGCTTCCACTCATGTATGATAAAATAAGAACAAACACAAGAAGGGGGGGTTGAATTGTGTTCGTATAAAAACTTGCTTTTCTGAAAACAAATATATATTTTCAAAATAATTTCGTAAATAATTTCGTATAAACAGTTTTGATGCAGCGAAAATAAAATGTGTGTGATGGTAAACGATGAAACAATAAAGTAATAAAAAGTAAACAGCGCACGTAGATTTATCCTAGTTCACCCCCTGAACGAGGGGGCTACGTCCAATCCTTAGCTTCACCAAGATTTGACTATTCACCAAAAAAGTACAAGTATTATCTAGGACCTCTCCTATCAACAAGTACTCTCACGGACTTCTCCCAACAAGTATTCTTAGGGACTTCTCCTAACAAGTATTATACAAGACTTCTCATTTTCACAATAGATCCTTCTACAGAAGTTCTCTTCTCACAAGAGTAATGATTGACGGAGACTTTGGCTCATCAAACTCTCAGTATTTGTGTACGTTTGACTCTAAATAGTATACTAAAGGTTTGGCTTAAACAGAGATGGATAAACTATGGTTTCTCTTTTTTGTGAAAGCTTGATAGATATGACTTTGTTTTTCACTCAGTTTTTGTGCTCTGTTTTCTCTTGAGGTTTCAAAAAATATTGTGCGTTGTTCTCTGACTTGTTGTATTGTATTTCAAATCTTCAATTCTACTCTTTTATACCTTCTGTTCAAATCCGATTCACTGAACCTGATTTGTCGTTGACTTCATCTTCACATTGAATTCCTAACCATTCAGCAACAGATATAATATTGAATTTAAGCATGCAGACAGTCCTTCCTTCGAATCATTTATAGTAATGATATTTCTTGAAAAACAGTATACAGTTCAGTAGTAAAATTGTTATCACTCAAAATAAATGTTCTAAACTCGTTTAAACCTAACAATCTCCCCCATTTTGATGATGACAATTTTATTTAGAGAAAAAGGTGTATGAGTATAAACACTTTGTGAATTGATATATATATACTGCCCCTCTCTGTTCTAATGATGGATTTCTAATCATTCTCCCCCTATGTTCTCCTTTTTCTAGTATTCTCTCCCCCTTTGTTAATTAATGTTTTTGATCATCTCTTCCCCTCTATTATAAAGCTAAAAAACATTTTCTCTTTGTCTCCCACTAGATCAATTAGAAAAGGCATTTTTCTTTTCTCTCCCTTGTTCTGCTTTATCTATTTTCTCAACGATGTATTTTTTTACTTTTTCTCTACTCTCCCCTTTTGTCAATTTTCTGCTTCTCTCTATTCTCCCCCTTTGTCAGTTATGTACTTTTTCTATAACTCTCTCCCCCTTTGTCTTTATCAAACAACAACAAGATACAGCACATGTAAAATATGGCAACAGAGCAAATAATATCAGAGCAGATGAAATTTGATAATTTAGAGTAGATCAATCTACATAGTAAATATGTAATGGAGATAGGGAAAATATAGTATTAGTCTGATTGTGAGCTTTTGATTCTTGTAAGCTTTGTTGAGATGCTTCTGTAATTGGAGTGAAGCCAGCGGACGATAGACTTCATGTTATGTCATCCATGTTTGAACTTCACAACGGATGATAGGGAGCAGATGTTATATTGAAATTGATTAAACATTGACCGTATCGTCAGTGCTTTTTATGTCTCCTACATTTTGGTTAGTGTATAAAATATAATTCATAACACAGGATGCATACCTATACTTTCTCCAGATAAAAAAAATCTATTTTCAACTAGAGGTTTTGTAAAGATATCTGCAAGTTGATCATCAGTGTGCACATATGATATATCAATGTTACACTTTGCTACATGATCTCTATTAAAATGATGCTTGATATCTATATGTTTAGTTCTAGAATTTTGAACCGGGTTCTTTGTAATGTTTGTAGAACTAGTGTTATCACTCAGTAATGGAATATTATGTTCAAGAATGCTATAATATTATAATTGGTTTTTCACCCACAAAAGTTGGGTGCAACAAGAACCTGCTGCAACACATTCAGCTTTGGCAGTGGATAGAGAGATTGTATTCTGCCGTTTATTGGACCATGAGATTCGGCATTGACCAAGAAAGTGGCATCCACCCCTTGTGCTTTTTCTTTCAATCCTATCTCTTGCATAGTCTGCATCGCAGAATCCTCTTAACCTGAAATCATCACTTTTCTCGTACACTAGACCAAGATTAGCAGTGCCTGATAAATATCTAAAAATTCTTTTTAAAGCACGAAGGTGGGATTCTTGTGGATTTACCTGAAACCTTGCACATAAGTAGACGTTCAACATGATATCGGGTCTGCTAGACGTTAAGTAGAGCAGTGATCCAATCATTCCTCTGTAATTTGTATGATAAACAGTGACCCATCATTGTTGTTGTCTAGTACGGTTCCTAGATGCATTGGAGTGTTCATCTCCTTGGATTTGTGCATATTGTACTTCTTTAGGAGATCTTTGATGTATTTCGTCTGGTGAATGTATGTTATACCTTGTTCTTGAGGAATTTGAAGTCCCAAAAAGAACTTCAGTTCTCCCATCATGCTCATCTCAAACTTGCTTTGCATTAGATTAGAAAGTTCCTTGCACAGAGTTTCATTAGTGGCACCAAAAATAATATCATCTACATATAATTGAACTAAAACAAAATCATTTGCATTCCTTAGTCTAAAAAGAGTATTGTCTACTTTACCCCTTGTGGAGCAATTTTTCATGAGAAAAGAGCTTAGACGCTCATACATGCTCTTGGTGCTTGCTTTAAATCGTACAGTGCTTTGTTCAATTTGAAGATGTGCTCTAACATTGTTGTCTCTTCGAAACAAGGGGGCTTCCTTACATATACTTCTTCTTCAATATACCCATTTAGAAATGTACTCTTCACATGCGTTTGATATAGCTTGATTGAATGTTTGCATGCGAATGGTAGCAGTATTCAAATAGCTTCAATTCGAGCAACTGGAGAAAATGTTTCTGTGTAATCAATACCCTCTTGTTGATTGTACCCTTGAGCTACTAATATTGCGTTATTCTTTGTCACTTTTCCGTCTTCATCCACTTTATTTCTGAAAACCCACTTAGTACCAACGATGGACTTCCCTTCAGGTCTGGGAATAAGATTCTAGACTTGGATTCTTTCAAATTGATTAAGTTCTTCATGCATTGCTAGAATCCACCCTTCGTCTTGTAGAACTTCGGGACATTCTTTGGTTCTATTTCAGATAAATATGCATAATTCTTGTGATCATAAAATGAGGATCTAGTTCTGACCTTTTGTGTAACATTTTCAATGACTTGATTTGGGGGGTGAAACGGCTGGAATCTCCAATCTCTTGGAAGAGAGACACCACTGGACGTCATGATTTGATCGGACGATGAAGGGTTGGATGATGGTTCCTCATTTTCCTTGGATGATAGACTGTCGTTGGACGATGCAGACCGTGTGGACGATGCATGACCATTGGACGATTGACCTTTGCTGGACGATGGTCCTTCATTCTGATCTAGACTTGAGAGATCTTCTTCAAGGCTGGTTGGATCATTGCTATTGTTGTGATCATCAATTTATATTGATTGATTCTTCTATCACCATGGTTCTGGAATTGTAGACTCGATAAGCTTTCGAATGGGGTGAGTATCCAAGAAATATCCCTTTATCTAATTTGTAATCAAATTTTCCGAGATCATCCTTGGTGTTGAGAATGAAATAGGGGCATCAAAAAGGATGGAAATAAGATATATCCAGTTGTCTTCCTTTCCATAATTCATATGGAGTCTTCTTCAAAATTGGCCTCATAAGATTCCTGTTATGAATGTAACAAGCTGTGTGAATTGCTTCGGACCAAAAGTACTTTGGCATGGATGTTTCACTAAGCATTGTTCTTGCCATTTCTTGCAGTGATATGTTCTTCGTTTCTACTACTTATTGTTGGGGGTGTTCTGGATACTGAGAACTTATGGACAATACCGTTGTGTTCACAGAACCTTTTGAATTCTTCATTGACATATTCTCCACCTCTGTCACTTCTGATTGTTGCTATGTAGTACCCTTTCTAGTTCTGAGCTCTTTTGCAGAATGTTGTGAAGGCTTTGAAAGTCTCATCTTTGTGACTTAGGAAGTATACCCAAGTAAATCTCATTTAGTCATCTACTATGACAAAGCCATATTTAGTCATTCTAGTAGATCCAAACAAGTCCATATGTAACAATTCCAGGGGTTTACTCGTATTCACAACATTCATTGACTTAAAAGAACTTTTTAATTGTTCCCTTGCAGACATGCTGAACAAATGATATTAGACTTGAGAGATAGTTTTGGAAAACCACGTACTAAGTCATGTTTGACTATCTTCGTAATGGTCCTTAAGGATGCATGCCCAAGCTTCCTGTCCCAAATCCACTTAACATCCTCTAATGACACTAGACAAGTTACATTTTGACTTGCAAGGCTCTCCAGGTTCGTCTTGTAAAGATTCCCTTGTCTTTGAGCCTCAAAGACGACTTTTCCATTTCCATCAGTGACACTACACTTCACTTTATTAAAGGAAACAGTCATCCCACTATCACATAATTGACTTATGCTGAGTAGGTTATGTTTTAATCCTTTAATTTCATGCTTGGATATTACTAGTTCTTTTTGCATTTGTGAAAACTTTTTCTTTAAACATGCATCCTGAGACGATAGAGCATGAGAATATTCAAGCAATTCAATATAATTATCTTCAAGAGTTTCAGATGTTACCTGGTCCTCGTCGTCGTCTAATTCATTGACGGAAGCCATGAATGCATAGAATGTCTCATCATCGTCTTCATCTTCATCATCGTTTGATGATTCATCAGAATTATCATTCTTTCCTATGAATGCCTCTTCTTTATGTTGTTTTTGAAAGATATCTTCATTTGTGGGAACTCTGCTTTGATGTGTCCAGACTTTCTACGCTCAAAGCAGATGATAGAGCTTTTTTCAAAGCTTTGTCCTCCTTCTCGTCTGGAGCTAGGTTGGGAGTTTCTTTTTCCAGACTCCTTTCCAGACTCCTTCCGATGAACTTTGGATTCATTCTTTCCTCTTTGATGTTTTATCCACATCTTTTTGAACCTCCTGTTGAAGAGTGCTTTTTCACAGTCAGTGACGTCTGATGATATTGTGGCTTCTTCAGACGATGCTTCTATGTTTAGAGCTTTGGAGCTTTTGACTTTAAGCGCTATGGACTTCTCTTCTAGCTCTCACCATACTCTGCAAACTCGATCTCTTGAACCTTCAGAGACCCCAGAAGATCTTCCATTTTTAAGGTGGTAAGATCCTTAGCCTCTTGAATAGTTGTGACCTTTGGTCTCTATTTGCCTGAGAGCATCTCAGTATCTACATTACCTGGTCAAGATTATTGTAATGGCTTCCCAGATTTCTCAGTCCGTTGGTGATGATCTGGAACCGTGAGAACATGGCATCGATGGACTCATCTTCTGTCATTTTGAACGCCTCATACTGAGCAACCAACATGCTTATCCGTGTGTGTTTGACGTTGGATGTTCCTTCAAGCGCCATTGCTAATGTGTCCCAAATCTCCTTTGCTGTTTTGAGACTATCTCATTTGTCATGCTCCTTTTTTCTTAGAGAACATGCGAGGAACAACTTGGCTTTGGAGTTCAGTTGATTTTCAACTCGTTATTCATCAGTCCATTGAGCCCTCAGAATAGGTTCACCTGCATTATTTTCAAGCACATAATTACCAAGCTCAACAATATCCCAAATTTTAAGATTCAATAAACAATTGCATATGCTTCTTCCAATAAGGATAGTTTGGGCCATTAAAGAATGGTGGCCTGTTTGTTGCTGCGCTGGTTGGGAATGTGTTGACCTCCATGGATCTTTACTCTGCATCTATGAAGGTGTTAGTTTCTCAAAGCCGAAGCTCTGATACCAATTGATAAAATAAGACCAAACACGAGAAGTGGGGGTTTAATTGTGTTCGTATAAACACTTGCTTCTCTAAAAACAAATCTATATTTTCAAAACTGTTTCGTAAACGATAGGTTGCTTTTAGCAAACAATAGGATAAACAGTTTTGATGTTGCGGAAATAAAATGCATGTGGTGGTAAACGATAAAGCAATAAACAGTATGCAGAAAATAGTGTAAAGACGATACTTGAGTTGTCTCTTGCTTCTTCATTAAACGATACTTCTACTCTAGATGATACTTCTTCACTAGACGATACTTTTCGTTGTTGATCAAATGATACTTTCCATATGCTTCAGATTCAACTTTGACTCTGTAGTCTTGAATGATACTTCATTCTTGCTTGTACGATACTCTATTCTTGCCTCTAGATGATACTTCTTTTCTTCGATACTTCATGCCTTTTCAATTTTGGATGATACTTCACTTTCTTTTCTTCGAACAATTCTTCTTTTCTTTCTTTGAATGTATAATATTGAATTTAAGCATGCAGACGGTCCTTCCTTTGAGTCATACACAGTAATGATATTTCTTGAAAAACATAGTATACAGTCCAGTAGTAAAAATTTTATACTCAAAATAAATGATCTAAACTTGTTTGAACCTAACAATGTTGACTGCTAGTACCGGTATGTGGTAATTCTGAATACTATCCTCGGGATTCCATCTATGCCATTATTGTTGAAGCCTTTTTCAGAAATCAAACCAATATTGAAAAGACATGAATTTGTTCTTCAAGGTTTTATTAAACTTTCCTAAATTTTCAAACAAGAATCTCCTGAAGATTAAAACAAAACTATTTCTAGTTGCATAAAATTCTATTCTTTGAGCTCTAATTATGTATATAAAATTCCCTCGGCTTAGAACCGCAATGCCACGCTTCCTTACTTGTCATAATCGACTGTCATAAGACAATTCTGATATTATGCCCGTAGGCTGTAATTTTTTAGTACCATTATATCCGATAATGTACTTTGTCCCTTGCTATGTGGTTTTATCTATGATAATTAGGCTAACCAGCTGCAAACCAGTCCAACTAATCAGACATATTCATAACCACATTTCATAATCATTCCAAAAAGGATATCAGCATGCTTACCATAACTACTATTCCATTAAGGCAATACAATTATCACATGGCATATCACACATATATTCAACCAACATGCTATTCAGTTAATCATTCCAAATAACTGATCATAACATTCGGTCAGATCATACATATAATTATAACCATATTGCGGTCATCAAACAACCACACAATCCAAACAACACATAATCCGACAAAACACACAACTAAGCTAGGCGTTAAATCCACACGCAAGCCCTTATCATGAGGGTAACTCAGTCTTCCACTAATCTGGATATCCAGTGCTAATCCATGTAAGTCTGGAGATTCCTTTTCTTAGCTTTCTTGCCTTCGTAATACCCAGTGTCGATTTCCTTGATCAATCCTCCGTACGATGACTCGTTCTGTAACGACTCATGTCGTCTTAGCACGATTCCCAAAGCGCCACACATAACACTTCAAGCTATATATTTTCTTAATACTCTATTTATTTTACCTGAAAATTTATCTAGTAAACTAGGTCATGTCTCATTAACCTTCATTCCTTTTTACTAGTCCTTTATTACAAAAAGATACCCACATTTTATTATCCAGTTAATATTCTTGATCAACTAGGTGAAATTACATACTAGAAACCTTAGTTAACTGCTAAGATACGTAATTAACTTTTCTTCAAGCCACTTTACCATTTAACAAACTAGTTATCATATTCTAGTTCATTTAACATATTTACTAGTGATTTATTCTATTTTATTCTTCTTCCATTACTAATTAAACTTACTCAAGTTACAATTACTTTCCATTATATTCTAATATCAACTCTTTCTTAAAACAACTTCTATTATTTTTTCCTTTCATAATCTTTTCCAATTTCCTAAGCATGGTCCTTTAATCATGTTCAGCCCTTAATTATTTTTGTTAATCATTTATTTAATTTGTTTTACAACAGCAACATTAACTACAACCACAACAACAACTACCTTAACAACAACATTAAACTCAACCAAACATAGGGTTCTAAAGCATGCCTTCTCCTTCTTCAAGTTCTTTCACTCCATTGAAAATGTAATTTGCATGTTTATTTAATGTGTAAGAGTAGTAAGATAGTGAGTGAGAAGCTTTGGAATCCATGGAGGATTCCATACATGAAGAGTTTTCTCTTAAAGGAGGTAGGCCACGAGTTAAAAGCTAAAGGAATGATGTTTTTCATGTCCAAAAGCACTAATAGAGATCAAAAATGAACTCAGAAGAGTCGAAAAACGTACTGATGGAGAAAAATACGATTTTTCGGCGAGGTCGTCGCCGGAGAAGATGATCGGAGCGACGCTGTCGGGACGACTCTGTCACTGGAGCATGCAGTGGGAATTGGGCCTCCATCCTTTTGTGGCTAGGAATACTATCGCGGTGTTAGTTTCTCCTAATTCTCAACCATTTGTCCAGAAAATCCAGTAGCAAGTCGAGGGTCACCGTCGAAGGTTGCCCATAACTCGACGGAACTTAGTCCTTTGGAGTCCTAGGTTGTTCTACTTCATTTTGGTGCACAGAAACGACATTTTCACGGAGGTTTGGGTTGGCTTAGATGTGCAGCCTTGGTGATGAGGTTCATCAGAAAACAGGGCAGGGAGAGGAGTGTTCATGGCTGCACCTCCTTCATGCGTAATGGTGCTTCTGTTTGGGTTACAACGCTCCCGTTTATGGCCAGTGAAGATAGAAAAAGGGGCTGTAGTGGAGAATATGAGAGTGAAAACCGAGAGAGAGAAAATGAGATTTAGAGAGAGAGATTGTGTTGTGGGGATGAAGAGAAGCATTACGGCTCTCCCCTTTATCATTCTCGTGAGAGGAAGGGGGTTGAAGCAGCAGAGATTCTTTCTTTTGCTTGTCCACATAGAAGTCAAAAGTGGAATAGTGTGCATGTACTTTTCATAGTGGACAAACATGAATGGAAGTGTTGTTTGCTTGTGGGAGGAATAGTTGCTAGAGATAATTCTGAAGATGTTAGTGTTGCATGCATGCACACGAGAGAGGAAGGAAAGAGTATTGATAAGGAAATCGCAAGTGTACGATTAACTATCGCGTAATATAAAAAGATCGAACCCAAGGGATAGGTGTTCTTATTAATATAAAGTTTAGTACCTAAAAAGAAAAATTAAAAAGGTGTATTTGTTGAAAGTTTGTTCAAGGTAGCACATGGAAAAGCAATAAAATAAAAGAGAATAAAATGATAGAAAATAAGCTTCTTGGGTTGGTTTACATAGTCTATATAATATGCTAGTAAGTTCCTACTTAATTTCTAAATTATAAATCTAATTCATGATGCTATAGCCTAATTATCTACAAGTTAATTCCTTACACATTGTAGAACTTTCTTTCTAATTACTAAATTCAATTCCTTGCAACTTAGTTAACTAGAGAAGAAGATGAAGAAGAAATTCAGGCCAACATAAAGTCACGTCCTTCCTAATTCCTTAGCGAAGTATACTTATAACCTTTTTTAAATCCTAGGTCCCTTACTACTTACCAATTTCCATTCGTATAAGTAATAAGCAAGAAATCTTTTGTACACAAGATGAATGAAGAACAAGGAAATAAAACTTGAAATAGAAATAATATTCAGAAAGGTAAAAACAAACTAAGACATAAACATAAACTACTACAACCCAAGAAACTTAAAGAAGAATTAGCCAAGCATGGCTAAAAGAATCATTGAATTACCCTGGATAGGAGCTCAAGTTTGGCTTCCCACAATTCCTAGGAACAATGATCTTTGAGGGAGAAAGAGAGAATACTTGTTGTATTCTATGAAGGTGTGCTTTACAAGTGCAAATTGCCTCCCTATTTATAGCAAAAAATCTGGCCTCAGCAATTAAATCCCACTTCCAGGCCGAGGCCCAGCGCTTGAGCGCTGGGTTCTAGCGCTGCAGCGCTGACTACTGATTCTTCAACTTCAAGCTTCTCCTTCCTTCTTCATGGTAGTGGGTTTTGAATGCCATAAAAACCCACTTATCAGCCCTTTAATCAATTCTGAAACCTCTCCTCCACTATCATCAATCCTCCACTCATCCTTTAATCCTTTTTTCCATGTGCTTAATTTAGAGAGTTGCTTCATATTCCTCTTTTTTACTTTTAGTCCTCTCTTGGTTAGCACTCCAATTCAAGCCCTTGAATTCTCTCAACCTTCACTTTTAGCCCTCCACTCTTGAACTTTCACATTTTGGACCTTGATTTCCTGAAACTTTACAAAGTGGTCCCTGGACAAAAATGATAACTAAACCAGCTTTTCCTAAAAATACAAAATAACTAGAAAAATTCCTAAAAATATAAAATTAAGCTAGAAAATCTAATAAAATATAATCTACATGCAAAATGCAAAATAAATATAAAATCTACATAAAAACAATAAAAAACCTACATGAGACTCAAAAATAATAAAATAAAAAGACTAAAAAGACCCTAAAATTATCATATAAAATCCACAAATATAGCTCTAGTAAATTCAGCATATGCATCACTATAACAACTGAAAATTTATCACACAAAGCAGGCTCCAAAGAATGACTCTTTTAAGGCTCAAAAAGGGGCTACTAGTGGATATAACATTTCAAGCAAAAATCTGAGTTTTCAAAAATGCCTATAATCTCTTCTCAACTCACAAAGTACACAAAACTCCAATCAACATGCAACACAAGGCAGAAAAATCTTACAATCATGCATCAGAGTCCTCAGCTCTCAGAAAAAAGATAGGGTAAGTGGTACCCTTTTTAGAACTCAAAAAAAACTTTTGCCAACTACCCAACAATCAAGACATCAAAAATCCTTTCTACAGCATGCAATCCTAACTGCTTAAAAACATAGAATTTTTCACAAAGCAGTTAAATCAGATAAAGCATTCACAAAGCTATAGCAACATCAGAATGGATAATATACTCAAGACTCATGCAAAAACAAAACAGAAAAACTAAACTAAAAATAAAAATAAAACTAAAAACTATAAAAAGAAAAATAAAAATAAAAATAAAAAGCTGGTATAGTAACAAATTTCCACAAAGGTCCAAGGGAACCTCAATGTAAAAATCACTTTGAACACTCAAGTTCAAGAGGGCTCTCCCTCTTTTTGGTACCTATCCTGAAACATTGAACAAACAAAAGTCTCACAAGTAGAAACTTGCTTGACTTGTTAGTCCCAAAATCAGCACACAAGCTTATGGGTTGAAAAATTTGTGTCCACCTTTTAAAGCAAGAATTCTTGAGTTCCCAAAAATTAAAACCAGATTAGAACCAAGGGAAAAACTCAAAGAACCTTAAAAATTTTTAAGAAAATGGTGAACACAATTTATTAAAACTAAAAACAGCAAACAAAAGTAAAAACAGCAAACTGCCCGAGCTCCAGCGCTTGAGCGTTGGGGATACCAACGCTTGGGCGCTGGAATTAAAATAAAAACTGGGCATCAGAGGTTCCCAGCGCCTGAGCGCTGGGTTCCAACGCTGTGGCGCTGGAAAATAAAAAATGAAAAGATGGGATTCCAGGGGCTTAGCGCATGAGCGCTAGCCCTCCAGCGCCTAAGCGCTGGGATCAACTGGAACCAGGGGGCTTTTACAGGGGCCTAACGCTCATGCGTTGGCCTCCAGCGCCTGAGCGCTGGCCCCTCCCGTAGCAACAACATAGAATTCTTTTCTTTTATTTATTTACAAGAGTTGTGCAAAAATTTAAATGACAAGAATTTAAACTATCCTAAGTTGGGTTGTCTCCCAACCAGCTCAATGTTAAGGTCCGAGATAGACCCTTCCCCTTAATCAATTGGGGGTACTTTTTCTTTTCTTATTACAAACATCATCTTTGAACTCATCCTCACTCTCAGACTCATAGTGCTTACAAGTACGAAATACAGAAAACTTTACTTTTTCATCTCCTACCTTCAAAGATAGGAGGCCTTCTGCTACATTAATCTTGGCGTTTCCTGTAGCAAGGAATGGCCGCCCAAGAATCAATGGTACCTTGGAGTCTTCTTCCATGTCAAGTATCACAAAATCAACTGGGAAGACAAACTTGTCAACCCTTACCAGAACATCTTCAGCCACCCCATAGGGGTACTTAATTGACCTGTCCGCCAATTGTAAACACATCAAAGTAGGAGTAGCCTCTCCCATGTCCAATTTCCTAAACATGGAGAGTGGCATGAGGTTTATAGAAGCTCCTAAATCACAAAGAGCTGTTGCATTAGGTAGTCCCTCAATTTCCACAGGCAAAGTGAAACTCCCTGGATCCTTCAACTTTTGGGGCAACTTCCTCAAAACCATAGCTGAACACTCCTCAGTTAACATCACAGTTTCATCCATCTCACTTAATTTCCTCCTTCTAAACAGAATGTCCTTCATAAACTTAGCATAAATTGGCATTTGTTCCAAAGCTTCAGAAAATGGAATGTTAATTTGAAGCCTTTTAAAAATCTCAAGAAATTTCGAGAATTGTTTTTCCAAATTCTTTTTGAAAGCTTTAGGAAAAGGAACTTTGCCAATTTTCTTAGAAGGAGGAAATACATTTTCAGCAATTTTTTCAACAACAATAGGCACATTCCTTTCTTCTTCTTTTTCTTCACCACTTACCTCTTGTTCAATTTCCACTACCCTTTCGGGCATAGTCTTACCACTCCTAAGAGTGATGGCAGAAACATTCTCAACATTTTCCTTTGGATTGACAAGAGTATCAGACGGAAAAGTACCTGGAATCCTTTCTGAGATGGTCTTGGCCAGCTGGCCTACCTGGACTTCCAAATTTCTAATGGAAGCTTCATGATTCTTAGCACTTGTCCGGGTCTCATTCATAAATTGCACAGTTTGTTGGCCTATTTCACCAACAATTTCTTCCAAACTCTTTCTTCCCTGATTTGGATTCAAAGGCATTGGTGGCCTCTGATTCTGGAATGGCCTCTGAAATTGTTGCCTGGCTTCACCTTGACCACCCCCTTGATCTCTCCAAGAAAAATTGGGGTGATTTCTCCAGCTTGGGTTATAGGTGTTGCCATAGGAATTTTGAAAATTCCCCATAGCTTTTACCTCAGCTTCTAATTCAGCCTCCTCCGGGCTCAGTTGAACCCCCTCCATTCTTTTGACCATTGCATCAACTTTCCTGGATAAAAGTTTATTTGAAGCAACAATGGACTCAAAAGAATCAACCTCATAAATACCTTTCCTGATTGCCCGGTCCTGGTTTGAATGAGCAGCTCTTGCAGCAAGTTTGTTGATAAGATCAAGAGCTCCTTGTGGTGGCAAGGCATCGAATGCCCCACTTGCTGCAGTATCCAATTTGTCCCTGGTATAATCATTCAAAGCAGCATAAAATTTCTCTACCTGATCTGCGATAGAGATGTTATGACCTGGGCACCTTCTGAGAAGTCCCTTGAACCTCTCCCATGTCTCATACAAATTTTCAGCATCTTGCTGAATGAAGGAGTTGATCTCTTGCTTCAACTTCCTTATGCGATTGTATGGAAAAAATTTGGCCGTGAATTTTTCAGCCAAATCGTCCCATGAAGTAATGCTTCTGAGAGGTTGAGAAGAAAGCCACTCCTCTGCCACATCTCTTAAGGAAAATGGAAATAGCATTAATCTTACCGTATCCAAATGGGCATCATTTCTCCTTAAGGTGGAGCATTGCCTGGTGAAACGCTCCAGATGTGTATGGCAGTCTTCATTTACACTCCCACCAAATTGGTTTTGACTTACCAATGAGATGAAGTGTGGAGGAATCTGGAAATTTGGCAAAGCATCCTCCGGAACCACAATACTCCCTTCAAAATTGTAGTCTACCTGGGGAGCTGTGATATCACGAAGAGAGCGATTAGCATTCTGCTCTTCCTCCTCCTCTCTCAGCCTTTGAAGTCTAGCTTGGACTTCATCTTCCACCCTTGCATTATAGTCAGCAAGGAGGCGCTCCTCCATTTGTGCTTGTGTTTCAGCCATGGCCCTTGCTAATCTCCTTTGCTCCGCTAATCTGCGATGCAAAGTTCTTTCAATTTCAGGGTCCAAATCAAAATGTCCTACCATGCAAACAAGCCAAAGAAGTTAATAGCACCTATTCAATAAAATTTTTTATTTCTTTTTTCTTTTTTTTTTCTTTGAAAAAAAAAGTACTAAATAAAATAAAAACAAGAACTTAAAAGAACCTATCCCCGGCAACGGCGCCAAAAACTTGATAAGGAAATCGCAAGTGTACGATTAACTATCGCGTAATATAAAAAGATCGAACCCAAGGGATAGGTGTTCTTATTAATATAAAGTTTAGTACCTAAAAAGAAAAATTAAAAAGGTGTATTTGTTGAAAGTTTGTTCAAGGTAGCACATGGAAAAGCAATAAAATAAAAGAGAATAAAATGATAGAAAATAAGCTTCTTGGGTTGGTTTACATAGTCTATATAATATGCTAGTAAGTTCCTACTTAATTTCTAAATTATAAATCTAATTCATGATGCTATAGCCTAATTATCTACAAGTTAATTCCTTACACATTGTAGAACTTTCTTTCTAATTACTAAATTCAATTCCTTGCAACTTAGTTAACTAGAGAAGAAGATGAAGAAGAAATTCAGGCCAACATAAAGTCACGTCCTTCCTAATTCCTTAGCGAAGTATACTTATAACCTTTTTTAAATCCTAGGTCCCTTACTACTTACCAATTTCCATTCGTATAAGTAATAAGCAAGAAATCTTTTGTACACAAGATGAATGAAGAACAAGGAAATAAAACTTGAAATAGAAATAATATTCAGAAAGGTAAAAACAAACTAAGACATAAACATAAACTACTACAACCCAAGAAACTTAAAGAAGAATTAGCCAAGCATGGCTAAAAGAATCATTGAATTACCCTGGATAGGAGCTCAAGTTTGGCTTCCCACAATTCCTAGGAACAATGATCTTTGAGGGAGAAAGAGAGAATACTTGTTGTATTCTATGAAGGTGTGCTTTACAAGTGCAAATTGCCTCCCTATTTATAGCAAAAAATCTGGCCTCAGCAATTAAATCCCACTTCCAGGCCGAGGCCCAGCGCTTGAGCGCTGGGTTCTAGCGCTGCAGCGCTGACTACTGATTCTTCAACTTCAAGCTTCTCCTTCCTTCTTCATGGTAGTGGGTTTTGAATGCCATAAAAACCCACTTATCAGCCCTTTAATCAATTCTGAAACCTCTCCTCCACTATCATCAATCCTCCACTCATCCTTTAATCCTTTTTTCCATGTGCTTAATTTAGAGAGTTGCTTCATATTCCTCTTTTTTACTTTTAGTCCTCTCTTGGTTAGCACTCCAATTCAAGCCCTTGAATTCTCTCAACCTTCACTTTTAGCCCTCCACTCTTGAACTTTCACATTTTGGACCTTGATTTCCTGAAACTTTACAAAGTGGTCCCTGGACAAAAATGATAACTAAACCAGCTTTTCCTAAAAATACAAAATAACTAGAAAAATTCCTAAAAATATAAAATTAAGCTAGAAAATCTAATAAAATATAATCTACATGCAAAATGCAAAATAAATATAAAATCTACATAAAAACAATAAAAAACCTACATGAGACTCAAAAATAATAAAATAAAAAGACTAAAAAGACCCTAAAATTATCATATAAAATCCACTCATCAAGTATTTATGGTTCCATCTCAAGTTTCAAGTAACAAGGTTTGATGCTTCTTTGAATGATGAAAGAATATTTCATGGGTTGAATTCTAGCATACAGAAAAGGACATGTGAGTGCCTTGGTTGTAATGATGCTGCACTCAAGAGAGAAAAGAGTGAGTATATTTATTATTTCTTGAACTTTCTTTGATTGACAAGTACACTATGTGTCATAGGATGGTACAAAAGTAGCATGGTTTGTTGTTTTGTCATTGGTGAAGGAATACATGTGTCATGGAAAGTGAGATATATTTATTAAATGTAGTATTTGAGAGAAATGAAGGAGTAAGGAACGTACAAGGTTGATTGCTACAAGGAAAATGAGAATAAAGTCGGTACAGGCTCGTTCCGAAAGTGTAGGATTTTACTAGTTAAACCAACACGAGAATTATTACGATGATCAAATATCATTGTAGACATTATTTTGAGTTCAATGAGATAATTAAGGATGATATTAGATCACTTAAGATATATTTAAGAGATCGGATACATAGTGTTTCATCTGTATTGAGTTCTTTGGCTAATGACTTGGCTCGATCTTTTGCTAATCGTCTTAGCATGTGTGGAAATAGCTTATCATATAAGTAGATGGAAATGAGAGATGTTACATATGCCCAATATTCTTGCATGATTGTAAAGTTCCGATATTTCTATCTTCATTCTACAATTTTATACGATTGATTATCCTGTATTGCTTGTCTTTAGAAGTTGACCCTTGCATTGTTTGTTGCTTATGTTTGGGCGACTAGTCGCCAGCCACGTAACCTTTAGATGGAAGGTAACCGGTGAATGTTGACCCAAGGAAGATCCAGGTAACAAAATGGATGTCTTACTCGTGGAATAATTGTGATAGTGGTTTTCATTACTTTATATGAACTCAAGTAAGTTTGGGGACTAGGTAGGTTTCTGGAACTTTATGCCTTTATCTGGTCGCCATGCGTGGAAGCATAAGAGGTGTACTAGCATAAGAAGTCTTATCTTGCTTTCTTACACGGTTGAGGCAGGGTTTCTTAAATTAAAAGTCCGTCATTTTGTTAAACTACTTTATCACTGCTAACCACACATGACTATGCCAAATATGGCTATTTGCTAAGCAGGATATGGATAACTATGTAATGCATCTTGTAATAGCATGTTTTGGAAAGAAAAAATTAGAATAGCATTTCTACAGTCTTGAAAATGTAATTTGCATGTTTATTTAATGTTCACTTACTACAATAACGCCTTGAAAATCGGGGTCTTACAGAAAATATTTTCCACTCCATCGAGACCTCAGATTGAAAATTCAAGAATTCAAATAGGAGATAAAGATATTATGGTGAATAGTGTTTTTCAGGCAGGAAACAAACCGAATCCCGAGGAAAACGTCTCAGGATATTATTGTGATCGGTGCTCGTAAAAACCGAGTGATTGGTTGGAGATGACCGAGTGATCGATGTTAGTCACCTCATCTGCTTTTGCGAAGAGTGTAATTACGATTAAATTAATGATGTATGACACAATTAGTGACTTGATGGGAAGTTTATGACCATGTGTATGTGAATTAGAATTTTAATATTAGTTTATTCAAGATTTTTGTTTTAAACTTTACCAACCTTATAGTTTGGTCCCGTTAAATTTTAAGGCTTCACACTATAGTCCCCAATTAAGTGAAAAGTAATTATGATGGGAAATGTAATTACGTAAGCGATGAGACTCGGTGTAAGATAGATTGGATGATTAAGCATAATTAAGGCTAGATATTTTCACCCAATATTTT
This sequence comes from Acmispon strigosus, assembly GCA_030819835.1. Lineage (NCBI taxonomy): Eukaryota > Viridiplantae > Streptophyta > Magnoliopsida > Fabales > Fabaceae > Acmispon > Acmispon strigosus. The sequence continues at coordinate 50,072,853 of JAUAMA010000002.1, forward strand.
CCAACCATAAACTTTGGTTCGTAAGCATTAAAAATTTAAAATTTCCCCACCCCATTGAACACCTAACCCGCAGCCAACCAAGAGGGAAAAGGAGGGCTTTGTTCATTTTTTTATTAAGTGTTAAGTTGGAAGATTAGAAGAGAAATTAGGAAAAATAAAGAGAAGAAAAGCTTCAAACATCTTCATCTTCTTCCTTCTCCATCCACCAGAGCCGAACCTTCTCTCTTCATTTCCACCATCATCCACTCGTTTTGTCATCTTTATTCTCTGAGGTAAATTGTTCTCCTCGTCAAGCTCTTCACAACTATGGTTTTAGTTTTCAAAAGGACAAGTTTTAGGATGCTGAAAGTACTTGAAATCCCTAACTCCTTTTGTTCAATATCATCCCATTGTCTTCCTCTTCATGATGAATTTAATAGATTTTCAAAAAAATTTGGTTTTTGTCCTTATGATGATTTTAGTTGGGATTTTGATGTAGTTTCTTTTGTTATTGTTATTCCCCTTGAAACGATCTTTTAGGATCTCTAATTTGTTTCTAAAAAATCCAGCAAGTGAAACAGACGACTTCGAGACCTCAGATCGAAAATTCGTGAATCACCAAATGACCTCATTTGACTTGACAGATCCAGAGAAACGATAAAATATTTTTGTGAATAATGTTTTGTGAAGTGTTTCATGAGCAACGTTTCCGTGAATAGTGTTTTCAAGCCGGAACAGGCACGAATTTTGAGGGAAATGACCCAGGCTCAACCCGCCATGATAGCCACACCGCAAGTGCACGGTTGATTATCGTGTAATAAAAAGATCGAACCCAAGCGATAGGTGTCCTATTATTATATTATCTAGTACTTGAGCAGAAAAATTAAAAGATGTAAATTTGATGATGGTTTTAAAACAAGCAAACAATAGCATAAAATGATAAGAGATAAAGATGATGAAGATTAAGTTCTTGGGTTGAATAACATAGAATATAAAATATGCTAGCAAGTTCCTACTTAATTTCTGAATTTTAAGTCCAAGTTCATGATGCTATAGCCTAGTATATCTACAAGTTAATCTCTTACACATTGTAGAACTTTCTTTCTAATTACTAAACCCAATTTCTTGCAATTTAGTTAACTAAAGAAGAAGATGAAGATGAAATTCAGGCCAACATAAAGCTAGGTCTATCCTAATCTCTTAGCGATATATACTTATAGCCTTTTTTAATTCCTATTTCCCTTACCACTTACCAATTCTCATTCGTATAAGTAATAAGCAAGAACACTTGTGATCATCAAGATAAAATTATGAACAAGGAAATAAAACAAGAACTGGATATATTATTCAGAAAGGTAGAAACAATACTAAAACATAAATTATAAACTACTACAACCCAAGAAACTTAAAAAGAATTAGCCAAGCATGGCTAAAAGAGTCATCGAATTACCCTGGATAGGAGCTCAAGTATGGCTTCCCACAATTCCTAGGAACAATGATCTTTAAGGAGGAAAGAAGAACAATTGTTGTATTCTGAATAGGTGTGTCTTATAAGTGAAGAAAAGCTCCCTATTTATAGCAAAAACCTGACCTTCAGCGCTTGAGCGCTAGTATTCCCAAAGCTTGGGCGTTGGAATGTATTAAAAACCAACGTGCAAAAATAGGCCCAGCGCTGGCTTCCAACGCTGCAGCGCCGGGTGCAACCTCTGACTCACATCCTAGTCAGGGGTCCAGCGCTTGAGCGTTGGGACTTCCAACGCTGCAGCGCTGGCACGAACACTGGCAGCTTCTTCTTGGATTCCTTTCTTCTTCAATGGTGGAATTGATTGGCTTAATTAGGCTCATTCAGCCCCTAATAAGTTCCGAAACTCCTTCCTTCCACCATTAATCCTTCAAACCTTATTTTACATGTGCTCAAATCAAAGAGAGTTGCTTCACATTCTTCAATTTCACTTCAAGTCCTCTCTTTGTTAGAACTTCAATTCTGGCCCTTTGACTCCTTCAAACTTCACTTTTCATCCTCCTCTCTTGAACCTTTACACTTTTGATCCTTGATTTCCTGAAACTTTACAAATTGGTCCCAGGACAAAAATTGATAACTATACCAGATTTTCCTAAAAATATAAAATAGCTATAAAAATTCCTAAAAATATAAAATAAAGTTAGAAAAACAAATAAAAGCTAATCTATATGCAGAATGCAAAATAAATATAAAATCTACATAAAAATAATAAAAATCCTATATGTGACTCAAAAATAATAAAATAAAAAGACTAAAAACAACCTAAATACATCATACAATATCCTGTCATCACGCCACGTTCTCCATTTTTACCTGTCTTGCTTATTTTCATCTGTGCTTTGAAAAGTAGCACACCATTAACTTAAAAATAATAATTCCAGTGCTTAAAGTACCTTTTATCTTGGCTCGCCATCTGGTTGTTTGCTGTCTTAGCTCGCCATTTTGCTTCTTTGACTCGCCCCTTGCTACGAGAGGCGCTTGCTTGATCCACACTTTTCCACTGACTTGTCATTTCTTTCTTGTCACGCCAACCCGTCTGACCCTTCATGTGCTTGTACATTTCTTTCTTGTCATGCCAACCCTTCTAACCCTTGATGTGCTCCTGCCTCGGGTTCCGTGCCCACGCACCGTTTTGGCTTTCAATGTAATCATTACTCTTGGAAACAACGCGCCGCAATGATGCGATTTAAATGTTAAACGTATCTCTCTCATTTAATTCCCACTCAACCTGCCACCTATCCAACTACTCGTCGCACCCTTTCTTCTTCCTTTGAACAAAGCCTATAAAAGCCCCCTTCCTCCTTCGCCATTGTTTACTTTTTCCCTTGCAGAACCTTCCTGTGCGATTTCCGGTCTTCTCTTCCCTAAAAATTTTCTTGTTCCACCGTTCCGGAGTTGTGTGCTTCCCCTTTCTGCCCTGTTCCTAGTACGTTTTCTTGTTCCCCTCTTGCTTTTCCTTCTTTTTGTTTGTTTTAATGGAGTCTGTAACGGAAGGCACTTCGACCTCCGGCGCCGGCAACGGCGATGAATCACAAAAATGACCTCTTTCCCCTTCCTCCAAACTCCGCGCTTACGAGGAGTCAGTTCCTCGCCCCGTGCAAATGGGATTGGTCGCCCTAAAGGTCTCATCCGTCCTTCCCCTCGGGACTAACCCTACTGTGCTTAGAGCCTTTCGTAACAAAATAGGCGGGCTCTGTTCAGATAATTATGAGTCCGACTTAATAACCCGTCCCTGTTCCACAAATGAGCGTGTTTGTGACGCCAAACAGGTTGAAAGCGACCCCCACTTTTTCCATGTAGATTCCTTCATCTTTGATGACCTTGGCGTTCACCTTCCTTTTTCCCCTTTTATCTGCGAAGTTTTAAAGGCCCTGTCAGTCGCCCCTACTCAATTAAGTCCCAACTCTTGGGCATTCATCAGGCGGTTTGAAATTCTGTGTGATGCCCTTGGGGTCGCCCCGAAATATGAATATTTTTTCTACTTTTACAAGTGCGTTCCCCCGAACAAGAAGGGGTTGGACGTGGCGCCCACAAGTTCTTGGGTCGCTGATAGCCAAATTCGCAAGTGCACGGATGGTTATCGCGTAATATATAAGATATCGAACCCACAGGGATATGTGTCTTTTTAGTAACTAGTTTAGTACTTTAACAGAAAATTAAAAGATGTAATTTAGATGTTGGTTTGAGAACAAGTAAATAAAATAGCTTAAAATAAAAGAGAAGAAAGATGATGAGATTTAAGCACTTGGGTTGAATTACATAGTTTATAAAATAAGCTAGCAAACTCCTACTTAATTTCTGAATTCGAAAACCAAGTTCATGATGCTATAGCCTAGTATATCTACAAGTTAATCTCTTACACATTGTAGAACTTTCTTTCTAATTACTAAACCCAATTTCTTGCAGTTTAGTTAATTAAAGAAGAAGATGAAGATGAATTTCAGGCCAACATAAAGCTACGCCTATCCTAATTTCTTAGCGATATATACTTATAGCCTTTTTTAAATCCTATTTCCCTTCCTACTTACCAATTCTCATTCGTATAAGCAATAAGCAAAAAATGTTGTGTACTTTAAGAGGAAATGAAGAACAAGGAAATAAAACATGAACTTATAGCAATATTATTCAGAAATGTAGAAGCAAAACTAAAGCATAAATTACAAACTAAAACAACCCAAGTAACTTAAAAGAATTAGCCAAGCATGGCTAAAAGAGGCATCGAATTACCCTGGATAGGAGCTCAAGAATGGCTTCCCACAATTCCTAGGAACAATGCTCTTAAAGAGGAAAGAAAGAATACTTGTTGTATTCTAGATAGGTGTGTTTTTTACAAAGGATGAGCACTCCTATTTATAGCAAAAAATTTCCTTTCAATGGTGGAGGAGTTGATGGCCATTATGGCCTTCATTGGCCACCAATTAACTTTTGAAAACTCCTTCCCACTACCATCAATTCTCCACTCATCCTTTAATCCTTATTTTCCATGTGCTTAATTTAGAGAGTGTTGGTTCATATTCTTGATTTCCACTTTAACTCCTCTCTTTGCTAGCACTTCAATTCTGGCCCTTTAACTCTTTGAAACTTCACTTTTCATCCTCCACTCTTGAACTTTTACACTTTGGTCCTTCCTTTCCTGAAACTTACAAATTGGTCCCTAGACAAAAATGATAACTATACCAGCTTTCCTAAAACTATAAAAATTCCTAAAAAAATAAAATAAATTTTAAAAAACAAATAAAAGCTAATCTATATGCAAAATGCAAAATAAATAGAAAATCTATATAAAAATAATAAAAATCCCATATGAGACTCAAAAATAATAAAATAAAAAGACTAAAAAGACCCTAACAACATCATATAAAATCCAACCATCACACCACTATACCCAACAACAGCTTGCCCTCAAGCGACAAAACTTAAAGAGAAACTCGTCCCTGAGTTTAGAGAAAGTTTATTTGATTAAAACTTGAAGCACCAGAACCTTTCCAAGAAAGCTTAGCGGATTTGGAAGACCTGCATGTTTAAAGATATTTAATCAAGAAAGTTAGGCTTGGCTTTTCAACATGTTTGAGTTCATCAAATAAGCTCACAAAAATGATATTCTCTATGAAAAACAAGAAAGCTCAATAATCCTGCCTATCATTCAAATGAAAACTGAAACAGTGCAACTAAGTAATTTTGAAGAGATTTCTGAAGGTTGTAACTTGGCCAAAGGGTAGAACAATTTAAGGTATGGATTTCAAGAAATTGGCAACTCTAATGGCTGACTCAGAATCTGTTGTTAAGTGATTTTTTTTTGTAACTAAGAGCTTCAACAATTTAACACAAGGGTTCTCTCAACTTTTTTCTTTTCTCCTTTTTTTTTTTGAACAAAGTAGTGGAATGTATGGGATGAATGACTAGAATTTTACTCCCCTCATACTCTTTCTCTCCCCACCACTTCATTATTTTTCTAAGGCACATACCTTTTTTATTTTTTTCAACTTTTTTTCCTTTTTTTTTAGAGAGAAACCCAACAAACTTAGCTCTAGCAATTTCAACTCATGAATCACAATAACAACTTAATAATTATCACACAAAGTAGGCTCCAAAGAATGACTCTTTTAAGGCTCAAAAAGGGGCTACTAGTGGATTTTTGCTTTTCAAACCAAAACTCTGAGTTTTCAAAAATTCCTATAATCTCTTCTCAACTTACAAAGTAAACAAAATCCCAATCAACGTGCAACACAAGGCAGAAAATTTTTACAATCATGAAATCAGAGTCCTCAGCTCTCAGAAAAATATAGGGTAAGTGGTACCCTTGTTAGAACTCAAAAAAAACTTTGCCAACAACCAAAACAATCAAGATGTCCAAATCATTTCTAACAGCATGCAATCCTAACCGCATCAAACAAATTATCTTTTCAAAAGCAGTTCAATCAGATAAAGCATTCACAAAGCTATAGCAATATTCAGAATGGATAAAATACTCAAGACTCATGCAAAAATAAAACAGAAAAACTAAACTAAAATTAAAACTAAAAACTATAAAAAGAAAAACGAAAAAGCTAAGAAGCTGGCACAGTTACCAATTTTCCACAAAAGTCCAAGGGAACCTCAATGCAAAAATCAAATTTAACACTTAAGTTCAAGAGGGTTCTTCCTTCTTCTGGTACCTATCCTGTAACAATGAACAAACAAAAGTCTCACAAGCAGAAGCTTGCTTGACTTGTTAGTCCCAAAAACACCACAAATAAGATCATGGGTTGAAAAAAATTGTGTCCACCTTAAAAACAAGAATTCTTGAGTTCCCAAAAATCAAAACCATTGTAGAAACAAGGGAAAACTCATAGAATCTAAAAACGTTCAGAAAATGGTGAACACAAAATTTTATTAAAAACTAAAAACAGCAAATAAAAACAAAACAGCAAGACTGCCCGAGCTCCAGCGCTTGAGCGTTGGGGATACCAACGCTTGGGCGCTGGAATTAAAACAAATACTGGGCATCAGAGGTCCCAGCGCCTGAGCACTGGGTTTCCAACGCTGTGGCGCATGAAATTAGAAAAATAAAAACTGGGATTCCAGGGGCCTAGCGCATGAGCGCTAGCCCTCCAGCGCTGGAGCGCTGGAATAAACTGGAATCAGAGGTGATAAGCAGGGGCCTAACGCTTGAGCGTTGGCCTCCAGCGCTTGAGCGCTGGCCTCTCCTGCAGCAAAAACATAGAATTTTTTTCTTTTATTTATTTAGAATAGTAGTGCAGAAAATTAAAAAGACAGAAAAATAAACTATCCTAAGTTGGGTTGTCTCCCAACCAGCTCATTGTTAAGGTCCGAGATACATACATCATCTTTGAACTCATCGTCTTCTTCGGACTCATAATGCATACAAGTCCGGAATACAGAAAACTTGACTTTTTCATCCCCTACCTTCAAAGTTTGGAGGCCTTCTGCCACATTAATCTTGGCGTTTCCTATAGCAAGGAATGGCCGCCCAAGAATTAATGGTACCTTCGAGTCTTCTTCCATGTTGAGGATCACAAAATCAACCGGGAAGACAAATTTGTCAACCCTTACCAGCACATCTTCAGCCACCCCATAGGGGTATTTTATTGATTTATCTGCCAATTGTAAACACATCAAAGTAGGAGTGGCCTCTCCCATGTCCAATTTCCTAAACATGGAGAGTGGCATGAGGTTAATACTAGCTCCTAAATCACAAAGAGCTGTTGCATTCGGCAATCCCTCAATTTCCACGGGTAAAGTAAAGCTCCCCGGATCCTTCAACTTTTGGGGCAACTTTCTTAAAACCATTGCTGAACACTCCTCAGTTAGCATTACAGTTTCATCAATTTCACTCAACTTCCTCCTTCTAGATAAAATGTCCTTCATAAACTTGGCATAAGTAGGCATTTGTTCCAAAGCTTCAGAGAAAGGGATATTTATTTGAAGTTTTTTGAAAATCTCAAGAAATCTTGAGAATTCTTTTTCCAAATTCTTTTTTAGAGCTTTAGGAAATGGTACTTTGCCAATTTTTTTAGAATGAGGAATTACATTTTCAACAATTTTTTCAGCAACAATAGGCACACTCCTCTCCTTTTCTTTTTAGAAGGAGAAATTTGTTCAATTTCCACTACCCTTTCGGGCATAGTTTTACCACTCCTAAGAGTGATGGCAGAAACATTCTCAACATTCTCCTTTGGATTGACAAGAGTATCAGATGGAAAAGTACCTGGAATCCTTTCTGAGATGGTCTTGGCCAACTAGCCTACCTGAACCTCCAAATTTCTAATGGAGGCTTCATGATTCTTAGAACTTGTCCTTGTCTCATTCATGAATTGCGCAGTTTGTTGGCCTATTTCACCAACAATTTCTTCCAAACTCTTCCTTCCCTGGTTTGGATTCAAAGGCATTGGTGGCCTCTGATTCTGGAATGGCCTCTGAAACTGTTGCCTGACTTCTCCTTGACCACCCCCTTAGTCCCTCCAAGAAAAGTTGGGGTGGTTTCTCTAGCTTGGGTTATAGGTGTTGCCATAGGAATTTTGGAAATTCCCCATAGCTTTTACCTCAGCCTCTAATTCCGCCTCCTCCGGGCTTAGTTGAATACCTTCCATTCTTTTGACCATTGCATCAACTTTCCTGGATAAAAGTTTATTTGAAGCTACAATGGACTCAAAAGATTCAACCTCATAAATACCTTTCCTTATTGCCCGGTCCTGGTTTGAATGGGCAGCTCTTGCAGCAAGCTTGTTGATTAAATCAAGAGCTCCCTGTGGAGGCAAAGCATCAAATTCCCCACTTGCAGCAGTATCCAGCTTGTCCCTGGTATAATCATTCAGAGCTGCATAAAATTTCTCTACCTGATCTGCGATAGAGATGTTATGACCTGGGCACCATCTGAGAAGTCCTTTAAACCTCTCCCATGTCTCATACAGGTTTTCAGCATCTTGTTGAATGAAGGAGTTGATTTCCTGCTTCAACTTCCTTATGCGGTTGTAAGGGAAGAATTTAGCCGTGAATTTCTCAGCTAAATCATCCCATGAAGTAATGCTTCTGAGTGGTTGAGAAGATAACCACTCCTCTGCCACATCTCTTGAGTGGTCGTGTGCATTACTTTTCTAGGGTTTGGACCTAGCTTTAAGTAATGCACACGAGTCACGCCAAACCCCCATCTTCTACGTCATGACGACACTGGTCGCATGCAATTTTCCCCTTATTGGACCGAATCGCCCAACTTTTCTCTTACCATTGAGGATGATGCTCTCACTGCTGAAGATTGGGAGATTATAAAATTCTTAAGCAAGGTGGGGCCAATTCATATTGGCGAGCTCATTCTCGCCCATATGAAAGGGAACGCCACTTCTCACCTATGTGTGTTTCTGTCTTCATTCATGGTATCCTTGTATATGCATGCTTTTCTTTGCTAACTTGTGCACCTCCTTTATTTTTTATTTGCAGTGGATAAGCATAAACTTTCAAGGCCTGACCTTGTTCGAATTGCTAAAGAGGCCAAGGCCCAAGCCTCAAATAGTCAGGACAACGCCGTCGCTCGTCGCCCTCCGGTGGAGAACACTGCAACCAAAAAGACGCGTTGAACCACGCCCAAGCTAGTGGTTTCGGAGGCGATCTTCCGGGCGGGGCCCCAATTCAGTAGACAGAAGTGTGGAGATCAGTCCATGCTGAACCTAACTGTACCCATCGCAAGTATGATAGGCGATCTAAGAAAGTCGCTAAAGAGAGCACGCCTTCCGAAGAAGCCGAAGCCGCCAACGTGGTCGATCAAGAGGTCACTGATGATTTGGAGGACCTTAATTTTATGGAAAATAACTTGTCTTTTGACAGTTATTTCGAAGACCCAGTGAGCAACAATGCTCGTGCTTTTGCAAACAATGTGATGAAGAACAATTTGTCGGCTGCTGGATGGAGTTTCGTGCTTCTGCGCAGATATGAGGAGGCAGCCAAAGATGTTACCGTCCATTCTAAACGGGTGAGGACTTTGGTCGCCGAAAACAAAGAGCTGGCGGCTACTGTGGACCAGTTGCAGAAAGACCTTGCTGATGCCAATATCTGCCCCCGACTCGCCTAAGAGATGAAGGAGGAGTAGGAGACGTTGCACACTTAAAAAGCCAACCTGAGGACGCAATTATTAGAGGCAGAGAGTCGCCATACTAAAGCTTTGTCTACTCAGAAGATGTCTCTGCTGGCGGATTTTGAGACAAAAAAGAAAAGTCTAGAGGCGACTTTTTCGAAGTCCTTAGCTGAGTCTGATGAGAAGAAGACGGCTGCTAAAAAGAAAGTGTCTGAACTGATTGATGAGTTGGCGATGGTAAAGGCTGAAGCTGCCCTTACTGCTAAGAACTTATCTATCTTGGAAAAGGGGTTTAATTTGGAAAGCGTCAAACAGTACACCGAAGGTTTCAACTCCGACAAGGCTCAAGTGCAGTTCCTCTTTCCCAACATTGATTTGTCTCCTATGGGAAAGTGGAAAGAAGTGACCGCTAACGGGCTAGAAGGAGAGGCCTCCGAGGACGAGACAGATGAAGTTGTGGTTGCCGGCGAGCCAAATCAGGGGACCCAAGCTTGATTTTTGTTTGATTTCCTATTTCTTTTTTGATGATGTTTTGTTCTTTTTGTGGTGTAACTGCCCGCCTGTTTATGCGGTCTTCTACCTGTAGCCTTCAACATTAACTACCAATGAAATATTTCTTTCTCGTCAATCTTTGGGAATATGCTAAGTGTCTTTCTCATCGTGTTAAATTATCAGCCGCCAACTATAATATGTCGCGTAACAGGAATATTTGTACATGCAACTTTAAATGTTATAACAAGTTACTTGTGCCCGCCCTTTCTGGTCAACTTTTGAAGAGAATACGCATTAAGTCTCCTTGGACCTTTGTAACTAACCTTAGGAACGCCTGTAAACTGAAATTGAAATTGTTTTGAGAAATGAAATTAAAATCTGTCGTTTTAGGTCGCCATTGCGCCAATTTCTTGAAAAGAAAAAGTTAAGTGATAAAATACAATTTGTAGACACTTCTAGACCCTTCTAAAAGAAATCGGTTTTCAATCGCCACTTAAGTCATAATAATTTGTGGAAAAGAAATAGGTTGAGAACGCCTCTGGGCTATTATTTTTGAAAGAAATAGAGTTACCAGGTCGCCAACTTAGGGCAGTTGGAATAAGAGTTGCATCCAAAGCTTAAGTTTTTGGAGAAACAATATTAAAGACCGCCATTGGACGCTATTTTAAAAGAAGAATTAGTTTAGATCGCCACTGGATCCTTTCAATAAAAGGTGGTACGCCCGGCTGCCACTGGACCGTTGTATACTTTGCACGCATGGTTTTTGCTCGCATAACAAGCCGTACTCGCATGGCTCTTCTAACAAGGCTTGGGATGGCTTGGTCTTACGCAGCTAGGGCGGCCAAGGATAGATATTTTATGAGTCACTTAATGACCCGCACGCCCTGCGTTTGTGCTATTTGTCTGTTATGAGGCTTTAGCCCGCCTGAGCGGGGCTTTTGCTCGACCTTATTCCGGTGAGACTCTGGCTTGATTTAATTCGATCAAGGCTTTGGCTCGCATAGAGAGGCTTCTGCTCAATGAGACTTTTGGCTTGGATCCTAGTGGCCACTAGGGTTGCCCAAGGCTTGGCTCAATAGACTGGCTTGATATAATTCGACCAAGGTTGGGCTTTCTTCACCATATTGCACAAGGGTCGCACATAGTAATTTCATAGGTCACATCTCCATACCATTTCTCTTTGAAATTATAAAATTAGAATATAGACCGCCACCGGGCCTTGTGTTGTAAAAACTTTTAATACTCTGAATTTCCCTCTTTATTGAATTCAACTAAGGTCACTACTAGACCTTTATTCGTACGCCCCACATTTGTGCCAATTTTCGTAATATTGACATGTGAGGCAAGCGAATGTTACCGCAAGGGTCGCCTATTTAAAATTTTCTTATAAAAGAAAGGAGCACGCCCTTACGTGGCACACCTTTAACTATAATAATGCCTCAAGTGAGAGGCGTTCCAAGATCTTGGGACTCTGTTCCCAAATAAATCTGATAGGTGATATGCTCCTATGCCCAAAGCTTCAATAACCTTGAATGGTCCTTCGCAATTGGGCGTCAACTTGTTGACATCTGCAATACCTGTTCACCTACGAAGTACCAGGTCACCCACTCACGTTGCACGTGGGATGACTCGTGTGTCGTATCTTTGAGATACTCGTTGCTTCATGGCTACTCCTCTAAGGCGAGCTTCCTATCTTACTTCAGGGGCCAAGTCCCGGCTCACCAACAAATTGCTCTGATTGTGATCTGAGACAGTTGCGACTGCTCGCCACGCCTTGTTCTTCATCTCCACTGGTAACATGGCATCTAATCCGTAAGTGAGCTTAAATGGCGTTTCTCCTGTAGTTAACTGAGGATCGATGTTGTATGACCATAGAACTATGGGCAATTCTTCTAGCCACCATCCCTTTGCCTCGTCAAGACGCCTCTTTAGCCCTGCCAAAATTACTTTGTTGGCGGCCTCGGCTTGACTATTTGTTTGGGGATGTTCTATTGAAGTGAATCTATTCTGGGTTCCCCACTCTTCACATAATTCCTTGGTCGCTTTACTTGAAAACTGAGTTCCATTGTCGGAGATGATCGCTTGGGGCACGCCAAACCTGCAAATAAGTCTTTGAAAATAAAACTTTTTAATTTTTTCTGAAGTAATGGAGGCGAGCGGCTCTGCCTCTATCCATTTGGTGAAATAATCCACCGCCACCAAGATATACTTGATTTGTGATTTGGTAGAAGGAAATGGTCCAACCAGATCAACCCCCCAAAGGGCGAATGGCCATTGAGAGGATATGGTCGCAATTAACTCCAGAGGCGCCCTGTGCATGTCGGCGAACATCTGACACTTCTCGCACTTCTTTACATAGATTTCACAATCCTTCTTGAAGGTTGGCTAATAGAACCCAGCTCTTAGAATCTTCGCGCCCAACGATCTGCCTCCAATATGGCTGGCACAAGCCCCTTCATGAACCTCTTTCATCAATTCCTGAGTCTGATGCTCGGAGACGCACTTTAGTAAAGGCGCTGAGAAACCTCGCCTGTATAACTCTCCCTGTATTATTGTGAAGTAATTGGCAGCCCGCCTTCTGTCTGGTGCGATGCCAGGCGCGCCCGTAGAGGCTTCGGTCAAAACTTCAATTATAGGGGACATCCAAGTGTCCCCCTCAGCCACGGCGCACACTTGCTCCGCCCTTTCTATTCTTGGAGCATGGATTATTTCATGGATGACGAACCGGTAATTCCCTGGTGGCCTAGTACTTGCCAGTTTGGCGAGCAGATCAGCTCGCTGGTTTTGTTCTAGGGGCACATAAATGATCCCCACGCTCTGAATTCCCTTAATCATATCCTGAGCTCGACCCATGTATTTCTCCAGTAATGGGTCTTTGACCTGGTAGATGCCCTTTATCTGATTAGTGACCAACAGCGTGTCACTCCGTATTTCCAGTGTCTCAATTTCTAGCTCCTTTGCCAAGCCCAAACCTGCCAGCAATGCCTCATACTCAGCGTGGTTATTACTAACCTTGAATTCAAATCTCAAAGATTGTTCAATTTGAATTTCATTCGGGCCACTCAGGATTACGCCCGCCCCACTGCCGCGCTAATTGGATGACCCATCTATGTGTAAAATCCATATTTTTGAACCCGACTCCTCGCCCGCCATAGTAAGTTCTGCCACAAACTTTTCTAACCTTTGGGGTGAGACCTTTCCCCTCGCCTCATATATCAAGCCATATCCCGGATCCTTTTGCTGGATAAAGTACTCCAGCTTAGCCTGCAAATGTTGATTTTGTTGTTGTATAAAGTCCAGAGAACCACACACCCTATTCCATTCAGCAAGGGAGATGTTTAAAGGAGTCATGTTTGGCACGCCATCACCTGGCGTCACCACCTGCGGCTGCTCGGGATTAGGGTTTGGACTCCGTGGTGGCGAGGGAGGCGGCGCAAGTGGATCCACCGCCGTCCGTCCTCCCCGCCCACTGCCTCGCCCTCTTCTTGTGTTTCCTGACATAGCCTCTTTCTGGCCCCTTCTTTCCTGAAGTTTACAGTTTGGTCCCTGGACAAAAAGACTAATTCTACCAGCTTTCCTAAAATATAAAAATAACTATAAAAATTCGTAAAAATATAAAATAAAGTTTAAAAACCAAATAAAAGCTAATCTATATGGAAAATGCAAAATAAATATAAAATCTAAATAAAAAGAATATGAGACTCAAAAATAACAAAATTAAAAGACTAAAAAGACCCTAAAATTATCATACAATATCCAGTCATCACCGGGCAAACATCTCATCAATTGACTCTCCTTCTTTCATCCTGAATGCCTCATATTGAGCAACCAACATGCTTATCCTTGTGTGTTTGACATTGGATGTTACCACGTGAGCCATTACCAATGTGTCCCAAATCTCCTTTACTGTTTTGAGACTATCTACTTTGTCATGCTCCGTTTTTCTTAGAGCACATGTGAGAAACAACTCGGCTTTGGAGTTTAATTGATTTTCCACTCGATGCTCCTCATTCCATTGAGCCTTGGGAATCGGTTCACCTGCATCATTTTTAGGCACATAGTTCACAATCTCAACAATGTCCCATAATTTATAATTTGTAGCCTCAATAAATAATTGCATATGCTTTTTCCAGTAACGATAGTTTGACCCATCGAAAAATGGTGGCCTGTTCGTTGTTGCGCTTGTTTGTAATGTACTGCCCTCCATGGATCTTTACTCTGCAGCTGTTATGGTGTTAGTTTCTCAGAGCCGAAGCTCTGATACCAATTGATAAAATAAGGGTCTACACAAGAAGAGGGGTTGAATTGTGTACTTATAAAAGCTTGTTTTTCTAAAACAATTTTTATCATTTTCAAAATCTTTTCGTAAGATTTAGAATACTAACAGTAAACGATAGAGTGAGCAGCGGAATTAATTAAGTTGTAGCTTAAACGATGAAAATAGTAAAGTAATAAAACAGTAAAGCAGTAAGCAGTAAAGAACATGCTGATTTATCCTAGTTCACCACCAGAACGATGGGGCTACGTTCAGTCCTTGGCTCCCCCAAGATTTTCACTATTCAACCCAGAATAGTACAAGTATTATGCAGGACTTCTCCCAACAACAAGTATTATGCAAGATTCCCCTTTAGAACGAATTGTTCTACAGACGGTTCTCTTATCAAAAGAGTGATGGTAGAAGCGATTAGGATCGGTATACAAAACAAAGAATATGAAGCAAAAAGGCTTCTCTGTAAGGTGAGGATGATTTGAAAAATATGAGTGGTGTGCCAAAAGAAGTGGCAATTCAACGGTAGATTGCTAGTTCTGAGACTAGTAGAAAGGATGTCTGTGCGATTGTCTTACCTCCCGTGCGCGACTTTTGGCATTTTATCCGGATTATTTTGTTGTCAAAGGGATGCACCTTGATGTGCATTCACACATACTAACTATTGACTGTTTAGTGGTAGTACCCCAATTGATTTTTGGACTTTACTTGGTTGTGGTTGTTTTGAATATGTGATATCTTGATTGTTTGTCTGTGATTGTTGTTGTAACGCCCCAATTTCCGGTCAGGGGTACATTGTAAATATGCAGAATTAAGTTAATAAAACCTCTCAGAAAGACCACTCAGTTTTCAAAAACAAAACGTTACTCAAATAATATTTAAATCACAGTAATTATCCCAATATTTAATTATAATCTAACGAGAGTAAATAAAATAACATAATTGTGCAAAACATAATTTTTCCTAAATCTTTAAATAAAATCAACACATAAGACTTCAAGTTCTTCACATTCATCTTCATTTTTTCCTCCTCTATTATTGAATCTTCAATTTACTCCTCACGCTGCTCATTTGTGGCGTTAAGCGCTCAAACAAAAATACACAACAAGTAGAAATGGTTAACTTCAAAAATCAAGAAATAAATAATCACTATGTGATAATTAGGAAATCAGAAACAACATACAACATATGTTTACATACAGTAATACAACAATCTAATATAGTAACAGGAACAATTCCATACAGTAACAACAGTAAGCAGAATGCAGCAACAACAACATTTGAAATACAGCAACAGCAACAAATTAATTTCAGTAACAACAACATTAAAGATACAGTAACAACAACCTTAAACATAGCTTTCAAGGATCACATAAATTCTAATTTTCAAAACATGCAAGTTATTCCTACATAACTGTATGCATAGCTATGGCCAAGGTTTTTCCAAAACAAGGGCAGGATAATCACGTGGGACAAGCACCCACCACATTGCCCTCGGTTGATCCCACGGCACAAGAACCCGTCACATCAACGCTAAAAGTCCTAGAATAGTGCATTTTCTATGAATAAATATTCCAAAAACATGAACCAATAGTTCATACATTAATCTCTTCAAATAAGTCATAGTCTCATATGAAAATTATAATCTACTTTTCTAAAAATCCATTTTTCCACGTAACGAATACAACATGCCAAATCAAAATCTCTTCTCAATATCCTCAATAATAATATAATCCAGAATGACATGTTACAGCACCAAGTGAACAATCATGCAATTATTCAAAGCTAAATACAACAGAAATTCCAGAACAGAGACACAAGCATCACAATCACAACTCAAGTTCGTAGAAGAAGTTACCCTTACCTTCGTGTATTTGGCATCCACTCCAGAGGCCTATGTCAATCATTGGAAGTAAGGTGAAAGCCCTAAAACCAATTAAGAACGAAAAACAGTACTGGGTTGACAGAGGCGCAGCGCATGAGCGCTAGGATGCCAACGCTCATGCGTTGGCTCCCTGTCTGGGACTTGATTCCCAACGCCCAGGCGCAAGGAGCCCAACGCTCATGCTTTGGCTCTCTGTCCAAGACGACCAAAAACATCGTTTTTCACCGTTTAAGCCCCAAAAAGTGATTTTAGTTTAGGGTTTTTATAAAAATTGATTCTACAACATCTTGACATAATTTTACAGAGCTTTAACATTTCACATATCAATTTTCCTCAGTTTACATGTTTAGCGTCCAGAACCTATAATTTTTAAGAATGGTGGAATGAGAGTAAAGAGCGTAACCAACCTTAAGTATGGCTCTGTAAACGAACGTACAAGCCGGTGTTCGTCTTCTATGCTGCGACGCTCGTCCTCGTCTCGGAAGTTGAAGGAAATTCGTGCTCAAGCTCCAGCCTTGGAGAGGAATTCCAAACCCAAAACAGAAAATGGTTCTGGTTAAAAACTGGGTTTTCAAGTAAGGTAAGAACTGAGAATTGTGTTGATGGGAGAAAGCTTGCCAAGAATACAATGAGGCCTCGAAGGGAAAGTGTTAGGGAACTCCAAGCTTCCTCCAATGAACACAGAAGCAATGGGAAGAAGAGATAGCAGCAAGGAGTAGGAGAACATGGTAGCAATAAAGGGGGGAAATGGAAGAACCTACACTTGGCTTTTCTCTCAAGAGTTTTTGAACGTGACTGAGGGAAAGGAGAGGAATGAAGTCAGTTTTCTCAGCACTCTCTTGCTAAACGTGTTACACTAATAGGGTAAGGAGTTATTCAGTTTTTCCTACCTAAAATTCCCTAGCATATTCTCCACTTAAAAATCTATTTTCTTTTTATTTCTTTTCATTAATTTTCAAATTCAAATTGAGCAGAAACAAAAAGGGAACAAAAAACAGAATATGCTTCAAGGGCAGCATATTATACACACCCAAGGCTAGTAAAAATAGGGCTGATTCTTCCTTTTTGAATTCCTCCAAAACAGAAAAATATACATAAATGTATTGGGTCTTTATTTTGGTTTAAGTAAATTTTTATTTATCCTAATTAAATCAGAAATCAACCAAGGCATAAAGGAACATTCCCTCTTCAATTCTCTCTCTAAAATTCGAAAATAATAAGGAAAGGAGAAGAAATTAAATCCTTCTTGAACAAGACTTGAACCCTCGCCCCGCAAGCGAAATACTCAACTCTCAACCGCTAAACCAAAGTAGATCTTGTGCAACTCAAGAAATTAAATTCTTATAAACCAAGGGTCACATTTCATTATCAAAATATTGAAGGATCTAATCATCACATCATAAGCCTCAACGGCTAAAACACAATTACAAATAATTCACGGGCCAAAATGCAAATTATAAAAATAGAGGGTCTTACAGTTGTGTTGTACCAATATTATGCTGTATATGCTATGATATTACTATTCACACATCATGTATGTTGTCTTGTATTCTTGGAGTTGATCCTTGCTTGTTTGTTTTCTTTTTGTGTGGGTGTTTAACGCAAAGATGGCTGACGTTGTGTGTGTATACTGCCCTTCTGGCGATTTCTTGTTCATGTTGTTCAACAAGGAGGATCTTTCGATGTGGGTGATAGATTGTTGTATTGGAACTTGAGGTTTTTCAAAGTTGGACGTTTCGAGCGACGAGGAGAGCTTTTCAGGCAGGAGTAGAGTTTAGAGTGGGGCTTGTGCCTTTGGATAGAGAGCTTGCCGTTGTTTGGTGATGCTTGTAAGGTTAGCTCATGTGTGTCTGTATTTTCCTGCTTTGGGATGAGGGTAGTATAAGACCCTCGATTTTTAATATTTATGTTTTGGTCCCTGAACTATTTCATATTTATGAAATGGTCCCTAGACTGTTTTATAGTTTTGAGTTTGGTCCTTATTGACATTTTAGGATTTTGTTTGAATTACTTTGGTTATGGTTTTGAATTGGAGTATAGAGATATGAGAATATCTTTGAGTTTTTTTTAATGATATATGTTGAAGATTTGATTTCTTAAATGTGGTGATTTAATTTTAATTAAAATAGATCCTGTTTTGATTTAAAAACAATATCTTTAGGATTTGACTTAATTAAAGACTTAATTGAGTTTAAATATGAATCTTAGATTTAATATATTCTGAATTTTTGTTTTGGATATTAAGTGATAGAGCATTCAGAATAAGAGATATATATTCTGAATAAAATTGTTTAGAAATCATATCCATTAAGTAGTTTTTGTTCTTATTTTTCTATTAAATATGGAAGATTCAATTCTATTTTAAACCGCTATAACTTCGAGTTGTTAGGGAAAGATTTGATAGAGATTTTTTTCTGTTTTTATGAGAAAATCTGAAACCAAATCCCCCTCTTTCCTCTAGGGTTCGAACCACTTTATATGCGGTGGCTACCCATTGTTGTTCTTCATCCAAAACACAAACCATAACTCTCTCTCAAGTGTTGAAAATTCCTCTTTTACTGTTTCTGCTGCCGTATCTTCTTCTATGTTTTGAGAATCAAACCTTCCTTCCGTCTTGTTTTTGTTTTGGTCGAGAATTTATTCCTTCCTTGGAGAACCGAATTCCTTTTTCCTCTTGTGGCTGATTGCTCGAGTATTCTTCTCTTCTTGTGGCAATTTTGTGTCTAAAGAAGCTCTCGTGTTTTTGAGAAAATTTCGCTTTTCAATTGATTCCTCTATGTATTTTGGCCATGGAAAAACTTTGTTTTCGAATAATAGGGTTTTAAAATTGATTCCGTACGAAAAATAGTTGTTTTCTGGGCTCCAGCCAGCGAGCCAGCGCCTGGGCGCTGGGATTCTGCCGCTGTTCGTCTTGCTAGACAGGGAGCCAGCGCTAGCGTGCTGGCATCCCAGCGCATGGGCACTAGGCCCCTGTCAGACAGATTGTTGTTTTTATTTTAAATTTCCTAAAAATCCTTTTGGGGGTTGTTTTCCACCCTTGTTTCAATGATTGTTGATTGTTGTTCATTATTTTATCTTGCTCAAAGGGGAGAACACGTTTATACAACCCAATCGACGGTAAGGGTTTCTCACATCCTAGAGAGTCTCGAGTCATGCATGCTTTATACTGTTTTGCTTGTGGTTGTTTCTTTATGGTTGTGTTGAATGATGTGATTGAAAACTGAGTTTCTAATTGATTATGCTATTTCCTATTATTGTGTATTTGTATTGGACGATGAATGCCTTAACTGTTTCAGAATATTGTTTATTGATGATGGACTGATGGATTCTGTTACAGAGGCTGAAACTTATTACTGGATCATAACAATTAAGTGATTATGTGAGTCGTTGATTATATGATATAATTTGTGCTAACACTTTGAGCATGAGGATGTTTAAGAGCTGTGTTTCTCTTGAGGTTGTAGATGTCTGTTATAGCATGTGCATCTGTTGAAGTCTGAGGGTGGTGGGGTGGGTGGTTTTTCCACGTAATCATGCCTGAGGGTGATGAGATGGGTTAGTCCCATGGGCGAGCGCCCTTGTCTTGCAGTAGGTGTGGATCAAGCGAGCGCCTTCCCCCGGTGGCGAGCCATGAAGACTTACGAAGACACACTGCGCTCTCATACTTCAAGCTCAGTGTCTTGTGAGCTTGTGGGCTTGTGGACTGGGCGAGCGCCCTTGCCTTATAGTAGGGCGGCTCCACATCAGTGAAGGGCAGCTTAGGGCGGCGACCCAGGGGCACTGATGAGTGGATTTTATATGATGTTTTTAGGCTATTTTTAGTCTTTTTATTTTATTATTTTTGAGTCTCATGTAGGTTTTTTATTGTTTTTATATAGATTTTCTATTTATTTTTCATTTTGCATGTAGATTAGATTTTATTAGATTTTCTAGCTTTATTTTATATTTTTAGGAATTTTTCTAGTTATTTTATATTTTTAGGAAAAGCTGGTTTAGTTATCATTTTTGTCCAGGGACCAATGTGTAAAGTTTCAGGAAGTCAGGGACCAAATTGTAAAAGTTCAAGAGTGGAGAACTTGAAGTGAAGATTGAGAGAATATGAGGGCTTGAATTGAAGTGCTAACCAAGGGAGGACCAAAGTGAAAAAGAAGAATATGAAGAATCACTCTCCAATTTAGCACATGGAAAAAATGCTTAAAGGAATTGATGTTAGTGGAGGAAGGGTTTCAGAATTGATCAAGGCTGGTTAGTGGCTTTTTATGGCCATCAAAACCCACTACCATGAATGAAGAAGGAAGGAAAAGCTTGAAGATGAAGAAGCAGCGTCCCAGCGCTCATGCGTTGGGATCCCAGCGCTCCAGCGCTGGGGTTCTGACTAGATGATGAGTCAGATGGTGACCCAGCGCCCAAGCGTTGGAAAGCCAGCGCTCAAGCGTTGGGCCTCGGACAGAAAGTGGATTTTTAATGCATCCTAGCGCCCATGCGTTGGGAATTCCAGCGCTCAAGCGCTGGAGGCTGGAATTTTACTATAAATAGGGCCCTTTTCTTCACTTGTAAGACACACCTTCATAGAATACAACAAGTATTCTCACTTTCTCCCTCAAAGATCATTGTTCCTAGGACTTGTGGGAAGCCATACTTGAGCTCCTATCCAGGGTAATTCAATGATTCTTTTAGCCATGCTTGGCTAATTCTTCTTTAAGTTTTTGGGTTGTTTTAGTTTATAATACATGTTCTAGTCTTTTTCTACATTTCTGAATTTTATTTCCATTCATGTTTTATTACCTTATGCTTTATTTCTATCTTGTGGATCCCAAGAGGTTTTGCTTATTACTTATTACATAAGGCCATTTGGTGAGTAGTAAGGGAACTAGGTAATAAAAAAGGTTATAAGTATACTTTGCTAAGGAATTAGGAAGGACGTAACTTTATGTTGGCCTGAACATCTTCTTCATCTTCTTCTTTAGTTAACTAGGTGCCAAGGAATTGGGTTTAGTAATTAAAAAGAAAGATCTACAATGCTTAAGGAATTAACTTGTAGTTACACTAGGCTATAGCATCATGATAATGGTTTTATAATTCAGGAATTTAGTAGGAAATTTCTAGCATGTTTTTATAGACTATGTAAACCAACCCAAGAGCTTATTGTTCATCATATCTTTATTCTATTATTTTATGCTACTGTTTCTTTCTAGTCCTCAAACCAACAACAAATATACATCTTTTTATTTTTTTTTTCTGTTTAAGTACTAAACTTAATATTAACAAGAACACCTATCATTTGGGTTCGAACATTTTTATTACGCGATAGTAAATTGTACACTTGCAATTTCATTATCAAGTTTTTGGCGCCGTTGCCGGGGATAGGTTCTTTTAAGTTCTTGTTTTTATTTTATTTAGTACTTTTTGTATATAATATAAAAAATAAAAAAAAAATATTACTGCCTAACAGTTTGTTGCCATGTGGAAAGAAGATCCTTTAGAGACTATAATCTCTGAGGGGTTGGATTTTGAAGATATAGACAGCAATGACGAACAGGTCATTGAAATGGCAAGATATCTGGAGGTTGCCCATTTTTTCCCTTCAACAAAAAATTGGGTAGAGGAGCTGAAAAGAGAGGAAGAAGTTCAAGAGGAGAAGAGGGAATTGAAGCCCTTACCTTCCACTCTTAAGTATGTATTTCTTGAGGGAGGTAATAATAAGCCAGTCATTGTGAGTAGTTCCCTCTCTCCTCTTGAAGAAGAAAAACTGGTAAGAATTCTTAGAACTCATAAATCTGCTTTGGGTTGGACTATAGAGGACATTAAGGGCATAAGCCCCACTGTTTGTATGCATAAAATTTGTTTAGAAGAACAAGTTAAACCTGTAGTCCAACCCCAAAGAAGACTTAATCCTGCCATGAAAGAGGTGGTAAGGAAAAAAGTGATTAAGTTGCTTGATGCAGGGATCATCTATCCCATTTCTGATAGTGAATGGGTCAGTCCCGTTCAGGTAGTTCCCAAAAAAGGGGGAATTACTGTGGTCCCGAATGAGAACAATGAATTGATTCCCACCAGGAAGGTAACTGGTTGGAGGGTTTGTATAGATTACCGGAGGCTAAATTCTGCCACCCGGAAAGATCATTTCCCCCTTCCTTTTATTGATCAAATGCTTGACAGGTTGGCTGGCCATGAGTACTATTGTTTCTTGGATGGTTATTCAGGTTATAACCAAATTGTTGTTGATCCTAAGGATCAAGAAAAAACTGCTTTTACTTGCCCCTTCGGGGTGTTTGCTTATAAAAGAATGCCTTTTGGCTTGTGTAATGCTCCAGGAACCTTCCAAAGATGTATGTTTGCTATTTTTTATGATTTAATTGGTGAATGTATGGAAGTGTTCATGGATGATTTTTCTGTGTATGGCCCCAACTTTGACAAGTGTTTGAGCAATTTGGAAAGGATTCTTGTTAGGTGCCAAGAAAAGAATTTGGTACTTAATTGGGAAAAATGTCATTTTATGGTAAAAGATGGCATTGTGCTTGGGCACAAGATTTCTGAAAAAGGGATTGAGGTGGATAAGGCTAAAACTGAAATTATTGAAAATCTACCTCCTCCCACTAATATTAAAGGTATAAGAAGCTTTCTTGGTCATGCAGGTTTTTATAGGCGATTTATAAAAGATTTTTCTAAAATTGCTAAGCCTATGACAAATCTCCTTGAAAAAGAAGCTCCTTTTATCTTTAATGATGAGTGTTTGGCTGCTTTTAAATTATTAAAGGAAAAACTTGTTTCAGCCCCTATCATTGTTGCTCCCCAATGGGATTTGCCTTTTGAAATTATGTGTGATGCTAGTGATAATGCAATAGGGGCTGTTCTTTGTCAGAAAAATGGAAAAGTTTTGCATGTGATTTATTATGCTAGTAAGGTTCTGAATGAAGCTCAAAAAAATTATGCTACAACTGAAAAGGAGTTGTTGAGCGTTGTCTATGCTTTAGACAAATTCAGACCTTACGTTTTGGGTACTAAAGTTATTGTGCATACTGACCATTCTGCATTAAAGTACTTGTTTGCTAAGCAGGAAGCTAAACCCTGGCTGATCAGGTGGATCTTACTCTTGCAAGAGTTTGATCTTGAAATTGTGGACAGAAAAGGGAAGGACAATGGTGTAGCAGACCATTTATCAAGGCTTGAAGAAGGGAACTCCGATCCAATTCCTATTCAAGAGGAGTTCCCAGATGAGAGGCTTTTAGCTATCCAAGAGATAGCTCCATGGTATGTACATTTAGCTAATTTTAAAGCTGCTGGTGTGTTGCCTTCTGATTTGACTTGGCAACAAAAGAAGAAATTTTTGCATGATGCTAAATTCTTTTTCTGGGATGAACCTTATTTGTTTAGAGAATGTTCTGATGGGATCATTAGAAGGTGTATTCCAGAAAAAGAATTTGAGGCTATTTTATGGCATTGCCATGGCTCCGATTATGGAGGCCATTTTTCAGGTGAAAGGACTGCAGCTAAAGTCCTCCAAAGTGGTTTTTATTGGCCTACTATCTTCAAAGATAGTAGAGCATTTGTGGTAAGGTGTGATCGCTGTCAACGAACTGGTAATATCTCAAGAAGGAATGAGATGCCCCAAAAAATGATTTTGGAAGTTGAGCTTTTTGATGTTTGGGGCATTGATTTTATGGGACCTTTTCCACCTTCTTTTGGTTGCCAGTATATTTTGGTTGCTGTTGATTATGTTTCTAAATGGGTTGAAGCATCAGCCCTTCCCACAAATGATGGAAAAGTTGTTTTGGATTTTCTGAAGAAAAAGATTTTTACTAGATTTGGGGTGCCAAGAGCAATAATCAGTGATGGAGGTAAGCATTTTTGTAATAAAGCTTTTGAAGCTCTTTTGAAAAAATATGGTGTTAATCATAAAATTGCTACCCCCTATCACCCCCAAACTAGTGGACAAGTAGAGGTTTCTAATAGGGAGTTAAAAAGGATTTTGGAAAAAACAGTTGGTACCTCAAGGAAGGATTGGTCAAAAAAATTAGATGACACCTTGTGGGCTTATCGAACTGCGTTTAAAACTCCTATTGGAACCTCTCCTTACCAGTTGGTTTATGGTAAGACTTGTCATTTACCTGTGGAACTTGAGCATAAAGCCTTTTGGGCTTTGAAACAGTTGAACATGGATCCCAAAGAAGTTGGGGATAAAAGACAGGTACAGGTACATGAGCTGGATGAATTTAGACTCCAAGCATACCACAATGCTTGGATCTACAAGGAAAGGACAAAGAAGTGGCATGATAAGAAGATTGTGCCAAAGGAATTCAATCCAGGACAGTTTGTGCTGTTGTATAGCTCTAGGCTGAAGTTATTTCCTGGAAAGTTGAAATCAAGATGGACAGGGCCGTATATGGTTACTAAAGTCTTTCCTCATGGTGCGGTTGAGTTGGAAAATAATGTTACAAAGAATGATTTTGTTGTCAATGGGCAAAGACTGAAACCGTACCTAGGAGGAGATATTGTAAGACAAGAGGTCTTTGCCATATTTGATACCCCCAATTGATTAAGGGGAAGGGTCTATCTCGGACCTTAACATTGAGCTGGTTGGGAGACAACCCAACTTAGGATAGTTTATGTTTCTGTCTTTTTAATTTTTGCACAACTCTTGTACATAAATAAAACAAAAGAAATTTTATGTTTCTGCTGCAGGCGAGGCCAGCGCTCGAGCGCTGGAGGCCAACGCTCATGCGTTAGGCCCCTGCTTCACAACCTCTGATTCCAGTTGATCCCAGCGCTTAGGCGTTGGAGGGCTAGCGCTCATGCGCTAGGCCCCTGGAATCCCCAGTTTTATTTTCTATTTTCCAGCGCCATAGCGTTGGAACCCAGCGCTCAGGCGCTGGGACCTCTGATGCCCAGTTTTTATTTTAATTCCAGCGCCCAAGCGTTGGTATTCCCAACGCTGAAGCGCTGGAGCTCGGGCAGTTTGCTGTTTTTACTTTTATTTGCTGTTTTTAATTTTTAATAAATTTTGTGTTCACCATTTTTCTGAAAGTTTTAAAGTTCTTTGAGTTTTCCCTTGTTTCTACAATGGTTTTAATTTTTGGGAAACTCAAGAATTATTGTTTTTAAAAGGTGGACACAAATTTTCAACCCATGATCTTTTGTGCTGTTTTTGGGACTAACAAGTCAAGCAAGTTTCTACTTGTGAGACTTTTGTTTGTTCATTGTTACAGGATAGGTACCAAAAGGAGGAAGAACCTTCTTGAACTTGAGTGTTCAAAGTGATTTTTACATTGAGGTTCCCTTGGACCTTTGTGGAAAATTTGTTACTATACCAGCTTGTTAGTTTTTGTTTTTCTTTTTTATAGTTTTTAGTTTTATTTTTTATTTTTTATTTTTTAGTTTAGTTTTTCTGTTTTATTTTTGCATGAGTCTTGAGTATATTAT
Organism: Acmispon strigosus; assembly: GCA_030819835.1. Taxonomy (NCBI): domain Eukaryota; kingdom Viridiplantae; phylum Streptophyta; class Magnoliopsida; order Fabales; family Fabaceae; genus Acmispon; species Acmispon strigosus. The sequence continues at coordinate 50,098,483 of JAUAMA010000002.1, forward strand.
CCATTCTGATGTTGCTATAGCTTTGTGAATGCTTTATCTGATTGAACTGCTTTGTGAAAAATTCTATGTTTTTTAAGCAGTTAGGATTGCATGCTGTAGAAAGGATTTTTGATGTCTTGATTGTTTGGTTGTTGGCTAAGTCTTTTTCTGAGTTCTAAAAAGGGTACCACTTACCCTATCTTTTTCTGAGAGCTGAGGACTCTGATGCATGATTGTGAAATTTTTCTGCCTTGTGTTGCATATTGATTGGAGTTTTGTATACTTTGTGAGTTGAGAAGAGATATTAGGCATTTTTGAAAACTCAGATTTTTGCTTAAAATATTATATCCACTAGTAGCCCCTTTTGAGCCTTAAAAGAGTCATTCTTTGGAGCCTACTTTGTGTGATATCTTTAAGTTGTTATAGTGATGCATGTGCTGAATTTGTAGAGCTTTGTTTGTTGGGTTTCTCTCTAAAAAAGATGAAGGAAAAAAAATGGAAAAAATAAGGTATGTGCCTTAAGAAAAAATAATGAAGTGGTGGGGTGAGAAAGAGTATGAGGGGAGTAAAATTCAAGTCATTCATCCCATACATTCCACTACTTTGTTCAAAAAAAAAAGAAAAGAAAAATTGAGAGGACCCTTGTGTGAATTGTTTAAAGCTCTTAGTCAAGAAAATCACTTAACAACAGATTCTGAGTCAGCCAATAGAGTTGCCAAGTCTTGAAATCCATACCTTGAAATGAACAACCCTTTGGCCAAGTTACAACCTTCAAAAAATCTCTTCAAAATCACTTGGTTGCTTTACTTCAGTTTTGATTTGAATTATAGGCAGGATTATTGAGCTTTCTTGTTTTCATGGAGAATATCATTTTGTGAGCTTAATTGATGAACTCAAACATGTTTAAAGCCAAGCCTAACTTTCTTGATTCTTTGTCTATAAAACATGCATGTCTTCCTTTTCTGCTAAGCGTTCTTTGAAAGGTTTCTGTGCTTCAAGTTGTAATCAGATAAAACTTTCTCAAAACCCAGGGACGAGTTTTTCGTTAAGTTTTGTCGCTTGAGGACAAGCTGTCGTTGGGTATAGTGGTGTGATGAGTGGATTTTATATGATGTTTTTAGGCTATTTTTAGTCTTTTTATTTTATTATTTTTGAGTCTCATGTAGGTTTTTTATTGTTTTTATATAGATTTTCTATTTATTTTTCATTTTGCATGTAGATTAGATTTTATTAGATTTTCTAGCTTTATTTTATATTTTTAGGAATTTTTCTAGTTATTTTATATTTTTAGGAAAAGCTGGTTTAGTTATCATTTTTGTCCAGGGACCAATGTGTAAAGTTTCAGGAAGTCAGGGACCAAATTGTAAAAGTTCAAGAGTGGAGAACTTGAAGTGAAGATTGAGAGAATATGAGGGCTTGAATTGAAGTGCTAACCAAGGGAGGACCAAAGTGAAAAAGAAGAATATGAAGAATCACTCTCCAATTTAGCACATGGAAAAAATGCTTAAAGGAATTGATGTTAGTGGAGGAAGGGTTTCAGAATTGATCAAGGCTGGTTAGTGGCTTTTTATGGCCATCAAAAACCACTACCATGAATGAAGAAGGAAGGAAAATCTTGAAGATGAAGAAGCAGCGTCCCAGCGCTCATGCGTTGGGATCCCAGCGCTCCAGCGCTGGGGTTCTGACTAGATGATGAGTCAGATGGTGACCCAGCGCCCAAGCGTTGGAAAGCCAGCGCTCAAGCGTTGGGCCTCGGACAGAAAGTGGATTTTTAATGCATCCTAGCGCCCATGCGTTGGGAATTCCAGCGCTCAAGCGCTGGAGGCTGGAATTTTACTATAAATAGGGCCCTTTTCTTCACTTGTAAGACACACCTTCATAGAATACAACAAGTATTCTCTCTTTCTCCCTCAAAGATCATTGTTCCTAGGACTTGTGGGAAGCCATACTTGAGCTCCTATCCAGGGTAATTCAATGATTCTTTTAGCCATGCTTGGCTAATTCTTCTTTAAGTTTTTGGGTTGTTTTAGTTTATAATACATGTTCTAGTCTTTTTCTACATTTCTGAATTTTATTTCCATTCATGTTTTATTACCTTATGCTTTATTTCTATCTTGTGGATCCCAAGAGGTTTTGCTTATTACTTATTACATAAGGCCATTTGGTGAGTAGTAAGGGAACTAGGTAATAAAAAAGGTTATAAGTATACTTTGCTAAGGAATTAGGAAGGACGTAACTTTATGTTGGCCTGAACATCTTCTTCATCTTCTTCTTTAGTTAACTAGGTGCCAAGGAATTGGGTTTAGTAATTAAAAAGAAAGATCTACAATGCTTAAGGAATTAACTTGTAGTTACACTAGGCTATAGCATCATGATAATGGTTTTATAATTCAGGAATTTAGTAGGAAATTTCTAGCATGTTTTTATAGACTATGTAAACCAACCCAAGAGCTTATTGTTCATCATATCTTTATTCTATTATTTTATGCTACTGTTTCTTTCTAGTCCTCAAACCAACAACAAATATACATCTTTTTTTTTTTTTTTTTCTGTTTAAGTACTAAACTTAATATTAACAAGAACACCTATCCTTTGGGTTCGAACATTTTTATTACGCGATAGTAAATTGTACACTTGCAATTTCATTATCAGGCACATTTGTAACACATAGGGGGGGTAAACTTTGTAACCTATTGGGCCTGATCTTTGAGGCCCATAGGCTTACTCTGAATTAAACGTTATTTATGGCTTTCTTTCCTATAAATAGCGAAAGGAAGCTCATGTAAAAGGGGTTCACAATTTTCTCTAATAATACAATAGTCATACTTCTCTCCTATACTGTCTCATTCCGATAACATTTGGCGCCGCCTGTGGGGAGAGGTAAACTAACTTGCACTATCACGAGGGGAGAGGCTATGTCAGGCAACACGAGAAGAGGGCACGGCCGCAGGCGAGGGGGAGAACGAGCGGCGACGGATCCACCTTCACTATCACCTTCCCCAATGCGGAACCCTAACCTCGAACAGCCGGACACGACAGTAATAGGTGGTGGAGCGCCTCGGGACGCCCCCTTCAACATTTCCATTAGGGATTGGAACTGGGTGTGGACAGCAGCAGAACCAATATCTCCAAGCACAAATGGAATTGCTGCAGGAAAAAATGGACCATGCTCGGGCGAGCTTGAGAGAATCCGAAGTGGTGGTGAATTTCAATCCCTTTTCGGATGCGGTCGCCATGGCCCCCCGTACCAGACGTGCTGAAAAACATAACACTGGAAACCTACTCAGGCGACACCGATCCAAAGGAGCATTTGCAAAGTTTTGTCGTAAAGATGGCAATTTGTCAGGCGCCTGAGGCTTTGAGGTGCCGCCTGTTCCCATTAACGTTTAGGGGAACGACGTAAATATGGTTTACGAAATTGCCACCGCACTCTATAACAGGTTTTAAAGATTTTGTGTTTCAATTTCTAACATATTTTGCAGCAAGCAGGACGCCAAAGGTTACAACAGCCGCATTATTCAACATACGTCAAGAGCCAGTGGAAACTTTGAAGTGCTACATGGTACGGTTCAATAGAGTCATAGTGCAAATTGAGGACGCCCTACAAGAAGTATGTGTCGTCGCCTTCAAACAAGGTTTAAGGGCGGGTACCCTAAACAACAAGTTGAGCAAGAGCCCGCCGCGTGATATGGAAGAGTTAAGGGCGAGAGTGCAACGTTTCATCCTAGAAGAAGAGGATGACTACCAGAGGCGGGTGAGAGATGCTCTTGACATGCCAAGATGAGGACGAGAAAGCTAGAGTTCTTCCTAGCCGCCCAATCTAGGGATCCTGGTGATTAAAATGTTTTGCTAAGTTTATTTTGTTACAAACGATAAATCTTGTATAAGTTTTGATTCAATAACATGTTTTGACATTTTGAGACGATTGGCAATCTGTTCTAATCCCATAGTAGCACATAGGTTGTTAGGGCGAGGGAAAAGGTGACGCATGGGTTGGAGGAAGTAGTTTACGTTAGGAAGAGCGTGGGGCGAGATGGTCGTGAGGGCGCTTTGGTGGAGACTGTCGTGGGATTAATGAAAACCCCCTTCTTGGGGCGACTGCTTTATATTTCTTTCATGCAGGATATAATACCCCCTATCCTTGGCGTCCTGACCTTGTGCAGGATGGGGCTTGACACGGAGGTTCGCATGGAACGCCAAGAGAAGGAAAACCTGAGACGCCGAGTAATGGAGAACAAAAGCTGCTTCCAGTAGGCGAAGGGGCTTATAACCCCCTAATCTTTGGCGTCCTTACCCCGTTCGCAGGGCGGGTGTTGGAGGTCACAACAGAAGTCTATTGGGGGCGTGCACGACCCTGATGCATACGGCGAAGAAAGCCCAGCCTTGATCGAATTAAATCGAGCACTGTCATTGAGCCAAGCCTTGGGCGACCCCAGTGGCCACTGGGACCCGAGCCAAAAGTCTCACTGAGCAAAAGCCTCGCCATGCAAGCCAAATCCTTGATTAAATCAAGCACCAAAGTCCTAATGGGCAAAAACGTCTCATTGAGCGAAGCCTCAAATATGACAACCAACACAAAATAGGGCGTACGGGTCGCTATATGACTTATAAAGCCTTGGCCGCCCCAAATTGCGTAAGCCCAAGCCACAAAGCCTCGTTAGAAGAGCCATGGGATTAAGTCTCGTTACGCGAGCGGAAACCATGCGTGCAACAATGGTCCAGTGGCGGCCTTGGAACATACTTTTACCATGGTCCAGTGGCGACTTCAAACTTTATTTCTTCAAAACAATGGTCCAGAGGTTCCCTCAAACTTTATTTCTTTGCAATGGCCCAAAGGTGCCCTCAAACATTATTCCTTTCAAAGCAATGGACCAGTGGCGACTCCAAAAATTATTTCTTTCAATATAAAGGCCCAGTGGCGACCTTGAAAACTATTTCTTTCAAAACTGTGGTCCAGGGGCGACTTTAAGAATTAATGATTGTGTTTGCAGTTGTTAAATATAGAAACCAGGTAACAAGACGAGGAAAGCATGAGGCACAGTTGGGCGAGTAACCCCAGCCCAACCTGACGAGCGGTTCTCCATCAGATGTATACTTCTAGATTGGCGATCAAATTGCAATATGGCGAGTTGTTTCATACTTCTGGGGCTCAGTTAGACTTGTGGGCTGGTGAAAACTCCTGTAGGGCGAACGCCTTCTTGCTGGCGGCTCTAGTTGACTCACATTCACTCACATGTTCATGCTAGGATTGGAGACATATTTATCCTGCGCGCCGAAGCCTTAGGCGACTCATTTCTCTATAGAATGTTGTACTCTTTTTCCTTCACTAGGTTTTTATCCCACAGGTTTTTTCCTAGTAAGGTTTTAACGAGGCACGTTCTATAGGGAAACCGCCCAAAGGAAGCGTCGGTTGGAATTCCATGGCGAGAACTCTTTGAAGACACACTTTATCTTCGTGCCTCAGACTTGGTGTCTTGGGGGCTTGTGGACTGGGTGAGCGCCTTCCCCCGGTGGCGGGCCATGAAGACTTATGAAGACACACTTCGCTCTCATACTGCAAGCTCGGTGTTTGGTGGGCTTGTGGGCTGGGCGAGCGCCCTTGTCTTGCAGTAGGTGTGGACTGAGCGAGCGCCTTCCCCTGGTGGCGGGCCATGAAGACTTATGAAGACACACTTCGCTCTCATTCTTCAAGCTCGGTGTCTTTTGGGCTTGTGGACTGGGCGAGCGCCCTCGTCTTGCAGTAGGGTGGCCCAGTTGGTCTACAGGGAGGCCCACATCAGTGAAGGGCGGCGACCCCAGGGGAACATTTGTAACACATAGGAGGGTAAACTTTGTAACCTATTGGGCCTGATTTTTTAGGCCCACAGGCTTAGTCTGAATTAAATGTTATTATGGCTTTCTTTCTTATAAATAGCGAAGGGAAGCACATGTAAAAGGGGTTCACAATTTTCTCTAATAATACAATAGTCTTACTTCTCTCCTATATTGTCTCATTCCGAGAACATCCTGTCCCATTTTGCAACGAATTTCCCCCCGTTTAGGTCGATATATTTGCTTTTTCCAAAGTCATGCATGTAGTAATGGAGGAACTCACATTCATTGTTTTGTGGAAATATAACTTGAGTGGAAGGAGGATATCAAATTCTGTATTTATTGTCATTGTATTCATTACTAAAGCTGTGTGTGTTTTAAAAACTAAACTAATGTTATTGCTAGTGTTTGATAAGACTACTATAACTGCTGCTTCTGTATTTCTGCTTACATTCCTGCTGTTATTTCATCCTCTAATATGCTATTACTGTAAGACCCTCGATTTTGAGTATTTACATTTTAGTCCTTTGAGTTTGAATAATTCCAATGTAGTCCTCTATTTTCTTGTAATCGAAATTTAGTCCTTCAAATCCTATTAAATCAATTATAGCCTCGGATTATTCATGTAACACCCGGAATTTTCCCTAGTGTTTAAATAAATATTTAATTATTCCAAGGTACTATTTGGATCCGCTCGGCGGCATCGGCGAGCGTTATCCTCGAGCGAAGTACCGGTGAAACACCTTTTGCAGCACTTGGTAGGAAACCAAGCTAGACCTGACTTTGAGTTCGGATGAGAATAAGATATTCTCACTATCACTATGACGTTCAGTGAAGAATTTCGTGAAGAACGACTGTAATGTTGATATGGTTTCCTCCCGGAGCCCGGGAAGGATTTTTCGCGCTAATAGGACATTTAGCCGAAACTTCAGCAGGCGAAATGGACGACTTCGGGACCCCGGATCGAGAATCTGAAAAGCACCAAACGATTTCGTTTGGCATTTCGAGATGAATTTTGTACAGAAGATTTTTTAGAATAGTGACCCGGTGAATAGTGTTTTCGAGCAGCGTGGCACAGACTTTGAGAAAGATCGACCCGGTCACGAATTGTGCGAGTCCGGTACCCCGGAACAAACGAATGACGCACTGACACACTGACGAACTGACGCACTGACGCGTCAGTGTGGGGAATTCATTAATAAACAAACCTAGATATTTTATTTGGAACTTTCTAAATTTAGAGTTTAGTCCATGAACTTTGAAACCTTACAGTTTGGTCCCCGATAGTAAAATGTTTTTTTTACTTGAACCTTTTACCATTCCAACTTTATTCCCTTGGGTAAGTAAAAATTGAGTTTTACCCCCAATTTTTGGGCCCCTTGGCCGCAGCCCACACCCTCCATTAAGGGGGTTAATAGGATTTCTTCCTCTTAAGTGAATCATTAGACAAAAATCAAGTGAGCAAAGTGTTTTCTAGTGAGAGAAAGGATAGTGGAGAAAAGTTCTATTCATCATCTTCTCCATCAAGCATGGCCGAACCTCTTCCCTCTCCCTAGCTCCTTCATCCTTTGTCTTTTCATCTTGCTTCCTTGAGGTAATATGCTCTCCTTCCCTTGATCTACATTTCTACCCTTCAAAATTTTGTTTTGTTGAATTTAAATTTTATGTAAGTGCTAGAACTTAGAAGCTCCTTCATAATTGTTGTTCCTACTACCACTAGCTTTGTTTTGAACCGATTGGATTTTTGATTTGTTGAGTTTTGGTTTCTTGAAAATTTTTAGGGTTGAGTTTTGTTAGGATTGCCTTTGGAAAAGTCATTCCCATGACATTGATCTTTGAAAATCTCTAATTTGTTTTCTTGGAAGTTTTGTTTTTGAAAAATTGATTACTAGGAAAAAGTTATTTTCAAGCTTTAAGTAATTAATTGTCATAGTTTTCTTATTACCTTTGATGTGTACCAATTAGATTTTGAAGATAAAATTGTTCTTGAATTAAGTGTTTTGGCCGAATTGACTTATGTTTTGGGACAAAGGATAATTGATTTTCTAACTAGCTTTTAGGTGTGTTAAAATGCTTATAAATGAATTTGGGTATTGAGGATATGTTTTGTCACAATTTTTGTGCATTGGCCTAGAAAATTTGGTATGTTAAGGACTTGAAAATTAGTTTTTGAAAGCTTAGGAAATTTGGGAATTGAATGCGTGAAAAATTGAGCTTTTGGGCAAATTGGATTTTGAAACTCATAGTTGAGATTAGGGTTTTTGTACATTCTGAAACTTGGGGAAAATGAAGTGGAAATTTGTATTGGAAGTTATATTTTTGGTTGTGAAATTGATTTGGAAAAAATTTGAGAAATTTAGGGTTTTTAGAAGCTTGGACAGAATTGAACTTGGTGTTATTTTTGTGTGCTTTTGCTTTCTAAAATCGTGATTAAGGCCTCAAAATGGTTTGTAAGCATCTAGCCTTGATGCTCTTTAAATGGTTTGAAATTGCAGAAAAGTTCGGTTTCATAACTTAGGCTTTTCTAAGTCCATTTGGGTAAGCGTCGAAATATTGTTTAAGTGTCTTCGACCTTCGAGAATTTTCTAAGTTGTAGAACCTTTGCCTAAGTGGTTAGACCCCTTTTTAGACCATCCCCTTGATCTTAGGTTTGAGTTCAAAGTTCTAAAGTTTAGGTTGTGTTTGTTGAAGGATCACGAGGCCTAGACCGATCAAGTCGTCCGGAGCTTCCAAAACCGTCAAGATCGATCACTTCTACGGTAAGGGCACTCCGTATCTCTGTCTATTAGTATAAGTATATATGTATATACCATGCTGCACTATGATCTTTATAATTATAGTTGACGGCGTTCTGAGAACGACCTGACTTTAAACTGTATTGATTGATATATGAATGCAGTCTCTGAAGGCATCTGATATGTTGGATTAGTTTTTGTGTGATGCGTGGCATTGTTGGATTGTTATGATTTGCGGCTTGACTTATTGGATGTTTATTGGTTTGATGATGATTGAAAGCATGTTTCTTCCTTCGACATGATTTATATCTGCTTAAGATATGTGCAGCTGCTCTACATGATTAGTATTAATTATGAAGCTATGCTAGGCCTCGTTTAAATATGTATGAGACCTACTTGTGTTTTGTTTTCATGTCGTGGCAAGCATGTAGTCGTGAAAGTCGTCATGGTTTAGGGCTATAAAGAGTCAAGTGCTAGATGACGCACCATCAGGGCGTTATAAAGAGCGTTCTCGTGTAAGTGGAAACTCTCCACATACCAACTTACTTTCTAGTTCGTTCGGAGTTCAGGAGTGTGTCCCACCTACCTGCGAGAGTTGGTGCATATCCGGATAAAAGTTTTTTCTATACATGAGGAAGATGTATGTGCATATAGGAGTCCTAGGGTTTTTCCCAATTATCTGCGTCAATAATTGTACTTGCTCTGCTATTTGCTACTTGAATGATAATGATTGTTGATGCCATGGACTACTCTTTTTATGTGATTTATTTTTGCAAGTGACCCTTTTCTCTGTGTTTTCTTTTGGACGAATCATGTGTGTTTCTCCAGACCATGCCCGACCGACAAATAGAGGAGCCGTTCGTTGGCCTTCCCTTCCTGGAGGCGGCGACCCTACACTTCATTGACAAAGACGACCCGGCGTCATGGACGGTTGATCTGCCGTCTTGGCGTGTCCGGTACACGGGTCGAGTGGTTGATGACAAGAAGGATCTCTTTGGAGAATCTCAAGGACAACGGATTTACCGCTTCACCTATGACTTTCCTTTACCTCCTCCCTCACTCTTTGACGGAACCGACGCCTCGGCGTCTGAGACAGCTGCTATCGCGGCATCCCCCGACGTGAAGGTGGAGACTTCTACTCCTCTATCCCCATACTACACTCCCTATTCGACAGACCCCTTCCGGATTATACCTCTGACGTATGAGGTAGTGACGACGGTCACCACTACCATCATTGACGTGGACGTTCCCGTGATCGACCTCACGGACTCTGACGGACATGCCTCAGGCGAGGGATCTGATGACTATCCCGAGGAGGACCCCGAGGAGGAGGAGAGTGAATCTTAGATGATTGTGGGTTGTTTCTTTTTGGGAAAGTTCATATTTTGGTAGACTAGGATTGTCCATATTTTGTAATTAATGGGGTAGGTTCCGATGCATGGCTTTCTGTGGGGGTTTCCTGCGTGGAGACCTCAGGGAAGTATATCGGTATTAAGGAGTCTAGTTCAGAATCCCTAGCCCTGTTGTATCTTCCACTTTTGGTTCATCTGGACTGTAAATTAACTTTACTCTTCGCACTACACCGGTGATGTAATGATGCACGACACAAACTATTTTGGTAACACTGCTCGTCGAGGGCAACGTAAATATGGGTAGTTATGTATGCATATTGTCTTAGCATGATAAAAAAAAACATACACACGCATTTTCGAAAACTCGTATGACTTTCTACATGTTTATTTACTGTTCATCTGCTACAGTAACGCCCTGAAAATCGGGGTGTTACAATTCAGATATTTGGATTGTGTCATGTTGGTTTGGCTTTGAGGATTATAAAAATGGTTTTTCTCGAGTTATAATGTAACATCTCGTATTTTCATAAGGTAATTGCCTTAAGCTATTATCCTAACTACTGACTATGAGAGACAGAAACCCTATAACTAACTCAGTAACTGTAAAATATATTTATATAGTACTAGTGTGTATAGAATAATTGATTGCTAATTATAGTAATAAATATGATTATTAGGAAAGTGTAGACATGACATTTGCAATAGGAACCCCAATTACTTTGATTAACTCTTTTGACAATAGTCGGTATTGTCTCAGAGTGATCGTAACCAAACTGAGTTAATTAACTGAGAGCACTGACTACTCATGATTCTGGACTTTGAGATAGGGAAATAATTCAGGTGAAACATTATTGGATAGGGTTTACTTGAGAATAGTGTCATTTTCGTACTGAAGTGACGACATGACAGTATGTGCGACCAATACGGTGCGACCAGTCACTATGTCTGATGTACATGTCACTATGCACATCACCTCAAATTAAACTTCTGACTCCATTAACCACAACATCAGCCCTAATTTCATGCATCATCACCAAAATGCATGGAAAGAAACCCTAAGCACCTTGCATGAAAAGCCATTGGTGGTGCAAGTTCATTAAGGTTGAAATCTTGATTCTTTAACTTAACACCCATTTAGCCTATAAATACTGCTTCCTAGACATCAAAACAACTAAGGGAAACGGTCTGAGAAGGTCCAGAGGGTTCAAGCAAGGAGGAGGGCCTTTGTTGAAACTTTTCTTCTTCGATTCTCTGTTTCTAGAGTGTTTTAGGACTTGAAACCTTCTCCATTAGTTTCCTGGGAGTGTTAGGATGGATTATGGGTAAGTTTCTTGAAGCTTTACTTGAAGAAACGAAGGGAATAGAGTTCTGAAAATTTCCCAGTTTCTGGCGTGCATTTTTTAGAATCTAGTGACCGGAAAATTTCTTCCTCCATGTTTTCAGTGTAACCAAGAGGATTTAGGAAAAACCACCATCACCACCACTAAGTTTCTGGAAGCTTGAGGAATCAGGACCACCGTTCAGCTCAGCTCCGGTGACAACGACTATCATGGCCGCTGTCGTGCTTCATCTTCTTTGTTGAGCCTCACAAGAAAAAATCTCCAGAACTGCTTTTTCAAGGTAATTGGACCTCCAAAACTCATTTTTCACCTGATTTTTTCATTTTAGAACCCCTAGGAACAAGTTTTGAGCCTTGGAAACTAGGATTTCGATGCCATGAAGCCCAAGAACACAAGAAACACGTGTTCTCTATTCTGGCCTGTTTAATGAACCAAATGAACTGGAAATGATTCGTGTGAGTTTCTGGAACATCAAGCAGTAATTTACGAAACCCAGAATGAAGGAAAGAACAAGAAATAGAAAAGTTGGATTTTCAATCTTTAAGCTAAAATACTTGAATATGGAGGATAGTGAGATAGACGTAGGAACCCTTGTAGCTTGTGATAGAAGGACTCTGCATACTAATGATAGTGAATTTAGGAAGGAAAAACAGAAGATGAATAGAGAGAGTGATTGAAGTGAGGAATTTCACATAAAATCATAAGAAACCTAATCTAGTTATAACTAAGAACATGAGCATGTGAGATTTCTTGTACTAACATTAGTGACTCTAAATTCAGAGGAAGTAAAATAAAGAAAGAAAATATAGTTTAGAAATAATATAGGGTTTTAAATGTGAAATATAGAAATTATAAGGACTTAATTGTAAATAAAATAAATATGAAGGACTAAAATGTAAATATGGACATAGTTATAACTCTGACATATCACATAACTTGGAATATATGGTATCATGTGCAGAATATCAAGAATCATATGCAAACTCGGAACCTCAAGCAGGAAATCGAGGTAAGGTGAGTTAGACTATGCCATGCCATGTTAGGTTTCATATAAGCAGTCTATTAGAAAGATGCAATGCATATTATTGTTATGTATGATTGCTTGTTCGATGTGCTATAATGTTTCCGAATGAATGTTGATTGTTCTATGCAGAAATTGATTGTGAAGTTGTTACATTGAACATTAGATGAAGAATGTACACTATGGGATATAGTGGTACTAGGAATTGCCTTCATAAGGCTTATTTAATATTGCTATAAGAAATATCTCTATAGCATTTGTGGTAATAGAGCAGAGGGAAAAATCTTGAGGTAATTGTTGGTCTGTCACTTGTTTATGAAATTCAGCCTACCCTATAATTGATTAGGACTCACCAGTAGGATAGATAGTTAATGGACATACCTAAAGGAATTAGGGAGTTGAAACAGTTTGAGAACTTAAGTGTGGGCTGGTTACGAAGAGAACGTGGTTCTTGTGTGTAAAGCTCTACTTACCTATTATATATGTTACTCAAATGTTCTGAACTCATTTTATGAGACAAAATACAGATGCAACGGAGTTCATCATAGTTATGACTCTAGATATTTAGGGAGTATGAGGGGTGAATGTTATTCCAATGTTATGAGCTTATCTTATGAGACAAAATCCATAAACTACAGAGTTCGTCATAGATATGACTCTAGATGTTTAGGAGAAACAAGGGGCTGACTGTTAAATAACCATACCTGGAGAGATAAGGAGTAAGAAAGCACTGTCACTACCACTGTAGGGATTGTGGATTATACAGAGATACCGAGGGTGGCCATGTTCAGAAATGAATAAGCCCGGGATATATCACGATTTCCTACCTCTCATGTCTGGACGGGCTGGGTCCCTGAGGCCTCTACCAGCTATGATGTTTAAGGATCAGCATTATCGGGTATATCTGATGGAGAAGCCCTAAGGTAATCAAATTTCGGTAAAGAGTGGAACGAGGGTAAATTCCGTGTCCATAATTCCCGAATGGCTTTATGAAGAGTGTAGAAGCTAAAATACTTCAGGTCTTATACACTATTAGCATTCATGATATTAAATTATAAAAAGGTCAGATTAGGGACTTTCTTCTCAGGGGTATAACCTTTGGGGTAAATGGGAAGTGAAGTCTGATTAAAATATGGAGATATACGGGAGGTTTGATAACCCACATGTTTGCATAATGAATATGTGCTTGATGTGATCAGGTGTGATGATGATATGTTATCTTGATTTGTAATGGATCACTTATATGTTGTGTAGAATGTATATGGTTATGTTTGACTCACCCTTGCATTTTATTTTCATATAGATTCTGACAGGCACACCGATGTGCCAACCACTAGTCATCTTCATCCATGCTGAATTTCCTGCAGCCTCGGGATGGTATCACATTCCCTCCACTAGATACTGTCTGTATAACGGTGTGTCAGTTTTCTAGTTTAGAAGTTACCTCAGTGAGGAAGTTGGTTACCCTGTTACCTTACCCATGGCCTTTTCTTTCTACTTACCTGTAAGAGTATGTCATGTCAACCTAAGAGACTCACCTGGACCTCAACCTCACTCACCCCGTGAGCCTGAACCTGTACCTGCAATACACATTAGAGAGTTTCCACCAGAGGATAATAACTCCAGACGTCAATAACCCTCTGAGTCTGTCACCTCACCACCTCCTAGAAGACCAGGACCCCGTATGAGAGTCACCGTTAGGAAGAGTGTGATAGTTCAAAACAGAAGGATGACCTCTAGGGAGTATAGGATCCTGTTTAACTGTTGTGAAACCTCTCGGGCAGCAGCGATGAGAGTGGCGGTGATCCAGATTGAGGATACTGTAGGCATGGAGGAGGCTCGGAATGAAGCTGGTGATGGTCCGAATGGGGCAGCCAATCTTTAGCTGCTTGTTGTCTCTTATGTTACTAATGACTCTATTATGTTATTCACTATGTTTTTAACTTGTGTACTTGAAGGATGGTGTGAGGATACCAAGTGTGTCCATTTGTTGAATACTCTACTTAAATTTCAGTCATTGTGATATATTTGTTGTTGTGTTGAATAAGAATGTGTGTGACTAATATCTCTTGGCAGATCATAGATTATCATAAGTAAGGGTTCATGATACGTAAATGAATCGAGGTGTTAGAATAAGCAAAGGTAACACCGTAGCTCCCGCATATGTAGATTTGCATATATACTCTAACACGCGAATGTTGTTTGGTAATACATGGGTTGTTAAAAAAAAAATTGTGGCAATCCTTGGTTCGGGGAATAAATAGGAGAAGTAGTAACGTTTATACTTCGGGCTAAAGGAGCGTCACAATTAGGTGGTATCAGAGCAGTTATCCTAAAAAGCCTATTTATTAGCCTACTATTGTATGCTGTGAGATTTGGATGAACTAACTGATATATGGATTTCAGGAAAAAGAATGGCAGTAATGGCTAGAGCACTAGATCGACTCACTCCATTCATGGCTAAACAAGCAGCGAGAACAGAGCAGGGAGAACAGAGCAGGGAGCTAATACAAATCGAGCCCAGGATGAAGTATACTATGGACTCGATAAATTTCTTAAGAGGGAACCACCAAAGTTCGGAGGGGGATACAACCCGGACGGAGCTTATGAGTGTATCTAAGAAATAGAGAGAATTTTTGAAACTTTGACTTGTGCCGACGTACGCAAAGTTGCATTTGCTACATATCAATTGATAGGGGAAGCATTGATTTGGTGGGCTACTGCAAAGGGAAAAATAGCACCAGCGACGGGAGGAATAACTTGGGAAGACTTTAAGACCGCATTCCTGGAGAAGTATTTTCTAGATGATGCTAAAGTAGGAAGGAGACAAAATTTTTGGAACTAAAGCAAGGTACCATGATGGTGGGAGAGTATGTGGTGGAATTTGAGGAACTGTGCCGTTTCCATCCCCACTATCACCAGGCAGTTGACGACACGTCAAAGTGTATCAGGTTTGAGTATGGATTAAGATATGATATAAAGGCTGCTGTAGGACTTGATCAAATTAGAAATTTTGTGACGTTAGTTGAAAAGTGCAGGATTTTTTAAGGAAACGAGCAAATGAGAAAGGAGTATATGAAGGGGGTTAGTAATCAGAAGGCGGTTAAGAGAAGGGACGAACGTAGGGGGCCTTATCAAAGATCCTTTGGACAAGGAAGAAACCAGTATAATGATAGTAATAAAATCACACAAGAAAGGGGGGGTTTGAATTGTGTGTGTGACTTTTGAAAGTTTTACAAGAGAATACGAATTATGAGTTCGAAAACGGTTTATCTAACGTGCAGTGGAAATATACTTAGAGCATAAACAGTAAAGCACACAAGATATTTATCCTGGTTCACCCTCAAAATCGATAGGGCTACGTCCTGTCCTTGGCTATACCAAGATTTTCCACTATTTCGACTGAATAGTACAAGTGTTCTCAAGGACTTCTCCCAGTATTCTTAGGACTACTCCTTTACAAGTTTTCTCAGGACTTCTCCTTTATCTCTCAAGTATTCGACAGGACTCCTCCCTAATTCTTTTACAAGAATGTTGGTTTTCTACAAAGATCTCTTCACAAAGAGTGGGTAGAAAATATGAGGTTCTAGGTTCAGAGATGATGGTTAAGTTTGGTTCTCTGAAGAGATAGTGTGAGAGTAATGAGAGTTTTCACTCTATAAGGATTTCACACTAATTGGCGACTAAACTCAGAAGGATAGAAAATTCTAAGGTTACTGAGTGTTCTTGGCAGAATCTTGTCTAAGTTATGAATTGACTTGAAGAATTTGAATGCTTAGATATAGTGTAAGTCGCCAAGTTGAAAGTGATGCAGAGGTAGCTATTTATATCTTCAGTAAGGTGAGAACTGGATGGACTGCTGAAGATCTTCAAAAATAGTTCCGTTGGAGATTTACCCGATTGTGAGTAACGGATACTTCTGCACTTGTTGTTTGATAAAGTTTGCCATAGTAATGAGCATTTCTTCAACCGCTAGAGAGTGAGTTCGTCTAGCAATCCTTTTTCTTCTGGTTTCCAGGGACAGCAATTAATGCGAGTGGATTCCAGCTAATAGGGAAATTAATGCTTCTGACCAGAGGACTTGAATTCTACCGTTGAGGAGATACGATGATTAGAGGATTTCATCGTAAATTCAGTAAAAGGCAACTTGAATTAAGGAATGTCGGAGAATTTGAATCTTCAGGGTATATGGCGCTTAATTCTGTCTCTTTCGTATTTAATGCTCTGATCCACAGGAGGTGCTTGACGGCTTCTCTTGGTTTAGGCAAACAATCTCTACTGAGCAGATTCCTTTCGTGTCAGTCTTTAACCATTACTTCTCAGTCAACCTCTGTGTTTGACTTGGAGTGAACCGGTCAGATCTTTTAGGCGGACGAAGTCTACTGAGAGAGAGGCTCCAGTTCTCTTAGCCGGACGTTCTTTTCCCTTGCTCTTTGATAATGATTGCAGCGTCCCTTCCATATATAAGAGTTCCTGAATATAAAATACTTTAAAGAAAATTAGTGACTCTTTACGAAATTGTTATTTATCAAAATAGGTTAATTTATTTGGATATTTTTCTCTAACAATCTCCCCCTTTTTGATAATGACAATTTCTTAAAACAAATGCAAGTAGAGTCTGTATGATTTCTCCCCCTTAGTATGTGCCTTTCTTTTATTTAGCATTCATTTCATTATCGAAATTAGCTCCCCCTAAGCTTGTGCAGTTGTTAATTTTTTTTTAATTTATTGTATAATTTCTCCCCCTTTGGCATTAGCAAAAAGAGAACATAAACACAGCGAAAGAAAGAAAATAACAGAACTATATATTCATGAGGATGGTTTAGACAATCCTAAAAGTAAGGCCATATAGGCGTTCATTTCAGCAAAATTAGCATCGATCATGGCAGAGAGCCTAGCATCCATGGATTCGAGACGATCATTCAGAGCTTGATCTCGACGATCCTGTGCCAGCGATAAGCGAGTAGTGAATGTCTTGACTTCCTGAGAGAGAAGGTGGACCATAAAACGATCATCATCAGAGTCGGAGTGTGAGCAGGAATCGACTGACGGAGATGAGGAGTTGGGAGGCAATATGGGCGAGAAGGAGGCCACAGTGGGAATGAGTGGCGCAGGATGCATATACGACCAAGTGGGACGCAGAGACTGCAACATGGGTGATAATTGAGGAAGGAGAACCAGGGTCCATGTGCTGAACTTGAGAACCAGGGATTCAACACAGCCAGCCAGATGAAGAGGAATGGAGGCAGTGTGAATATCCTTGCGAACCTGAAGTTCCCAGTCATAATGGAAGAATTGTCGTTCAGATGGCATGGATTGGGTAACTTACCCGGATCTTAGGAATAACTTACCTAAACTTGTGCTCTGATACCAATTGTTAGTGCAGATAGCAACCTGAGAGGGGGGTGAATCAGAGTTGTCCCGATTTTCGCCTTATTCAAAATGTTACTTTCAAGATATTGATGATCACGAAATGATTGTTGTGATTGCAGCGGAATTAAGCGTTGCTTGAAAGTAAAGATGAAGGATAGAAGAATTCACACACAGAGTTTTATCCTGGTTCACCTTCAATCCGCCGAAGGCTACGTCCAGTCCCTCAAGAAAACCCCTTGAGGATTTTTCCACTATTGATAAAAATCTCTTACAAGTTCTTAACCCAAGGACCCTAAGAATTTCTACCAATTTCCTGTGAAAGCAAACCGCTTTCCACAGCCCCTGAAAGCAAACCACTTTCAGTTCCTGAAGGAAAACCACCCTTAGACCTTGAAGGCTAAACCACCTTCAATCAACACCCTGAAAGTATACCACTTTCAGTGACAACAACCCTTCACCGAATACCACGGTGAAAACTCAATCTTACAGAAAGAGATGAAGAAGAGTTTACAATTGGCTGTATCAATCCTTTAACATACAAGTGGATTGATCATGAGAATTTATGCTTTAAGGCTTTTAAGCATAATATGATTCTGAGTTCCTCAAGATATGAACAACTAAAGTGTTCTTATAAACATGAAGATCATGAACTCAGAATTTAGGCTCTTGAAGGTTTAAGTTCTAAAAGATGAACTAATTTTGACAAAGCTTTGGCCTAATGTTGTATTCTCATGTGTTATTGTGTTCTGGACTCAAATGGACTTTATATAGGCAAGGGAAACGTCCTTGAACCATCACAACCCTTTTCAAAAGGTTTGGGACACAATGGTTCATGAAAAGATGCAACTTTTCGTTCTGGTAATCGATTACATCACTTAGTGTAATCGATTACACTAATAGCCATTTCAGTTTGAATTTCAAATTCAAACATGTAACCGATTACAAGCAATGAGTAATCGATTACTTGCCAAGGTGTAATCGATTACCATAAGGCTCAAATCGATTACACTGATGTCCAACTTCCAGAAACTTGATCCTTTGAGATCGGCTTAAGGTTTTCTACTTCTTTTATGTTATGAAAACACTTAGCTTGATTAGTTTAGATGTTTTAAGAGCCTTTATGCTTTAATAGACCTTTAGAAGCATAACCCACCTAAACTAGGACTTCTAGGTATATGATAGACTTTGTAGCGCTGTTTCCTCTAAGTCTTCTTTTGTTCTTTTTGTCGATGAGTTTGTCATCATCAAAACCACAGCCAGGGTCAGGAGCAAGACCTTCTTCACAGAGCGGACTTGGTAGGACCATTCCCATCTGCAAGGTCGCAATTCAAATACATCTTGGTGGCGGTGGATTATTTGACCAAATGGATAGAGGCAGAACCACTCGCCTCCATTACTTCTGAGAAAATTAAAAAGTTTTATTTTCAAAGAATTATTTGCAGGTTTGGCGTGCCTCAGGAAATTATCTCTGATAATGGGACTCAATTCTCCAGTCAGGCGACTAAGGATTTTTGTGAGGAATGGGGAATTCAAAATCGTTTCACTTCGGTGAGCACCCCCAAACGAATGGGTAGGCAGAGGCTGCTAACAAAGTGATCTTGGCAGGGTTAAAGAGGCGTCTTAATGAAGCAAAGGGACGCTGGTTGGAAGAGTTTCCCATTGTCCTTTAGTCACATAATACTACCCCTCAATCGACTATAGGAGAAACGCCCTTTAAGCTAACCTATGGAGCAGACGCCATGTTACCGGTTGAAATAAAGAATAAGGCGTGGTGGGCGGTGGCAACAGATCCAAAACACAACCAGAGCAATTTGTTGGTAAGTTTGGACTTGGCCCCAGAAATACGAGAAGAGGCTCTCCTCAGAGGAGAGGCCATGAAGCAGCGTATAGCTCGAAGATATGATTCACGGGTTGTTCCACGTACAATGCGCATTGGCGATCTAGTGCTTCGGAGGCGAACAGGTACCACGGATGTTAACAAGTTAACACCTACCTGGGAAGGCCCTTTCAAGATCATAGAGGCTCTAGGCAATTGAGCATATCACTTAGCAGATTTGTTTGGCAAGAGAGTCCCAAGGTCCTGGAACGCCACTCACCTAAGACATTATTATAGTTGAGTATGCTGTATAAGGATAAACTCTTCCAATAAAAATAAAGGCGGCGCCCTCGTGGTGGCGGCCTAGTATTGGTCCAATAGTGACTTAATTCCATTCAATAAAGATAATAAATTCAGCCTATGAAAAGGCCAATAATTAGACCTTAAGATGGTCTAGCCAAAAATCAAAAGTTTTGCAGGTACAAAGCAGGGGCGTGGAGGACTTTTCCAAGAGTCTTAAGGACTCCCTGGGGTAAAAGTCTGATGAGGCGACCCTTGCAATAAAATTTGGCCGCCCCACATGTCAATAAAATGCAAATTGCCACTAATGTGGGATCGCCCGAATAAGCATGCTCAAACTCCGAGGCCCAGTGGTGGTCTAAATCCCAAGGCCCCAAAACGGTCTAAATATCAAGGCCCAGTGGTGGTCTAAATTCCAAGGCCCAGAGGCGGTCTAAATTACACATTTAAAATTTAGGAGTCCAGTGGCAACAAAGAAAATTTCTTTTGCCGTTTCCAAGAAGCCAAGGGGGAATAATACTCCCTAGCATAGCCTACCGTCTCGCTTTCCAGGCAGGAAGTGTTAGATTTAAATAATTAAATTAATAAGTATGTTATGATAATCAACAATTTCTTAAAAGCTCAATACTGTATTAAACGAGATTTCCTAACACAGTGAAAATTTCCATGTACAGGAATAACTATTTCTAAAAGGACTGGGTAAACTTCAAAGCGTCATCAAAAATACCAGTTCATCAGGAGAAGTTCGTCCGGTCACCATGAAGAAAACTATGTCTGGTGAATCACAAGCGTCTAAAGCGTATCAACAACCAACATCTGAGAACACCTCATAAAAGTTTGCAAGCTCTAAATCAAAGCCTATTCTGAGTAGACAAAACAGTCTGTCACTTGAGAAAATTGCTCAAATCAAAGGACAGGTTAACAAATGAAGAAGCTCTTTTAGCTTCAAAGATTGTCTAGCATCACAAAAGGAAGTTGTGAATCAACTCTATCAGATGAAAGAACTTCGGTGAGATCAAAGGAAGTGATTCAGTCATCTACATGACAAGAAGATTCCAACAGTCAAGAAAGACTGAATAAAGAAGAGTTCGTCCGTCAATTCAAATTACCTTGCAGCAAAACTTCAAACATTGAATGGAGACTACGTCTGTCGAGCTACAAGGAAAGATCCGTCCGCTCAAGGTAACAATTGCGCCAAAGGAACAGAGATCAAGAAATGTGGTCTTCGAGGACATCAGGATTATCGAAGTACTAAAGGATCTACTTTTCTCATCTGGAGTAATTACTTCGTGGAATTAAAAGACTCCTACCTCGTCTACACATTTATTAACATACTGGCTGCAGCAGAAAGTAGATAGGGACATAATCAAATATAATATTCCTTAGTCCCACTACATCTCTGCTTTTCGTAAAATCAAGCTGACATCGCAGAATCAACGGCAAGAATCTCTGCACATCGTACAATATCAACGGTCGAAATTCAAAGTTCTGATCAAGGCACGTGATGAGTATTAGCTGTAATGCACTGGGGCAAAAGAGTCAAAGTAGTTTCCACCGCTGTATTTTCACAGGTTATATACACAGAAACGAGCTCAAAGCTACTTGCTCAAGATGGAGCCAGACGACATCAACCCAGAAGTACTGATGATTTCCAAATCATATCTCATGCTTACAGAAAAGCCTCTGATCGTGACTTACGCATGCTGAAAGATGCAGAACTAGCCGTTACGCACAGCTTAGAAGGGAAGAGGCACTTCGGACAGTTTTTCTCTCTTTCTCAAGAAGAAGAAGCAACTGAAGATATAAATAGAAGATTCTATCTCCGAAGATATTGGGCAACTTAGACTTAAACCTCCATATGTTAACTAAGTCTATCCCAAGAACCAAGCAACCTTGGTTCATACTCAGAATGTCTCAAGATTATCCCTATCTGAGTATATGAGTTTGTGTGAGGAAAATCCATAGAGTGTTACTGAGCTTCATTTCCTCTGCCCACTCTTATTAAGAAGAGAACCATGTAGAGAAGCCAACCCTTGAAAAAGGTGTCAGGAGAAGTCCTGTATAATACTTGTTAGGAGAAGTCCTCATAATACTTGTAAGGAGAAGTCCTTCTAATACTTGATAGGAGAAGTCCTTAGAATACTTGTTGGGAGGAGTCCCTGACAATACTTGTACTATTTGTTGAAATAGTGGAAATCTTGGTGTTTTATTTTCATATTGTTGATTTTACGCTGCTTATTCATTCGTACGTTTGCAACTTGCAAATGTTTATGAAGAACATATAATCATTGCTTTAATTCTTATGAAAGGAATTTCATGCTCTCCTACAAAAGTGTTTCATGCCAAATTTAAATAAAATAAATAAATAAAAGACATATATATATATATATATATATATATATATATATATATATATATATATATATATATGACTTGTAATGCATGAGAAAAGAAATTTAAAATAAGCCACACAATTCAAACCCCCCCTTTCTTGTGTGTGTCTTGCACCTTCACTTGGTATCGGAGCTTAACACTCTGAAAAGTGCTAACATCTTCACAGATGCAGAGTTCAAAGATCCGTAAAAGCATATGTCATTATTAAATCGAAGCAACCATGATCCAAATGCCAATATAAGAAGAAAAATTTCAAAGAAGTCATCTCAAGGAAAGCTCTCATATCCTCTCGGCAAAGGAAGCTAGAAACCCAAGTGAATGCATCAAACTCGTGTCTCCAGCAATATATTACTGACAAATCTCTTGAGTCATACAAGAAATGATCAAGTTCTATTCTCAGAAATAGAAAGGGAGGTAACTCTAAACTCATATTAAATTATCTATCATCTCTCATGCTGATAATATGATTAAGAGCTTCAAAAATAATATTTTAATACAATCACTGACTATTTACTTAAATGAGCCTCTCTATAAGTCTATCAAGATTTGTTTGAATCATTAATGTTACTATTCTAATGAACACAAACTCCTAGATAATCATCCACTAACGATAGCCGAGTTAACCTGAAATTAAAACTGTTCAATTGACAAATGCTAATCAAAATTAATAGTTCAAATCAACTCCTTGGCATATGACTTTTTCATACTATCATTCCATGCATTTGGTTTCTCATTAAACATTAGTCCTAATCTTTTGTCATGAAATACCTTAGCATACGCTATCAAATTTATCTGACAAGCATAGATGTTCTGACGAGTTCTCTAGTTGGAAAAACACAAAACCCCCTATTGCCTGTAGCTAAATTGTGACAATCAGCAAATATTAATAAGATTCTTCGACAAAGAAATTAGGAAGTGAATCTTGCAGGCTTGAAGATAGATACATGTATTACATGTTCAACTAGAAGAGTGACGTCAAGTATTTTCCTGATAAAATCGAAAACTCCACTTAACCAAAGACTACATTCCAAAAATTGAGCAAATAGAAATCACCGTCCGGTGACTACCTAAGGAACCATCAAGAGAAAGCGTCTGTGAATACCTGATCAGGCACAATCAGTATCTCACCCAAACTTGGACTACTGGCAAAACAACTGTGTCGTTTCAAATATTAAAACTTTTCAAGCACGCATTAAATCTCTCAACTGCTATGACTGCACATTTAAAAGATCCTCATTTAATGCGCATGCTAATCATTCTATCACATCAATAGAAAACTGATCATTGTTTCCCTTCAACCAAGTAAGCACCGTTCGTATTCAAAAAGAATTTTGAGGAAGGAGTAACACATCCACTACTCACAAACCTACCTTAAACTTCCATCATCCTCAAGCTATCTATTTTTCTCTTTCTCTCTCTTGCTAGCTCTTGTTTGCAGATCATCACAATGGCTTCAAAGAAACAGATTAATGTTGCTCCCGAACTTACTTCCACTGAGCAAAACATCATTGAACGAAGAATGAGGAACATTGTGCTGAGTCGAAAGGAGCAAGAAACTTTCATTGGCAAACTGAAGACGATAAATCTCGGGGATAAGGAACTGGTTTCTCCAAAGCATCTTAACCTAAATCTCTACAGTTACGCCAAGATAGCAGGGCTAGATTGGGTCCTCGCTCAAGAATGGGAAAATCTCATGAAGGTATCTTCTCTTGTTACCATTGAACCGGTCATCAAAGAGTTCTACGACTGCGCAGTCAAGAGCAGACCCTCGGTGATCAAAACCAGATGCATGCGAAGAATAACAACTATTACGCCTGGAGATATTGCAGTAATCTTGAACTGCGAAGTAAACGAAGGAGTAAAATTCAAATCAACTTGGGAGTTATCTGCTTTAAACCCCAAGTGCATCTGGAAGCAGAACCCAGAGGTTTATGGAACCAATGTCAACAACTTAATAAAGGAATGCAAATTTGTGAATGCTGTGTTGTGCAAAATAGTCATCCCCAGAGAAGGGAACTGCAACAATGTAGACAAACTGTCTCAATGGGCACTCTACTATATGATGCATAAGCAAAAGATCAATCTCTCATATCTTGTCTTCAATCACATGATATCAACTCTGGAAGGCAAAGAGCTAAAATTGCCATATGGAGCTCTCATATCTGAGCTAATGAGGAAACACCTCATAGACAAAACGAAGGAGGAAAATGAGTTTATTACTCGTGACTACATTCACTCATCTCCAATGAAATTCGACGACCTCAGAAGAATGGGACTAGAGATTGACACTACTAGTGTGCCTGTAGAAGTGCTCTTGCAGGCAAGCAGACCTCAACTCAGAGAAGAGAGTGCTGAAGAAGAAGTAGAAGATGAAGAAGCAGAAGCAGAAGAAGACGCTGATAGTAATGGTCCCCCACCCACTAAGCGATATCAAATTACCAATTCTGGGAAGTGGTTTGAAATTGCTCCTTCTTCAGAACCTAAACAACCAGGAGACAAAACTGTCTCACAACAGAATGATGAAGATAATCATCCGATAGAATCACTGATAAAAAACGTCCAAAAAGGACCCTCAAGCTCCGAATCCAAGACTCCTCAGCAGCTTGCAATCATATCAAAATATCTTCCACACATTCCCACTGAGTTTCATGAGTTTGTAGAAAATATTGTGGATGTTGATGATGATGGCAACTGTGGATATAGATGTCTTGCACAGTGGATAGGGATGAACGAGAAAGAATGGCCAGAGATAAGGGGTCGAATGATCAAGGAGCTAGAAAACAGACGAAATCTTCACCAGAAGATATTTGACTCAAAAGATCATATGGAAGAAATTAAAAAGGCTTTGACCCTCAGTCCAAACGAACCAGCTCTTGAACCCAAATGGTTCACTGTTCCGGACATGGGTTTACTAGCAGCAACTACCTTCAGAGTAGTTCTAGTCACACTCAGTCTCAGGGAATCCTGCATGTATCTTCCTATGACTGGTCCAGTTACAACCCCTTCTCCAGTGGCAGTGTTATGCAATGTTGATGATCGACACTGGATAAGAGTGATTCTCAAAGAGAACTCTCCCTTACCCAATGCAACACCACAATGGTTGCCCAATTGTGAGAAGGATGCAAAGGCGTGGGGAAAGAACATGGGACCAAGAATAATAATGTATAGACGCATTATAGATCCTAACTACGTTCGTCCCTCAAAATTGAAAAGGAAGCGACATGCTACTCTGAAGAAAGCTGAGAAACAAGTGCAAGTGACCATGCCTTTGTCCAAATCATCAAGGCTAAAGGCAGAGGCATCAGAAGCTGAAAATCCTTCTCCCTCACTAAATGAAAAACAAAGTGAGAAGATCACCAAGAAATCCATCGATGTTGACAACACACTCCTTGACATTCCTATGTCCCAACCAGAAGTCACTATGGAAACACAGGAGATTGAAAATCAACATAGGGCATCTAAGGAAGCATCTGTGGCCAAAGGAAGAGTGAAGTCTCGCGCA
The DNA here is from genome assembly GCA_030819835.1 of Acmispon strigosus. Classification (NCBI taxonomy): domain Eukaryota; kingdom Viridiplantae; phylum Streptophyta; class Magnoliopsida; order Fabales; family Fabaceae; genus Acmispon; species Acmispon strigosus. The sequence continues at coordinate 50,124,106 of JAUAMA010000002.1, forward strand.
GTCAGGGCTTGTAATCAAAGAAAAAGAAAGAAGAATATCCCAAGGAAGGCTGAGAAAAATGATACAACTAAACTCGCACAAAGGGATGAAGTCGCTGCTGAACAATCAACAGCTAATCCAGGAGGAGGTATATCTGAAGGAAATCAGGAGAACAGCATGCAAGAAGTTCAAAAAAGGGAATACAGGATGAAGAGTTTCCCAGTCCATGTGCCCAGACGGTCTCGCCGTTGCACTACTCCTATTGCATCAACAGTCCCTAGAATGCTATCCATGATGAATGCTTGGCTCGCACCACAACTTCTTATGGAAACCTTAGGTTTCAATTTCTTCCTCCAAGCAAGAATCTGGACTCCTCCAGCTGTTGACGGGTTAGTACTTATGTTTGCTCCAAGATCAAGGTATGACATCTTCTCTCACAACTGGGAACTATCTGCCTGCAGACAAGTTCATACAAGCACCATTTCATCCAAATTGATTCATGGTGCTGCACACATCACTCTCGATTTCGGATCATGGTCGCTTATCCTAATAGCAGACAGACCTTTCTATCAGCCATCTTTAACTACTGACGACTCTCAGCAAGAATCAGTTAAGCACCAAATCCATATCTTATCTGATTCAGAAGAAGTAGTTGTTGTCTCATCAGACACTGAGGAAGATGACACTCACTCACCATCTTCCAAGGAAATCCCTGCTGCTGAAACCCTGAATGAGACCTTGATAATGGAAACCACAGTGGTCGATCCCACCAAAGTCTCCTCAAGTAATCATCCTTCCTCAACTTAGGAAACTCCCAGGGCCAAGGAGTCACATGATGTACCACCTACTGCTGAACCCTTTAATGCCAAAACTGCCATTAAGGAACTGTCTGAAGAAGTTACACACTCCCTCTCCAACAACTTCAAAGCAACGGAAAATCTGGAAAGCACTATTCTCAAACGAGCCGATGCAATGGAACAAAATCTCACCGCTATGATAGAGGCTCAACTCAAATTCTTTGAAGAAATGCTCCGCAAAGACCATGAAGCTCGTCAGCAGAAAGCGGATTGATTATTTCTTATCCCTGCTACTCTCTCTAATCATTCATCTTATGCACATTATTCTACTTGCTCTCATGGTTATATATTTTTTTTACTTCATACTAGATATCTCCTTATCTTATATGCACCTTGCTTACACACTGGTTTCTAATCTTTTTGATAATGCCAAAGGGGGAGAAGATTTAGGAAAAGAAGAACGCTAGATTTAGGGGGAGCAAAGATAAGTAAGCACTAGGAAATATTCAACTTAGGGGGAGCAAAGCTAACTCAACTAATTCAGTAAAATTCGTCCAGGAATTCGACCACCTCCTATATAAATAAAATGAGCAATCATAATACATGAAGAACAACCATCATAACAAAAAGGTCCTTTGAACACCTCACAAATGAATCTTTTCCAAAGAAATTGTCATTATCAAAAAGGGGGAGATTGTAAGATTTAAATAATTAAATTAATAAGTATGTTTTGATAATCAACAATTTCTTAAAAGCTCAATACTGTATTAAACGAGATTTCCTAACACAGTGAAAACTTCAAAGCGTCATCAAAAATACCAGTTCATCAGGAGAAGTTCGTCCGGTCACCATGAAGAAAACTATGTCTGGTGAATCACAAGCGTCTAAAGCGTATCAACAACCAACATCTGAGAACACCTCATAAAAGTTTGCAAGCTCTAAATCAAAGCCTATTCTGAGTAGACAAAACAGTCTGTCACTTGAGAAAATTGCTCAAATCAAAGGACAGGTTAACAAATGAAGAAGCTCTTTTAGCTTCAAAGATTGTCTAGCATCACAAAAGGAAGTTGTGAATCAACTCTATCAGATGAAAGAACTTCGGTGAGATCAAAGGAAGTGATTCAGTCATCTACATGACAACAAGATTCCAACAGTCAAGCAAGACTGAATAAAGAAGAGTTCGTCCGTCAATTCAAATTACCTTGTAGGAAAACTTCAAACATTGAATGGAGACTACGTCTGTCGAGCTACAAGGAAAGATCCGTCCGCTCAAGGTAACAATTGCGCCAAAGGAACAGAGATCAAGAAATGTGGTCTTCGAGGACATCAGGATTATCGAAGTACTAAAGGATCTACTTTTCTCATCTGGAGTAATTACTTCGTGGAATTAAAAGACTCCTACCTCGTCTACACATTTATTAACATACTGGCTGCAGCAGAAAGTAGATAGGGACATAATCAAATATAATATTCCGTAGTCCCACTACATCTCTGCTTTTCCTAAAATCAAGCTGACATCGCGGAATCAACGGCAAGAATCTCTGCACATCGTACAATATCAACGGTCGAAATTCAAAGTTCTGATCAAGGCACGTGATGAGTATTAGCTGTAATGCACTGGGGCAAAAGAGTCAAAGTAGTTTCCACCGCTGTATTTTCACAGGTTATATACACAGAAACGAGCTCAAAGCTACTTGCTCAAGATGGAGCCAGACGACATCAACCCAGAAGTACTGATGATTTCCAAATCATATCTCATGCTTACAGAAAAGCCTCTGATCGTGACTTACGCATGCTGAAAGATGCAGAACTAGCCGTTACGCACAGCTCAGAAGGGAAGAGGCACTTCGGTCAGTTTTTCTCTCTTTCTCAAGAAGAAGAAGCAACTGAAGATATAAATAGAAGATTCTATCTCCGAAGATATTGGGCAACTTAGACTTAAACCTCCATATGTTAACTAAGTCTATCCCAAGAACCAAGCAACCTTGGTTCATACTCAGAATGCCTCAAGATTATCCCTATCTGAGTATATGAGTTTGTGTGAGGAAAATCCATAGAGTGTTACTGAGCTTCATTTCCTCTGCCCACTCTTATTAAGAAGAGAACCATGTAGAGAAGCCAACCCTTGAAAAAGGTGTCAGGAGAAGTCCTGTATAATACTTGTTAGGAGAAGTCCTCATAATACTTGTAAGGAGAAGTCCTTCTAATACTTGATAGGAGAAGTCCTTAGAATACTTGTTGGGAGGAGTCCCTGACAATACTTGTACTATTTGTTGAAATAGTGGAAATCTTGGTGTTTTATTTTCATATTGTTGATTTTACGCTGCTTATTCATTCGTACGTTTGCAACTTGCAAATGTTTATGAAGAACATATAATCATTGCTTTAATTCTTATGAAAGGAATTTCATGCTCTCCTACAAAAGTGTTTCATGCCAAATTTAAATAAAAAATAAATAAATAAAAGACATATATATATATATATATATATATATATATATATATATATATATATATGACTTGTAATGCATGAGAAAAGAAATTTAAAATAAGTCACACAATTCAAACCCCCCCTTTCTTGTGTGTGTCTTGCACCTTCAGGAAGGCGTGGTGTGTGAACGGTGGTTCGCTTGGAATGGTGGGGCGCGACCCTTGTGCGACATGGCGAAGAAAGCCCAGCCTTGATCGAATTAAATCGAGCACGTCTATTGAGCGAAGCCTCGGGCAACCTCAGTGGCCACTGGGATCTGAGCAAAACTCTCACTGAGCAGAAGCCTCGCCGTGCGAGCAAAAGCCTTGATTGCATTAAATCAAGCCAAAGTCTCACCGGAATAAGGTTGAGCGAAAGCCCCGCCTTGAGCGGGCCAAAGCCTCATAAAAGACAAATAGCACAAACGCAGGGCGTGCGGGTCATCACGTGACTCATAAAATTTCTAGCCTCAGGCCGCCCTAGTTGCGTAAGACCGAGCACCCCAAGCCTCGTTAGAAGAGCCATGCGAGTACGACTCGTTACGCGAGCGGAAACCATGCGTGCAACAAAGGTCCAATGCCGACCTAGGAAAACACTTTAATTATGGCTTAGACGCGCCTTCACAATTTACTTCTTTTCAAACAAGGGCCCAGACGCGCCCTCAAATTACTTTCAAATTAATCGTTTACACCCACTTATCAAATATATTGATATTAGCGGCGACGGTAAAGATGGTTTCTTCACAATATACAAACAAGGATTTACGAGTAACCGTGTTAGCAAAAATGATTTGTTATGATTTGTTGTTAATAAAAGAAAAATCAGTGCTTAATAAGGCCATGGCTACAAAGCGTTAGACAAAAACATTTCATTAAAATTATGCAGGAGGGTACAAAAGGTGGACCGCTGGCGGTCAGCATTACAAAGAAAAAACAAATACAAAAAAAAAACAAGATAACAGAAGTACAATTCCTGCCGAGGGCGCTCAATTCTGCTCGCCATCAATTGTAGTGTCCACTGCCTCGTCCTCAGAGTCTTCACCCTCAAGCCCATTGGCTGTGACGTTCTTCCATTTCCCCATTGCAGAAAGGTCAGCCTCTGGAAGAAGAAATTGCACTTGGGCCTTAGCAGTATTAAAACCTATGGTGTACTGCTTAAGACTTTCAACGCCGAACTCTTCCCTTAAGACAGCCAAATCTGCGGCGGAAGAGGCAGCCTCATCCTTCTCCTTGGAGCATTCCTCGTTGGCGATCTTGAGCTTTTGCTCAGCTTCTGCAACGGCGTTGTTGGCCGCCAGTTTCACCTTTTCAGCTTCAGTCTTGGCTTTTGCAGTCGACTCCTCGAGGCTCTTATTCATAGCAGCAAACATGGCTTCCAGCTCTTTTTTCATGGCCAAAAACTCAGTGTCCCGAGCAGTCTTCTCAGCAGCCAGAGCCTCCTGGTGGCGAGCCTCAGCATCAGATACCTGCTTTTGCAAGTAAGCTTTTTCAGCTCTTAAGGTCTCCAACTCAGCGACCATCTCCCGGGCGAGGCGGGGACAGACATTAGCAACAGCAAGATCCCTCCTTTGTTGCTCAATGGTCGCCGACAAGTTTGCGACCTTGGTGGTTAAGGATTGAACCTGCTTAGTGCGTTGGCCGAGGGCCTTCTTTGCTTCTTCATGTTTCTTCATCAGCGTGTAGCTCCAGCTGACGACCGCAACGCTGCTCCGCATAATTCTGTCCCCTACTGCGCGCGGATTGTTACTGATCGAGTGCGCCAGGTACTTGTCGAAGCATAGGTTGTCTTCGAAGAAGGACAAGTCTTCAAACTCCTCAGCATCTTCTTCAGCATTCTCCACATGCTCCTTCTTGGCAGCAGCATCACCGCCCGCGGCTGTGGCGGGTTCCTCAGCAACAGCCTTCTTTGGCTCTTCAGCACGCTTAAATTTGCGGCGCTTAGGCGGTGGAGCAGCTTGGTCAGGAGTAGACTTCCACACTGCGGTTTCTCAGATCGGGCCGCCTCCTGATGGACCATGACTTGATGCGCCGGCTTGTGAAGGTGGGGTGGACTGGGACCCAGTTTGGCGCGCCGGTGTGGCTTGTTTTGTAGGCGGGGGTGCCTGGGGAGCAGTTGGGTTTTCGGCTGCCCTTTTCTTCGCCTCTTTCTCCAGGCGGGCGAGATCAGCCCTTGAGAGCTGATGTTTCTTCACTATAAAAAAAAAAAAGAAAGGAGTGTCAAATTCGAAACCGCATGATAAATGTATTTATTGTATATAAATAAAACTCACACAAGTAGTCCTCGGCGATGCCTCTACCCTCTGCAAAAAGCAGCTCGCTAGGGTCAATTTGGGAGGCGCCTCCAAGATATTTAATGATCGCCCAATATTCCCAAGTAAGGGCCCCAACCTCCACACTAAGGGTATACTTGGGCGATTCGGTCCAGTAGGGTGGAAAGCGCAGGATGTTAGTACAGATAGCAACCAGAGAGGGGGGTGAATCAGGTTTACCCGATTTTCGCCTTAACAACTTCTTACTTTCAAGATATATGTGAATGTAAACGATTGCAGCGGAATTAAGCGTTGCTTGAAAGTAAAGATGAAGGATAGAAGAATTCACACACACAGAATTTTATCCTGGTTCACTTTCTATCCACCGAAGGCTACGTCCAGTCCCTCAAGAAAATCCCTTGAGGATTTTTCCACTATTGATAAAAATCTCTTACAAGTTCTTACACCAAGGACCCTAAGAATTTCTATCAATTTCCTGTGAAAGAATACCACTTTCAACAGCCCCTGAAAGTATACCACTTTCAGTTCCTGAAGGCAAAACCACCTTCAGACCTTGAAGGCTAAATCACCTTCAATCAACACCCTGAAAGTACACACTTTCAGTACGAACAACCCTGCACCGAGATCCACGGTGAATACTCAATCTATCAGAAAGAGATGAAGAAGAGTTTACAATTGGCTGTATCAATCCTTTAACATACAAGTGGATTGATCATGAGAATTTATGCTTTAAGGCTTTTAAGCATAACAAGATTCGGAGTTCCTCAAGATATGAACAACTAGAGTGTTCTTATAAAAATGAAGATCATGAACTCAGAATTTAGGCTCTTGAAAGTTTAAGTTCTAAAAGACTTAATGAATGAACTAATTTTGACAAAGCTTTGGCCTAATGTTGTATTCTCATGTGTTGTTGTGTTCTGGACTCAAATGGACTTTATATAGGCAAGGGAAACGTCCTTGAACCAATGCAACCTTTCCCAAAATGACAATGCTATAGGGGTTGTTCTCTGTCAGAAGAAGAACAAGATTATGCATGTAATTTACTATGCTAGTAAGGTTCTGAATGGTTCTCAAAGAAACAAATTCAACAACTGAAAAAGAGTTGTTGATTATAGTTTATGCTCTCGATAAATTCAGACCTTACATCTTCGGTTCTAAAATTGTTGTGCATATTGACCATGTTGCATTTAAGTATTTGTTTTCTAAGCAAGATGCCAAACCTAGGTTAATCAGATGGATCTTGCTCTTGCAATAATTTGACCTAGAGATTGTGGATAGGAGAGGCAAGGACAATGTTGTAGAAGACCACTTGTCAAGACTTGAAGGTGGGAACTCGAGCTTAATTCCTATTCAAGAAAAGTTCCCGGATGAGAAGCTCTTGGCAATCCAAGATTCTGAGAATATGCCCTCGTATGTGCACCTTGCTAACTTTAAAGCTGCTCGTATGTTGCCACAGGATTTTTCGTGGCGACAAACGAAAAAGATTTTACATGATGCCAAATTTTACTTCTGGGATGAACCCTTTTTGCTCAAAGAATGCTACGATGGAGTTATTTGAAAATGTGTCCCAGAAGTAGAATTTGAAGGTATTTTGTGGCATTGACATGGCTCCGAATATGGAGGCCATTTCTCTGGAGAAAGGACTGCTGCAAAAGTCCTCCAAATAGGATTTTATTGGCCTACTATTTTTTAGAGATATCAGAGAACTTGTGGAAAGGTGCGATCGCTGTCAAAGGACTGGAAACATCTCAAGAAGAAATGAGATGCCCCAAAAAATGATTTTGGAAGTTGAGCTTTTTGATGTTTGGGGCATTGATTTTATGGGACCCTTCCCTCCTTCTTTTGATTTCCAGTATATTCTTGTCGCTCTGGATTATATATCTAAACGGGTTGAAGCATCAGCTCTTTCCACAAATGATGCTAAAGTGGTCTTGGACTTTTTAATGAAAAAGATTTTTACCAGGTTTGGGGTGCCAAGGGCAATTATTAGTGATGGGGGAAAGCATTTTTGTGACAAAGCTTTTGAAACCCTTTTGAAAAAGTATGGTGTTCACTATAAAATTGCTATCCCCTATCACCCCCAAACTAGTGGCCAAGTGGAAGCTTCCAATAGAGAGCCACGTCAGCCCTTCTGTTCGATTTTTAAGAGCAGACTGATGGAGCGTAAACGCTGCTCTTCTGAAATTCAAAGAGGATACAAACCATGTCAAATATACTTGAGGGGTACGTTTTGCAAAAGTGTGAAACATCAGGGACTAAAACTGCTTTTTAGCCTAAATTTAATTAACAAAAACTTATAATTTTAAAAGTGTAAGAAAAAAAAACTAACATTTATTTAATTTTATACATTTTAATATTACTAAGTAGAAACTTACCATGAATATATATGGTTCATGGGCTCTAAATTTGTATCTTGTGTAGATTAATTAGCAATGATTGCGTTTGTGTACTATTTTTTCCAGTATTTTCACTATATTGGGTGTCATCCTTACTTGTAAATGAATTACTTGAGAGAAGTGTTCTCATGCTATCAGAGTTATAAATAAATTTTATTTAGCCAAAAAATATTACTTAGTATTGAAAACATTGGATAGTGTAAATTATTATTCAATAATTTTAAAAATAATTTTCAATATAATTTACATACATCATTTATAATAATAAAGTAAATAATATTAATTATTTTTTCATTCAAAGGCTTTAAATACAATTAATGATTTTTCATTATTAAGTAAATTTATTATTAAATTAAGAACTCCTTATATTTTTTTTGAAGTTTCCTTATATATACTTACAAAATTTAATTAATAAAATTTTCTCCATATCCATCGACCTATATATTAATGTGTTAGTAAAATTTAGTTTAGAAATGACTAGGTTGCGTAGTAGTTCAGCTCTTTATCTCTTAAGTAAGTAGTTATGAATTTGATCCAAACTCTTGTGAATAGGCAAAACTCATAGGTCAGCCTCCTCCAACGTAGCGCACTAGCTGTGAGGTGAGAGATTTATCTCACGACTATCGCGAAACTCGGTCGGTTAACACTATAAAAACAGTAAAATTCAATTTAAAAAGTAGAAAGTATCGTTTGACAACGCTAACTAATTAATACTTTATTTGAAAACGTTAAATATAACTAATAATATTTTTTATCATTATATGTATTAAACAAAACCTATTAATATATATAATATAAAATTATTTTCTCTATATATATTAGTCAAATTTACTCTGAAAAAATCAATGGCAAAATTATTTAATTACTACTTCTGTAAATATTTTTTATATTTAATGATTTTTATATTATTAAATATATTAATAATTAAAAAATCTCACAAAAATATTTACAAATTTAAATAATTAACTCATATATAAATATGTAATAATAATAATAAAGAAGATGTTATTGCAGCCTTAAATGTAATTTAGTATTTCAACAATTTATTGCACTGCAATCTAATTTTTTGTATGCATATTTTAGTACAAATGCACATTATTTCCTAAATATGAAATTAGAATTGTCCAATCAGTTCCAAATCATTCCGCTCTTACGTTTCAGCCATTTCTAGCGACACTTTCTCTCCTCTCTCACGTCCACCTGTTTCAAGTGACACTTTCCTGGAATTTTTATGGATTTAGTCCACCACTCACTATTTGCATTCATGAATCTCTCTCACATCTGCTACGAGAAAGAAGGACAGGGTAAGAGATCCGAGATGGAGAGGTTTATTATACGTTCCTATTTCTTCTTCTGATGTATTTCCATTTCCTAGTTGCCTATCAGTGTTCTAGAACCTCTACCCTAGGATTTGTAAGAACATCTACAGCCCCAATTTATTCGCAAAGGCAGCAATTTTGGTTTCTAGGATTTCATTCATGAAGGAGACGATCATCAGTAGTTGGCACCATGGTTCTCAATTCCATTTGTTATTTTGAGGGCTTTGATTCCAAGCAGTGGTTGTTTAAGGGATTCAATTCCGAGTGGTGGTGGGTTGAGGACTTCGATTCCCAAACGTGTGAGGAAGACGATCCAGAACATCAAGGAGACCACGGGTAATCACAGGAAGGATGATATTTATGCAATTCTCAAGGAGTGTTTCATGGATACCAACGAAACTGCACAGAAGCTCCTCCTTCAAGGTAAAATCATTTCCTTATGTTTCTTTTGTTAGTACAGATAACAACCTGAGAGGGGGGGGGGGTGAATCAGTGTTGCCCCAATTTTCGCCTTATTGAAATTGTTACTTTCAAGTGTACGATGATCACGAAATGATTGTTATGATTGCAACGGATTTGAGCGATACTTGAAAGTAAATATGAAGGATAAAGGAAATCTCACACAAGAGTTTATCCTGGTTCACCTTCAATCCACCGAAGGCTACGTCCAGTCCCTCAAGAAAACCCCTTGAGGATTTTTCCACTATTGATAAAAATCTCTTACAAGTTCCTAACCCAAGGACCCCAAGAATTTCTACCAATATCCTGTGAAAGCAAACCACTTTCAACAGCCCCTGAAAGCAAACCGCTTTTAGTTCCTGAAGGCAAACCACCCTCAGACCTTGAAGGCTAAACCACCTTCAATTACAACCCTGAAAGTAAACCACTTTCAGTGACAACAACCCTTCACCGAATACCACGGTGAAAAAACTCAATCTTACAGAAAGAGATGAAGAAGATGTTACAATTGGCTGTGTCAATCCTTTAACATACAATTGGATTGATCATGAGAAATTATGCTTTAAGGCTTTTAAGCATAACACAATTCTGAGTTCTTCAAAATATGAACAACTAAAGTGTTCTTATTGACATGAAGATCATGAACTCAGAATTTAGGCTCCAAAATATTTAAGTTCTAAAAGATGAACTAATTTTGACAAAGTTTTGGCCTAATGGTGTTTTCTCATGTGTAATGTGTTGTCTCTTGTTGTGTCTTGTGTATGTTATGTTTTCTGGACTCAAATGGACTTTATATAGGCAAGGGAAACGTCCTTGAAGCATCACAACCCTTTTCAAAAGGTTTGGGACACAATGGTTCATGAAAAGATGCACTTTTTCGTTCTGGTAATCGATTACCACACTTAGTGTAATTGATTACACAAGTGATCGTTTCAGTTTGAATTTGAATTTCAAACATGTAATCGATTACAAGCCATGAGTAATCGATTACTTGCCTAGGTGTAATCGATTACCATAATGCTGCAATCGATTACACAGAAGCCCATTTTCCAGAAACTTGATACTTTGAGACTAGCTTAAGGTTTTCTACTGTTTTTAAGTTATGAAAAAACTTAGCTTGATTAGATTAGGTGTTTTAAGAGCCTTTATGCTTTAATAAACCTTTGGAAGCATAACTCACCTAATACTAAGACTTCTAGACTATTGATGGACTTGTAGTGCTTGTTTCTTTGAAGTCTTCTTTTCTTCTTTTTGTTGATGAGTTCGTCGTCATCAAAACCACAGCCAGGGTCAGGAGCAAGACCTTCTACACATCTTTGGTGTCATGTTATTTCAATCTTGATGCTCAAATCTTTGTTTTATCTGTCAGATACATGTTTATAATTTTTTTGTTGTTCATTTTTCAGGTACTAGTCTTGAAGATTCTATGAAGCAGTGTAAACCATTGTTCCTCAAAAGTTAAGAATTTTTCACAGCAACGCGCTACTGAGAACATATGAGAGTAATTATATAAATGATTCTCAATATACTCAGAAGAAAGAGGTAAAACACCAGAACCTTTTCAACACTATTGAGAATTATTTGAAACTTTTCAAGTTTATTCTACACTAGTGTTTGAAAAGGTTCTGGTGTTGTAGCTCTTGCTTAGAATATATTGAGCCTCATTTGTGAAATTGCTCTCATATGTTTTCAATAACAAGTTGCTGTGAAAAATTCTTAACTTTCAAGAAACAAAGATTTAAATTGCTTCATAGTATCTTTAAGACTGGTAGTTGAAAATGAAAAAATTATGAACATGTATCTGACCAAAAAAATAAAGAGTTCAACATCAAGATAAAAATAACTCGGTTGCAAAGAAACATAAGGAAATGATGATGCTCAGAACAAGGAGCTTCGGTGTAATCTTGTTGGTGTCCAAGCAACACTCGTTGAGAATTGCATAAATCTCATCCTCCCTGTGATTACCCGTGATTTCCTTGATGTTCTAGATGGTCTTCTTCACATTGCTCATAATCGAAGCCCTCTACCCACCACCACTCTGAATTGAAGTTGTTAACCCACCACCGCTAGGAATCGATGCCCTCAAAATTAAAGATGGAATTTAGAAGCATGGAGCCTGCTGCTGATGCTCCTCTCCTTCATGGATGAAACCCTAGAATCCAAAATTCCAGCATTTGCGAAGAACTTGGGATAGCAGAGCAATTTACAAATCCTGGGGTAGAGCTTCTAGAACATTGACAGGAAAATAGGAAACAATAACACATTACAAGAAGAAATGGGAATGTAAAATAAACCTCTCCATCCCAGGTCTCTTACCTTCTCCATCTCCTTCACATCAGATCTGTGAGAGATGCTTGAATGTAAATTGTAAGTGGTGGACTAAGTCCATTAACACTATCCAATGTTTTCGATACATGGTAATATTTTTCGTCGTAAACTAAAATTTATTTAGAATTCTAAAAGCTTAAGAACACTGATAAAATACTGATAAAAATCATTTACAAGCAAGAATGACACACAAAATACTGATAAAAACTTACACTAAGTCAACCATTACTGATTAATCTACCCAAGATACAAGTTTATGATTAATCTAAGATATCATAAATTTTATATTTTTTGCTACATTTTTAAAATTATAAATTTTTGTTTTATTAAATTTATTTTTCGTTCATATTTAATATAATCATGGAAATGCATGTATTTTTTATATTAATTATTAATATGATAAATAATAGGCTTAAATGCACTTTTTGCCCCTGATAAATTCTAAAGATGCAAATCGTACCCCACCAACATTTTTGTCACCAAATGTACCCCTTTAATTTTTTAAATGAGCATTTTATGCCCTTCCGTTAGAGTTTCGTTAGTAACTTGACGGAACCGATGACGTGGACAATTAAGCTGTAATTAGAAAAATTAAAATTAAAATGAAAAATCCACATGTTTAAAAAAAAAAAGTCAGTGAATTAAAAGTCACGTGACAGGCACGTGGGAGGGGTAAAATGCAAATAGAATTTACATTTTACCCAAAATCCCCAATTTGCAACCCTAATTTCCCATAGATAGAAAGCTGTCGTGAATAGGAGAAGAAGAAGAAGGTGCTGGCGGCGCGAGTGCTGATCGACGGTGGTGAGAGTTCAACGGTGGTTGGTAGTTCGACGGTGGTTCTGTTCGAAACCCAAGGCTGCAGAGCAAGTCGCGATTCTCACCATGACGAGGTCGAGGAAGGCATGGAGGTCGAGGTCGAGCATCCGTACCACTTCTTCTTCCCTTCTCCATTCGAACAGGTTCTTTTTTCTGGGCACCGAGGCTGCGTCTTCTTCCAGCAACGACGGCGACGGCGGCCGAGACCAGTATGATGGGCGGCGGCGTGCGTCCCTGCCGTCCTCCCTCGACGGAGCTGGGTCTTTAGCTTCTCCTTTCTCTCTCGTCGCCGGGTCTTCTCTCTTCCCCTTTCTCAATTTGATTTTCTTCAATTTGGGAATTAGGGATTTCAATTTTAACTCACTGACTTTTTTTTTTAAAACATGTGGATTTTTCATTTTAATTTTAATTTTTTTTAATTACAGCTCAACTGTCCACGTCATCGGTTCCGTCAAGTTACTAACGGAACTCTAACGGAAGGGCATAAAGTGCTCATTTAAAAAATCAAAGGGGTACATTTGGTGATAAAAATGTTGGTGGGGTACGATTTGCAACTTTAGGATTTATCAGGGGCAAAAAGTGCATTTAAGCCTAAATAATATATACCATTATTAACTATATTTAAATAAATTAAATGGAATTGAATTAATATTAGCCTAAATACTGCCTCATGTGAATGCTACTAATAAACTACTCTTAATAAATTTTCTTTTTATGAGTTTTTTCACAATTAATTTATAATATATTCATAAAAGAAATTGTTTAAAACTATGAAAAATTATTAAACTTTAAATATAAAAAATCGAGATGGTTATGCTTTCTACCAGAGTTGTTGGTCGAGAATCTAGGTTACCGCCTGACATTCTATTGCCAATGTCTAAGACCCTGAATAAACGAAATAATTATTTAATTATTTAATCAGTCGATGCATACCTAGGGATGGTTGCAAGCAAGAGTTAAAGTCAAGAGCTATTCGGATCATCGTAGCAAGGTTTTCCAAACGACAGTTCGTCCTAGGACCGATCTTAACTCGATTTGAAATTCGAGCGATGATAAGAAGTTCTCACTATCTCTGTGACGATAAGTGAAGAATTTCGACAAGAACAACTGTAATATTGTTATGGTTTCCTTTCAGAGCTCGGAAAAGGCATTTACCACTAGCGAGACTTTCAATCAAAAATCCAGCAAGCGCAAAAGACGACTTCGAGACTTCGGATCGAAAATCCCTGAATCATCAAATGACTTTGTTTGACGTGACAGATCCAATGGTAGTAATAAAACACACAAGAAAGGGGGGGTTTGAATTGTTTGTGTAGTTTTTAAACTTCTTTTCAGTTACAAACAGTTTAGTTGATTCAAATAATAATAAGAGTGTATGCAGTGGAATTTAGTTTAAAACTGAAAAGTAAAGAACGCAGAGTATTTATCCTTGTTCACCCCCTTAATCGACAGGGCTACGTCCAGTCCTTGGCTTCACCAAGATTTTCACTATTTGATAAATATAGTACAAGTATTCTACAGGACTTCTCCGAGTATTCGAAGGACTTCTCCTCACAAGTATTCTTTAGGACTTCTCCTGACTAGTATTCTGCAGGACTACTCCTGGTTCCTTTTCAAGGTGGCTTTGGGGTTCTACAATGATCTCTTCAAGAAGAGTTTGCTAGAAAAATGAAGAACATTTTACAGAGAGGATATAGATTTAGGTTCTCTGTTTAGTTTGCGTGTGAATAGAATAAGAGTAACACTCTATGAAATCTTCCCACAGGCGGACGACTTAACTCAATTTAGGATGGCTTTGAGCTTTTGAATCATGGAAAATAAACCTTGCTTCTATGGGCAACACAGAGAGCATAAGAGCTGATTTCATGTTCAAGTCGCCAAGTCAATCCGAATGCTAACTCCTCTATTCATATCTTCAATAGGATGAGCAATGTGAGCTTGACGATGATTCGAAAATAGTTCCGTTAGAGTTTTTGCTTCCTTGTTAGTATTGGATACTTCTGCAATCCTGAATCAGCATTAAATGCATTCTGCCATGCATTTATTATAGCATTAATTTCTTTTGTTGACGTCGTATGGACCATTAATGCTTTCAGCCTTCAGATTTTTTTGGGCATTGAATGCTAGTGCAAGCTAGCTAAGCGAGCATTGAATTTTCTAAACAAAAGATTTGATTTTGATAGTTGAGAAGATACTACATTTAGAAGGACTCGTTGTTGACTCTGAAAAGGTTGCTTAATTTTCGGAACAGCAGAGAAGTTTGCAGAAACGAGGAATAAAGTATTAACTATGTCCCTTTCTTCATTCTGCAATCAACAGTGCTTCATTTAATGCTTTGACGAGGTAGATGTTCTTTAATGCTTTAAGCAGTTATGAAAAACAAACTATTCAGAATCTTTTCGAAAGAACTCTACAATGCTTCTACCAAACGAATTCTTCAATCTGTCTTGACAAACGAATTCTTAAGCAGTGTTACCAAACGTACTCCTTGAGGGGACGTACTCGTTTGGATGAGGTGTCAAACAAACACTTTGTTGAAAAGCCAGACGTACTCCCACGCCGGATGTGCTCCTCCAGGTTTGTGACCAGACTTACTCAACTTTGGCAAATGTACTCTTTTTGTCAAAGCGTATTCAAACATTGGACGAAATCAACTTGTAATGAGTATTTCAGTGTTGAACGAGCACAGATTCCCAAGTGTCTTTAAATGGATGACTGTCACAGCAGGCAAATTAAATCTTCAGTAAGTTGCCGGACGTTCTCCACATATTTGTTTTTCTTTGAACTTCTGCATTTTGATAATGCCTTGTAAGGATGTATGTAGTTGTTCTTCAGGTAGATAGATGCTCCTGAGTACGAAGTATTCAAAGTATTAGAACATCTTTATCCAATGATAATAAACCTAGAGTGAAATTGTTATTTATCGTAATATATAAATTATGAAATCTTTTGAATCTTACAATCTCCCCTTTTTGATAATGACAATTTCTGTTGAGAAAAAGGTTTAACAAATTTTACTTTGAAACATTATTCGCAAAACAAGTGCGTTATTTTCAAAGATAAGTCATCATTTGAAATGATGTGTTATTTTCCTCAAGGTATTTCTTTATCTAGAAAAAAAACATAAACGTTCTTGGCAATTTTTGCACACGAGAATATTTTAATACCTTAGCATTGTTTTTAGCAGATGTGAAAACTTTAGAACTTAACATTATTTTCAGACAGACCAGGACGCTTTATAACCCAACATTTTTTAACTCCCCCTGAGAAAAATAATTTAACATGATATGCTCCCCCTCAACATGATATGCTCCCTGATAATGGAATCGCAAGTGTACGATTAACTATCGCGTAATAAAAAGATCGAACCCAAGGGATAGGTGTTCTTATTATTATAAAATTTAGTACTAAAACAGAAAATAAAAGATGAATATTTGTTGTTGGTTTGAGAACTAGAAAGGAACAATAGCATAAAATAATAAGAAAAAGAGATGATGAATATTAAGCTCTTGGGTTGGTTTACATAGTCTATAAAAACATGCTAGAAATTTCCTACTAAATTCCTGAATTATAAAACCATTATCATGATGCTATAGCCTAGTGTAACTACAAGTTAATTCCTTAAGCATTGTAGATCTTTCTTTTTAATTACTAAACCCAATTCCTTGGCACCTAGTTAACTAAAGAAGAAGATGAAGAAGATGTTCAGGCCAACATAAAGTTACGTCCTTCCTAATTCCTTAGCGAAGTATACTTATAACCTTTTTTATTACCTAGTTCCCTTACTACTCACCAAATGGCCTTATGTAATAAGTAAAAAGCAAAACATCTTGGGATCCACAAGATAGAAATTAAGCATAAGGTAATAAAACATGAATGGAAATAAAATTCAGAAATGTAAGAAATAACTAGAACATGTGTTATAAACTAAAACAACCCAAAAACTTAAAGAAGAATTTAGCCAAGCATGGCTAAAGGAGACATTGAATTACCCTGGATAGGAGCTCAAATATGGCTTCCCACAAGTCCTAGGAACAATGCTCAAGAGGGAGAAAGAGAGAATACTTGTTGTATTCTAAGTAGGTGTGCTTTACAAGTGAAGAAAAGGGTCCTATTTATAGTAAAATTCCAGCCTCCAGCGCTTGAGCGCTGGCATTCCCAACGCATGGGCGCTAGGATGCATTAAAAATCCACTTTCTGTCCGAGGCCCAGCGCTTGAGCGCTGGCTTTCCAACGCTTGGGCGCTGGGTCAACATCTGACTCATCAGCCAGTCAGAACCCCAGCGCTGGAGCGCTGGGATCCCAACGCTGGAGCGTTGGGACGCTGCTTCTTCATCTTCAAGCTTTTTCTTCCTTCTTCATTCATGGTAGTGGGTTTTGATTGCCATAAAATGCCACTACTCAGCCTTGTTTAATTCTGAAACCTTTCCTCCACTAACATCAATTCCTTAAACATTATTTTCCATGTGCTAATTAGAGAGTGATTCTTCATATTCCTCTTTTCCACTTTGGTCCTCTCTTGGTTAGCACTTCAATTTAAGTCCTCATATCCTCTCAATCTTCACTTTAAGTCCTCCACTCTTGAACTTTTACAATTTGGTCCCTGACTTCGTGAAACTTTACACATTGGTCCCTGGACAAAAATGATAACTAAACCAGCTTTTCCTAAAAATATAAAATTGCTATAAAAATTCCTAAAAATATAAAATAAAGCTAGAAATTCTAATAAAATCTAAACTACATGAAAAATGAAAAATAAATATAAAATCTATATAAAAACAATAAAAAACCTATATGTGACTCAAAAATAATAAAATAAAAAGACTAAAAACTACCTAAAAACATCATATAAAATCCACTTATCACACCACTATACCCAACGACAGCTTGTCCTCAAGCGACAAAACATAAAGAGAAACTCGTCCCTGAGTTTTGAGAAAGTTTATCTGATTAAAACTTGAAGCACAAAAACCGTTCAAAGAAAGCTTAGCAGAAAAGGAAGACATGCATGTTTTATAGACAAAGAATCAAGAGAGTTAGGCTTGGCTTTTAACATGGTTGAGTTCATCAATTAAGCTCACAAAATGGTATTCTCCATGAAAAACAAGAAAGCTCAATAATTCTGCCTATCATTCAAATCAAAACTGAAATAAAGCAACCAAGTGATTTTGAAGAGATTTTTAAGGTTGTAACTTGGCCAAAGGGTTGAACAATTCAAGGTGTGGATTTCAAGAAATTGGCAACTCTAATGGCTGACTCAGAAGTTGTTGTTAAGTGATTTTTCTTTGACTTAAGAGCTTCAACAATTCAACACAAGGGTCCTCTCAATTTTTTTCTTTTCTCTTTTTTTTTTGAACAAAGTAGTGGAATGTATGGGATGAATGACTTGAATTTTATTCCCCTAATACTATTTCTCACCCCACTACTTCATTATTTTTTCCTAAGGCACATACCTTGTTTTTTCCAATTTTTTCCTTCATCTCTTTTTTTTAGAGAGAAACCCAACAAACAAAGCTCTAACAATTTCAGCACATGCATCACTATAACAACTGAAAAATTATCACACAAAGTAGGCTCCAAAGAATGACTCTTTTAAGGATCAAAAGGGGCTACTAGTGGATATAATATTTCAAGCAAAAATCTGAGTTTTCAAAAAAATGCCTAGAATCTCTTCTCAACTCACAAAGTATACCAAACTCCAATCAACATGCAACACAAGGCAGAAAAATCTCACAATCATGCATTCAGAGTCCTCAGCTCTCAGAAAAAGATAGGGTAAGTGGTACCCTTTTTGAACTCAGAAAAAAAAACTTTGCCAACAACCAAACAATCAAGATATCAAAATCCTTTCTACAGCATGCAATCCTAACATAAAATTTTTCACAAAGCAGTTCAATCATATAAAGCATTTCACAAAGCTATAGCAATATTCAGAATGGATAATATACTCAAGACTCATGCAAAAATAAAACAGAAAAACTAAACTAAAAATAAAACCAAAAACTATAAAAAGAAAAACAAAATCTAAGAAGCTGGTATAGTAACAAATTTTCCACAAAGGTCCAAGGGAACCTCAATGTAAAAATCAAATTGAACACTCAAGTTCAAGAGGGTTTTTCGTCCTTTTGGTACCTATCCTGTAACAATGAACATACAGAAGTCTCACAAGCAGAAGCTTGCTTGACTTGTTAGTTCCAAAATCAGCACAAAAGATCATGGGTTGAAAAATTGTGTCCACCTTAAAAACAAGAATTCTTGAGTTCCCAAAATTTAAAACCAGTTTAGAACCAAGGGAAAACTCATAGAACCTTAAAAACTTCCAGAAAATGGTGAACACAAAATTTATTAAAAACTAAAAACAGCAAACAAAAGCAAAAACAGCAAACTGCCCGAGCTCCAGCGCTTGAGCGTTGGGGATACCAACGCTTGGGCGCTGGAATAAAAACAATTACTGGGCATCAGAGGTCCCAGTGCTGTGGCGCTGGAAAATAAAAAATAAAAAGTTGGGATTCCAGGGGCCTAGCGCATGAGCGCTAGCCCTCCAGCGCTGGAGCGCTGGAATAAACTGGAATCAGAGGTGATGAGCAGGGGCCTAACGCCTGAGCGTTGGCCTCCAGCGCTGGAGCGGTGGCCTCTCCTGCAGCAAAAACATAAAATTTGTTTTCTTTTATTTATGTACAAGAGTAGTGCAAAAATTCAAACTATCCTAAGTTGGGTTGTCTCCCAACCAGCTCAATGTTAAGGTCCGAGATAGACCCTTCCCCTTACTCAATTGGGGGTACTTTTTCTTTTCTTGCTACAAACATCATCTTTGAACTCATCCTCACCTTCAGACTCATAGTGCTTACAAGTACGGAATACAGAAAACTTCACTTTTTCATCCCCTACCTTCAAAGATAGGAGGCCTTCTGCTACATTAATCTTGGCGTTTCCTGTAGCAAGGAATGGCCGCCCAAGAATTAATGGTACCTTGGAGTCTTCTTCCATATCAAGAATCACAAAATCAACCGGGAAAACAAACTTGTCAACCCTTACCAAAACATCTTCAGCCACCCCATAGGGGTACTTAATTGACCTGTCCGCCAATTGTAAACACATCAAAGTAGGAGTGGCCTCTCCCAGGTCCATTTTCCTAAACATGGAGAGTGGCATGAGGTTTATAGAAGCTCCTAAATCACAAAGAGCTGTTGCATTTGGTAGTCCCTCAGTTTCCACAGGCAAAGTGAAGCTCCCCGGATCCTTCAATTTTTGGGGCAACTTCCTCAAAACCATAGCTGAACACTCCTCAGTTAACATTACAGTTTCATCCATCTCACTCAATTTCCTCCTTCTAAATAAAATGTCCTTCATAAATTTAGCATAAATTGGCATTTGTTCCAAAGCTTCAGAAAATGGAATGTTAATTTGAAGTCTTTTGAAAATCTCAAGAAATTTTGAGAATTGCTTTTCCAAATTCTTTTTTAAAGCTTTAGGAAATGGAACTTTGCCAATTTTCTTAGAAGGAGGAATTACACTTTCAGCAATTTTTTCAACAACAATAGGCACACTCCTTTCTTTTTCTTTTTCTTCACCACTTACCTCTTGTTCAATTTCCACTACCCTTTCGGGCATAGTCTTACCACTCCTAAGAGTGATGGCAGAAACATTCTCAACATTTTCCTTTGGATTGACAAGAGTATCAGACGGAAAAGTACCTGGAATCCTTTCTGAGATGGTCTTGGCCAACTGGCCTACCTGGACCTCCAAATTTCTAATGGAGGCTTCATGATTCTTGGCACTTGTCCTAGTCTCATTCATAAATTGCACAGTTTGTTGGCCTATTTCACCAACAATTTCTTCCAAACTCTTTCTTCCCTGGTTTGGATTCAAAGGCATTGGTGGCCTCTGATTCTGGAATGGCCTCTGAAATTGTTGCCTGACTTCTCCTTGACCACCCCCCTTGATCCCTCCAAGAAAAATTGGGGTGGTTTCTCCAGCTTGGGTTATAGGTGTTGCCATAGGAATTTTGAAAATTCCCCATAGCCTTTACCTCAGCTTCTAATTCAGCCTCCTCCGGGCTCAGTTGAACCCCCTCCATTCTTTTGACCATTGCATCAACTTTCCTGGATAAAAGTTTATTTGAAGCAACAATGGACTCAAAAGAATCAACCTCATAAATACCTTTCCTGATTGCCCGGTCCTGGTTTGAATGAGCAGCTCTTGCAGCAAGTTTGTTGATTAAATCCAAAGCTCCTTGTGGTGGCAAAGCATCGAATGCCCCACTTGCTGCAGTATCCAATTTGTCCTTGGTATAATCATTCAAAGCAGCATAAAATTTCTCTACCTGATCTGCGATATAGATGTTATGACCTGGGCACCTTCTGAGAAGTCCCTTGAACCTCTCCCATGTCTCATACAGTTTTTCAGCATCTTGTTGAATGAAGGAGTTGATTTCCTGCTTCAACTTCCTTATGCGGTTGTAAGGAAAAAATTTGGCCGTGAATTTTTCAGCCAAATCATCCCATGAAGTAATGCTTCTGAGTGGTTGAGAAGATAGCCACTCCTCTGCCACATCTCTTAAGGAAAATGGAAACAGCATAAGTCTTACCGTATCCAAGTGAGCATCATTTCTCCTTAAGGTGGAGCATTGCCTGGTGAATCGCTCCAGATGTGTATGGCAGTCTTCATTTACACTTCCACCAAATTGGTTTTGACTTACCAAAGAGATGAAGTGTGGAGGAATCTGGAAGTTTGGCAAAGCATCCTCCGGAACCACAATACTCCCTTCAAAATTGTAATCTACCTGGGGAGCTGTGATATCACGAAGAGAGCGGTTAGCATTCTGCTCTTCCTCCTCCTCTCTCTGCCTTTGAAGTCTAGCTTGGACTTCACCTTCTACCCTTGCGTTGTAATCAGCAAGGAGGCGCTCCTCCATTTGAGCTTGTGTTTCAGCCATGGCCTTTGCTAATCTCCTTTGCTCCGCTAATCTGCGATGCAAAGTTCTTTCAATTTCAGGGTCCAATTCAAAATGTCCTACCATGCAAACAAGCCAAAGAAGTTAATAGCACCTATTCAATACAATTTTTTTTATTTTTTTTATTATATATTTTTTTATATATATATAAACAAGAAGTACTAAACAAAATAATAACAAGAACTTAAACAGAACCTATCCCCGGCAACGACGCCAAAAACTTGATAATGGAATCGCAAGTGTACGATTAACTATCGCGTAATAAAAAGATCGAACCCAAGGGATATGTGTTCTTATTATTATAAAATTTAGTACTAAAACAGAAAATAAAAGATGAATATTTGTTGTTGGTTTGAGAACTAGAAAGGAACAATAGCATAAAATAATAAGAAAAAGAGATGATGAATATTAAGCTCTTTGGTTGGTTTACATAGTCTATAAAAACATGCTAGAAATTTCCTACTAAATTCCTGAATTATAAAACCATTATCATGATGCTATAGCCTAGTGTAACTACAAGTTAATTCCTTAAGCATTGTAGATCTTTCTTTTTAATTACTAAACCCAATTCCTTGGCACCTAGTTAACTAAAGAAGAAGATGAAGAAGATGTTCAGGATAACATAAAGTTACGTCCTTCCTAATTCCTTAGCGAAGTATACTTATAACCTTTTTTATTACCTAGTTCCCTTACTACTCACCAAATGGCCTTATGTAATAAGTAATAAGCAAAACCTCTTGGGATCCACAAGATAGAAATTAAGCATAAGGTAATAAAACATGAATGGAAATAAAATTCAGAAATGTAAGAAATAACTAGAACATGTATTATAAACTAAAACAATCCAAAAACTTAAAGAAGAATTTAGCCAAGCATGGCTAAAGGAGACATTGAATTACCCTGGATAGGAGCTCAAATATGGCTTCCCACAAGTCCTAGGAACAATGCTCAAGAGGGAGAAAGAGAGAATACTTTTTGTATTCTAAGTAGGTGTGCTTTACAAGTGAAGAAAAGGGTCCTATTTATAGTAAAATTCCAGCCTCCAGCGCTTGAGCGCTGGCATTCCCAACGCATGGGCGCTAGGATGCATTAAAAATCCACTTTCTGTCCGAGGCCCAGCGCTTGAGCGCTGGCTTTCCAACGCTTGGGCGCTGGGTCAACATCTGACTCATCAGCCAGTCAGAACCCCAGCGCTGGAGCGCTGGGATCCCAACGCTGGAGCGTTGGGACGCTGCTTCTTCATCTTCAAGCTTTTTCTTCCTTCTTCATTCATGGTAATGGGTTTTGATTGCCATAAAATGCCACTACTCAGCCTTGTTTAATTCTGAAACCTTTCCTCCACTAACATCAATTCCTTAAACATTATTTTCCATGTGCTAATTAGAGAGTGATTCTTCATATTCCTCTTTTCCACTTTGGTCCTCTCTTGGTTAGCACTTCAATTTAAGTCCTCATATCCTCTCAATCTTCACTTTAAGTCCTCCACTCTTGTACTTTTACAATTTGGTCCCTGACTTCCTGAAACTTTACACATTGGTCCCTGGACAAAAATGATAACTAAACCAGCTTTTCCTAAAAATATAAAATTGCTATAAAAATTCCTAAAAATATAAAATAAAGCTAGAAAATCTAATAAAATCTAAACTACATGCAAAATGCAAAATAAATATAAAATCTATATAAAAACAATAAAAAACCTATATGTGACTCAAAAATAATAAAATAAAAAGACTAAAAACTACCGAAAAACATCATATAAAATCCACTCATCACTCCCCCTAAGCCTGATAAATAATTTGTCCAAAGGAGATTTCTAATTTTCTACCCTTGATAGATGCTTCTCCTAATTTCTCTAATCTTTTTCTCTAATCATATGCTTCTCCTAATTTCGCTAATCTTTTTCTCTAATCATTCTCCCCCTTTGGCATTAGCAAACAGAATAGAGAATCATTCAGTAAAGCAGATAACGAATAGAAGCATAATATGACAAGACTATCAGCAAATATATGTATATATATATATACATATATTGGAATACGCAAAATTTTAGCAAAGTAAATTTGCAATGGAAGTTTAAATAGATAGAGTTCAGGGATTGAAAGATGTCTTCAGGTGATCAAAGAGTTTGTTTAGAGTCTCCTGCACTAGCCTAAATCTTTCATCCATGTGGCCCTTGATTTCTTTGCGTAAGTTCTCATTTTGGCCTTTCATTTCTTGCCGCAGTTCCTCAGCTTTCTTATCGGCTGCCGCTTGCATCTCTTCAATTTTTTTCCAACAGAGCAATTCTATCATTGTCGTCTGGCTGCACTGATGTGAGAGCATTTGTGTCGACTCCTTCAAGTACTTGATCGTCATGGTCTTGAACCGTTTGTGATGGAGCATCATCCTTAGGCAAAGAATCAGAAATGGGCTGAGCAGATGAAATCACTTCAGCCATGTTGTCAGCTTGAGGCATGCCGCCTGGGAGAGGCTCTTGAAAGGAACTGTGAAGCTCGCCATCTGTTGTATCCATTGAATTTTACTTTGATTCCAAAAATTCTTTGGAGATGGTAACAGTGCGTGGCAACTGAATTGTAGGCATGGCAGGTGGTGAAATCTGTGGGAATGCATTGAAGTTTGGATAGGGCTGTAGCTTGGCCATTTGAGCTACCAGAATGAGCGACCATGGTCCCGATCAAATCACCACGTGATTGATTCCGTGGATTCAGTGGTATGGAATGGTTCTTACATGAACATTGCAGAAGACAGAAATCTCCAAATTATGATACAAAAAATCGTACCTGGTCCGCTCAGTGAATGTGAGTTGAAGATTGTTACAAGCGGGAGGAGCCCATATTCGAGCTTTGACACAGAAGTCGTAGCCAACAAGCTCTACGATTACACTAGGGAAACATATAGCCTTTTCCATAGGAAGTATTCTTAGTTTCCTCCAACAGATTGGCAATATGTAGAGTCGTGGCTTCTTTGGAACATTGACGAGGAAGGTTCTGACCTCTTTTTCCCCAGATTTGGTCTGAAGCGATGATTGAGAGGCTTGAGGGATATGGTCTGGTCTTCACATAGACATTGAAGCAGCCATAGACTTTCATTGAGTGGAAAAAATCTCATTAAGAGATGGATCCGAATCACATGCACAATTTTCTTCATCTATACAAATGGAGTCCTCTGCTTGTTCAGAACTTGCATCCTGCTCCGGACTGGCCACTTTGATAGTGCTTGGAATCATCTTGACTGCAACCGAGCTGATTCCTTTAGTTGCAATCGGAATAAGACATTTTTCTACATTGGACGAGCATCATTAGAGATTTCTTCTGAAGATAGTTGACCCACCTAGACCCAACAATCCCCCCAGCACCTGCCAGCGACCTGCTGCACAAAAATGCCTTCCAGGGGATTCGAAAATGTGACCATGCTCTGATACCACTTGGTGGACCTTTAGCGCTTACCACTACGCCAAAAGCAATTATTTTTTGTTTCAAATAATTAAAATAAATTATTATGTTTTGATAATTAACAATTTCGTTATAACTTGATATTCCTGAGGAAGAACTCCTAACTCGTTGAAAATCTTTATGTCTAGGGAATATTATATTCATAAAGGACTATATAAACCATAAGGCATTATCAATCACAGAAATATGAAAGACAAGCAAATTAAGAAGAAATCGTCCGGGTCCTCGCTGAAGACAATTTCATACGTTTTCAAGAGGAACTATCTGAATGCACAGAGAAAGAAATCAAGCAGAGACAGTCCGACGACTTACTAAAGATCAAGCCTACCTAAGAGTAAACATACATCCTTTGGAAAGCACTAAAGCAGCTATGCTCATCAACACCAAAGTACACGTGATAAAGTTGAAACAGTCCGGTGCTTGAATACACTTTGACCAACAGGAAGACTGTCTTGCCAAAGTTGAGTAAGTCAGGTCACAAGCCTGAAGAGACATCTTCAGCTTTGAAGTATCTCTAGCCTCTATGCAAAAGTAGTTGGGTGACAACCCATCCAAAAGGAGAACTTCAACAGAAGCACAAAAGGAGAGAACGTCCAGCCACTTGCATAGAAAAAACAGCCTGACCGCTGAGAACGTTCGGCACAAGGAGTCCGTCCGCCTATGCAATAAAGTTGACTACCTAACAGCATAATTTAGTTGACTACTCACTCAGTGACAAATTTCTGAAAATTTTGCAAAGACTACGTCTACTATGTCATGATGAAGAATCCGTCTGTCTAAAGCATTGAAGTGCTCAAGAGACATAAATGCCAGAAAGCTTGATTGCTATGAGGTTATGAAGAATCAGTTTGGCAGAAGCACTGAAGAAATTGTTCGACAAAAAATTCAGAAGAATTCATCCATCATAATTGCTTTTTGCTTTAAAGATCATCTACCTCGTCAGCACATTAAATGAAGTACTGTTTATCGCCGAATGAAGAAAAGGACACAATTAATATTTTATTCCTCGGTTCGTCAACTTCTCTGCTTTTCCTCAAATCAAGCTACTTTTTCGGAATCAACGGCGTGAAATTCTGAACATCGTATCTCCTCATGTTCTAATTCAAATCTTCTGTTAAGAACATTTAATGATCCTTAGCTGGCATGCACTGGGATATAATGTCCAAACAAAAGCTCAAGGTTGAATACAGTAACGCACCAGGTGATGTCAACAAAAGAAAACTAATACATGAGAGAACACATTTAATGCTGTACCAGAATTACAGAAGTAGCCGTTACTCACAAGGAAGCAGGAGCACTAACGGATCTATTTTCTCTTCTACGTCAAAGCTCAATGAAGACTTTCTACTGAAGATATAAATAGAGAAGTCAGCTTCCGGAACAACTTGGCGACTTGAACACAACCCATTACATATCTCTACCAAGTTGCCCAAAGAACCAAGCTTCCATTTCTTTAACTGAAAAAGCCTCAAGCCGTATTTTATTGAGTAAAGTCGTCCACATGTGTGAAGAACCCATAGAGGGTTACTCTTATCTTAGTCACATACAAAACAAACAAAGAACCTTAAACTCATATCCTCTCTGTAATCCGCGCTTCATCTTTCTACCCACTTTTACTGAAGAGAATTTTGTAGAACAACAAAGCCAATTTGTAAAGGGAATTAGGAGTAGTCCTATAGAATACTAGTGAGGAGAAGTCCTGAAGAATACTTGAAAGGAGAAGTCCTTAGAATACTAGGAGAAGTCCTATACAATACTTGATAGGAGAAGTGCTTCTAATACTGGGAGAAGTCCCTGAGAATACTTGTACTATTTGATGAAATAGTGGAAAATCTTGGTGAAGCCAAGGACTGGACGTAGCCCTGTCGATTATTGGGGTGAACCAGGATAAATACCATGTGTGCTTTAATTTTCTGTCTCAAGTTAATTTTCCGCTGCGTGCACACACTCTTATATTCTTTGGAAACTAATAACTGTGTTGAATCTACAAAGAAGTTTCAAAAATCAGACACACAATTCAAACCCCCCTTTCTTGTGTGTTTCTCACACTCTCAATTGGTATCGGAGCTTAATGATAGCCAAACCGCAAGTGTACGGTTGATTATCGCGTAATATAAAAGATGTCGAATCCCACATGGATAGGTGTCTTATTCTTAACTTGTTTAGAGCTTAAGCAGAAAAATAAAAAAGATGTATTTTGCATTTGGTTTATAGAACAAGAGCATGAAAAAGCATAAATAAATAAGAAGAAGATGGTGATGAGATTTAAGCACTTGGGTTGAATTACGTAGCTTATAAATTATGCTAGAAAACTCCTACTTAATTTCTGGATTTTAGAACCAAGTTCATGATGCTATAGCCTAATGTTTCAACAAATTAATTCCTTGCAAATGTAGAACTTTCTTCCTAATTACTGAATTCAATTCCTTGCAATTTAGAAACAATCAAGAAGAAGATGAAGAAAGAATTCAGGCCAACATAAAGCTAAGTCTATCCTAATTCCTTAGTGATATATCATATAGCTTCTTTTAAATCCTATTTCCCTTACTACTTACCAATTTCCATTGTTATAAGCAATAAGCAAAAACTCTTGTGTACATCAAGATGAAATGAAGAACAAGGAAGTAAAACATGAACTTATAGCAATATTATTCAGAAACAAGAAGAAGAAAACTAAGACATAAAATATAAACTAAAACAACCCAAGTAACTTAAAGAAATTAGCCAAGCATGGCTAATAGAGGCATCGAATTACCCTGGACTAGGAGCTCAAGAATGGCTTCCCACAATTCCTAGGAACAATGCTCTAAAGGAGGAAAGAAAGAATACTTGTTGTTTTCTAGAGAGGTGTGTCTTACAAGTGAAGCAAAGGCCCCTATTTGTAGTAAAAATCTGACCTCCAACGCTTCGGTGCCGGGATCCCAACGCTTGGGTGTTTGATAAGGAAATTGCAAGTGTACAATTTACTATCGCGTAATATAAAAGATTATCGAACCCAAGGGATAGGTGTTCTTATTGATATAAAATTTAGTACTTAAAAATAAAAGATAGAAATATGAAGTTGGTTTAGAACAAAGATATAACAATAGCATAAAATGATAAGAAATAAGATGAGAGGAATTTAAGCTCTTGGGTTGATTTACATAATCTATAAAACATGCTAGAAAACTCTTACTAAATTTCTGAACTTTAAATTCAAATTCATGGTGCTATAGCCTAAGTTTCTACACCCTAATGGCCTTAAGAAATGTAGAACTTCCTTTCCTAATTACTAACTCCATAGCATTGGTTATTAGTTAATTAGAGAAGAAGATGAAGAAGGAATCTGAGCCAACACAAGATTACGTACATCCTTATAGCATTAAGTAATGCAAACATATAACCTTTTTTATTTCCTATTTCCCTTACTACTTAACAAATGGCATTATGAATAAGTAGAAAGCATGAAACCTTTTGCGCATAAAGATTAATGAAGAACAAAGAAATAAACATGAATAGAAAATATTATTCAGAAATGTAAAAGAAAACTAGAACATGAATTATAAATTAAAACAACCCAAAAACTTAAAAGAAGAATTAGCCAAGCATGGCTAAAAGATTCATTGAATTACCCTGGATAGGAGCTCAAATATGGCTTCCCACAAGTCCTAGGAACAATGATCTTTGAGGGAGAAAGAGAGAATACTTGTTGTATTCTATGAAGGTGTGTCTTACAAGTGAAGAAAAGGGCCCTATTTATAGTAAAATTCCAGCCTCCAGCGCTTGAGCGCTGGCTTTCCCAACGCATGGGCGCTAGGATGCATTAAAAATCCACTTTCTGTCCGAGGCCCAGCGCTTGAGCGCTGGCTTTCCAACGCTTGGGCGCTGGGTCACCTTCTGACTCATCATCTAGTCAGAACCCCAGCGCTGGAGCGCTGGGATCCCAACGCTGGAGCGTTGGGATGCTGCTTCTTCATCTTCTTGCTTGTTCTTCCTTCTTCATTCATGGTAGTGGGTTTTGATGGCCATAAAAAGCCACTAACCAGCCTTGATCAATTCTGAAACCCTTCATCAATTCTTTAAACATTTTTTCCATGTGCTAAATTGGAGAGTGACTCTTCATATTTTTCTTTTTCACTTTGGTCCTCCCTTGGTTAGCACTTCAATTCAAGCCCTCATATTCTCTCAATCTCCACTTTTAGTCCTCCACTCTTGAACTTTTACAGTTTGGTCCCTGACTTTCTGAAACTTTACACATTGGTCCCTGGACAAAAATGATAACTAAACCAGCTTTTCCTAAAAATATAAAATAACTAGAAAAATTCCTAAAAATATAAAATAAAGATAGAAAAACACAAAAAATCTAATCTACATGCAAAATGCAAAATAAATATAAAATCTACATAAAAACAATAAAAAACCTATATGAGACTCAAAAATAATAAAATAAAAAGACTAAAAATAGCCTAAAAACATCATATAAAATCCACTCATCACACCACTATACCCAACGACAGCTTGTCCTCAAGCGAAAAAACTTAAAGAAAAACTCGTCCCTGGGTTTTGAGAAAGTTTTATCTAATTACAACTTGAAGCACAGAAACCTTTCAAAGAAAGCTTAGCAGAAAAGGAAGACATGCATGTTTTAAAGACAAAGAATCAAGAAAGTTAGGCTTGGCTTTTAACATGTTTGAGTTCAACAATTAAGCTCACAAAATGATATTCTCCATGAAAACAAGAAAGCTCAATAATCCTGCCTATAATTCAAATCAAAACTGAAGTAAAGCAACCAAGTGATTTTGAAGAGATTTTTGAAGGTTATAACTTGGCCAAAGGGTTGTTCATTTCAAGGTATGGATTTCAAGACTTGGCAACTCTATTGGCTGACTCAGAATCTGTTGTTAAGTGATTTTCTTGACTAAGAGCTTAAACAATTCAACACAAGGGTTCTCTCAATTTTTTTCTTTTCTTTTTTTTTTTTTTTTTTGAACAAAGTAGTGGAATGTATGGGATGAATGACTTGAATTTTACTCCCCTCATACTCTTTCTCACCCCACTACCTCATTATTTTTTCTTAAGGCACATACCTTATTTTTTCCAACTTTTTCCTTCTTTTTTTTTTTTTTTTTTTTTAGAGAGAAACCCACACAAACAAAGCTCTACAAATTCAGCACATGCATCACTATAACAACTCAAGATTTATCACACAAAGTAGGCTCCAAAGAATGACTCTTTTAAGGCTCAAAAGGGGCTACTAGTGGATATAACATTTCAAGAAAAAATCTGAGTTTTCAAAAATGCCTATAATCTCTTCTCAACTCACAAAGTATACAAAACTCCAATCAACATGCAACACAAGGCAGAAAAATTTCACAATCATGCATTAGAGACCTCAGCTCTCAGAAAAAGATAGGGTAAGTGGTACCCTTTTTAGAACTCAGAAAAAGATTTGCCAACAACCCAACAATCAAGACATCAAAAATCCTTTCTACAGCATGCAATCCTAACTGCTTAAAAACATAGAACTTTTTCACAAAGCAGTTCAATCAGATAAAGTATTCACAAAGCTATAGCAACATCAGAATGGATAATATACTCAAGACTCATGCAAAAAAGAAAATAGAAAAACTAAACTAAAAACTAAAAACTATAAAAATAAAAACAAAAACTAACAAGCTGGTATAGTAACAAATTTCCACAAAGGTCCAAGGGAACCTCAATGTAAGAATCAATTTGAACATTTAAGTTCAAGAGGACTCTCCCTCTTTTTGGAACCTATCCTGTAACATTGAACAAACAAAAGTCTCACAAGCAAAGCTTGCTTGACTTGTTAGTCCCAAAAACAGCACAAAAGATCATGGGTTGAAAATGTGTGTCCACCTTAAAAACAAGAATTCTTGAGTTCCCTAAAAATTAAAACCATTGTAGAAACAAGGGAAAACTCAAAGAACTTTAAAACCTTTCAGAAAATGGTGAACACACAATTTATTAAAAATTAAAAACAGCAAATAAAAGTAAAAACAGTAAACTGCCCGAGCTCCAGCGCTTGAGCGTTGGGGATGCCAACGCTTGGGCGCTGGATTTAAAAGAATTACTGGGCATCAGAGGTCCCAGCGCCTGTGCGCTGGGTTCCAACGCTATGGCGCTGGAAAATAGAAAATAAAAAGCTGGGATTCCAGGGGCTTAGCGCATGAGCGCTAGCCCTCCAGCGCCTAAGCGCTGGGATCAACTGGAACCAGGGGGCTTTTACAGGGGCCTAACGCTCGTGCGTTGGCCTCCAGCGCCTAAGCGCTGGCCCCTCCTGTAGCAACAACATAGAATTCTTTTCTTTTATTTATTTACAAGAGTTGTGCAGAAAATTAAAAAGACATAAAAATAAACTATCCTAAGTTGGGTTGTCTCCCAACCAGCTCAATGTTAAGGTCCGAGATAGACCCTTCCCCTTAATCAATTGGGGGTACTTTTTCTTTTCTTGTTACAAACATCATCTTTGAACTCATCCTCACTTTCAGACTCATAGTGCTTACAAGTACGAAATACAGAAAACTTTACTTTTTCATCTCCTACCTTTAAAGATAGGAGGCCTTCTGCTACATTAATCTTGGCGTTTCCTGTAGCAAGGAATGGCCGCCCAAGAATCAATGGTACCTTGGAGTCTTCTTCCATGTCAAGTATCACAAAATCAACTGGGAAAACAAACTTGTCAACCCTTACCAGAACATCTTCAGCCACCCCATAGGGGTACTTAATTGACCTGTCCGCCAATTGTAAACACATCAAAGTAGGAGTGGCCTCTCCCATGTCCAATTTCCTAAACATGGAGAGTGGCATGAGGTTTATAGAAGCTCCTAAATCACAAAGAGCTGTTGCATTAGGTAGTCCCTCAATTTCCACAGGCAAAGTGAAGCTCCCTGGATCCTTCAATTTTTGGGGCAACTTCTTCAAAACCATAGCTGAACACTCCTCAGTTAACATCACAGTTTCATCCATCTCACTTAATTTCCTCCTTCTAAATAAAATGTCCTTCATAAACTTAGCATAAATTGGCATTTGTTCCAAAGCTTCAGAAAATGGAATGTTAATTTGAAGCCTTTTAAAAATCTCAAGAAATTTCGAGAATTGTTTTTCCAAATTCTTTTTGAAAGCTTTAGGAAAAGGAACTTTGCCAATTTTCTTAGAATGAGGAATTACACTTTCAGCAATTTTTTCAACAACAATAGGCACATTCCTTTCTTCTTCACCACTTACCTCTTGTTCAATTTCCACTACCCTTTCGGGCATAGTCTTACCACTCCTAAGAGTGATGGCAGAAACATTCTCAACATTTTCTTTTGGATTGACAAGAGTATCAGACGGAAAAGTACCTGGAATCCTTTCTGAGATGGTCTTGGCCAGTTGGCCTACCTGGACCTCCAAATTTCTAATGGAAGCTTCATGATTCTTAGCACTTGTCCAGGTCTCATTCATAAATTGCACAGTTTGTTGGCCTATTTCACCAACAATTTCTTCCAAACTCTTTCTTCCCTGATTTGGATTCAAAGGCATTGGTGGCCTCTGATTCTGGAATGGCCTCTGAAATTGTTGCCTGGCTTCACCTTGACCACCCCCTTGATCTCTCCAAGAAAAATTGGGGTGGTTTCTCCAGCTTGGGTTATAGGTGTTGCCATAGGAATTCTGAAAATTCCCCATAGCTTTTACCTCAGCTTCTAATTCAGCCTCCTCCGGGCTCAGTTGAACCCCCTCCATTCTTTTGACCATTGCATCAACTTTCCTGGATAAAAGTTTATTTGAAGCAACAATGGACTCAAAAGAATCAACCTCATAAATACCTTTCCTGATTGCCCGGTCCTGGTTTGAATGAGCAGCTCTTGCAGCAAGTTTGTTGATAAGATCAAGAGCTCCTTGTGGTGGCAAGGCATCGAATGCCCCACTTGCTGCAGTATCCAATTTGTCCCTGGTATAATCATTCAAAGCAGCATAAAATTTCTCTACCTGATCTGCGATAGAGATGTTATGACCTGGGCACCTTCTGAGAAGTCCCTTAAACCTCTCCCATGTCTCATACAAATTTTCAGCATCTTGCTGAATGAAGGAGTTGATCTCTTGCTTCAACTTCCTTATGCGATTGTATGGAAAAAATTTGGCCGTGAATTTTTCAGCCAAATCATCCCATGAAGTAATGCTTCTGAGTGGTTGAGAAGAAAGCCACTCCTCTGCCACATCTCTTAAGGAAAATGGAAATAGCATTAGTCTTACCGTATCCAAATGAGCATCATTTCTCCTTAAGGTGGAGCATTGCCTGGTGAAACGCTCCAGATGTGTATGGCAGTCTTCATTTACACTCCCACCAAATTGGTTTTGACTTACCAATGAGATGAAGTGTGGAGGAATCTGGAAATTTGGCAAAGCATCCTCCGGAACCACAATACTCCCTTCAAAATTGTAGTCTACCTGGGGAGCTGTGATATCACGAAGAGAGCGATTAGCATTCTGCTCTTCCTCCTCCTCTCTCAGCCTTTGAAGTCTAGCTTGGACTTCATCTTCCACCCTTGCATTATAGTCAGCAAGGAGGCGCTCCTCCATTTGTGCTTGTGTTTCAGCCATGGCCCTTGCTAATCTCCTTTGCTCCGCTAATCTGCGATGCAAAGTTCTTTCAATTTCAGGGTCCAAATCAAAATGTCCTACCATGCAAACAAGCCAAAGAAGTTAATAGCACCTATTCAATACAATTTTTATATATTTTTTCTTTTCTTTTTTTTTTCTTTTTTTTTATATGTATAATTATAAACAAGAAGTACTAAACAAAATAAAAATAAGAACTTAAAAGAACCTATCCCCGGCAACGGCGCCAAAAACTTGATAATGAAATTGCAAGTGTACAATTTACTATCGCGTAATATAAAAGATTATCGAACCCAAGGGATAGGTGTTCTTATTGATATAAAATTTAGTACTTAAAAATAAAAGATAGAAATATGAAGTTGGTTTAGAACAAAGATATAACAATAGCATAAAATGATAAGAAATAAGATGAGAGGAATTTAAGCTCTTGGGTTGATTTACATAATCTATAAAACATGCTAGAAAACTCTTACTAAATTTCTGAACTTTAAATTCAAATTCATGGTGCTATAGCCTAAGTTTCTACACCCTAATGGCCTTAAGAAATGTAGAACTTCCTTTCCTAATTACTAACTCCATAGCATTGGTTATTAGTTAATTAGAGAAGAAGATGAAGAAGGAATCTGAGCCAACACAAGATTACGTACATCCTTATAGCATTAAGTAATGCAAACATATAACCTTTTTTATTTCCTATTTCCCTTACTACTTAACAAATGGCATTATGAATAAGTAGAAAGCATGAAACCTTTTGCGCATAAAGATTAATGAAGAACAAAGAAATAAACATGAATAGAAAATATTATTCAGAAATGTAAAAGAAAACTAGAACATGAATTATAAATTAAAACAACCCAAAAACTTAAAAGAAGAATTAGCCAAGCATGGCTAAAAGATTCATTGAATTACCCTGGATAGGAGCTCAAGTATGGCTTCCCACAAGTCCTAGGAACAATGATCTTTGAGGGAGAAAGAGAGAATACTTGTTGTATTCTATGAAGGTGTGTCTTACAAGTGAAGAAAAGGGCCCTATTTATAGTAAAATTCCAGCCTCCAGCGCTTGAGCGCTGGCTTTCCCAACGCATGGGCGCTAGGATGCATTAAAAATCCACTTTCTGTCCGAGGCCCAGCGCTTGAGCGCTGGCTTTCCAACGCTTGGGCGCTGGGTCACCTTCTGACTCATCATCTAGTCAGAACCCCAGCGCTGGAGCGCTGGGATCCCAACGCTGGAGCGTTGGGATGCTGCTTCTTCATCTTCTTGCTTGTTCTTCCTTCTTCATTCATGGTAGTGGGTTTTGATGGCCATAAAAAGCCACTAACCAGCCTTGATCAATTCTGAAACCCTTCATCAATTCTTTAAACATTTTTTCCATGTGCTAAATTGGAGAGTGACTCTTCATATTTTTCTTTTTCACTTTGGTCCTCCCTTGGTTAGCACTTCAATTCAAGCCCTCATATTCTCTCAATCTCCACTTTTAGTCCTCCACTCTTGAACTTTTACAGTTTGGTCCCTGACTTTCTGAAACTTTACACATTGGTCCCTGGACAAAAATGATAACTAAACCAGCTTTTCCTAAAAATATAAAATAAAGATAGAAAAACACAAAAAATCTAATCTACATGCAAAATGCAAAATAAATATAAAA
This sequence comes from Acmispon strigosus, assembly GCA_030819835.1. Taxonomy (NCBI): domain Eukaryota; kingdom Viridiplantae; phylum Streptophyta; class Magnoliopsida; order Fabales; family Fabaceae; genus Acmispon; species Acmispon strigosus. The sequence goes on from JAUAMA010000002.1 coordinate 50,159,593, forward strand.
TCTACATAAAAACAATAAAAAAACCTATATGAGACTCAAAAATAATAAAATAAAAAGACTAAAAATAGCCTAAAAACATCATATAAAATCCACTCATCAGTGTTGGTGCAATTAAATTCCCACGTTCAGACAGAGGCCCAGCGCTTGAGCGCTGGCTTTCCAACGCTTGAGCACTGGGTGCACTTTCCTACTCACATCCTAGTCAGAGTCCCAACGCTTGAGCGTTGGGTCGCCTGCTGGTTCATCTTCAAGCTTTGCCCTACTTCATGGTAGTGGGTTTTCAATGCCTTCAATGGCCTCCACTCAGCCCTTAATCACTTCTGAAACCTCCTTCCCACTACCATCAATTCTTCAACCTTATTTTCCATGTGCTAAATTAGAGAGTGTTGGTTCATATTCTTCTTTTTCACTTTTAGTGCTCTCTTTGTTAGCACTTCATTTCCAATCCTTCAAATCCTTGAAACTTCACTTTTCATCCTCCACTCTTGAACTTTTACACTTTAGTCCTTCCTTTCCTGAAACTTACAAATTTGTCCCTGGACAAAAATGATAACTATACTAGCTTTTCTAAAAATATAAAAATAACTATAAAAATTCCTAAAAATATAAAATAAAGTTTAAAAACCAAATAAAAGCTAATCTATATGCAAAATGCAAAATAAATATAAAATCTACATAAAAAGAATAAAAATCCTATATGAGACTCAAAAATAATAAAATAAAAAGACCAAAAACACCCTAAAAAATATCATACAAAATCTAGTCATCACTTAACCGCTCTGAAAGATACTAACATCTTAACAGGTGTAGAGTGAAAAGATCCATGGTTAATAGGTATATTACTGAGTCAAAAGCAACCATGATCCAAATAACATTGAAGGGAGTACAACTTCTCAGAAATCAACTCAAGAAAAGAGTAAAGGATCTCATAGAGAAGCTGCTCACAAGTAAATTGAAACTTGCAGAAGATTCCACACTTGTCTGAGAAGAGCTAGTTAATGAAAACCATGGTTTTCTGATCCAGTTCATATCTCATCAATGCTGAATCTTCTAGCAAACATATGGAATGAACAAGTTCTCTATCAGAACAAGTCATCTTGATTCATGACAAGCTTACGTTGGAATGATCAAATCAGAAGAATGAAGATGAAACAACACATCCTGCGTTTATGATGCTCACTGACTCTCCTATTCTTGAAGCAAACTAAGAAGTCAAGACTGTGGCAAATCCATGACAAATCGTTTGACCACACTACAAATGATAAAGACGAGGTAACATCAAAACCTTTGATTGTTATATATGATGATCTATCTCTATAACTCACACAGCTATGATGCTAAATATTGCAAATAAACGAAAGAAGGTATGATAGATTACAAAATTGCATGCATCTAAGCGTACATTATTTATGCTACTGAGACAAACAAGGAGAGGTTGAAACACATTATTCAAGCAGGCAAACTGTGCAGATCTAAGTATCTACGGCAAGGTTAAAGAATCTGCCTATAACCATTCTAGGTTAGAGAAACTAAGCTAACCTCGATAATAATCATATAAACTGGTGATACATGTGTGTTAAGCTATGAAGAGAAATGTATTGTCTTGACAATCTATGACGTGTATATATGTACATACACATACGCTGGTGATTGAAATTAATTATATCTTGTTCATAAAAGTAAGTTTCTCAATTATATATATATATATATATATAAAACTAACCAGCTGGACCCAAGAAATTATGGGTACCAAAAGTGTACAATAATTTATGTTGCAGAATTTCACAACACAAAGGAACTTCCATTGCAATAATGATCAACAGAAGCTTATCGATCATGGAATCCAAGTGAAATAAATTTCATCCTACCATGTGATGTTAGGAGGATGATCTCTCCCCAAAGACCTCAGTCACTCCCTCACTAACAAGCAATTGCCTTCAGTATATCATTAAGCACTTAAGATCCAACTTCAATTTTCACTATGACAGAAAGCAAGAAGTAGAAGATCTCTCGGACGAACACACCTTGTTACCATCAGGTCAAGGGATTATGAATATTAAACTATCAAAAGTTAGACGGATACCTTTTTAAGTCCTGTTCTGATAATTTCTCCGTTCCAGAAGAACACTATCAAATTCAATCTCACACCTATTGAATTAGTGAAATTATTCCTGTTCGGTAACACTGTTTGCAAGTCAAAGCACCACATATCCTGTAGTAGACGATAATAACAATCCGACGTTCACCTCAAGGCTCATAACTTATGAGAAATGATGTCACAGGAAGTATTCTCAACTACTTATTTCTTACAAACAATATCACCAGATAGTATACTAATCTTACTTCATACAGATAATTTCTCATCAAATGCTACTAATGAAGCTTTATGGTAAGAACTTTCTATAAGTGTTTGCAGGATACAGACACAAGTATGTTTGAAGCTCTTTCCAAGCTTATTGATTCATCAAGAAGGAGACGAAGCTTACAAATTAAAATTTTTACTGAAAGAATGCTAAGACAACGAAATGACAAAATGTGTGAAGCAAGAAGAACATCAGTGTAGACAATGTCGGACTCAGACAAAGTCTGACAGAAAAGGAGAATGGGACAAGCCAATCAAGGAGCGGTCATCGTCCGTTGATGACTCAGCCTCACAATAACTGCCATGTCCAACTGAGAACGTCTGGGAATAACTGAAAGGACACGATTTGACGTCCACATCGCCCACGTTCAGATTATTGGTAAACAGCTGTATCGTTTCATATACTAGCTTCCTCAACACGCATTAAATCTTTCAACTGCCATGACTGCACATATAAAAATTTTCATTTAATGCGCGTGCAGCGCCCATTCTCTCACATCAACTGCAAAACTAATCATTTCACTACGTGAAACGATTAAAACCTTTTGTATTCCATACACACATAATAAAAGGGCCTGAGAAAAATAAACTTCACACTCACAATTCATTTGCTATCTTCTGAATCTCTTGCTCTTCTCTACCTGCGCTCTTGCTACCACTAATCATTTTTTGCAGAACTCACAAATGGCTCCCAAGAAGCAAATCGCAGCTAAGCCAAAGCTATCCCCTACTCAAGAAGCCATGGTAGAACAAAGAAAGAAAAACTACGCTGCAAATTGCCGTGAACAAGAAGAGAAGATAGGAATACAAAAGTTCCCTGACCTAGGAGAAATAGATCTGGTCTCACCCAGATATCTTGAACTTTCACTCTACAGATACGTCAAAGTTGCTGGACTGAACCTAGTGTTTTTCCAAGATTGGAAAAATCTCATGAAGATTTTAGAAACCCCTGTTCTTGAACCTCTGGTGAAGGAGTTCTTTGAATGTGCTGTGAAGACAAAGCATCTCTTCATCAAGAGCAGATGCATGAGGGTCTTAACAGATGTTGGCCTTGGAGATATTGCCGTCACTCTTGACGTCAAGGTAAATGAAGGGATCATTTACTCACCCAAGTGGGAAACGTCTGCCGTCAACCCCAACTGCATATGGAAGGAAGACCCAAAGACACACGAAAACTATGTCAACAATCTGGTTGATGAATGCAAGTTTCCGCATGCTGTTCTGAGCAAGATCGTAATCCCTAAGGAAGGGGCTCGTGATCTGGTCAACAAATTGTCTCACTGGGCTCTCTACCAAATGATGAACATGCAGAAGATTAACCTTCCATACTTGATCTTTCATCATATGGTAAACACTCTTGAAATTCCAGTATCAAACCTTCCTTATGGTGCACTCATCACTGCTATGATGGGAAAGAAGAAGCACATTGACAAAGAAAAAGAACAAAATGATTTCATTGAACACGACTACGTCTACCCTACCCCCATCAAGTTTGGGGATGTCAGAAAAATGAGGTTAGACATTGACACCTCTGAAGTTCCTGAGAATTTGATGACAAATTGGGAAAAGAAACTTCGCAACAATGATCAAACAAAACAAGCCAAGGAGGCAAGCCCACCTCCTCCAAGAACCAGAACCTCTAGAGCAAAGAGGAATGCCACTGCTGTTGCTTCTCCACTTGCAAAACGGTACCAACTTTCTGATTCTGGTAAGGTGACGGAAATAGAGCCTCCGTCCGATCCCGAACCAAAACGGAGACGTCTAGTAAAGGGATACCAAGCAACAACCACCACTACCACCAAACAAAATAAACCTTCCTCAGAAGATGCCGAAGATACTTTGCCAATAGCCGCTTTGGTGAAGAATGTTAAGAAGGCCACTCTTGAGTCTATTCCAGAAAATGCTCAACCATCAACCACATTTGAAAAATATCTTCCACACATGCCAACTTTGTTTCACGAGTATGTGGAAGACATAGTTGATGTTGAGGATGATGGTAACTGCGGTTACAGATGCATCGCTCAGTGGCTTGGCAGAAATGAAGATGAATGACCAGAAATCAGAAAAGCAATGCTAGAAGAACTCGCTGCCAGACGATCTTTGCACCTGGGCACATTGGATTCTGAAGAGCATCTTGAGGATGTGGGTAGGGCACTAACACTTGCTCCTGGAGAACCTGCTCTCTCTCCCAAGTGGTTCATTGTTCCTGACATGGGACTCCTTTCTCCAACCGCCTTCAAGATCATACTGGTTACTCTGAGTCTTAAGGAGTCATGCACTTATCCACCTCTCATGGGTCAAGTCTCTGTTCCTCCTCCTCTTGATGTAATGTGAAACATTGATAACTGCCACTGGGTAAGAGTAAAGTTGAGCACCAAGTCTCCGCTTCCCTATGGTACACCGCAATGGATGCCTCATTGCTCAAAAGACGCTAAGAAATGGGGTAAGAGTATTGTCCCAAGAATCCTGATGTACAGGAAAATCATTGACCCAACTTATGTGCGTCCTGCCAGAAACACCAACAAGCCTTCTAACACTGAGTCCGTCCGGACTAGTAATAAAGGTCCAGAAATGCTGTCTCCACCAAATCCTACTCATCCCTCAACCTTACAATCTCAGAATTCTCTTCCTACTGAAGCACCTTCTACAAGTGAAGTTCGTCCACTGGACGTTAAACATACTAGTCCTACTGAAACAAACACCTTAGAACCAATGGAGGTGAATGCAGCAAACCTAGAAGCTAATTATTGCATCTGTCCGTCTGAGGAAGAGTGTGCTCATCCAGCCACAACGAAGAAAGTCAGGTTTGCTAGAACAAGGACAAAGTCACGTGCATCCAAGGCCACTAATCCAAAGAAAAGGCAGAGGATTGAAGAAAAAGAAGAAACTGTAGATGAAGTCATTCATGGAGTCGATCTAGATCTATCTTTAGATGAGATTCTGGCTAAACCAACAAAAGCCTACGGCAAAAAATTCTTCATCTGAATCCAGACCAAACTGTGTCGCTCAAGCGCCTCACTCATCCACTCAGAAGGAATCCATCAAGAAAGAAATCAGAATCTTCCTGGCTAACATTCCATAGAAGCTCAAACGAAGCATCACGTCACTTTCATTGAAGACTCCCAGGATGCTTCTGACGGAGTATGCTGTATAATTTTCCAGTCTACTTCTAGATCTGATGGGTTATGATTTCTGCATTAAGGCACGTCTTTGGTCTCCACCAGCTCATGATGGCATCCCATTCATATTCTCCAGGCACCCCAGGTATGACGTTTTCCACCACAATTGTGAACTGTCTGTGTTCAGACACGTTCATGTAAGCACCATACCAAACAATTTGATTCATGGCGTCAAAAACGTTGTGATTCTATCTGGATCATGGTCGCTTATTCTGATTGCTAAACTACCCCAACCACAACCATATCCGTCATTTCCCACAGCCACACAAAGTTCACCATCACACATGCCAACCATAAAGTTGCCTCAAACAGATACAATCTCCAAAGACTTGCTCAACACACCTCCAAATTCCATGGGTACAACTACTGATGCTCCTCAGAACCCTCTTCAAGAACATATCTTCACTGATATTCCTGAAGATCCTCTGAGTAATGTGATCTCCACTGCTCAACCAATATCAGTTGCCTTGCCCAAGGACATCTCTCACGAGGAAGCTGAAGTTCCAGCACAAGATGGTGTCAACACCAATGCTCTTACCACAGAACAATTCGATGCTCGAACCCAGCTTGTCTTGTTGAAAGAAAAACTTGATGAGGTACAAGCCATTCATGCCAAAGAAATCAAAAAGCTGTGAGATGAGATGAAGAACCAAAATCAGGAAATCCGAAAGGATATCAAGGAGCAGATGGATGCGCAATTTGGGATGGTGCAATCAACGCTAAATCGACTGTTTGATCATTTGAAGAAGTCCTTCGATCCCTAAACTCTCCTTTCAGTCCTTTATTTGAACAATCTTACTCTTATTTTGTTGCAGTTTTGGCTATATATATACATATCTAATTCAGTTTTACTTCTGGTCTTAATTTTTTAATTGCCGTAATTTTCTTTTGATAATGCCAAAGGGGGATAAGAGTAGAGAAAAAGGTTAAAAGAGAACAAGAGTAGGGAAAAAGGTTAACAGAGAACATAAGGCTAAGAATAGAGGATTAATATCGCATTAGAAGAGAATAGAGCAAAAGGGGGTAAAGGGGAAGAAAAATAGAGAAAATGTAGCACTAATTTAGGGAGAGTAAACTAGAAATATAAAGAAATTGAGTTGAGAATATATGTCAAACTCAGGGGGAGCAAAGGAAATGAGAATTTAAAAATTCAGGAAAATTATTTCTCTTAAGTGAATATCATCGTTTGACAAACATAAAAATGATATCGTTTGCAAGTCCTTTCAAGATCGATCATGTTTTTCTAGATAATGAAATATTTTAAGGAAAACAACCTATCTGTAAAACCGTAGCACTCACTCTAAGAAACATTTTTTTTTTCTGGTTTAACAAGTAAGAATATATATAAACCTTTTTCTCGAAAGAAATTGTCATTATCAAAAAGGGGGAGATTGTTAGATTCAAGTAATTAAAATGAATTATTATGTTTTGATAATTAACAATTTCGTAATAACTTGATATTCCTGGTGAAGAACTCCTAACTTGTTGAACATCTTTATGTCAAGGGAAAATTTGTGAAGAAGGTCTTGCTCCTGACCCTGGCTGTGGTTTTGATGACGACAAACTCATCAACAAAAAGAAGAAAAGAAGACTTCAAAGAATCAAGCACTCAAGTCCATCAATAGTCTAGAAGTCTTAGTATTAGGTGATTTATGCTTCCAAAGGTTTATTAAAGCATAAAGGCTCTTAAAACACCTAATCTAATCAAGTTAAGTGTTTTCATAACTTAAAATAAGTAGAAAACCTTAAGCAAGTCTTACAGATCAAGTTTCTGGAAAATGGGCTTCTGTGTAATCGATTACACCATTATGGTAATCGATTACACCTAGGCAAGTAATCGATTACTCAAGTCTTGTAATCGATTACATGTTTGAAATTCAAATTCAAATTGAAACGGTCACTTGTGTAATCGATTACACTAAGTATGGTAATCGATTACCAGAACGAAAAAGTGCATCTTTTCATGAACCATTGTGTCCCAAACCTTTTGAAAAGGGTTGTGATGATTCAAGGACATTTCCCTTGCCTATATAAAGACCATTTGAGTCCAGAAAACATACAACACACAACACACACGAAATATACACATTACACATGAGAAAAACACATTAGGCCAAAGCTTTGTCAAAATTAGTTCATCTTTTAGAACTTAAATCTTTTGGAGCCTAAATTCTGAGTTCATGATCTTCATGTTTACAAGAACACTTTAGTTGTTCATATCTTGAAGAACTCAGAATTGTATTATGCTTAAAAGCCTTAAAAGCATAATCTCTCATGTTCAATCCAATTGTGTGTTAAAGGATTGAAACAGCCAATTGTAATATCTTCTTCATCTCTTTCTGTAAGATTGAGTTCTTCACCATGGTATTCGGTGAAAGGTTGTTGTCACTGAAAGTGGTTTACTTTCAGGGTTTCGATTGAAGACAAGTTTGTCTTCAAGGTCTGAGGGTGGTTTGCCTTCAGGAACTGAAAGCGGTTTGCTTTCAGGGGCTGTTGAAAGTGGTTTGCTTTCACAGGTTATTGGTAGAAATTCTTGGGGTCCTTGGGTTAGGAACTTGTAAGAAATTCTTATCAATAGTGGAAAAATCTTCAAGGGGTTTTCTTGAGGGACTGGACGTAGCCTTCGGTGGATTGAAGGTGAACCAGGATAAAATTTTGTGTGTGATTCTCTTCATCCTTCACATTTACTTTCAAGTATCGTACATATCCGCTGCAATCACAACGATCATTTCGTGATCATCTTAAACTTGAAAGTAACAATTTCAATAATGCGAAAATTGGGGCAACACTGATTCACCCCCCCCCCCTCTCAGGTTGCTCTCTGTTATAACAAAATTATCTTCATAAAGGACTGTATAAACAACAAGGCATTATCAAGTCACAGAAATATGAAAGACAGGCAAATTAAGAAGAAATGGTCCGGGTCCTCACTGAAGAAACAATTGCATACGTTTTTAAGAGGAATTGTCAGAATGCATAGAGAAAGAAATCAAGCAGAGATAGTCCGACGACTTACTAAAGATCAAGCCTACCTAAAAGTAAACAGACATCCTTTGGAAAGCACTAAAGCAGCTATGCTCATTCAACACCAAAGTACACGTGATAAATTTGAAACAGTTCGATGCTTGAATACGCTTTGACCAACAGGAAGACTGTCTTGCCAATGTTGAGTAAGTCAGGTCACAAGCCTGAAGAAACATCTTCAGCTTTGAAGTATCTCTAGCCTCTAAGCAAAAGTAGTTGGGTGACAACCCATCCAAAAGGAGAACTTCAACAGAAGCACAAAAGGAGAGAACGTCCGGCCACTTGCATAGAAAAAACAGCCTGACCGCTGAGAACGTTCGGCACAAGGAGTCCGTCCGCCTATGCAATAAAGTTGACTACCTAACAGCATAATTCAGTTGACTACTCACTCAGTGACAAACTTCTGAAAATTCTGCAAAGACTACGTCTACCATGTCATGATGAAGAATCCGTCTGTCTAAAGCATTGAAGTGCTCAAGAGACATAAATGCCAGAAAGCTTGTTTGCTATGAGGTTATGAAGAATCAGTTTGATAGAAGCATTGAAGAAATTGTTCGACAAAAAATTCAGAAGAATTCATCCATCATAATTGCTTTTTTCTTTAAAGATCATCTACCTCGTCATCACATTGAATGAAGCACTGCTGATCACATAATAAAGAAAAGGACACAATTAATATTTTATTTCTCGGTTCCTCAACTTCTCTGCTTTTCCTCAAATCAAGCTACTTTTGTGGAATCAACGGCGTGAAATTTTGAACATCGTATTTCCTCAACGTTCAAATTCAAATCTTCTGTTCAGAACATTTAATGATCCTTAGCTAGCATGCACTGGGATATAATGTCCAAACAAAAGCTCAAGGCTGAATACAATAACGAGCGAGACGATGTCAACAAAAAAAAATTAATGCATGACAGAACTCATTTAATGTTGTACCAGAATTACAGAAGTAGCCGTTACTCACAAGAAAGCAGGAGCACTAACGGATCTATTTTCTTTCTACGTCAAAGCCCAACGAAGACTTTCTACTGAAGATATAAATAGAGAAGTCAGCTTCCGGAACAACTTGGCGACTTGAACACAACCCATTGCATATCTCTAACAAGTTTCCCAAAGAACCAAGCTTCCATTGCTTTAACTCAAAAAGCCTCAAGCCATCTTTTATTGAGTAAAGTCGTCCACATGTGTAAAGAACCCATAGGGCCCGTTTGGTGGACAGGATAAACAGAGACAAGATAGGATAGTAATCATATCTTGTTGTTATCTGCTGTTTGTTGCGCCAGCAGGATAGGATAACACTATCCTGTCCCTTATCCTATCCTGTTCATCACGTGTAAAAGTTATTCTGAGGGGGAGCTAGGATAGAAATTATCCTGACAGGATAGGATATCAGCTTTTTGTTTGTTTATTACCATGACCCAAAATTAATTTCAATATTTATATTTTATATAATTATAATAATATTAATTAATAAATATAATTTTTTGATTTTAATAAAATATTAATTTTATTACTTATCTATTACTAATTGTTATTGTTAAGTTAAATTATTTAGTTACTGATAAACTTAATTAAAAAATAAAATTATTTATAAATGGTGAAAATATTGGATTTAATCATATAAAATAATTAAATTTTCATTACCACATACTACTACGTAGTAAACATTATTTTTGGTTATTTATATTATAATAAAAATACACAAAATAATTTTTCACTAACAATAATATAGGCTACTCATATATATACGTAATAATTTTTTAATAGTAAATATAGACTAATTTTATTTTATCATATGATATTATTTAAAATTATTTCTCTACTTATATAATTATAATTAATAATTTAAATATAAAATATTTTTGAAAAAATAATATCTTGTAATAATTTTTATCATTAATCACCTATCTCTACTAAGTTAAAACCCATTGGATACATATATAATAATTTTCATTAAAATAAACTCCCTTCGAAAAAATTAAAATAGCCGAATTAATAAAAAATAATTTTATTTTAGTTAATATGAAAAAATAAGCTATTTATAAAAATTTAAAAAAATTAAATTTAATAGAATAATCACTTTTTTAAAAAAGCTATTTAGAAAATTAAATTTTAAAAAATATTATGTATTTTTTATTTCAAGAAAAAATTGATACATTTTTTATTGTTTGTATCATATCCTATCAATATCCTGTCCACCCCAAACGCATGATATGATAAGAGTCTATCCTGCTCTTATCATATCCTTTGTTTATCAATCCTTTATCCTATCTTGTTCTTCTCCTATCCTGACAACCAAACGAGCTCATAGAGTGTTACTCTCATCTTAGTCACACACAAAACAAACAGAGAACCTTAAACTCATATCCTCTTTGTAATCCGTGTTTCATCTTTCTACCCACTCTTACTAAAGGCATAGCATCTTCCGGATCGATAGGTGAGGAATTTGTCTATTTAGCAGTAGTGAAAGAAGTTATCTTTTGATGAGCTTTTACTAAACGTCTTCGTTTGGGCTGGGGAGCGGACAGTGTCGCTTCGGCAATCTGAGCGGATGAAAACGCCTTTTCAGGTGCAGATCTCTTGGAACTTGTTGATCTAACTGCGGGCAGTTCCTGTGCTGTTCTTGATGGCGAAGATGCTGCTTCTTTAGCCAATTTCTTCTTTGCCCAATCATAGAGAAAGTTGTCAGGGACAGCAGATGTGTCGATAGCAAGCTTCATTTGTTGAACATCCCAGAACCTGATTGGAGTGGAATACACATAGTCAGACACTATGAACTCCATTTGCTGCTTCTCCGTATTTATGAGATTCTTCTTTCCCATCATGGCAGTGATGAGTGCACCATATGGAAGATTTTTTTTTGGAGTTCTGCAAAGTGTTTAGCATGTGGTGGAAGATGAGATATGGAATGTTGATCTTTTGATGATTCACCATTTGATAGAGAGCCCAGTGTGAAAGTTTGTTGACTAAATCACGAGCCCCTTCCTTCGGAATCACTACTTTTCTTAGTACAGTGTGGGGAAATACACATTCGTCAATTAGGTTTTTGACGGTGGCACTGATTCCTTTTGCTTTTGGATCTTCTTTCGAGATGCAGTTGGGGTTAATAGTGGACGTCTCCCATTTATTGGCCTACTATTTTTAGAGATATTAGAGCATTTGTGGAAAGGTGCGATCGCTGTCAAAGGACTAGAAACATCTCAAGAAGAAATGAGATGCCCCAAAAAATGATTTTGGAAGTTGAGCTTTTTGATGTTTGGGGCATTGATTTTATGGGACCCTTCCCTCCTTCTTTTGGTTGCCAGTATATTCTTGTGGCTCTGGATTATGTATCAAAATGGGTTCAAGCATCGGCTCTTTCCACAAATGATGTTAACGTGGTCTTGGACTTTTTAAAGAAAAAGATTTTTACCAGGTTTGGGGTGCCAAGGGCAATTATTAGTGATGGGGGAAAGCATTTTTGTGTCAAAGCTTTTGAAACCCTTTTGAAAAAGTATGGTGTTCACCATAAAATTGCTACCCCCTATCACCCCCAAACTAGTGCCCAAGTGGAAGTTTCCAATAGAGAGCCATGTCAGCCCTTTTGTCCGATTTTTAACAGCAGACTGACGGAGGGCAAACACTGCTCTTCTGAAATTCAAAGAGGGTATAAACCATGTCAAATATACTTGGGGGATACATTTTGCAAAACTGTGAAACATCAGGGACTAAAACTGCTTTTTAACCTAAATTTAATTAACAAAAACTTATAATTTTAAAAGTGTAACAAAAAAAACTAACATTTATTTAATTTTATACATTTTAATATTACAAAGTAGAAACTTACTATGAATATATATGGTTCATGGGCTCTAAATTAGTATCTTGTGTAGATTAATCAGCAATGATTGCGTTTGGGTACTATTTTTTCCAGTATTTTCACTATATTGGGTGTCATCCTTACTTGTAAATGAATTACTTGAGAGATGTGTTCTCATGCTATCAGAGTTATAAATAAATTTTATTTAGCAAAAAAATATTACTTAGTATTGAAAACATCGGATAGTGTTAATTATTATTCAATAATTTTAAAAATAATTTTCAATATAATTTACATACATCATTTATAATAATAAATTAAATAATATTAATTATTTTTCATTCAAACGCTTTAAATACAATTAATGATTTTTCATTATTAAGTAAATTTATTATTAAATTAAGAACTCCTTATTTTTTTTTTTAAGTTTCCTTATATATACTTACAAAATTTAATTAAGAAAATTTTCTCCACATCCATCGACCTATAAATTAATGAATTAGTAAAATTTAGTTTAGAAATGACTAGGTTGCGTAGTGGTTCAGCTCTTCATCTCTTAAGTAAGTAGTTATGAATTTGATCCCAACTCTTGTGAATAGGCAAACTCATAGGCCAGCCTCCTCCTACGTAGCGCACTAACTGTGAGGTGAGAGATTTACCTCATGACTATCGGGAAACACGGTCGGTTAACACTATAAAAAAAAGTAAAATTCAATTTAAAAAGTAGAAAGTAACATTTGACAACGCTAACTAATTATACTTTATTTGAAAACCTTAAATATAACTTAAAATATTTTTTATCATTATATGTATTAAACAAAACCAATTAATAATATAATACAAAATATTTTATCTATGTATATTAATCAAATTTACTCTGAAACAATCAATGGCAAAATTATTTAATTACTACTTCTATAAATATTTTTTATATTTAATTATTTTTATATTATTAAATATATTAATTATTAAAAAAATCTCACAAAAATATTTACAAATATAAATAATTAACTCATATATAAATATGTAATAATAATAAGGATAATAATAATCAAGAAGATGTTATTGCAGCCTTAAATGTAATTTAGTATTTCAACCATTTATTGCACTGCAATCTAATTTTTTGTATGCATATTTTAGTACAAATGCACATTATTTCCTAAATATGAAATTAGAATTGTCCAATCAGTTCCAAATTATTCCGCTCTTGCGTTTCACCCATTTCTAGCGATACTTTCTCTCCTCTCTCACATCCACCCGTTTCAAGTGACACTTTCCTGGAATTTTTATGGATTTAGTCCACCGCTCACTATTTGTATTCATGAATCTCTCTCACATCTGCTACGAGAAAGAAGGACAAGGTAAGAGATCCGAGATGGGGAGGTTTATTATACATTCCTATTTCTTCTTCTGATGTATTTCCACTTCCTATTTGCCTATAAGTGTTCTAGAACCTCTACCCTAGGATTTGTAAGAAAATCTGCAGCCCCTATTTATTCGCAAAGGCAGCAATTTTGGATTCTAGGATTTCATCCATGAAGGAGACGATCATCAGTAGCTGGCACCATGGTTCTCAATTCCATCTGTTATTCTGAGGGCTTTGATTCCAAGCAGTGGTTGTTTAAGGGATTCAATTCCGAGTGGTGGTGGGTTGAGGACTTCGATTCCCAACAGTGTGAGAAAGACGATCCAGAACATCAAGGAGACCACGGGTAATCACAGGAAGGATGAGATTTATGCAATTCTCAAGGAGTATTTCATGGATTCCAACGATACTTCACAGAAGCTCCTCCTTCAGGGTAAAATCATTTCCTTATGTTTCTTTGGTGTCATGTTATTTCAATCTTGATGCTCAAATCTTTGTTTTATCTGTCAGATACATATTTATAATTTTCTTGTTGTTCATTTTTAAGCTACCAGTCTTGAAGATTTTATGAAGCAGTGTAAACCATTGTTCCTCGAAAGTTAACAATTCTTCACAGCAACGCGCTACTGAGAACATATGAGAGTAATGATATAAATGATTCTCAATATACTCAAAAGAAAGAGGTATAACACCAGAACCTTTTTAACACTATTGAGCATCATTTGAACCTTTTCAAGTTTATCCTACACTAGCATTGAAAAGGTTCTGGTGTTGTAGCTCTTGCTTAGAATATATTGAGCCTCATTTGTGAAGTTGCTCTCATATGTTTTCAATAACAAGTTGCTGTGAAAAATTATTAACTTTAAAGAAAAACAGATTTAAATTGCTTCATAGTATCTTTAAGACTGGTAGTTGAAAATGAAAAAAATATAAACATGTATCTGACCGAAAAAATAAAGAGTTCAACATCAAGATCAAAATAACTCGGTTGCAAAGAAACATAAGGAAATGATGATGCTCAGAAGGAGCTTCGGTGTAGTCTTGTTGGTATCTAAGAAACACTCATTGAGAATTGCATAAATCTCATCCTCCCTGTGATTACCCGTGATTTCCTTGATGTTTTAGATGGTCTTCTTCACACTGCTCGGAATCAAAGCCCTCTACCCACCACCACTCTAAATTGAAGCTGTTAACTCACCACCGCTTAGAATCGATGCCCTCAAAAATAAAGATGGAATTTAGAAGCATGGTGGCTGCTGCTGATGCTCCTCTCCTTCATGGATGAAACCCTAGAATCCAAAATTTTAGCTTTTGCAAAGAAATTGGGATAGCAGAGCAATTTACAAATCCCGAGGCAGAGCTTCTAGAACACTGACAGGCAAATAGGAAACAATAACACATTTGAAGAAGAAATGGGAATGTAAAATAAACCTCTCCATGTCGGGTCTCTGACCCTCTCCATCTCCTTCACATCAAATCTGTGAGAGATGCTTGAATGTAAATTGTAAGTGGTGGACTAAGTCCATTAAAAATCTAGAAAAATCATTAGATTGTCCTTGACCAGAGAAACCTTAAACACCTCGGAAGGACCCATATCTTCAGCAATCACCTCAGCCTTATATATAAATTTTTTGTGCGATCTTTATTTAAATAAAAATATATTTAATAATATAAACAATCATTAAATATATAAAATAATTACAAAAGTACTAATTTATTAATTTTGGCATTGATGTTTTCAAAGTAAATTTGAGTAATATATATAGAGAAAAAAATTTTATATTATATATATTAGTAGGTTTAGTTTAATACATATAATGATAAAAAAATCATAAATTATATTTAAGGTTTTCAAATAAAATATTAATTAGTCATTGTTTTCATCAATACTTTCTAAAGTGGATTTAATTTTTTTCGGTGTTAACCGTGAATCCCCACAGTCGATGATCGTGAGATAAATCTCTCGCCGCACTATCAGCGCACTAAGTGGTAAGAGCCTGACTTATGAGTTTTTTTTCATTTGCAAGAGTAGAGATTTAAGCCCCCAACTTCTTGCTTAAGAGATGAAGTGGTGAACTAATTCGCCTCAAGCTAGTTCTAAAATGAACTTTCTAATACATTATTATATAAATTGATGGATATGGAGAAAAATTTATTAATTAAATTTTGTAAATATAAATAAGGCAACTTCAAAAAAATATGTAAGGAGTTCTTAATTTAATAGTAAATTTACTTAATAATAAAAAGTAATTAAATGTATTTAAAGCTTTTGAATGATATAATAATTGATATTATTTATTTTAGTATTATATATGATATATGTAAATTATGTAGAAAATAATTTTTGAAAATTATTACCAATTAACACTATCCAATGTTTTCAATACATGGTAATATTTTTCGTCGTAAACTAAAATTTATTTAGAATTCTAAAAGCTTAAGAACAGTGATAAAATACTGATAAAAATCATTTACAAGCAAGAATGACACCCAAAATACTGATAAAAAATTACACTAAGTCAACCATTACTGATTAATCTACCCAAGATACAAGTTTATGATTAATCTAAGATATCATAAATTTTATATTTTTTGCTACATTTTTAAAATTATAAATTTTTGTTTTATTAAATTTGTTTTTCATTCATAGTTAATATAATCATGGAAATGTATGTATTTTTTCTATTAATTATTAATATGATAAATAATATATACCATTATTATTTATATTTAAATAAATTAAATAGAATTGAATTAATATTAGCCTAAATACTGCCTCATGTGAATGCTACTAATAAACTACTCTTAATAAGTTTTCTTTTTATGGGTTTTTTCACAATTAATTTATAATATATTCATAAAAGTAATTGTTTAAAACTATGAAAAATTATTAAACTTTAAATAAAAAAAATCGAGATGGCTATGCTTTCTACCAGAGTTGTTGGTCGAGAATCTAGGTTACCGCCTGAGATTCTATTGCCATTGTGTAAGACCCTGAATAAACTAAATAATTAAATAATTATTTAATCAGCCGATGCATACCTAGGTATGCCTGCAAGGAAGAGTTAAAGTCAAGAGCTATTCGGATCATCATAGCGAGGTTTTCCAAACGACAGTTCGTCCTAGGACCGATCTTAACTAGATTTGAAATTCGAGCGATAATAAGAAGTTCTCACTATCTCCGTGACGATAAGTGAAGAATTTCAACAGGAACAGTTGTAATATTGTTATGGTTTCCTATCAGACTCGGAAAAGGCATTTATCGCTAGCGAGACTTTCAATAAAAAATCCAGCAAGCGCAACAGACTACTTCGAGACTTCGGATCGAAAATCCTGGAATCATCAAATGACTTTGTTCGACGTAACGGATCCAGTGGAAGTAATAAAACACACAAGAAAGGGGGGTTTGAATTTTTGTGTAGTTTTTAAACTTCTTTTCTGTTACAAACAACTTAGTGGATTCAAATAATAATAAGAGTGTATGCAGCGGAATTTAGTTTAAAACTGAAAAGTAAAGCACGCAGAGTATTTATCCTAGTTCACCCCCTTAATCGACAGGGCTACGTCCAGTCCTTGGCTTCACCAAGATTTTCACTATTTGATCAATATAGTAGAAGTTGTGAAGAAGATCTTGCCTCTGACTTCGGATGAGGTTTTGATGATGACAAACACATCACAAGAAGAAGAAAAAGAATGACTTCAAAAGAAGAAAAAGGAAGACTTCAAGAACCAACTCAAAATGTCAAGATCATATATTAGGGTTCTATTTATCAAGTAAGTCTTGTAACTTAGTGTGCTATGCTTTATTAAAGTTACATTGCATATGAAGGCTCATAAGTAATCAACTAATTAAGTGCAGCGTGTTTTCAAAGGAAAAAATTATGTAGAAGCACCTAATTAGTGATTAAACATAAAGAAACCATGTTTTAGGCTTGCAGTAATAGATTACCAGATTTCAGTAATCTATTACCAGGCATAGCGTAATCGATTACCAGAATAGCGTAATCGATTACATGTTTAAAACTGAGTTCTGGACTATAGCGTAATCGATTATCAGAATAGCGTAATCGATTACACAGTTTGAATTTTGAATTCAAACTACAACGGCTAGTTGGTAATCGATTACCAAACTAATGTAATCGATTACCAACACGACAAAAGTGTTATTTAATGAACCAATGTGTCTCACAGCGTTTGGGAAGGATTTTAATGGTTCATAGGCAACCTCTAGTGCCAAATATATGTTGTTTCATGAACCAATGTGTCCCAAGTCATTTGGAAAACATTGCAATGGTTCATTAACAACCTCTAGTGCATTGGATGTGTTGTTTCATGAACCAATGCATCCAAAGTCATTTGAGAAGCATTGAAATAGTTCATGAACAATCACTAGTGCCTATAAATAGTCCATGAATACTCAGAAACGAATTAATGACTTATGCCACAACTTTCACATTCATTAAAGTCATCATTTTGAGTTCTTGTTCTCTAAATGTCAAAGAACACTTATGCTGTTCAACTATTGAGAACTCAGAATTATTAAGAAGCCTTCATTGCAATTTCCTGGAGCATACAAACTAAGATCAATCCATATAGTCTAGAGGGTTGGATCAGCCATAGGAAAAGCTTCTTCATTAACCGTGGTATTCGGTGTTGACTTCACTGTGTGATTTAGTGATGGGAAAAGGTCCTCTGAATCGGGTTGATTCAAAGTCCCCGTGGTGATTCGGTGTCATCAGAAAGTGGTGTGCTTTCTGAGGTTTGATAGGTCCTCTTAGGGTCCTTGGCACAAGTATTGCTAAGAAGACTTGATTAATCAGAAGCGGGTTTCTTCAGGAAGATTGATAAGAGATCTTAGGGTCCTTGGTGCAAGTATCTGTAAGAGTACTTGATCATTGTAAATCTTCACTAGGGATTCAGTGGAGTGGTTCTTCGGAAAGTGGTAATCTTTCTGAAGGGTTCTGACTTTACTGTGGTACTCAGTAAAGGGTTTGACTCAGACGGTGTGATCTGTTCTAAGTGTTGTAATCAGTTCACTGTGTGATTTAGTGAGCGGTGATTTTCAAAAAGTGGTTTGCTTTCTGGTATAGAGGAAAATCTCTGGTGTTAGTACAGATAGCAACCTGAGAGGGGGGGGGGGGTGAATCAGTGTTGCCCCAATTTTCGCCTTATTGAAATTGTTACTTTCAAGTTTACGATGATCGTGAAATGATCGTTATGATTGCAGCGGAATTGAGCGATACTTGAAAGTAAATATGAAGGATAGAGAGAATCACACACAAGAGTTTATCCTGGTTCACCTTCAATCCACCGAAGGCTACGTCCAGTCCCTCAAGAAAACCCCTTGAGGATTTTTCCACTATTGATAAAAAACTCTTACAAGTTCCTAACCCAAGGACCCCAAGAATTTCTACCAATATCCTGTGAAAGCAAACCACTTTCAACAGCCCCTGAAAGCAAACCGCTTTCAGTTCCTGAAGGCAAACTACCTTCAGACCTTGAAGACTAACCTGCCTTCAATCGAAACCCTGGAAGCAAACCACTTTCAGTGACAACAAACCTTCACCGAGAACTACGGTGAAAACCCAACCTTACAGAAAGGGATGAAGAAGAGTTTACAATTGGCTGTATCAATCCTTTAACATACAAGTGGATTGATCATGAGAAATTATGCTTTAAGGCTTTAAAGCATAATAGGATTATGAGTTCCTCAAGATATGAACAACTAAAGTGTTCTTATGAACATGAAGATCATGGACTCAGAATCTAGACTCTTGAATGTTTAAGTTCTAAAAGATGAACTAATTTTGACAAAGCTTTTGGCCTAATATGATTTTCTCATGTGTTGTGTGTTCTCTTGTGTATGTTTTGTGTTCTGGACTCAAATGGACTTTATATAGGCAAGGGAAACGTCCTTGAAGCATCACAACCCTTTTCAAAAGGTTTGGGACACAATGGTTCATGAAAAGATGCAACTTTTCGTGTGTGTAATCGATTACATCACTTAGTGTAATCGATTACACTAATAGCCGTTTCAGTTTGAATTTGAAATTCAAACATGTAATCGATTACAAGCCATGAGTAATCGATTACTTGCCTAGGTGTAATCGATTACCAGAAAGCTGCAATCGATTTCCAGAAACTTGATTCTTTGAGACTGGCTTAAGGTTTTCTACTTCTCTTAAGTTATGAAAACACTTAGCTTGATTAGATTAGGTGTTTTAAGAGCCTTTATGCTTTAATAGACCTTTGGAAGCATAACTCACCTAATACTAAGACTTCTAGACTATTGATGGACTTGTAGTGCTTGTTTCTTTGAAGTCTTCTTTTCTTCTTTTTGTTGATGAGTTTGTCGTCATCAAAACCACATCCAGGGTCAGGAGCAAGACCTTCTTCACAATCTCCCCCTTTTTGATGATGGCAAACACATTCTTGATACTTGAAGATCATATATGCATTCTTGATGCTGAACTCCCCTATTTGATGGAATCTAGTATTTCTGATATTTCTCCCCCTTTCTAATGTACTTGTTGAACTCCTGCATATGATCTTTAAGAGAACAGAGCCTCTCTCCCCCTTTTGACGTCATCAAAAAGAAGAAAAGACCAAAAATTTACAGGCATACATATATCCATACAAGTATATTGCAACATAAAGCATGGGGGTAGGGGTAAATAAGTAAAACGCGAATAGAACAGAAGCATCCAAACATAGCATTTAACCGAAAAAGTCACATAAAATGTGAGTAAAGTACAAGAAGAAATAAATAAACATGAAAAAAACTTCTAGAAGACTAAGTACTAGTAGGAGAGGCATCATCATCAATGGTACGCACGGGTACTAAATCCCGACCATTATCATGAATTTGACGAGGAAGAAGAAAGATGCCAAAGTCATTGGTGATGTTGAGCGAGGGAAGAATGGATGTGTCCACACGTTTGAGATGAGAAGACCGCGTGTCGTAAAGCTTGGCGATAGGCACTCTGGAGTAGAGAAGGAGGCGGGAGATGATCGATGCATAAGGAAAAGACTCGGCCATGTCACAACATCGCAGCATGTGATGCATGACTAAAAATGCCCAATTAATTTTGTGGCAATGAAGAATGCCATATAGAACTTGTAACTCAAATTCGCTAATGTGAGCGAGAAGAGTTTCTTCAGGCAGAACCACTTTATTGATGAAATAGTGGAGTAGATGATTGTTTGTCGTGAGGACATCAGTGTTGTAGGGGCAAGAGGTAGTATGAGGTGGGTGAATTCGTTGGAGGTCGACCGACTCAAATCTACAAAGTGATTTATAAAAGGAGTCATGGCTGTAGTCAGACCAGGGACAGGGGAGGTTAGGACCTAAGAGAGCACCGGATGAAGGAAGTCCAAGGCAACGACCAAAAGAGGAAAGCGAATGTCGAATAAGAATTCCCTTAACAGAACTTTGAAATCCATCTTGCAGAGGTTCTAGGTTGCAATAGAAGACTTTTACTAGTTCTGGGTAGTAGGGATTGCTCATAGTGATAAACTCCTCAAGATTTTGATAACGGAGATATATGGGAAATGTGTGACCATTTTCAACGAAGGAGTCCAGATCACCAAACAAAGGCTTACGGATGAGTTGATTTATGAATCGTGAAACAAACCTCGTTCTTTGGTGTGTGGATGTGAGAAGTCTTGTAAGGTTCATGGGCCGAGAAGAACGAGAATGATAGGGATCCATAGTAGTTTTAGGATGAGATTAGTGAGAAAGATTAGCAGCACCTTAGAAAGGTTTTGAGGACAAAATGTAGAATGGTAGGAACGGAATTTGATCAACTAAAGCTGTTGTTTAAATAGACTCGAGGATGTAATCGATTAAAGCAGTTGGATAATCGATTACTGGACAGTTATCCTGAGTTTAAATGTCAAAAAGTGGAGGGAAAACTGAAATTCTGGCAGTTTTTCGAGTATGTAATCGATTACTGCAGTTAGGGTAATCGATTACTGCAGTTAGGGTAATCGATTACATCAGTTGCAAATTTGAAAAATTTCAAATTTTGAACATGTAATCGATTATAGCAGTTATGATAATCGATTACTCAAATAGTTCTAGCAGGCACGAGGACTTAGAGCGTGGATAATCGATTACAGGACCTATGGTAATCGATTACTATGACAATTTCATAAGTTCTAAGCTCTAGAGTCTTATGTAACATATTTAAATATAAACACTTAAGCACATAATCTATCCAAATGCATATAAACATATATTCATCTTAAAGATTATGCAAATAACATGTTACCTTAAATGTCATGCTCATCTAATATGCCTAATTCTCTTCTTATCTTGAAGAATGATTCCTTAGGAAGAGGCTTAGTAAAGATATCTGCTAATTGATTATGTGTATCCACAAATGAAATCTCAATATCTTTCCTCATAACATGATCTCGAAGAAAATGATGTCGTATATCAATATGCTTAGTTCGAGAATGCATGATAGGGTTTTTAGTGAGATTAATGGCACTTGTGTTGTCACATTTGATTGGAATGCAGCCCATCTCTAAGCCATAATCTTTGAGTTGTTGTTTGAGCCATAGAGTTTGTGCACAACAACTTCCTGCAGCAATGTATTCTGCTTCTGCAGTACTTAGAGCAACACATGCTTGTGTCTTGCAAGACCAAGAGACAAGAGCATTTCCTAACAAGTAACAAGTACCACTTGTACTTTTTCTTTCAGTTTTACAACCAGCATAATCAGAATCAGAATACCCAATCAAATCACATGCACTTCCTTTGGGATACCACAAACCAACATTTGTAGTTCCTTTCAAATATTTGAAAATCCGTTTAACAGAACTCAAATGTGATTCCCTAGGAGATGCTTGATATCTAGCACATAGACACACACTAAACATAATATCAGGTCTACTTGCAGTTAAGTATAGAAGAGATCCGATCATACCTCTATATTTGGTAGTATCAACTTGAAAACCGGATTCATCTTGATCTAGATACGTGTTAGACCCCATTGGTGTAGCTATGGCTTTGCAATCATCCAAATCATATTTATTTAATAATTCCTTGCAAAACTTTGATTGATTGATGAATATTCCATCATTTGATTGCTTGATTTGCAACCCAAGAAAGAAATTTAATTGTCCCATCATGGACATCTCAAATTCTTCTTGCATCATATTAGAGAAATCTTTACAAAGAGATTCGTTAGTTGCACCAAAGATAATATCATCAACATAAATTTGAACTAATAAGGTATTACCTTCGGTTCTTTTGATGAACAAGGTTGTATCAGCCTTGCCTTTTTGAAATCCTTTATCACAAAGGAAAGTACTTAATCTATCATACCATGCACGAGGGGCTTGCTTAAGACCATAGAGTGCTTTCTTTAATTTGAAGACATGTGAAGGAAACTTTGGATCTTCAAATCCTGGAGGTTGCTTCACATAGACTTCTTCTTGAATGTATCCGTTCAGGAAAGCACTTTTGACGTCCATTTGATACAAAGGAAAATTTAAAGAACAAGCATACGCTAATAACAATCTTATGGCTTCCAACCTTGCTACTGGTGCATAAGTTTCATCAAAATCTATACCTTCTTCTTGATTATAGCCTTGAGCAACTAATCTTGCTTTGTTCCTAACTATGATACCATTTTCATCTAATTTATTCCTAAATACCCACTTTGTTCCAATAACATGTTTATCACTAGGCTTAGGGACAAGTTCCCAAACTTGATTCCTTTCAAATTGGTTTAGTTCTTCCTGCATTGCTACAATCCAATATTCATCCTCTAGAGCATCATTTACTTTTGATGGTTCTATCTGAGAGACAAAGGCCATATTCAAAACTGAATCATTTAAGCGTAGCCTTGTAGAAACGCCTCTAGAAATATCACCAATAATATTATCAACTGGATGATCCTTATGGGTTCTCCATTCCTTTGGAAGTTGATAAGTATTACTTTCAATGTGCTCTTCTTGTATTGGATTCTGATCTCCATCCTTTTGAGAATCTTCACTTACAATGATATCTTCTTCTTCATTATCTGGAAGATTGACTTTATCTTCTATTGAAGATTTAGATTCATCAAAAGAAACATGTATGGATTCTTCCACGGATAGAGTTTTCTTATTAAAGACTCTATATGCTTTGCTTGTTAGAGAATAACCAAGGAATATACCTTCATCAGATTTTTCATCAAACTTACCAAGGTTTTCCTTTCCATTATTCAAGACAAAGCATTTTGATCCAAAAGCATGTAGATGAGAGATGTTTGGTTTCCTTCCTTTGTAGAGTTCATAGGGGGTTTTCTTAAGAATAGGTCTAATAAGAACTCTATTGGAAACATAGCAAGCAGTACTTACAGCATCAGCCCAGAAATATTTAGGGAGACTTGATTCACTTAGCATGGTCCTTGCTAATTCTTCAAGTAATATATTCTTCCTTTCTACAACACCATTTTGTTGTAGTGTTCTCGGAGTAGAGAAATTATGTGATATTCCATTTTCATCACATAGTTCTTGGAATTGTTGATTCTGAAATTCTCCACCATGATCACTTCTAATAGAAGAGATCTTTAAAGACTTCTCATTTTGAACAAGCCTTGCATATCTTTTGAATGCATTGAAGGCTTCATTCTTATGAGACAGAAACAATGTCCATGTAAATCTAGAGAAATCATCAACAATAACAAGTGCATAGAAATTACCTCCGAGGCTTTTTGTTCTAGATGGTCCGAACAAATCCATATGTAACAATTGAAGGGGCCTTGAAGTCGAAACTATGTTCTTTGGTTTGAAGGATGTTCTGGTTTGCTTCCCTTTTTGACATGCATCACAAAGCTTGTCTTTTTCGAATTTTATCTTTGGAAGCCCAACAACTAGATCATGCTTGACTAGTTTGTTTAAATGATCTATGTGAATATGAGCAAGTCTTCTATGCCATAGCCATGAATCACTATTATTCTTGGCCAAAAGGCATCTCACATTTTGTGGAATTTATTCCAAGGAGATCATGAAGACTTTATTTACTTTATACCCAGAAAACTTAATTTCTTTGGTTTTCACATCTTTCACAACACATATATCATTAATAAAACCAACTTTCAAACCTTTATCACATAGTTGACTAATACTCAGAAGATTATGCATCAAACCATCAACGTAAAGAACTTTATCAATGACTGTTTGAGGGGATGTGCCTATTCTTCCAATACCGAGTATCTTTCCCTTTTGATTGTTACCATATGTGACAAAACCTTTTTCTCTAGGTATAAGAAATGAAAATTTGGTTTTGCCTCCTGTCATGTGTGATGAGCAGCCACTATCAAGATACCATAAATCCTTTGCTGCTTTCATACACACCTACATGACAAAGTTCAGACATGGGTATTAGGAACCCAACAAGTCTTGGGTTCTTCTAAGTTAACATCCTTTCTAACCCAAATGTACTCCCTATTTGGTACTCCTACATGTTTGTAATAACATCTACTAGGGGTATGTCCTACTTTGTTACAATAAGTACAAGAATAATGATTGTAACTAGTTGATTGTCTAGGAGTGGAATGGGTCTTCTTAGGAGGTCTATAGGAGTTGTTCTTTCTATTGTTCATACTTCTAGATGAGTTTCTCTTAATACCTTTAGAAGATCTTTCCATCATGTTTGGTTTTACAAACACAGTCTTCTTGACTTCCTTAGTCTTTGGGTGAGAAGTATATCCTAGACCTGACTTGTTATTTGAATGTCTTTGTACACTTAGAATATCATCTAACTTCTGTTTTCCTTTATTGAAGTTATTTACTCTTTGTTGAAGATTATCTATCTTTTCTTCTAAAGAATTACACTTAGTGCATTTATGTGTAATATCTAGTTTAGATTTCACTATGTCTAATTCCTCTTGTAAGGTTCTACACTTACTTTCTAAGGATGAAATCAAATCATTTTGCTTAGTGCTAATCTTGGAAAATTCTTGACATAATTTAAACATATTCTCCATAGCAAACTTCAAATCATGAGAAGACATAGAATTACCACTAACCTGGGAATCTTCAACATCTGAGTCATGTGAAGCCATCAAAGCAACTTGTGCTTCTTCTTTGTCAGAATCTGATGATGAACTTACTTCATTAACATCCCAAGCCAAATATGCTCTTCGTGTAGGTTGATCCTTCTTTTCGAATTTTTCTCTTAGACCATGTCTCTTTTTCTGAAGATTTGGACAATCTGACTTGAAGTGTCCAGGCTTGCCACATTCGAAACATGTGATCTTTTGAGACGAAGAAGACTCATTGTTCCTTTGGAAAGATTTATTGTTGTTGAATTTGACATTTTTCCTTTTAAGAAACTTTCCAAAGTTCTTTACTAGAAGATTCAAATTTCCATTGTCTTCTTCTTCAGAATCTGCATCATAATCTTCTTTGATGCTTTCTTTTGCCTTTAGGGAGATTGATCGATACTTCTTCTCATGTTGTTCATGTTCTTCTAAGCGATTCAATTCCAACTCATGTTCTTGGAGTTTTCCAAAAAGAGTTGCAAGAGTCATATTTGATAAACTCTTCTTCTCAGAGATGGCTGTAACTTTTGGTTGCCATACTCTTGTAAGTGATCTTAGAACTTTCATGTTCAAGTCACTGTTTGAAAATTGTTTTCCAAGAGCAATCAAATGATTAATCAAATGAGTGAATCGTTTTTTCATATCTAGTACCTTTTCTCCTGGAAGCATTCTGAACATTTCATACTCCTGAGATAAAGTATTTATCTTTGATCTCTTGACTTCATCCTTTCCTTCATGAGTCACCATCAACGTATCCCAAATTTCTTTAGATGAAGTGCACGTTGATACTCTGAAAAATTCGTCCATGCCAAGAGCAGATGTAAGGATGTTCATTCCTTTGAGATCATATTGAACCTTCTTCTTTTCTTCTTCACTCCAAGTACTTTCTGATTTTGGTTGTGAAGTTCCTTCTTCATCTGTTGTTACAGGCACAAAGGGACCTTCTTCAATGGCTTTCCATATTCCTGCGTCTAATGACTTTATGAATATCTTCATCTTGATTTTCCTGAAGTCATAATGTTCTCCATTGAAGAATGGTGGCCTGTTTATGTTGAATCCTTCATTTGTTCCATGATTGGAAGAGGATGCCATCTTTTCCCGGATCTTAGGAATAACTTACCTAAACTTCCGCTCTGATACCAATTGTTAGTACAGATAGCAACCTGAGAGGGGGGGGGGGTGAATCAGTGTTGCCCCAATTTTCGCCTTATTGAAATTGTTACTTTCAAGTTTACGATGATCGTGAAATGATCGTTATGATTGCAGCGGAATTGAGCGATACTTGAAAGTAAATATGAAGGATAGAGAGAATCACACACAAGAGTTTATCTTGGTTCACCTTCAATCCACCGAAGGCTACGTCCAGTCCCTCAAGAAAACCCCTTGAGGATTTTCCACTATTGATAAAAAACTCTTACAAGTTCCTAACCCAAGGACCCCAAGAATTTCTACCAATATCCTGTGAAAGCAAACCACTTTCAACAGCCCCTGAAAGCAAACCGCTTTCAGTTCCTGAAGGCAAACTACCTTCAGACCTTGAAGACTAACCTGCCTTCAATCGAAACCCTGAAAGTAAACCACTTTCAGTGACAACAACCCTTCACCGAGAACTACGGTGAAAACCCAACCTTACAGAAAGGGATGAAGAAGAGTTTACAATTGGCTGTATCAATCCTTTAACATACATGTGGATTGATCATGAGAAATTATGCTTTAAGGCTTTTAAGCATAATAGGATTATGAGTTCCTCAAGATATGAACAACTAAAGTGTTCTTATGAACATGAAGATCATGGACTCAGAATCTAGGCTCTTGAATGTTTAAGTTCTAAAAGATGAACTAATTTTGACAAAGCTTTTGGCCTAATATGATTTTCTCATGTGTTATGTGTTCTCTTGTGTATGTTTTGTGTTCTGGACTCAAATGGACTTTATATAGGCAAGGGAAACGTCCTTGAAGCATCACAACCCTTTTCACAAAAAGCAAACATGAGATAAGAAATCCAGTCTTTCACTAAGATTTCGAATAGCTGTCCCGAATTCAAGTTGATGAATCCTTTCCATTTTTCGGTTATGTATGGAAAGATAGAAATAAAATGACTACTATTTTGGGTATTCACTTAATCTTGTTAGGATCTTGATAAAGAAAAAAAAAACTAATGAATTTAAAATTTGTTCTTTGGCCAAATTACTCCCCTAGCTTTCGTCTCTCAGTGTCAGTGTCGGCCCAGCAGAGTGCATTTTGTCTCTGTGGACCGAGGAGAAAGGGAGCTCAGCGGCAAGAGGATTGTAACATGAGAGAAGCAAGGAAAAAAGGTTTGGGACACAATGGTTCATGAAAAGATGCAACTTTTCGTGTGTGTAATCGATTACATCACTTAGTGTAATCGATTACACTAATAGCCGTTTCAGTTTGAATTTGAAATTCAAACATGTAATCGATTACAAGCCATGAGTAATCGATTACTTGCCTAGGTGTAATCGATTACCAGAAAGCTGCAATCGATTACACAGAAGCCCATTTTCCAGAAACTTGATTCTTTGAGACTGGCATAAGGTTTTCTACTTCTTTTAAGTTATGAAAACACTTAGCTTGATTAGATTAGGTGTTTTAAGAGCCTTTATGCTTTAATAGACCTTTGGAAGCATAACTCACCTAATACTAAGACTTCTAGACTATTGATGGACTTGTAGTGCTTGTTTCTTTGAAGTCTTCTTTTCTTCTTTTTGTTGATGAGTTTGTCGTCATCAAAACCACAGCCAGGGTCAGGAGCAAGACCTTCTTCACATCTGGGTGATCAGAGGACTGGACGTAGCCTTCTGGGATTGAAGGTGAACCAGGATAAAATCCCTGTGTGTTCTTCTCATCCTTCATCTTTTACTTTCAAGCAATTACAATATTCCACTGCAATAACGTTCTTGCGTTACAACTCTAATTGCGCTGAAAGTCATTCTGTACTATTACGCGAAAATCGGGGGCAACCTTATTCACCCCCCTCTCAGGTTGCTATCTAGACTTACACAAGTATTCTACAGGACTTCTCCGAGTATTCGAAGGACTTCTCCTTGCAAGTATCATACATGACTTCTCCTGGTATTAGAAGGACTTCTCCTCACAAGTATTCTTTAGGACTTCTCCTGACTAGTATTCTGCAGGACTACTCCTGGTTCCTTTTCAAGGTGGCTTTGGGGTTCTACAATGATCTCTTCAAGAAGATTTGGGTAGAAAAATGAAGAATATTTTATAGAGAGGATAAAGATTTAGGTTCTCTGTTTGGTTTGCGTGTGAATAGGATAAGAGTAACACTCAATGAAATCTTCACACAGGCGGACGACTTAACTCAATTTAGGATGGCTTTGAGATTTTGAGTTATGGCAATTAAAGCTTGCTTCTGTGGGCAACACAGACAGCATAAGAGCTGATTTCGTGTTCAAGTCGCCAAATTAATCTGAATGCTAACTCCTCTATTCATATCTTCAGTAGGATGAGCAATGTGAGCTTGAAGATGATTCGAAAATAGTTTTGTTAGAGTTTATGTTCCTTGTTAGTAATGGATACTTCTGCAATCCTGAATGAGCATTAAATGCATTCTTCCATGCATTTATTGCAGCATTAATTGCTTTGGTTGACTTCGTCTAGCCTATTAATGGTTTCAGCCTTGAGTTTTTTTGGGCATTGAATGCTAGTGCATGCCATCTAAGCAAGCATTAAATGTTCTAAACAGAAGATTTGATTTTGATGGTTGAGAAGATACTACATTTAGAAGGACTCTCTTTTGACTCTGAAAAGGTTGCTTAATTTTCGGAACAGTAGAGAGGTTTGCAGAAACGAGGAATAAAGTATTAATTATGTCCCTTTCTTCATTCTGCAATCAACAGTGCTTCATTTAATGCTTTGACGAGGTAGATGTTCTTTAGTGCTTGAAGCAGTTATGACAAACGAACTATTCAGAATCTTTTTGAAAGAACTCTTTAATGCTTCTACCAAACGAATTCTTCAATCTGTCTTGACAAACGAATTCTTAAGCAGTGTTACCAAACCTACTCCTTGAGCGGACGTACTCCTTTAGATGAGGTGTCAATCAAGCACTTTGTTGAAAAGCCAGACGTGAGTCACTAGACTGTCTTCACATGAATGCTTTCTTTGTATGTCTTTGACAGCATTTCCTTCAGGATGTATGTAGTGATGACCGGAAGATTTCTCCTAGCATACTGATTCTCTTGATAATTCTTTGAGATTCATTCAGTTCTTCCAGTAGATAGATATTCCTGGATATGAGAAATTTCACTGTGTTAGGAATTTTATCTCTAATGATATTAAACCTTAAAGAAATTGTTGATTATCAAAACATAATAACTCATTTAATTGTTTGAATCTACCAATCTCCCCTTTTTTGATAATGACAATTTCATTGGAGAAAAAGGTTTAGTAAAAGAATATTTCTTGAAATAAGTACTTTGTCATTTGTCAGATGAAAATGGTTTTTCTTTTAAAATGTTTTATTATGTAGAAAAACATGATCGATCTTTAACGGTACATAAACAAGTGCAATTTTGTTCTTGGGCGGACGGAGACTTATATTCCAAGATTTAGCTTTGCTCCTTGAGTTTATTTGTCCCTGCTCCCCCTAAATCTGATATTCCTTAAATAGTTCAGTTTATCACATGATTTTATAGTGAGCTCCCCCTAAACTAATACTATAGGGTTTATTTTATCTTTTAAGTTTTAATCCTCTTTTCTTTTAGGGCTTCTCCCTAGAGTTTGTTTCCTAATTGTTGCTACTGCTCCCTAGAGTTTGTTTCCTAATTGTTGCTATTTCTCTGCCTAACTTTTTCTCTACCTGATTTCTTTTCCTTTTTCTCTACCTGATTCTTCTCCCCCTTTGGCATTATAAAAAAGAAACATACGATAAGGCAGAAAATAACGAACTAAAACTGAATCAGAGAACTATATGTATAACTGCAGAGAGTAATTGTTACAAGATAAGAATAAAATTGTTCAAGATAAAAAGATAAGAGAGTAGAGATCAGTTGTTCTTCTTCTGTTGTTCAAGGCATCTCCTCATCATTGCCTCTAAGGCTTCAAATCGTGCATCCATATTTTCAGTGAGTGTGTGTGTCACAGCTTGGGTGCGGTTGATCACTTCTCCCCGCAGCTCCTGATTCTCTTTAGCATTTGTTGAGCAGGCTTCCTCTATTTTCGTTGTTAGTTTTATCACGGCAGCTTTGGCATCAAAAGAGTCCTCAGCAGACGAATTTGCATTCGTGTGCTCTTGTGCAGGAATTTCCTCAGCTTGAGGAAGATCATTTTTTGAAAGGGAAACTGATATGGGTTGAGCAGTTGTGATCTCAACACCCAAGGCATTTTTTGAAGTGGCAGTTGCAGAAGCTTCACTAGGAGAGGATGGAGATGCATCACTGGGACTTTCCTCAGAGTCCGAAGATGTGATGAACACATCTTTGGATACAGTTATAACTTGAGGCAAAGAAATAACTGGTGCATATGATGGAGAGCTTTTTGGAGGTGTAGAAGCAGTTGGCAGAGGATCAGGTTGAGGCATTGCAGTAAGTAGAATAAGCGACCATGATCCATGTTGAAACACAACGCTTTTAACGCCATGAATCAGTCCGAATGGAATGGTGCTTATATGAACGTGTCTAAAGACAGACAGTTCCCACTCATGGTGAAAGATGTCATACCTTGTTCTTCAAGCAAAGCAGATTTGGATACCTTCAAGGGCAGGAGGAGACCATAGACGGGCTTGAATGAAGAAGTCGAAGCCCAGTATTTCCATAAGCAGGTTTGGAGCATATATGGCATTTACCATTGTGAGAATTCTAGGGATATGCATGGAAATCGGCGTAACATTCCGGCGAGATCGTCTTGGGGCATGAACAGGGAAGGTTCTTGTTGCATTCAGCATACGTTCCTCAGGTTGAGAGGCTTGGACA
This sequence comes from Acmispon strigosus, assembly GCA_030819835.1. Classification (NCBI taxonomy): domain Eukaryota; kingdom Viridiplantae; phylum Streptophyta; class Magnoliopsida; order Fabales; family Fabaceae; genus Acmispon; species Acmispon strigosus. Next base: position 50,191,315 of record JAUAMA010000002.1, read on the forward strand.
ACGCTCTCCTGTTTACCCTTAGGTGCAGAAGATCCTTCAGCAGCCACTTGCTGAGAACTCAGAGTCTCATCCAGAAATATATCTTGATCAGCAGCGTGTTTATCAGCTTCCTTCGGTTCAACCTTTTTATTCTTCCTTGGGTTGGAAATCTTGACTGCACGAGTCTTGATTCTTTTTCCAACACCTCTTACCTTCTTAGGAGATGCATGTTCTTCTTCAGTCGGATGAATCAATTTAGGATTTTCTGGACGTGCTGCTTCAACATCAATTGGACTGGCAGCAGTTCCTTTGCTTTGGCTTGTTTGTTTAACGTCAAGTGGACGAATTTGATCCTCTGTCTTTGTAACTGATGAGTGGATATTATCTGATGTTTTTAGGTTGTTTTTAGTCTTTTTATTTTATTATTTTTGAGTCACATATAGGATTTTTATTATTTTTATGTAGATTTTATATTTATTTTGCATTTTTCATGTAGATTAGATTTTATTTGTTTTTCTAACATTATTTTATATTTTTAGGAATTTTTATAGCTATTTTATATTTTTTGGAAAAGCGGGTATAGTTATCATTTTTGTCCAGGGACCAATTTGTAAAGTTTCAAGAAATCAGGGACCCAAATGTAAAAGTTCAAGAGTGGAGGATTAAAAGTGAATATTGAAAGAATTAAAGGGCCAGAATTGAAGTGCTAGTAAAGAGAGGGCTAAAAGAGAAAACGAAAAATATGAAGCAACTCTTTTCAAATTAGCACATGGAAAGTAAACTTGAGGAATTGATGGTAGTGGAGGATAAGTTTCAGAATTGATTAGGGGCTGAGTAGTGGCCTTTGAAGGCATTCAAAACCCACTACCATGAAGGAAAGAAAAGCTTGAAGATGAAGCAGCAGCGACCCAACGCTCCAGCGTTGGGATCCCAACGCTCATGCGTTGGGACTCTGACTAGGAGATGAGTCCGATTCTCACCCAGCGCTCAAGCGTTGGAAGGCCAGCGCTCAAGCGCTGGGCCTCGGACAGAAAGTGGAATTTTAATGCATCCCAACGCCCAAGCGTTGGGAATGCCAGCGCTCAAGTGCTGGAGGGTGAATTTTTACTATAAATAGGGGCCTTTTCTTCATTTGTAAAACACACCAATTTAGAATACAACAAGTATTCTTCTTTCCTCCTTAAGATCACTGTTCCTAGGAATTGTGGGAAGCCAAACTTGAGCTCCTATCCAGGGTAATTCAATGAATCTTTTAGCCATGCTTGGCTAACTTCTTCTTTAAGTTTCTTGGGTTGTAGTAATTTATAATTTATGTTTTAGTATTGTTTCTACCTTTCTGAATAATATTTTTAAGTTCTTGTTTTAATTCCTTGTTCTTAATTTTATCTTGATGATCACAAGTGTTCTAGCTTATTGCTTATACGAATGAGAATTGGTAAGTAGTAAGGGAAATAGGAATTAAAAAAGGCTATAAGTATATATCACTAAGAGATTAGGATAGACGTAGCTTTATGTTGGCCTGAACTTCATCTTCATCTTCTTCTTTAGTTAACTAAATTGCAAGAAATTGGGTTTAGTAATTAAAAAGAAAGTTCTACAATTTGTAAGAGATTAACTTGTAGATATAATAGGCTGTAGCATCATGAACTTGGATTTAAAATTCAGAAATTAAGTAGGAACTTGCTAGCATATGTTATATTATATGTAAACCAACACAAGAACTTAATTCTCATCATATTTATCTCTTCTTTATGTTATGCTATTGTTCTTGCTTGCTCTAAAACCAACAACATATATTCATCTCTAATTTTTCTGCACAAGTGCTAAATATTATATTAATAAGAACACCTATCTCTTGGGTTCGATCTTTTTACTACGCGATAGTCAATCATACACTTGCGATTTAGCTATCAAGTTTTTGGCGCCGTTGCCGGGGATAGGTTCTTTTCAAGTTCTTGTTTTTATTTTGTTTTGTACTTCTTGTTCATATATAAAAAAAAATATATATTTTTGCCTAACCGTTTGCTGCCATGTGGAAAGAAGATCCTTTAGAGACTATAATCTCTGAGGGGTTGGATTTTGAAGATATTGAAAGCAATGACGAACAGGTCATAGAGATGGCAAGATATCTCGAAGCTGCCCATTTTTTCCCTTCAAAGGAAAATTGGGTAGAGGAGCTGAAAAGAGAAGAAGAAGTTCAAGAGGAAAAGAGGGAACTGAAGCCCTTACCTTCTACCCTTAAGTATGTATTTCTTGAGGAAGGTAACAATAAATTAGTCATTGTGAGTAGTTCCCTCTCTTCTCTTGAAGAAGAAAAACTGGTAAGAATCCTTAGAACTCATAAATCTGCTTTGGGTTGGACTATTGAGGACATTAAGGGCATAAGCCCCACTGTTTGTATGCATAAAATTTGTTTAGAAGAACAAGTTAAACCTGTAGTCCAACCCCCAAAGAAGACTTAATCCTGCCATGAAAGAGGTGGTAAGAAAAGAAGTAATTAAGTTGCTTGATGCAGGGATCATCTATCCCATTTCTGATAGTGAATGGGTTAGTCCCGTTCAGGTAGTTCCCAAGAAAGGGGGAATTACAGTGGTTCCGAATGAGAATAATGAATTGATCCCCACCAGGAAGGTAACTGGATGGAGGGTTTGTATAGATTACCGGAGGCTAAATTCTGCCACCCGGAAAGATCACTTCCCCCTTCCCTTTATTGATCAAATGCTTGACAGGTTGGCTGGCCATGAGTATTATTGTTTCTTGGATGGGTATTCAGGATACAATCAAATTGTTATTGATCCTAAGGATCAAGAAAAAACTGCTTTTACTTGCCCCTTTGGGGTGTTTGCTTATAAAAGAATGCCTTTTGGCTTGTGTAATGCTCCAGGAACCTTCCAAAGATGTATGTTTGCTATTTTTTATGATTTAATTGGTGAATGTATGGAAGTGTTCATGGATGATTTTTCTGTATATGGCCCCAACTTTGACAAGTGTTTGAGCAATTTGGAAAGGATTCTAGTTAGGTGGCAAGAAAAGAATTTGGTACTTAATTGGGAAAAAAGTCATTTTATGGTAAAAGATGACATTGTGCTTGGGCACAAGATTTCTAAAAAAGGGATTGAGGTAGATAAAGCTAAAACAGAGATTATTGAAAATTTACCTCCTCCCACCAATGTTAAAGGTATAAGAAGCTTTCTAGGTCATGCAGGTTTTTATAGGCGATTTATAAAAGATTTTTCTAAAATTGCTAAGCCTATGACAAATCTCCTTGAAAAAGAGGCTCCTTTTATCTTTAACGATGAGTGTTTGACTGCTTTTAAATTACTAAAGGAAAAACTTGTTTCAGCCCCTATCATTGTTGCTCCCCAATGGGATTTGCCTTTTGAAATAATGTGTGATGCTAGTGATAATGCAACAGGGGCTGTTCTTTGTCGAAAAAATGGAAAAGTTTTGCATGTGATTTACTATGCAAGTAAGGTTCTGAATGAAGCTCAAAAAAATTATGCTACAACTGAAAAGGAGTTGTTGAGCGTAGTTTATGCTTTAGACAAATTCAGACCTTACGTTTTGGGTACTAAAGTTATTGTGCATACTGACCATGCTGCATTAAAGTACTTGTTTGCTAAGCAGGAAGCTAAACCCAGGCTGATCAGGTGGATCTTACTCTTGCAAGAGTTTGATCTCGAAATTATGTACAGGAAAGGGAAAGACAATGGTGTAGCAGACCATTTGTCAAGACTTGAAGAGGGGAACTCCGATCCAATTCCTATTCAAGAGGAGTTCCCAGATGAGAGGCTTTTGGCTGTCCAAGAGATAGCTCCATGGTATGTACATTTAGCCAATTTTAAAGCTGCTGGTGTGTTGCCTCCTGATTTAACTTGGCAACAAAAGAAAAGATTTCTGTATGATGCCAAATTCTTTTTCTGGGATGAACCTTATTTGTTTAGAGAATGTTCTGATGGGATCATTAGAAGATGTATTCCAGAAAAAGAGCTTGAGGCTGTTTTATGGCATTGCCATGGCTCCGATTATGGAGGCCATTTTTCTGGTGAGAGGACTGCAGCTAAAGTCCTCCAAAGTGGTTTTTATTGGCCTACTATCTTCAAAGATAGTAGAGAATTTGTGGAAAGGTGTGATCATTGTCAACGAACAGGTAATATCTCTAGAAGGAATAAGATGCCCCAAAATATGATTTTCGAAGTTGAGCTTTTTGATGTTTGGGGCATCGATTTCATGGGACCTTTTCCACCTTCTTTTGGTTGCCAGTATATTTTGGTTGCTGTTGACTATGTTTCTAAGTGGGTTGAAGCATCAGCCCTTCCCACAAATGATGGAAAAGTGGTTCTGGATTTTCTGAAGAAAAGGATCTTTACTAGATTTGGGGTGCCAAGGGCGATTATTAGTGATGGAGGTAAGCACTTTTGTAATAAAGCTTTTGAAACTCTTTTGAAAAAATATGGTGTTCATCATAAAGTTGGTACCCCCTATCACCCCCAAAGTAGTGGACAAGTAGAGGTTTCTAATAGGGAGTTAAAAAGGATTTTGGAAAAAGTAGTTGGTATCTCAAGGAAGGATTGGTCAAAAAAATTAGATGACACCTTGTGGGCTTACCAAACTGCGTTTAAAACTCCTATTGGAACCTCTCCTTACCAGTTGGTTTATGGTAAGACTTGTCATTTACCTGTTGAACTTGAGCATAAAGCCTTTTGGGCGTTGAAAATTTGAACATGGATCCCAAAGAAGCTGGGGATAAAAGACAGGTACAGGTACATGAGCTGGATGAATTCAGACTCCAAGCATATCACAATGCTAGGATCTACAAGGAAAGAACAAAAAGGTGGCATGATAAGAAGATTGTGCCAAAAGAGTTTTGTCCAGGACAGCTTGTGTTATTGTATAACTCAAGGCTGAGGTTGTTTCCTGGAAAGCTGAAGTCAAGATGGACAGGACCCTATATGATCACCAAAGTTTTTCCCCATGGTGCGGTTGAGTTAGAGGATAAAAGTGGCACATTTGTTGTCAATGGGCAAAGACTGAAACCGTACCTAGGGGGAGAGGTTGAGTCACAAGTGATGTCTATTTTTCTTGATTCCCCTAATTGATTAAATGGAAGGGTCTATCTCGGACCTTAACAATGAGCTGGTTGGGAGACAACCCAACTTAGGATAGTTTAATTTTTCTGTCTTTTTAATTTTCAGCACTATCCTTGTAAATAAATAAAAGAAAAAAATTCTATATTTTTGCTGCAGGAGAGGCCAGCGCTCAAGCGCTGGAGGCCAACGCTCAAGCGTTAGGCCCCTGCTTATCCCCTCTGGTTCCAGTTTATTCCAGCGCCCCAGCGCTGGAGGGCTAGCGCTCATGTGCTCGGCCCCTGGAATCCCAGTTTTTATTTTTCTAATTTCCAGCGCCACAGCGTTGGAAACCCAGCGCTCAGGTGCTGGGACCTCTGATGCCCAGTATTTGTTTTAATTCCAGCGCCCAAGTGGATAATTATATGATGTTTTTAGGTTGTTTTTAGTCTTTTTATTTTATTATTTTTGAGTCACATATAGGATTTTTATTATTTTTATGTAGATTTTATATTTATTTTGCATTTTGCATGTTGATTAGATTTTATTTGTTTTTCAAACTTTATTTTATATTTTTAGGAATTTTTATAGCTATTTTATATTTTTAGGAAAAGCTGATATAGTTATCATTTTTGTCCAGGGACCAATTTGTACAGTTTCAGGAAATCAGGGACCCAAATGTGAAAGTTCAAGAGTGGAGGATTAAAAGTGAAGATTGAAAAAATTAAAGGGCCAGAATTGAAGTGCTAGTAAAGAGAGGGCTAAAAGAGAAAAAGAAGAATATGAAGCAACTCTTTTCAAATTAGCACATGGAAAATAAACTTGAGGAATTGATGGTAGTGGGGGATAAGTTTCAGAATTGATTAAGGGCTGAGTAGTGGCCTTTGAAGGCATTCAAAACCCACTACCATGAAGGAAAGAAAAGCTTGAAGATGAAGCAGCAGCGACCCAACGCTCATGCGTTGGGACTCTGACTAGGAGATGAGTCTGATTCTCACCCAGCGCTCAAGCGTTGGAAGGCCAGCGCTCAAGCGCTGGGCCTCGAACAGAATTTGGAATTTGAATGCATCCCAACGCCCAAGCGTTGGGAATGCCAGCGCTCAAGTGCTGGAGGGTGAATTTTTACTATAAATAGGGGCCTTTTCTTCATTTGTAAAATACACCAATTCAGAATACAACAAGTATTCTTCTTTCCTCCTTAAGATCATTGTTCCTAGGAATTGTGGGAAGCCAAACTTGAGCTCCTATCCAGGGTATTTCAATGAATCTTTTAGCCATGCTTGGCTAACTTCTTCTTTAAGTTTCTTGGGTTGTAGTAGTTTATAATTTATGTTTTAGTATTGTTTCTACCTTTCTGAATAATATTTTCAAGTTCTTGTTTTAATTCGTTGTTCTTAATTTTATCTTGATGATCACAAGTGTTCTTGCTTATTTCTTATACGAATGAGAATTGGTAAGCAGTAAGAGAAATAGGAATTAAAAAAGGCTATAAGTATATATCGCTAAGAGATTAGGATAGACGTAGCTTTATGTTGGCCTGAACTTCATCTTCATCTTCTTCTTTAGTTAACTAAATTGCAAGAATTTGGGTTTAGTAATTAAAAAGAAAGTTCTACAATGTGTAAGAGATTAACTTGTAGATATAATAGGCTATAGCATCATGAACTTGGATTTAAAATTCAGAAATTAAGTAGGAACTTGCTAGCATATGTTATATTCTATGTAAACCAACCCAAGAACTTAATTCTCATCATATTTATCTCTTCTTTATTTTATGCTATTGTTCTTGCTTGCTCTTAAACCAACAACATATATTCATCTTTAATTTTTCTGCACAAGTGCTAAATATTGTATTAATAAGAACACCTATCCCTTGGGTTCGTTCTTTTTACTACGCGATAATCAATCGTACACTTGCGATTTAGCTATCAATAACATTTGGATTTTTAGGTGATGGAGTTGGTGGTTGATTTGGGCTTTGCAGGGGCTGCTTCTTTTGAACTTCAGCATTGGCCTGGACGGACTTAGCATTAGACCGTTTCTTCTTGAGTTTTGAGGGCCGAACATAATCCGGATTAACAAATTTGCATGTACATCACAATCCTTGGTGTGATGTTTTGACCCCATTGTTTGGGTCCTTTCACGATGTTTGGCCACCATTGTGGTGTGCCCAAAGGAAGAGGAGATTCCTTCTTCAGCATCACTCTTATCCAGTGACTATCATCGACATTGCATAATACTGCAATGGGTGAGGGAGTTAGTACTGACCCTGTCAGAGGCAGATAAGTGCATGATTCCCTAAGGCTTAGGGTGACGAGGATGACTCTGAAAGCGGTTGCAGCAAGTAGTCCCATGTCAGGAACATTGAACCACTTGGGGGAGAGAGCTGGTTCATTAGGACCAAGAATTAACGCATTTCGAACGCTTTCCAGATGACCTTCAGATTCGAATGTTTTTAAGTGTAGAGAACGTTTGGAGTCAAGTTCTTCAATCATTCTTCTTCTTATCTTTGGCCATTCGTTTTCATTCTTCCCCAGCCACTGGCAATGCATCTAAACCCGCAATTACCGTCATGTTTGACATCAACAATGTTCTCCACAAAGTCATGAAACATGGTCGGCACATGTGGAAGATTCTTTGTGATTGTAGATGAGTGTTGAGCAGTTTCTGGAATAGATTCGAGAGGTACCTTTTTGACGTTTTTGACCAATGAGGCTATTGGTATGTCGTCTTCATCATCTTCATTTGCAGGTGGGTTTTGTTTTTGCTGTGAAGTGGTTGCTTCTCCATGCTGCTCTACAACTCGTCTTCGTTTGGGCTCTGGCTCTGACGGAGGCTCTATCTCTGTCATCTTTCCAGAGCTGGAGATATGGTGTCGTTTAGTAGGTGGAAGAAAGTCATCACTGACGTCCTCCTCAGGTTCACTTTCTTGTATTGTGCCTTCGTCATCTCTCTGTTGCTTCCTCTCTAGTTCAGTTAGTAGATCTTTTGGAACATTAGACGTATCAACTTACAGCCCCATTTTCTCAACATCCTCGAACTTGATGGGGATAGAAGAGACGTAATCATGGATAATAAGCTCACTTTTCTCCTTAAGCTTGTCAACAAGCTTCTTCTTTCTCATTATTTCAGAGATGAGCGCTCCATATGGAAGTTTTGACACTGGACTTTCCAGCGTGTTGATGATGTGGTTGAACATTAAGTAAGGAAGATTGATTTTTTGCATGTTCACCATTTGATACAGGGCCTAATGGGATAGCTTGTCCAATGAGTCACAAGTATCTTCCTTTGGTATCACTACCTTGCTCAGAACAGTGAGAGGGAACTTGCATTCGTCAATTAGGTTGTTGATTTTAGTTCCATGAGCCTTCGGATCCTGTTTCCAAATGCAGTTTGGGTTGGGTGCAGATAGTTCCAATTTTAACTTGTATTTTACCCCTTCATTTACCTTGACATCCATGGTTACAGCAACGTCTCCTGGAGAAACATTTGTGACAGCTCTCATGCATCTGGACTTTGTTAGTATAGATAGCAACCTGAGAGGGGGGGGGGGGTGAATCAGGTGTACCCAATTTTCGCCTTGATGTCTTCTTACTTTCAAGATAAATGTAAATGTAAACGATTGCAGCGGAAATAAGCGTTGCTTGAAAGTAAAGATGAAGGGTAGAAGAATTCACACACAGAAGATTTATCCTGGTTCACCTTCTATCCACCGAAGGCTACGTCCAGTCCCTCAAGAAAATCCCTTGACGATTTTTCCACTATTGATAAAAATCTCTTACAAGTTCTTACACCGAGTACCTTAAGAATTCCTATCAATCACCTGTGAAAGTATACCACTTTCACTAGCCCCTGAAAGTATACCACTTTCAGTTCCTGAAGGCAAACCACCTTCAGACCATGAAGGCTAGACCACCTTCAATCAACACCCTGAAAGTACACCACTTTCAGTAACAACAACCCTTCACCGAGACCCACGGTGAATACTAAATCTACCAGAAAGAGATGAAGAAGAGTTTACAATTTGGCTGTATCAATCCTTTAACATACAAGTGGACTGATCATGAGAATTTATGCTTTAAGGCTCTTAAGCATAATAAGATTCTGAGTTCCTTAAGATATGAACAACTAGAGTGTTCTTTTTGAAAATGAAGATCATGAACTCAGAATTTTGGCTCTTTGAAAGTTTGAGTTCTAAAAGACTTAATGAATGAACTATTTTGACAAAGCTTTGGCCTAATGATGTATTCTCATGTGTTGTTATGTTCTGGACTCAAATGGACTTTATATAGGCAAGGAGAAACGTCCTTGAACCAATGCAACCCTTCCCAAAAGGTTTGAGACACAATGGTTCATGAAAAGATGCAACTTTTCGTGTGTGTAATCGATTACATCACTTAGGTAATCGATTACACTAAAAGCCGTTGCAGTTTGAATTTCAAATTCAAACATGTAATCGATTACAAGCAAGAAGTAATCGATTACTTGCCTATGTGTAATCGATTACCAGAAAGCTGAAATCGATTACACTTAAGTCCAACATCCAGAAACATGAACTTTTAAGATCGGCTTAAGTTTTTCTACTTCTTTTAACTTATGAAAACATTAAACTTGATTAGCTTAGATGTTTTAAGGAGCCTTTATGCTTTGAGAAGCCTTTAGAAGCATAACTCACCTAAACTAAGACTTCTAGGTAAATGTTGAACTATATAGCGCTGTTTCCTCTAAGTCTTCTTTTCTTCTTTTTGCCGATGAGTTTGTCGTCATCAAAACCTCAGTCAGGGTCTGGAGCAAGACCTTCTTCACAATCTCCCTCTTTTTTATGATGGCAAACACAGTCTTTGAAACTTGAAGATCAGATATGCTTCCTTGTTGAAAACTCCCCCTGTTTGATGTAATGCAATATATCTCCCCCTTTCTGATTCACTTGTTGAATTCTTGCATATAGGCTTTAAAGAACACAGAACCTTTCTCCCCCTTTTGACTTCATCAAAAAGAAGAAAAGGCCAAAAACAGGCATACAACCATACAAGTGTATATTCAAATAAAGCATAGGGGTTGGGGGTAAAGATGTAAAAGAGTGATAAACAAAAACCAACACTTATATATATAAAAACATAGAGAGTGCATACAACAAATAGTATTCAAAAACAGAGAATTACAAAAGTAAGCAAGAAAAAGAAAAACAAGAGACTTCTATAATACTAAGTATCAACAGAGGAGTCTTCATCAGCTATTGTCTTCTTGAGCGGACAATCACGACCGTCGTCATGGAGTTGGCAGGTAAGAGTAAAGATGCCAAAATTATTTGATATCCCGAGATAAGGAAGGATGGAGTTGTCAATACACTTAAGATGAGAGGACCGTTCATCATTAAGTTTTTCTATTGGTACTCCGGAGTAGATGAGTATGCGGGATATGACGGAAGCGTAAGGAAAAGACTCAGCATTGTCCCGACACTTCAGCATGTGATTCATGATCAGAAAGGCCCAATTAATTTTATGGCAGTTGAGAATGCCATATAAAATCTGCAACTCTAACTCACTGATGTGAGCAAGAAGGGTTTCTTGTGGCAGAAGGACTTGATTAATGAAATAATGAAGCAAGTGATTATCCATGGTGAGTACGTCAATATGATAAGGACAAGAAGTCGTGTGAGGAGGATGGATTTTTAGAAGTTATGACGGCTGGAATCTGCACAGAGACTGATAAAAAGACTCTTGATTGTAGTCAGGCCAGGGGCAGGGCAAGTTTGGACCCAAGAAGGCACCGGTAGAAGGGAGCCCCAGACATCGCCCAAAAGTTGAAAGGGAATAGCGAATGAGAATTCCCTTGACTGAACTCTGAAACCCATCTCTTAGTGTCTCGAGATTACAGTAGAATATTTTAACCAGTTCTGGATAGTATGGATTGCTTATGGCAATGAACTCTTCTAGGTCCTGATTCCTGAGGAAGGCAGGAAAGGTATGACCACTTTCAACAAAAGAATCCAAGTCACCATAGGTGGGTTTTCGGATAATTTGATACAGGAACCTTGAAACAAACCTATTCCGTTGGTTTGTTGAAGTAAGAAGTCTGGTTAAATTCATTGGATTGGAAGGATGAAAGTGAGAGGAAGACATGATAGCTTGGGTAGATGGTTCTTAGGAATAGAAACAAGGTTTCATGGTGTTTAGAAATGAAAGGTTAAGATGATAGAAATAGAAATTTGAAGGCAATTTCGGTTGATATGTAATGCTTTGATTATATAACACCAGCATGTAATCGATTACAGCAGTTGAGTAATCGATTACAGAGCGGTTTCCTTGAATTTGAATTTCAAAAAGGTGGAGGGAATTTTGAAATTCTGCCAGTTTTCGATTAGGTAATCGATTACAGCAGTTATGGTAATCGATTACTAGAAGATTTTAAAAGGCACGAGGGCTGAAAGCAGGGGTAATCGATTACAAGGTATATGGTAATCGATTACTAGGACAGTTTATAGGTTCTAAACTATAAATTCCTATGTAATACATTACTAGAAGAATATTTAAGCATGTAAGCAACTTAGATAAATGCAATTATAATTTTAATTTTGTAAACTAAGCATGTAAGCATATAAGTTCACACAAAAATCATGCAAATAATTAAAACATGTAAACACATTCTTAGATAACTATCTACTTAAATACCATGTTCATCTAATATACCTAATTCACTTCTAATCTTAAAGAATGAATCTTTAGGAAGAGGTTTAGTAAAAATATCAGCTAATTGGTTGTGTGTATCAACGAAAGAAATCATAATATCCTCTCTCATGACGTGATCTCGAAGAAAATGATGCCTTATATCAATATGCTTAGTTTGAGAGTGCATGATGGGGTTTTTAGTGAGATTAATGGAACTTATGTTGTCACATTTGATTGGGATGCAGCCCAGCTCTAAGCCACAATCTTTGAGTTGTTGTTTGAGCCATAGGGTTTGTGCACAACATCTTCTTGCAGCAATATATTCTGCTTCAGCAATACTTAGAGCAACACATGCTTGTTTCTTACAAGACCAAGAAACAAGAGCATTTCCCAACAAGTGACAAGTACCGCTTGTACCTTTTCTTTCATTTTTACATCCAGCATAATCTGAATCAGAATATTCAATCAAATCACAAACACTCCCTTTGGGATACCACAAACCAACATTTGTAGTTCCTTTCAAATATTTGAAAATCCTTTTAACTGAACTCAAATGTGATTCCCTAGGAGATGCTTGATATCTAGCACATAAACACACACTAAACATGATATCAGGTCTACTTGCAGTTAAATATAGAAGAGATCCGATCATACCTCTGTATTTGGTAATGTCTACTTGAACACCGGATTCATCTTGATCTAGATACGTGTTGGGCCCCATTGGTGTGGCTACGGCTTTGCAATCATCCAAATCATATTTCTTTAAAAGTTCCTTGCAAAACTTTGATTGGTTGATGAATATCCCATCATGTGATTGCTTAATTTGAAATCCTAGAAAGAAATTTAATTGTCCCATCATGGACATCTCAAATTCTTCTTGCATCATGTTAGAGAAATCCTTACACAGAGATTTGTTAGTTGCACCAAAAATAATATCATCTACATATATTTGAACTAATAAAGTATTACCTTTGGTTCTCTTGATAAACAAGGTTGTGTCAGCCTCACCCTTTTGGAATCCTTTTTCACAAAGGAATGTGCTTAATCTGTCATACCATGCACATGGGGCTTGTTTAAGACCATAGAGTTCCTTCTTTAATCTGAAGACATGTGAAGGAAACTTGGGATCTTCAAATCCTAGAGGTTGCTTCACATAAACTTCTTCTTGAATGAATCCGTTCAGGAAAGCACTTTTAACATCCATTTGATATAATGGAAAGTTTAAAGAACAAGCATATGCCAACAAAAGTCTTATGGCTTCCAACCTTGCTACTGGTGCATAGGTTTCATCAAAATCAAGGCCTTCTTCTTGATTATATCCTTGAGCAACTAACCTTGCTTTGTTCCTAACAATAATAGCATTTTCATCTAGTTTATTTCTGAATACCCACTTTGTTCCAATAACATGCTTGTTAGTGGGCTTAGGAACAAGTTGCCAAACTTGATTCCTTTCAAATTGTTTTAGTTCTCCCTGCATTGCCACAATTCAATACTCATCTTCAAGAGCATCATTCACTTTTGAGGGTTCTATTTGAGAGACAAAGGCCATGTTTAAAACTGAATCATTTAAGCGTAGCCTTGTAGAAACACCTCTAGAAATATCACCAATGATAATATCAACTGGATGATCCTTGTGGGTTTTCCATTCTTTTGGTAGTTGATAAGTGTTATCTTCAATATGCTCTTCTTGTATTGGATCTTGATCCTTTTCCTTTTGAGAGTCTTCATTGATGATGATATCTTCTTCATCATTATCTGGAAGATTGACTGTATCTTCTTTTGAAGAGTTAGACTCATCAAAGGAAACATGTATGGATTCTTCCATAGATAGAGTTTTCTTGTTAAAGACTCTATATGCTTTGCTTGTTAGGGAATAACCAAGGAATATACCTTCATCAGAATTTTCATCAAACTTATCAAGGTTTTCCTTTCCATTGTTTAAGACAAAGCATTTTGATCCAAAAGCATGTAGATGAGAGATATTTGGTTTCCTTCCTTTGTAGAGTTCATAGGGGGGTTTTCTTCAGAATAGGTCTAATAAGAACTCTATTGGAAACATAGCAAGCAGTACTTACAGCATCAGCCCAGAAGTATTTTGGAAGATTAGATTCACTTAGCATGGTTCTTGCTAGTTCTTCAAGTAGTCTGTTCTTCCTTTCTACAACACCATTTTGTTGTGGTGTTCTTGGAGTAGAGAAGTTATGTGATATTCCATTCTCATCACGTAATTCTTGAAATTGATGATTCTGAAATTCTCCACAATGATCACTTCTAATAGAAGAGATCTTTAAAGCCTTTTCATTTTGAACTAGCCTTGCATATCTTTTGAATGCGTTGAAGGCTTCATTCTTATGAGGCAAGAATAATGTCCTGGTAAATCTAGAGAAATCATCAACAATAACAAGGGCATAAAGATTACCTCCAAAGCTCTTAGTTCTTGATGGTCCGAACAAATCCATATGTAGTAATTGGAGAGGTCTTGTAGTTGAGACTATGTTCTTTGGCTTGAAAGACGTTCTAGTTTGCTTCCCTTTTTGACATGCATCACAAAGCTTGACTTTCTCGAATCTTATCTTTGGAAGTCCAACAACTAGATCATGCTTGACTAGTTTGTTTAAATGATCTATGTGTATATGAGCCAGTCTTCTATGCCATAGCCATGAATCACTATTGTTCTTGGCCAACAGGCATCTGACATTTTGTGGAATTTCATCCAAGGATATCATGAAGACCTTATTGACTTTATATCCGGAAAACTTAATTTTTTTAGTTTTCACATCTTTTACCACACAGATATCATTAATGAAACCAACTTTCAAACCTTTGTCACAAAGTTGACTGATACTTAGAGGATTATGCATCAAACAATCAACATATAGAACTTTGTCGATGACTGTTTGAGGGGGTGTGCCTATTCTTCCAATACCAAGTATCTTTCCCTTTTGATTGTTTCCATATGTGACAAATCCCTTTTCTCTAGGTATAAGTAATGAGAATTTTGTTTTGTTTTCTGTCATGTGTGATGAGCAGCCACTATCAAGATACCATAAATCCTTTGCTGCTTTCATGCACATCTGGAAATCTTCAGTATCTGAATCATGTAAAGCCATTAATGCGACTTGTGCTTCTTCTTTGTCAGAATCTGATGATGAACTTACTTCACTTTCATCCAAGCCAAGTATGCTTTTCGTGTAGATTGATCTTTCTTTTCAAATTCGTCCTTTAGACCATGTTTCTTCTTTTGAAGATTTGGACATTCTAACTTGATGTGTCCAGGTTTACCACATTCGAAGCATGTGATCTTTTGAGAAGAGGAGGACTCATTATTCCTTTGGAAAGATCTGTTATTGTTAAATTTCATACCTTTTTTTTTTAGAAACTTTCCAAAGTTCGTTACTAGAAGATTCATATTCCCATTATCTTCTTCTTCAGAATCTGCGTCATAATCATCTTTGATGCTTTCTTTTGCCTTTAGGGAAATGGATCGATACTTCTTCTCATGTTGTTCATGCTCCTCCAAACGATTGAATTCCAACTCGTGTTCTTGGAGTTTTCCAAAGAGAGTTGCAAGAGTCATATTTGACAAACTCTTCTTCTCTGAAATAGCCGTAACCTTTGGTTTCCATGCTCTTGTGAGTGATCTTAGAACTTTCATGTTCAAGTCACTGTTTGGAAACTGTTTACCAAGAGCAATCAAATGGTTAATTAAATGAGTGAATCTTTTTTGCATATCCAATACCTTTTCTCCTGGAAGCATTCTGAACATTTCATATTCTTGAGATAGAGTATTGATTTTTGATCTCTTGACTTCATCTGTTCCTTCATGAGTCACCATCAACGTATCCCATATTTCTTTCCATGTTGGACATGTTGATACTCTAAAAAACTCATCCATGCCAAGAGCAGATGAAAGAATATTCATTCCTTTGAGATCATATTAAACCTTCTTCTTTTCTTCTTCATTCGAAGTGTTTCTGGTTTTGGTTGCCTACTGTCTCCCACATCATTCATAGGTAAAAACGGACCTTCTTCAATGGCATTCCATATTTCACCGTCTAATGACTTTATAAAGATTTTCATCTTGATCTTCCAGAAGTCATAGTGGTCTCCATTGAAGTATGGTGGTCTGTTTATGTTGAATCCTTCACTAGTTCCATGATTGGAAGAGGATGCCATCTTTTCCCGGATCTTAGGAGAAACTTACCTAAACCTACGCTCTGATACCAATTGTTAGTATAGATAGCAACCTGAGAGGGGGGGGGGTGAATCAGGTGTACCCGATTTTCGCCTTGATATCTTCTTACTTTCAAGATAAATGTAAATGCAAACGATTCCAGCGGAAATAAGCGTTGCTTGAAAGTAAACATGAAGGGTAGAAGAATTCACACAGAGAAGATTTATCCTGGTTCACCTTCTATCCACCAAAGGCTACGTCCAGCCCCTCAAGAAAATCCCTTGACGATTTTTCCACTATTGATAAAAATCTCTTACAAGTTCTTACACCGAGTACCTTAAGAATTCCTATCAATCACCTGTGAAAGTATACCACTTTCACTAGCCCCTGAAAGTATACCACTTTCAGTTCCTGAAGGCAAACCACCTTCAGACCATGAAGGCTAGACCACCTTCAATCAACACCCTGAAAGTACACCACTTTCAGTAACAACAACCCTTCACCGAGACCCACGGTGAATACTAAATCTACCAGAAAGAGATGAAGAAGAGTTTACAATTTGGCTGTATCAATCCTTTAACATACAAGTGGACTGATCATGAGAATTTATGCTTTAAGGCTCTTCAGCATAATAAGATTCTGAGTTCCTCAAGATTTGAACAATTAGAGTGTTCTTTTTAACAATGAAGATCATGAACTCAGAATTTAGGCTCTTTGAAAGTTTAAGTGCTAAAAGACTTAATGAATGAACTATTTTGACAAACTTTTGGCCTAATGATGTATTCTCATGTGTTGTTATGTTCTGGACTCAAATGGACTTTATATAGGCAAGGGGAAACGTCCTTGAACCAATGCAACCCTTCCCAAAAGGTTTGAGACACAATGGTTCATGAAAAGATGCAACTTTTCGTGTTTATAATCGATTACATCACTTAGGTAATCGATTACACTAAAATCCGTTGCAGTTTGAATTTCAAATTCAATCATGTAATCGATTACAAGCAAGAAGTAATCGATTACTTGCCTATGTGTAATCGATTACCAGAAAGCTGAAATCGATTACACTTAAGTCCAACATCCAGAAACTTGAACTTTTAAGATCGGCTTAAGTTTTTCTACTTCTTTTAACTTATGAAAACATTAAACTTGATTAGCTTACATGTTTTAAGGAGCCTTTATGCTTTGAGAAACCTTTAGAAGCATAACTCACCTAAACTAAGACTTCTAGCTAAATGTTGAACTATATAGCGTTATTTCCTCTAAGTCTTCTTTTCTTCTTTTTGCCGATTAGTTTGTGGTCATCAAAACCTCAGCCAGGGTCAGGAGCAAGACCTTCTTTACAGACTTGATGATGACTGATCCTTTCTTGACTGCACAGCCAAAGAACTCTTTTACTATGGGTTTGATAGCCGTGGTTGCCGAGATTTTCATGAGGTTGGCCCAATCTTGAAGCAGTACAAGATCCATCCCTGCTAGTCTTGCGTATTTGTACATGTTAAGATCAAGATACCTTGGAGACACAAATTCCTTTTCTCCCAAGTTCAACACCTTCTGCTTTCCAATCAGTGCTTCTTGTTCTTTTCTGTTTGCAGCAATGTTTTTATTCCTTCTATTGATTATCTCTTGTTTTGCAGAGGTTAGTTCAGAAGTGGTAACAATCTGTTTCTTAGACACCATTGGAGAGTTCTGCAAAGAAAGGTTAGAGATAGTAAGAGAACAAGCAGAAGATAGCAAAGAATTCAGATGCAAGTACGTGAGTTGTAAGTGTGAGGCTTCTTCTTTCAAGTTCTTTTTGTTAAGTTTAATTAGAATGCATACAGTTTTACTTGGTTTAGGTGTAGAATGATTAGTTCTGCAGTGATGTGAGAGAATGATCATAGCACGCGCATTAAATGTAGATCTTCAAATGTGCAGTCATGAAAGTTGAAAGATTTAATGCGTGTTGAGAACATTTTAGCATATGAAATGATACAGCTATTTACCAATAACCCAGACGTGGGTGTCGTGGGTGTCTGATCGTGTCCTTTCAGTTATTCTCAGACGTTCTCGCTTGGATGTAGATTAATTAATCACCGGACGGTGACTAATTCTTGAGTCAATTACTTTTGGCGGCAGACTCCATTCGAGTTAGTTGTTGTCTTCTTGAGTGATCGTCTGGCTTCGCGCATTCAGTCACTTTACTCTCATCCTGAAATCATATATCTTTTGTTCTGCACATATTAATAATGAGTTCTTTTACCAAAGAACTTCATTAGTATCTTCTTGTTATTCTATTGGCCACAAGTAGTAGAGTTTATATGTTCTTTATTCAACATATATAAATAAGTTAGGAATACTCTCTGTGAAGAACTTATCCTAAGTTTTTGTGCTTTGCAGTACAAGGCATAGCCTCATTATCACCTTCTTTCAAATAAGTGATATTTTGATTTGCGGATTGAATTATTGAACACGGATGGTTCAGTTTGACTAACATATGAGCTTGAATCTAACAATGTTCTTCCAGAGTTGGGAAGATATCAGGACAGGACTGAAAAAGGTGTCTGTCTGACAAATTATCGCATAGATATTTGTAAGCTTTCACTGGACAGGGGCGGGATGTATTCGTCTGGTATATCCTCTACTTTTCGCTTTTAGTCAATGTGGCAATTGGCATTGACTTTGTGAAACCCTTGTCATTGTGCCACCTGCAATTGCTGTTAATGAGTGCGCAAATATATTCTTTTGAATAAAGGCGTCTTTTCTGGCAGCACTTCATCAGCTGAATTTTGGTTCTCTTGATTTCAATGATTGATCAGCTTCTGTTGATCAACATTGTAGTAAATATGTCTCTTTGTTGTGAACTCCTGCAGCAACAACATTTGTACACCTTTTTGGTACCGATGTTTCTTTGGGTCCAGAGGGTTAGTTTTTCATTCATATGATTGAGAATATCATTATTTGAGTGTCATAATCAGAGTAAGATAATTTCTAAACCTCAAGCAGATATATATGTGCATGTGTTCAAGACACTAGTTCTTCAAGATAGCGTTTTGATATATCATGCAAATTTTGATATGGTAATAAGGACTTAGTTCTTTTGTGCGATTTACTTCCCTGAGATGGAATGTGTTTTGGATTAATTTAAATTTATCTCAGTGGGAGAATGAGGGAGATTAAAATATAATTCGCAGCTTTTTATTTCTTCTTTATACGTTTAAATTGTCTGTGATATGACAGATAAGAAAATAAATGCAAATAGTTGATTATAAGTTCAGAGTTGTTAGTCTAGATAGCAACCTGAGAGGGGGGGGGTGAACCAGAGTTGCCCCGATTTTTGCGTAATAGTACCGAATGACTTTCAGTGCAATTAGAGTTGTAACGTAAGAACGTTATTGCAGCGGAATATTGTAATTGCTTGAAAGTAAAAGATGAAGGATAAGAAGAACACACAGGGATTTTATCCTGGTTCACCTTCAATCCCAGAAGGCTACGTCCAGTCCTCTGATCACACAGAGATTTTCCACTATACCAGAAAGCAAACCACTTTCTTAAAATCACCGCTCACTGAATCACACAGTGAACTGATTACAACCCTCAGAACAGACCACACTGTCTGTGTAACACCCGGAATTTTCCCCAGTGATTAAATAATTATTTAATTATTCCAAGGTACTGTTTGGATCCGCTCGGATGCATCGGCAAGCGTTATCGTCGAGCGAAGTACCGGTGAAACACCTTTTGCAACACTTGGTAGGACACCAAGCTAGACTTGACTTTAAGTTCGGATGAGAATTACACGTTCTCACTATCACCATGACGATCAGTGGAAAATTTCGTGAAGAATGACTGTAATATTGATATGGTTCCCTCCCGGAGCCCGGGAAGGATTTTTCGCTCTAACGGGACTTTTAGCCGAAACTTTAACAGAAGAAACGGATGACTTCGGGACCCCGGATCGAGAATCTAAAAAGCTCCAAATGATTTCGTTTGGCGTTTCGAGACCAAATTCGTGGAGAAAAATTTCGTGAATAGTGACTTGGTGAATAGTGTTTTCGGGTAGCGTAACGCAGACTTCGAGAAAGATCGACCCGGCCCCGAATTGTGCGGGCCCGGTACCCGAAACCAATAAATGACCCCGGGGCAGATATTCTCAGTGACATAGAGGTACTCACTGATGACCAGAACCTGATGATGACCGGCGACTTGACGCACTGACGCATTGACGCATTGACGCATTGACGCACTGACGCATTGACGCACTGACGCATTGACGCACTGACGCGTCATGATTAAGAATTTAATAATAAACAAACCTAGATATTTATTAGAACTTTCTAAATTTAGAGTTTAGTCCCTGAACTTTGAAAACCTTACGGTTTGGTCCCCGATAGTAAAAAGTTGTTTTTACTTTAACCTTTTTACCTTTCCAACTTTAGTCCTTTGGGTAAGTAAAAATTGAGTTTTGACCCTCATTTTTGGGCCTCTTGGCCGCAGCCCACACCCTCCATTAAGGGAGTTAAGTGGCTTTTACCTCCTTAAGTGAATCATTAAGTGAAAAAGCCTTGAAGTTTAGGGAGATTTAGAGAGATAAAGAGCTAGGAAAAACTATTCATCATCTTCCTCATCAAGCTCTTGGCCGAACCTCTTCCCCTCTCCTAGCTCCTTCATCCTTTGTTTTTTCGTCTTGCTTCCTTGAGGTAATATACTCTCCTTCCCTTGATCTACATTTCTGCCGATTCAAAAATTTGTTTTGTTAAGTTTTAATTTTATGCAAGTGCTAGAACTTAGAAGTCCCTTCATAGATGTTGTTCCTACTACCATGAGCTTTGTTTTGAACCGATTAGATTTTTGATTTGTTGAGTTTTGGATTCTTGAAAATTTTTAAGGTTGAGTATTGTTAGGGTTGCTTTTGGAAAAGTTATTCCCAATGGATTGATCTTTGAAAATCACCAATTAGTTTTCTTGGAAGTTTTGTTTTTTGAAAAAATTGATTGTGAGGGAAAAGTGATTTTCAAGCTTTAAGTAATCATTTTTCATAGTTTTCTTACTACCTTTGATGTGTGCAAATTAGTATTTGAAGAAAAAATTGTTCTTGAATTAAATGTTTTGGCCGAATTGGATGTTGTTAGGGGACAAAGGATAATTGATTTTCTAACTAGCTTTTGGGTGTGTTAAAATGCTTATAAATGTATTTGGGTATTGAGGTTATGTTTTGTCACAATTGTTGTGCATTGGCCAAGAAAATTTTAAGTGTTAAAGACTTGAAAATTTGTTTTTGAAAGCTTAGGAAATTTTTGAATTGAATGTGTGAGAAATTGAGTTTTTGGGCAAATTGGATTTTGAAACTCATAGTGGAGATTAGGGTTTTTGTGCATTCTGGAACTTGGGGAAAATCTAGTGAAAATCTGTTTTAGAAGTTATATTCTTGGTTGTGAAATTGGTTTGGAAAATTTAGAGAAGTTTTGGGTAAAAATTTGAGAAATTTAGGGTTTTTGGAAGCTTGGACAGAATTGAACTTGGTGTTGTTTTTGTGTACTTTTGCTTTCAAAAATATTGTTTAAGGCCTCAAAGTGGTTTGTAAGCATCTAGCCTTGATGCTCCTTAAATGGTTTGAAATTTCGGAAAAGTTAGGTTTCGTAACTTAGGGTTTTTTCTATGTTCTTTTGGGTAAGCGCCGAAATCTGTTTTAAGTGTCTTCGACTCCCGAGAGTTTTCTAAGTTGTAGAACCCTTCCTAAGTGGTTAGACCCCTTTATGGACCAGCCCCTTGACCCTAGGTTTAAGTTCAAAGTTCTAAGCTAGGTTGTGTTTGTTGAAGGATAACGAGGCCCCGTACCAATCTAGACGCACGGAGTTTATGAGACCGCCAGGATTGACTACCTTTAAGGTAAGGGCACTTCGTATCTCTATCTCTTAGCATAAGTATATATGTATATAACATGCTGCACTATAATCTTAGAATTGTAGTTGACGGCGTTCTGAGAACGACCCGACTTTAAACTGTATTGATTGATATATGAATGTAGTCTCTGAAGGCATCTGATATGCTGGATTAGTTTTGTGTGATGCGTGGCATTGTTGGATTGTTGTGATTTGTGGCTTGACTTATTGGACGTTTATTGCTTTGATGTTAATTGAAAGCATGTTTCTTCCTTCGACATGATTTATATCTGCTTAAGATATGTGCAACTGCTCTACATGATTAGTGTTAATTATGAAGCTATGCTAGGCCTCGTTTAAATACGTATGAGTCCTACTTGTGTTTTTGGGTCATGTCGTGTCAAGCATGTAGTCGTGAAAGTCGTCATGGTTAGGGGCTATAAAGAGTCACGTGCTAGATGGCGCACCATCGGGGCGTTAAAAAGAGCGTTCTCGTGTAAGTGGCAACTCTCGACTTACCGACTTAATTTCTAGTTCGTTCGGAGTTCGGGAGAGTGTCCCACCTGCCTGCGGGAGTTGGTGCATATCCGGATAAAAGTTTTTTTCTGTACATGAGGAAGATGTACGTGCATATACAGTCCTAGAGTTTTTCAACTACTGCGTCAATAATTGTATGCGTACTTGTTAATTGCTACCTGTTGATTGCTTGGATAACATTTGCTAGTCGTAGGCTTTAATTGTATCCAATGTTTTATTTTGAGTTGACCCTTGCATCTGTGTGTTGTTTGTATTTTCTGGTGATCTGTCCCCAGCCGGACGTCCCTTAGCCGGAAGATGCGGATGGATGCCACTACAGGAGAAACCATGACCAGGAGACGGACGTACAGTGCTGGAAGACTCGTGCCGCTGTTGTTATTATTATGTAATAATAGTATGTATGTTTACGTGTCAGGGTAGGAGTTTTAGGTTGCTTTTTACAACTGACAGCAGGGTTTTGAAAACAAGTTAGGTGTTTTGTAAATTATCTTAAAACTGCTGGTCGGTCCCTTTATGCCATATGTTTGGCTATTTGCGAATCATGTATTTATAATACTAATGCACTTCAGCATGGCATGTTTCGAAAAGGAAAACGATTTCAAAAAAAAAATATACTCTCTTTTCCAAGTTTTGAAAAAGCTCCCGCATATTTATTTACTGTTCATTCGCTACAGTAACGCCTTGAAAATCAGGGTGTTACAGTCTGAGTCAAACCCTTTACTGAATACCACAGTAAAGTCAGAACCCCTCAGAAAGATTACCACTTTCCGAAGAACCACTCCACTAAATCCCACAGTGAAGATTTACAATGATCAAGATTTCTTACAGGTACTCACACCAAGAACCCTAAGAAATCTTGTCAAACCTCAGATGGCAAACCACCAACTGATGACGCCGAAACCTACGGCGGACTTTGAATCAAACCCGATTCAAAGAACCTTTTCCACTATCACCGAACCTACGGCGGACTTTGAGACACAATGGTTCATGAAAAGACACATCTGTCGACCTGGTAATCGATTACACTAACCGTTACAGTTTGAATTCAAAATTCAAACTGTGTAATCGATTACACTAAGCTAGTAATCGATTACTGCCTTCCTGTAATCGATTACACACAACCTGTAATCGATTACAGATAGTCCGAAACTCAGTTTTAACCATCTTAACCCCTAATTGAGTGTTCCTACCAAGTTTTACTTGTGAGAACATATGATACTCAATTAGTTGACCTTTCATGAGCCTTCAAGTGCAATTTAAACCTTAATAAAGCATAGCACTCTAAGTTGACAAGACTTACTTAAAACTAGAACCTTGATGATTGATCTTGACGTTCTGAGCCGGTTGTTGAAGTCTTTCTCTTCTTGAAGTCTTCTTGAAGTCTTCTTGAAGTCTTCCTTCCTTTTCTGAAGTCTTCTGGAAGTCTTTCTTCTTTTTGTTCCTTTCTTTCTTGAAGTCTTCCTTTTCTTTTCTGAAGTCTTTCTTCTTTTTGTGATGTGTTTGTCTTCATCAAAACCTCAGCCGAGTCCAAGGACGAGACCTGAGATAAGGACTTAGTTCTTTTGTGCGATTTACTTTCCTGAGATGGAATGTGTTTTGGATTAATTTAAATTTATCTCAGTGGGAGAATGAGGGAGATTAAAATATAATTTGCAGCTTTTTCTTTCTTCTTTATACATTTAAATTGTCTGTGATATGACAGATAAGAAAATAAATGCAAATAGTTGATTATAAGTTCAGAGTTACCTCATTTGCATTTCTTGTCATGTGATCACATGATGTGTCATCTATCTCCAATCTTCAGATATGGTTGTTTCAATCATGAAGAAGATGAGTTGGAAAACCATGGTTTTCACTCACTTGCTCTTCTTGGATGGATGTGGAGTCTTTTGCAATTCTTCAAGTTATGTGTGAATAGCTTTCCTTTTGACTTTTTCATTCCTTTCTTGAGTTTGTTTCTTTGAGATGTTCTTCCTGCAGTGTTCTTTGGATCATGGTTGCTTTAGTTGGACGAGAACATCTATCGCCATAGATCTTTTTACTCTACATCTGTGAAGATGTTAGTTATTTCCAGAGCGGTTAGGCTCTGATACCAATTGATAGTGTAAGAAACACACAAGAAAGGGGGGTTTGAATTGTGTGACTCATTTTTTAAAACTTCTTTCGATGATGTACATTATATATATTGGTTTTCAAGGAGAGTTATTAATTATGCAGATATGAATGTATGCAGTGGAAAACATAACATAACATGAAAAGTAAAGCACACATAATTTTTATCCTGGTTCACCCCCATAATCGACAGGGCTACGTCCAGTCCTTGGCTTCACTAAGATTTTCCACTATTTAAACAAATAGTACAAGTATTATTAGGGACTTCTCCCAACAAGTATTGTAAGGACTTCTCCTATTAAGTATTATTAGGGCTTCCCCTTACAAGTATTATCAGGACTTCTCCTTACAAGTATTCTGCAGGACTCCTCCTGATACCTTTTACAAGGTTTGGTTTTCTACAATAGTTCTCTTCAATAAGAGTGGGTAGAAGAAATGAAGTTCAGGTTTACAGAGAGGATAGGCATTTGGGTTCTCTATTTTGGGTTGTGTGTATTGGTTGAGATGAGAGTAACACTCTATAAATTCTTCACACACATGAGCAACTCAACTCAGGTAAAGGTTGGCTTGAAGCGTTCTGAGTTGGAACCAATGATGTCTTGGTTCTTTAGGCAAACTTAGTTGAGATATGAAGGTTTGAGTCTAAGTCGCCAAGTTGCTACGGAAGCAGGATTCTCTATATATATCTTCAGTTGAAGATCTTCGTTCTTCTTCCACAGAAGGAGAGAAAACCTGTCCGTTAGTGCTCCTACTTCCTCTGCTGTGAGTAACGGCTAATTCTGCATTTTTTAGCAGGTCTGAGACACGATCTGCGAAGCATTGATTTGCTTGGGTTGACATCGTCTGTCTCCATTTGAGCAAGTAGCCTTGAGCTATGTCTTCTGTATTTAATGCTCAGGAAATCCAGCTGTGGTATTTGTTTGACCATTATACCCCAGTGCGTGCCAGCTAGTGTTCATCAATGCTCTGATCAGATATTTGAATTTCGACCGTTGAGTGTGTACGATGCTCAGAGATTCTTGCCGTTGATTCCATGATGTCAGCTTGATTTGAGGAAAAGTAGAAAAGTAGTGGGACCAAAGAATATTATATTAATTGTGCCCCTTTCTTCTTTCTGCCATTGCCAGTGCTTTATTTAATATGCAGACGAGGTAGACGTCTTTTGATCCAAGAAGAAATTATTCTGGATGAACTCTTCAGAGCTAGGTGAATAATTTCTTTAATGCTTCTGTTGAACTAATATCCTCGTAATGCACATCTCTTGACATTTGTGTTAGCCTAGATAGCAACCTGAGAGGGGGGGTGAATCAGGTTTACCCGATTTTCGCCTTGATACCTTCTACTTTCAAGATAAATATAAATACAAACGATTGCAGCGGAAATGAGCGTTGCTTGAAAGTAAAGGTGAAGGGTAAAAGAATGCACACACAGAGTTTTATCCTGGTTCACCTTCTATCCACCGAAGGCTACGTCCAGTCCCTCAAGAAAACCCCTTGAGGATTTTTCCACTATTGATAAAAATCTCGTACAAGTCCTTACACCAAGTACCTTAAGAATTTCTTGTTAGAATCAAACAATTTAATGAGTTAATTCATTTTGATAAATAACAATTTCACTAACTGTTACTGACTTCTTTAAAAGGTTTCATATTCAGGAAAACTTGTTGATTGGAGACATGCTGCGAGGATTTCGACAAAGCATTATCAAAAAGCAAGTGGAGAAATCCGTCCGCCTATGTGAATCAGTCTGCCTCTAGAGAAGAGTTCATCCGCCTGTGATGAACGTCTGATTGATCAGCTACTTAACTCATGAAGAATACTTGAGTTGACTAAAGCAATGATTGAAGACTCGTGCAAAACGAAATATCTTGAAGGTGATCGTTTGTTCAAACCAAAGATGAGCTTTCGTGCACCTCTTGGTGGTTGAGAGCATTAATGGCGAAAGAGATAGAATTAAGTGCCTCATTCCTTGAAGATTCAAATCCTTTGACATTCCTTAATTCAAGCTGCTTTTGCTGAATTAGCGGCGATACTTTCTGATCATCGTATCTCCTCAACGGTCAAATTCAAATATTCTTGTCAGAGCATTAATGACTCAGTTAGCTGTAATGCATAAGCATTAATTACAGACTCTATGGGCCGAAGCAAAAAGCATCACCAGAAGATACCGTCTTTCATTGTTGAAGAAACATTCGTTATCTGGCAGATTGCAACAGCAGATGCAGAAGTATCCGTTACTCACAATCAAGTAGAAATTCAAACGGAACTATTTTTGAAGATCTTCAGCAAAGCCTCCAGTTATCATCCTACTGAAGATATAAATAGTGGACTTAGCATCAGCTTCAACTTGGCGACTTTTACACGGTCAAAGCATTCAAACTTTCCAAGTCTATCTACGATTTGAACAAGCTTTAAGCCAAGATACTCAGTAACCTTAACCTACTCATTTTCTGAGTTCTGTCGCCAACTAGTGTGAAACCTCTTACAGAGTCAAAACTCTTATCCTTTCTCACACAAGCCCCTCAGAGAACCAACTTGTCTATCATCTCTGAATTCTGTTCTTCATATTTTCTACCCACTCTTACTGAAGAGATTCTTGTAGAAACTAAGTCTGTGAAGAAGGTCTCGTCGTTGGACTCGGCTGAGGTTTTGATGAAGACAAACACATCACAAAAAGAAGAAAGACTTTAGAAAAGAAAAGGAAGACTTCAAGAAGACTTCAGAAAAGAAAGACTTCAAAGAACCAGTCTAGGAACGTCAAAGATCAGACATGAAGGTTCTAGTTTTAAGTAAGTCTTGTCAACTTGGTGTGCTATGCTTTATTAAGGTTTAATTGCATTTGAAGGCTCATAAAAGATCAACTAATTGAGTATAATATGCTCTCACAAGTAAAACTTGGTAGGAACACTCAATTAGGTTTTAAATAGTCAAAAACTGAGTTCTGGACTGTCCGTAATCGATTACAAATGTGTGTAATCGATTACAGTATGTGTGTAATCAATTACCACAAGTATGTAATCGATTACCAAGATTGAAATTTGAATTCAAACTGCAACGGTGAGGTGGTAATCGATTACCAAACTAATGTAATCGATTACCAGCACGACAAAAGTGCTTTTTAATGAACCAATGTGTCTCACAACGTTTGGGAAGCATTGTAATGGTTCATAGGCAACCTCTAGTGCCTAATATATGTTGTTTCACGAACCAATATGTCCCAAGTCATTTGGAAAACATTGCAATGGTTCATTAACAACCTTTAGTGCATTGGATGTGTTGTTTCATGAACCAATGCATCCCAAGTCTTTTGAGAAGCATTGCAATGGTTCATGAACAATCACTAGTGCCTATAAATAGTCCATGAATACTCAGAAACAAGCATGACTTTTGCCACAACTTTCACATTCATTAGAGTCATCATTCTGAGTTCTTGTTCTCTAAATGTCAAAGAACACTTATGCTGTTCAACTATTGAGAACTTAGAATTATTAAGAAGCCTTCATTGTAATTTCCTGGAGCATACAAACTAAGATCAATCCATCTTGTCTAAAGGATTGAATCAGCCATTGTAAAGGCATCTTCTTCTTCTTCTTTGAATCGGTTTGATTCATTCACCGTGGTGTTCGGTGATTGAAAAAAGGTCCATCGTGGTGTTTGATGGTTGTGAAAAAGGTTCTTTGAATTAGGTTTGATTCAAAGTCCGCCGTAGGTTTCGGCGTCATCAGTTGGTGGTTTGCCATCTGAGGTTAGACAAGATTTCTTAGGGTTCTTGGTGTAAGTACCTGTAAGAAATCTTGAACATTGTAAATCTTCACTGTGGGATTCAATGGAGTGGTTCTTCGGAAAGTGGTAATCTTTCTGAGGGGTTCTGACTTTACTGTGGTATTCAGTAAAGGGTTTGACTCAGACAGTGTGATCTGTTCTGAGGGTAGTAATCAGTTCACTGTGTGATTTAGTGAGCAGTGATTTTCAGAAAGTGGTTTGCTTTCTGGTATAGTGGAAAATCTCTGTGTGATCAGAGGACTAGACGTAGCCTTCTGGGATTGAAGGTGAACCAGGATAAAATCCCTGTGTGTTCTTCTTATCCTTCATCTTTTACTTTCAAGCAATTACACTATTCCGCTGCAATAACGCTCTTACATTACAACTCTAATTGCACTGAAAGTCGTTTGGTACTATTACGCGAAAATCAGGGCAACTCTGATTCACCCCCCCCCCTCCTCAGGGTGCTATCTATACTAACAATTGGTATCAGAGCGTAAGTTTAGGTAATTTGCTCCTAAGATCTAGGAAGATGGCATCCTCATATACAACAAGTATCAGTGAAGGATTCAACATAAACAGGCCACCATTCTTCAATAGAGAACACTATGACTTCTGGAATATCAAGATGAAAATATTCATAAAGTCATTAGACGCGGGAATCTGGAAAGCCATTGAAGAAGATCCCTTTGTGCCTGTAGCAGAAGTTGAAGGAAGTTCACAACCAAAACTAGAAAACACATGGAGTGACGAAGAAAAGTAGAAAGTTCATCATGACTTAAAAGGTATGAACATCTTGACTTCAGCCCTTGGTATGAAGGAATTCTTTAGAGTATCTTCTTGCAAATCTTCAAAAGAAATATCGGATAATTTAATGGTTACACACGAAGGGACTGATGAAGTCAAAAGATCCAAGATCAATATTCTATCACAAGTATATGAGATGTTCAGAATATTGTCTGGAGAAAGCAGACTTGATATGCAAAAGCGGTTCACACATATAACGAACCACTTGATTGCTCTTGGTAAGGAATTCTCCAATTATGCCATAAACATGAAAGTGTTAAGATCCCTTACAAGAGCATGGAAACCAAAGGACACTGCTATCTCAGAAAAGAAAAGTCTCTCCAACATGACTCTGGCTACTCTTTTTGGAACGTTTCAAGAACATGTATTGGAATTAAACAGACTCGAGCAATGTGAGAACAATGAAAAGAGACATCGGCCTATTGTTCTAAAATCCAAAGAAAGCATCAATGATGAATATGATGCAGAGTCAGAAGATGATGAGAACATGGCCTTAATAGTCAAGAACTTTCGAAGATTCTTACAAAGAAAAGGTATGAAATCTAGAAGTCTTAAAAAGGGAAATGAACCCTCCTTCTCTTCACCAAAGATCACATGCTATGAATGTGGTAAATCTGGTCACATCAAATATGATTGTCCAAACATTCAAAAGAAGAAGCATGGACTAGAGGAGAAGTTTCAAAAGAAGGATTCAAACTCCAGAAGAGCATACATCGCTTAGGATGACAATGACGTAGGCTCAGACTCATAATCAGAAAAGGAAGAAGCACACTTTGCATTAATGGCATCTCACGACTTTGACAAGGAAAATATCCAGGTTAGTACCAACACTTCTTCTTTTAATGATTTAGAATGCGCTATAGAAAGCCTTTTTAAGATATGTCGTAGTGCTTCTAAATTTAGTGATAAACAAAATGTCAAATGCTTCAAAAGGAATTACATGATGTTAAATCTCTTGGGAATAAACACATGCATGCTAGTTCTTCTAGAAATATGAACTATAGGAACTACCGACAAAATGTTCCAAAACAATCCTAAAGATTCATTCTTTAAGATTAGAAGAAAATTAGGTATTTTAGATGAACATGATATTTAATTAGATATTTATCTAAGTATGTGTTTATATGTTTTAATTACATTGCATGATTTTTGTGTGAACTTATATGCTTACATGCTCATTCTTCTTATGTATGATTGCATGCATCTAAGTTGCTTATATGTTTAATCATGTATTTTGTGTGTTTTTACTCTTAAGTATTTGTCTTTATTCTTCTAGTTATCTATTACATAGGAATTTATAGTTTAGATCTTGTAATCGATTACCATACACCCAGTAATCGATTAACCTATGCTCT
Source organism: Acmispon strigosus (assembly GCA_030819835.1). Lineage (NCBI taxonomy): Eukaryota > Viridiplantae > Streptophyta > Magnoliopsida > Fabales > Fabaceae > Acmispon > Acmispon strigosus. Next base: position 50,221,632 of record JAUAMA010000002.1, read on the forward strand.
CCAGTCCTCATGTCTCTTTAGATACTTAAGGTAATCGATTACCTCTATTTCTGTAATCGATTACATTACCGAAAACTGCTAGTTTCTTAAAATTCCCTCCTTTATTTGAATCTCAAATTCAAAGAAACCGTTTCGTAATAGATTACCCAACCTCTGTAATCGATTACATACTCATGCTATATAATCAAAGCATGAAATTTCAATAGGAATTATTCTCAAAATGCTCCAAGACAACCTAGGAGACATTATGATATGCTTAGATATAATGAAGGTTATAGACTATATGCTTGTATTTATTGCAATAGAATAGGACATACCTCTAGTAGATGTTATTATAGGAATATAGGATTATCAAGTGGGCAATATATGTGGGTTGAGAAGACAACAAATAACATAGGACCCAAAGCAAATTGAGTACCTAACATTCCCTTCTGAAAATTTGTTTTTGTGTATGCAAGCAGCAAAGGATTTATGGTATCTTGATAATGGCTGCTCATCACACATGTTTGGAGACAAAACAAAATTTTCATCTCATACCTTGAGAAAAGGGATATGTAACATATGGGAATAATGAAAAAGGGAAAATACTTGGCATAGGAAAAATAGGTACGCCTCCTCAAACAGTATTAAATAGAGCCATCTAAAGTAGATGATGCTTTAGAAGATGAGAACGGGATTCTAGCCATGCAAGAATAGTTGAACCAGTTTAAGAGAAACCAAGTATGGATATTGGCTCCCTGACCTAATGATAAGCATATTATTGAAACCAAATGGGTGTTTAGGAACAAACTAGATGAACATGGAATCATAGTTAGAAATTAGGCTAGATTAGTAGTACAAGGTTATAATCAGAAAGAAGGTATAGATTTTGATAAGACATATGTACCAATTGCTTGGTTAGAAGCAATTAGACTTCTATTAGAGTATGCTTACTCGCTTAACTTCCAACTATATCAAATGGATGTTAAGAGCGGTTTCTTGAATGGAGACATTTAAGAAGAAGTCTATGTGAAGAAACCTCCTAGCTTTGAAGATCCAAAGTTTTCTTCACATGTCCTCATCTTAAAGAAAGCTTTATATGATCTAAAGCAAGCACTACGGGCATGGATTGCAAATCAAGCAATCTGAAAATGGAATATTCATCAATCAGTCCAAGTTCTACAAAGAACCTCTGAAGAAATATTACTTGGATGATTACAAAGTAATACCCACATCAATGAGGATCAAGCACTTATCTAGATCAAGATGAATCATTCACTCCAGTAGAGATTACCAAATATAGAGCCCTTGTCCATACTCTCTGAAACTTTTCCTACAAAACAAAGAAGACAAACTTGGAAGAAAATGAAGCAAGTTCATCATCCGATTCAGAAAATAGAGAAGTATGTTTCGCTTTGATGACATCACATCATTCTAATGATGGTAATGAAGAGGTTAGTAATGCAATTTCATATGATAATTTACAAAGTACTTTTTATAGATTGCATGATAGTTTCTTGAGTTTTTATGAAGTATATGCATATCAAAGTAGGATCATCTCATCTCCATAAAGAAAAACTAAAAGCATGCAAGATGAGTTAGATCAAGTAAAATCTAGAGTAGATATTCAAATATATTTTACATCTTTATATCCATGCATAATCCTTAAGTCAAAGATTGATGAATTAACTCAAGTAGTAAACAAAGGTACAAATGATATGGATAAGTTGTCATGTAATCAAAGACATCCCTTTCATAAAAGTGATTTAGGTTTATCTGATCATAGTCATCCTAGTGATGTTAAGAAAATCACTTTTAGACCAAGTAGTACATATAACTTTGGTCACACAAGGAGAGTACATGATGGTGCTCAACTTAGAAAGGATTATATCAAAACTTTCCATTATCCTAAAGAGAAAGTGCCTAACATAAAGCTAAAGTTCTTTCACTATACTCCTCATCAATGTTATCATAGGAATGATGGAGTTCCCAATAAAAGATTCATATGGGATGTGAAAGGAACTAATCCAAAAGGATCCAAAGACTATTGGGTACCACTAAAATACCATTAAGCCTATTATGCAAATGTGTTTGAAGACCTTGTGATGTGAAATGTCATATACAAAGGATGGTCTTTCAAGACACAAATTTAGAATATGGTCTTTCAAATGATATTAAGTACAAGAGTAATGCATTCTTAGGCATCTGCATTTACATCATAGTTCTCTGTTAGATATATCTTTCATGCAGTACCTATCAAGTCTAGAATTTCAAGTTTTCAGACATGATAATCGATTACATAAAGTGAGTAATCGATTACATGGATATTTTGGCCCAGGATTATTTTAGAAAGCTTCAGTAATCGATTACTCGAAGTCTATAATCAATTCTATCAGGGCTAAAATGGAAAATAGTTAACTTTCAGAGTTTGGCTTATGTTTTCATATATTTTGGGTTGTAATAGTTTAGACATAACTTTTAGATGGTTTGAATTCTGCTTGTATGTTTAATTATGTATTCTGAACTTCTATGGTTATGCTTTAATTGCGTGTGATGCATAAGTTTTAAAATTCTGTCTTGCTCACCCCCACTCCCTACGATTCAAATTTCTATACTACTTGTTAGCATGTATGCTTGGACTCATCCTCTTTTTTGATGAAGTCAAAAGGGGGAGAAAGGGTCACATGTGCTTTGTAAAGACTTACTTATAAGAAAAGCTACAAGTGGAACAAAAAGGGGGAGAAAAGTGTTATACACATTATCGTTTTGACATCAAAATATTTTTCATTATGCTTCCCTTTATTTCTATTATCCTGGAATACTTTGTATGGCTTTTTCTTCTTTTTGATGATGTCAAAAGGGGGAGAAGAGTCTTGTGTATCCTTGATCATTTTCAGGATACTGTGCTTCAATTGAAACACAAAGGAGGAGATAAAATTTCAAAACAAATGGGGAGATATACAAGACAAGAGAGAAAGTCAAATGATCAATCAATGTTCAAGCATGATGTTTGTCATCATCAAAAAGGGGGAGATTGTGAAGAAGGTCTCGTCCTTGGACTCGGCTGAGGTTTTGATGAAGACAAACACATCACAAAAAGAAGAAAGACTTCAAAAAAGAAAAGGAAGACTTCAAGAAGACTTCAGAAAAGAAAGACTTCAAAGAACCAGGCTCAGAACGTCAAAGATCAAACATGAAGGTTCTAGTATAAAGTAAGTCTTGTCAACTTGGTGTGCTATGCTTTATTAAGGTTTAATTGCATTTGAAGGCTCATAAATGATCAACTAATTGAGTATAATATGCTCTCACAAGCAAAACTTGGTAGGAACACTCAATTAGGTTTTAAACAGTCAAAAGCTGAGTTCTGGACTGTCCGTAATCGATTACAAATGTGTGTAATCAATTACAGTATGTGTGTAATCGATTACCACAAGTATGTAATCGATTACCAAGACTGAAATTTGAATTCAAACTGCAACAGTTAGTTGGTAATCGATTACCAAACTAATGTAATCGATTACCAGCACGACAAAAGTGCTTTTTAATGAACCAATGTGTCTCACAACGTTTGGGAAGCATTATAATGGTTCATAAGCAACCTCTAGTGCCTAATATATGTTGTTTCACGAACCAATATGTCTCAAGTCATTTGGAAAACATTGCAATGGTTCATTAACAACCTTTAGTGCATTGGATGTGTTGTTTCATGAACCAATGCATCCCAAGTCTTTTGAGAAGCATTGCAATGGTTCATGAACAATCACTAGTGCCTATAAATAGTCCATGAATACTCAGAAACAAGCATGACTTGTGCCACAACTTTCACATTCATTAGAGTCATCATTCTGAGTTCTTGTTCTCTAAATGTCAAATAACACTTATGCTGTTCAACTATTGAGAACTCATAATTATTAAGAAGCCTTCATTGTAATTGCCTGGAGCATACAAACTAAGATCAATCCATCTTGTCTAAAGGATTGAATCAGCCATTGTAAAGGCATCTTCTTCTTCTTCTTTGAATCGGTTTGATTCATTCATCGTGGTGTTCAGTGATTGTAAAAAGGTCCATCATGGTGCTTGATGGTTGTGAAAAAGGTTCTTTGAATCGGGCTTGACTCAAAGTCCACCGTAGGTTCGGTGATAGTTGAAAAGGTTCTTTGAATCGGGTTTGATTCAAAGTCCGCCGTAGGTTTCGGCGTCATCAGTTGGTGGTTTGCCATCTGAGGTTTGACAAGATTTCTTAGGGTTCTTGGTGTAAGTACTTGTAAGAAATCTTGATCATGGTAAATCTTCACTATGGAATTCAGTGGAGTGGTTCTTCGGAAAGTGGTAATCTTTCTGAGGGGTTCTGACTTTACTGTGGTATTCAGTAAAGGGTTTGACTCAGACAATGTGATCTGTTCTGAGGGTTGTAATCAGTTCACTGTGTGATTCAGTGAGCGGTGATTTTCAGAAAGTGGTTTGCTTTCTAGTATAGTGGAAAATCTCTGTGTGATCAGAGGACTGGACGTAGCCTTCTGGGATTGAAGGTGAACCAGGATAAAATCCCTGTGTGTTCTTCTTATCCTTCATCTTTTACTTTCAAGCAATTACAATATTCCGCTGAAATAACGCTCTTACATTACAACTCTAATTGCACTGAAAGTCGTTTGGTACTATTTCGCGAAAATCGGGGCAACTCTGATTCACCCCCCCTCAGGTTGCTATCTATACTAACAAATTCTTCTTGAAAAAGAACTGGGAGGAGTCCTGTCTAACACTCCAGAGATAAAGGACAAGTCCTAGAATACTTGTAAAGGAGTAGTCCTCAGAATACTGGGAGAAGTCCCTGAGAACACTTGTACTATTTTGTTTAAATAGTGAAAATCTTGGTGAAGCCAAGGACTGGACGTAGCCCTGTCGATTAAGGGGGTGAACCAGGATAAATATCGTGTGTGCTTTATTGTTCAAGCTTTAAGTTTATTTCCGTTGCACATTTTTGACAAACGCTTTTGAACTAATAATAACTATCTTGCGAAAAGGTTTATAAAAATCACACACACAATTCAAACCCCCCTTTCTTCTGTGGTTTTATTACTATCATTTCTATCAACCACCTGTGAAAGCACACCACTTTCAACAGCCCCTGAAAGCACACCACTTTCAGTCCCTGAAAGCACACCACTTTCAGTCCCTGAAAGCAAACCACTTTCAGACCCTGAAGGCAAGCCACCTTTAGTCCACACCCTGAAAGCTGACCACTTTCAGACCATGCAACTCTTCATCAAGTCAACCGACTGGAAGCTGTGGGACGTAATATCAAAAGAAAATTATGTCCCCAAAGATAGTGAAAGCAAGGCCATCCCAGCCAATAAATGGACGGATGAACAGAAGACAGAGAATCAAAGAAATGCCAAGGCGAGGCTGTTTCTCATATGTGCTCTTAGCAAAAATGAGCATGACAAAGTTGATAGCTTGAGCACTGCAAAAGAGGTCTGGGATACCTTAGCCATTGCTCATGAAGGAACCTCTACCGTACAAGACACCAAGATGAGAATGCTTGCATCTCAGTATGAAAACTTCATGATGGATGACAATGAATCCATTGACTCCATGCTTGCACGATTTCAGACCATTCATAATGGGATGAGGAACTTGGGAAAAAGCTTCACCAACAAGGAGCAAGTGATCAAGATTTTCAGAAGCCTTCCCACCAACTGGAGAAACTTCGTCACTTCCCAGAGAGCTGGAAAGAACCTTGATACCTATCAAGTAGAACATCTTCTGGGAGAAATGAAGGTTCATGAGCAGGATCTTGCTAACGATGCTGCTATTATACAAAGAAAAGCGTCTGCCGCAAAAGCTGTAGCATTCAAAGCCAACAAATCAAAGGCTTTGAAAGCTAACGAATCCTCAAATGAGGAAACTGTACAGTCTGATTGCTCCGTTGATGAACAGGCCCTGTTTAACCGAAGATTCAGGAGAATGATGGGAAACAGGAAGCAGTTCAAAGGAAGACAATCTTCCACATCAAGAGATGAAGAGAAAATCCCAAATAAAGGAGGGATTATCTGCTACGAATGCAAAAAGCCTGGACATGTCAAAGCCGACTGCCCTCGTCTGGGAAACAAGCCTTCCCAAAAGAATTTTTATAAGAAGAAGGCCTTTTCCAGTCAAAATGATGAGTCAGAAGACGAATCTGACCAAGAAGAAGAAATCAAGGGAACCAACGATGAAACTTCATACTGTGCGTTTATGGGATCCATAGACACATCTGATATTGATGCAGATAAAGAAGCAGAAGCACTGATGATTTCCGTTGACTTGTCCAACGACGAGGAAGATGACAAAGATGAGGTAACTCCTGAAATCTCCTCTGAAGACTATAATGAACTATTAGAGTATGCTCATGCATTAGCAATCAAATATAGCTCACTCAAAAAGAAGCATGATAAAACTGTAAAAGAATTGCATGCATCAAGAGAAGTATCCATCATGCTAACAAAGAAAAATCAAACACTCTTAGAGCAAGATGCAAATAAAGAAATCAAATTCCTGAAACAAAGAGTAAGTAGCTTAATCAAGGACCTATCCACTTTCACTCAAGGATATGATAACTTAATTAAATTAAGTGGAAACAACATATCAGCATATGATCGTAGAGTTTTAGGTTGTGAAGAAGAAATTTGGGATATAACTGCTATAAAACACAATTCTTCTGCTGTTCCATATAAATATCAACCTGAAAAGAAATATGTTTCATCTCCATCTCATAAAGTCCAACCCAAAACTTCCACAGTCAAGGGTAAGGAGAAACAAGCTCCTCAACAAATAGTGCATGGGAGGAACATTCCACCCAAAATGATGACTAACAAGAAAGGACCCAAGAGAGTTTGGGTACCTAAATCTATGATTATACCTCTTGCAGATGTGCTTAGCAGCTCAAAGCCAAAAAGAGCTATGGTACCTGGACAGTGGATGCTCACGGCACATGACGGGAAAAAGGTCTTTATTCCCAAAGATTCATGAGAAGAAAACTGGAGGAACAGTTACCTTCGGAGGTAACCAAAAAGGGTTCATTGTCGGAGAAGGTAACGTTGGTAAGAATTCCTCTCCGGTAATACGGAAAGTTCTGTTGGTTGAAGGAATAAAACATAATCTACTTAGCATAAGCCAATTATGTGATAGTGGACTCACTGTTTCCTTCAACAAAGTGAAGTGTAGCGTCACAAACGAGGATGACAAGATTATCTTTGAAGCACAGAGACAAATGGATCTATATAAGACCTCCTTGGAAAACCTTGCAAGTCAAAAGGTAACATGTCTAGTATCAGCAGAGGATGACAAATGGATATGGCACAGGAAGCTAGGGCATGCATCCTTAAAGACCATTGCTAAAATAATCAAACATGATTTAGTAAGTGGTCTGCCAAATCTGTCTTTCAAATCTGATGATACATGCTCTGCATGTCTCCAAGGAAAGCAATTAAAAAGTTCTTTCCATGCAAAGAACGTTGTCAGTACAAAGAGACATTTGGAGATGTTGCACATGGACTTGTTCGGACCCACTAGAACGGCTAGTTGTTCTGGAAAAAGATTTTGTCTTGTCATCGTTGATGACTACACTAGATTTACATGGGTACAATTTCTCGGAACAAAGGATGAAACTTTCAAGTCCTTCCTGATCATTGCGAGAAGAATTCAAAATGAAAAGGGATACTGCATCACCAACATTCGTAGTGATAAAGGAGGAGAATTTATCAATGGAGAGTTCAACCACTACTGCGAGGAAAATGGGATATTTCATCAAGTTTCTGCTCCAAGAACTCCTCAGCAAAATGGAGTAGCCGAAAGAAAGAACAGGTCACTTCAAGAAATAGCCAGAACTATGCTCAATGAGACATCTCTACCCAAATACTTCTGGGCTGAAGCAGTTCATACAGCATGCTATATTCAAAATCGAATTTTTATGCGTCCTATCTTGAAGAAAACTGTCTATGAGTTATGGAAGGGAAGAAAGCCAAGCATCTCATACTTTCATCCATTCGGATGTCCATGCTTTCTACTTAATACAAAGGATGACCTTGGAAAATTCGATGCAAAATCAGACAAGGGAATATTCTTAGGATATTCACCCAATTCCAAAGCATTCCGGGTATACAATTCTAGAACAATGGCAGTAGAGGAATCCATCAATGTCAAGTTCGAAGATAAACACATCAGTGTAAATCAGATGACACCAGAAGAAGAATATGATGACCTGGAAATAAGTGGAGAGCCCTCATCAAATCCTGTCCAGCCGTCAACATCTGACAAAGAGACAAATCCAATTACTCCATCTTCAACTCAACCAGACGACGTTTGTGAAACTCCGTCTGACGACAACTCCACAAGTCAAGTCATGACCTGCAGTGGCATCTCTCTACCTCGATAATCGGAAGCGTACATGAAAAGGTAAGAACTAGATCCACCTTTAATGATTATGCTAACTGTGCATTTCTGTCTGAAATCGAACCGAAGATCATAGGTGAAGCCCTACAGGATGAAGGCTGGATCTTAGCCATGCAAGAAGAACTAAGTCAATTTGAGAGAAGCAAAGTCCGGGACCTAGTGCCCAAACCAGAAGAAAAATCCATTATTGGCACAAGATGGGTGTTCAGAAACAAAATGGATGAAAATGGGAAAGTCACTAGAAACAAAGCTCGATTGGTTGCACAAGGTTACAACCAACAAGAAGGAATCGATTACACAGAAACCTTTGCCCCTGTCGCAAGAATTGAAGCTATTCGGATCCTATTGGTATTTGCATGTCAGCACTCCATAAAGTTATATCAAATGGATGTGAAAAGTGATTTTCTAAATGGATATATCGAGGAAGAATTATACGTGAAGCAGCCTCCAGGATTTGAAGACCCGGCTGTGCCAGACCACGTCTTCAAGTTAAGAAAGGCACTGTATGGACTAAAGCAAGCTCCACGTGCATGGTACGATCGTTTGAGTTCATTCCTGATGAACAATGGATTCTCAAGAGGATGCATTGACAACACCCTGTTTAGAAGACAGACATCCAAGGACTTTATCCTGGTGCAACTATATGTTGATGATATCATTTTCGGTGCCACTAATGAAGTTCTCTGCCAATAATTTTCCAAACTGATGAAGAGTGAATTCGAGATGAGTATGATGGGAGAATTTAATTTCTTCCTACGACTGCAGATTAGACAGGAAGGCACCAGAACTTACATCCATCAGACAAAGTATATCAATGATCTCTTGAAGAAGTACTGCAGATCAGGACTTGGCAAAAATCCGGTTTTGTACTTACATTCTAACTCGGAGTAAAACTCATCAATTAGAGTGAAGACATCCTGCTTCTTCTTTTCATATTCCTTTTCAAGCTCAGCCTGGATTTTTGCCTCCCTTTGTTCAAATGTTTCAACCATTGCTATACCTGACAATACTCAGCAAACAAAATTACCAGCACCAGTTCATCACACAGATAATATTTTTTTTTCTTTTTTTTATATAAAAAAAACAGCACTAAACAAATTAATAAAAAGAACTTAAAAAGAACCAATCCCCGACAACGGCGCCAAAAACTTGATAACCAAACCGCAAGTGCACGGTTGATTATCGTGTAATAAAAAGATCGAACCCAAGGGATAGGTTCCTTCTTATTAAATTGTTTAGTACTTGAGCAGAAAAATAAAAGATGTATTTTGTTGATGGTTTGATTAAAATAGAACAAGATATAGCAATAAAATATAAAGAGAATAAGATGATGACAAATAAGCTCTTGGGTTGAATTACATAGTCTATTAAATATGCTAGCAAGTTCCTACTTAATTTCTGAATTTTAAGTCCAAGTTCATGATGCTATAGCCTAGTATATCTACAAGTTAATTCCTTACACATTGTAGAACTTTATTTCTAATTACTAAATTCTATTCCTTGCAACTTAGTTAACTAGAGAAGAAGATGAAGATGAAATTCAGGCCAACATAAAGTTATGTCTATCCTAATTCCTTAGTGATATATACTTATAGCCTTTTTTAATTCCTAGGTCCCTTATTACTTACCAATTTCCATTCGTATAAGTAATAAGCAAAAACATTTGTGATCATAAAGATAAAATTAAGAACAAGGAAATAAAACAAGAACTGAAAATATTATTCAGAAAGGTAGAAACAAACTAAAACATAAATATAAACTTCAACAACCCAAGAAACTTAAAAAGAATTAGCCAAGCATGGCTAAAAGAGTCATCGAATTACCCTGGATAGGAGCTCAAGTATGGCTTCCCACAATTCCTAGGAACAATGATCTTTAAGGAGGAAAGAAGAACACTTGTTGTATTCTGAATAGGTGTGTTTTTTACAAAGGATGAGCACTCATATTTATAGCATAAATTTGCTTTTCAATGGTGGAGGAGTTGATGGCCATTATGGCCTTCATTGGCCACCAATTAATGGCCTTCATTGGCCACCAATTAACTTTTGAAAACTCCTTCCCACTACCATCAATTCTCCACTCATCCTTTAATCCTTATTTCCATGTGCTTAAATCAAAGAGTGTTGCTTCATATTCTTGATTTCCACTTTAAGTCCTCTCTTTGCTAGCACTTCAATTTCAATCCTTCAAGTCCTTGAAACTTCACTTTTTATCCTCCACTCTTGAACTTTTACACTTTAATCCTTCCTTTCCTAAAACTTTACAATTTGGTCCCTGGACAAAAATGATAACTATACCAGCTTTCCTAAAAATATAAAAATAACTATAAAAATTCCTAAAAATATAAAATAAAGTTTAAAAACCAAATAAAAGCTAATCTATATGCAAAATGCAAAATAAATATAAAATCTACATAAAAATAATAAAAATCCTATATGAGACTCCAAAATAATAAAATAAAAAGACTAAAAAGACCCTAAAAACATCATATAAAATCCGGTCATCACCTAATATCGTGGGCAAGCAAAAGGCAAAGCACAATCTCCCTTTCAACTGCTGAAGCAGAATACGTGGCGGGAGGTTCTTGCTGCACCCAACTTCTTTGGGTGAAGCATCAATTTGAAGATTATAATATTTTTGAGCATAACATTCCCTTATTATGTGATAACACAAGTGCCATCATTATTACAAAGAATCCTGTTTCGCATTTACGTACCAAACATATTGAAATAAACCATCATTTTATTCGTGATCATGTAGCTAAAGGAAACATTGGCATTTCATACATACACACCGATGATCAATTAGCGGACATATTTACCAAACCACTTATTGAAAATAAATTTGTATGTCTTAGAGAAAGAATTGGAATGCTTCCTGCTTTATAGTTGTGGTTGCAATAAATCCCTCTAAGTTCGTCTGCCCCATTAGCTTGAATTATAAAATTAATATCTACTCTAAGCTATGCATTTTAATGTTAAACAGTTGTGTCTTTTCACATAGATTACTTACTGAACACGCATATATTAATGTTGACACTCCTTATCTCTCATCATTTAATGCTTTCAATTCAGCTTTATTATTCATCATGATTTTGACGATATCGAGAAAATGTTTACACTTTCAAAAATGGAAACGAATGATCTTCCAAATGTGTTTCTAATACCAACCCTAACACATTCATACTTCAGCTTAAACATTCTATCTTCTGTGTACTTGTCTTTGCCTCTGTATTTATTTCATCTACAGAAATCATGGCTCCCAACAAACAGAAAAATGCAAAGACTCAGGAAGCCCGTAGAAAAGAGGAATATCAGATCGTCAAGACTCAAAAAGATGCTATTATCCAAAATCGCAAACAGCAAGTCTCGGAAATTGGTCTTGTGAGGATTGAGCATCTGGGCGACAGAAAGCTTGTCACCCGTAGATACCTTGATCTAAGGTTATATCAACATGCAAAGGTTGCAGATCTTGATCTAGTGCTATCACAGAACTGGGGAAATCTGTTTGAAATCTCCACAACTTCAGCACTCTCTCCTCTCGTGAAAGAATTCTACGATTGTGCCATCAAGGTTAACCCTACCCACCTCCAAACACGATGTTTGGAGCAAGTAATAGACATTCAATCTCGTGATATGTCTAATCTAATCAACCTTCCTCTCGATGGCGTCTGTTACTCCTCGCCCTGGGAAACCTCTGAAACAACCCCTTCACTATCTGGAAGGAAGTTCCAAAGTGTTCTACATCTCGACGAGTGAAGAATCTTATTGAGGAATGTATCTTTCCTCATGCTGTTCTCAGCAAGATTGTGCTGCCCAAAGAGGGTTCTAGAGACTTAGTCAACAAGTTCTCTCAATGGACCCTATTCTAGATGCGACATCGCAGAAAAGTTAATCTGCCTGATCTTCTACTTCAATACATGCTCCACACCCTGGAATAATCCAACACCAATCTTCCATATGGCTCACTCATAACGGCTCTTATGCATCAAAAGAGGTTGCTCACTCCCTCCATCGAATCAGTGAAATTCATCTCATATGAATATACCTCTGGTACTCCTATCAAGTTTGGAGATGTTCGTCGCATGAACCTGTCCATCGACATATCTGCAGTACCTACAGAACTCTTAAGTGACTGGGCTAAGAGGAACAAGCAAAGAAAACCCCCTACACCAACACCGTCCTGTAACTGCCTCAAACGTCGTCGTCTGGGCACTACTTCTCCGCAACGTTCAGATCACTCCCACCGGACTGAATCTCAGGAACTCTTACCTACTGTAGAAGCTTTGCCTCCATCAACCTCCTCCAAACCTCCTCCTGAGACTGCATACCACTGCTGAACTTATTTCAATTTCTCATGCACAATATCTAAAGTTCTTCCCTCCAATCTTTCACAAATATATCTCCGATGTCTTCGATGTCCAAGATGATGGCAACTGTGGATTCAGATGCCTTGCTCAGTGGCTGGGTCATCCCCAAGATCATTGGCCAAAAATTCGAAAACTTATAATCCATGAACTTCTATCTAAAAGAGCGCTACACTCTCAAAGTTTTTGCTCTAATGAAGATATTGATAATCTGTGCCTGGCCCTTACCTTGAATGCAAATGAACCTGCGCATGAGTCCAAATGGTTCACAGTTCCAGACATGGGATTGCTAGTTGCTACTGCATTTTGGATAATTCTGGTCACCTTAGCTCCTAACCAGTGCTGCACATATCTTCCTCTTTTGGGCCCTGTTGATGATGCACCTACCATTGCTGTTTTTGGAAACATTGCAAACAGACACTGGGTTCGAGTCAAGCTCTCCGACAACTCTCCCTTGCCTACTATATCACCACAATGGAAGCATTATTGTTCTCCCGATGCTCGAGGATGGGAAGTCTCTCTTCAGTCAAAAATCCTACACTTCTGGAATTTAATACAAAGTGAGGCTGAGAAATTTCTGGATTCCTTGTTTGAAGTTCCCAATATTGATAATCCTATTGAACTTGACAACGACTCTGAAGATGATCATGTTCCCAGCACTGACATCTCATCCTTAGACCATGCCTTCACTCGCCTCAAATTGCATGATGTTGATCTCGATCTTCGTCTGCACCTTGGTCAAAGTCAACGAGTTACTCCACTGTCACAAGGGGTAGATGCTCAAATTAATACAAATATTAATGCATCTCATCCGTCACCACCTGTCCTTCTCCATATAGATCTGGATCTGGATCTCAAGCTTTCATCTCCGGCTCCCTTCATTTCTGCTGCCTGCATGTCTCTCCCTCATATCTCCTTCATGCCCTGCTTTCCTCGGCGTTCCAGATCTACTCTGGGAAAATGCAAGCGCTCTACAATTACACCCATTGCCCATATGCTTTCAGATGTGTGTCTACAAGCACTTGGTTTCCCTTTCTGCTTTAAGGCAGGTTTATGGCTTCCCCACGGATGTCATGACTACCAGATCACTCCATCCTTGCCATCATGTCGCATGTTCTTCCACTTTGATTGGCAGCTGGTTGTCTCTAACGATACTCACGTCGCTTCCATTCCCCTTCACTTGGCTGGTCGAGTTGATCCTCTGGTCCTCATGTTTAAGACCTAGACACTAGTACTTCTTCCTATGATGTCGTCAGTCCTGAAGGCTCCTGGTTTTGGTTGGCCCTACTTTACTCCATCTCCACTCATTCCTACTGTGGCATTCTTCACTCCCATTCTGCCACCGCTTTCTACCTCGCCACCGGTAAATGTCATCCCCAATTCCGATTCTGATGACCTTCGTACCACGGTGTACATGCTTGATCAACGCATTGAAGATTTTAACACTCGCTCTTCCCAAGAACGGCGTGCTCTACATCAAGATGTGCGTGCTCGGCTCAACACCATGCAGCACCAACTCACTGTCAAAATGGATGCTCGCTTTGATCGTCTGCAAGACACTATAGCCTTACTTCTTGGGCACTCAATGCCACCCTCTTGACTCTTGCTTTTACTGTTCTATGTCTTCATTAACTTTCTATGCTCTTAATGACTACTTAAGTTTCTATTTTACTCCTATGCATTTTTTTTCTCTATGTTTTTTATAATGACAAAGGGGGAGAAAGTAAACATGAAAAAGAAGAGAGCATAAATTTAGGGGGAGCAATCTCGAAAATGAATCTTGAACTGAGGGGGAGGAAATCAGAAAAATATATTACTCTCATTTTTTTTAGGAAATTGTCATTATAAAAAAGGGGGAGATTGTTAGAATCAAACAATTTAATGAGTTAATTCATTTTGATAAATAAAAATTTCGCTAAGTGTTACTGACTTCTTTGAAAGGTTTCATATTCAGGAACACTTGTTGATTGGAGACATGCTGCGAGGATTTCGACAAAGCATTATCAAAAAGCAAGTGGAGAAATCCGTCCGCCTATGTGAATCAGTCTGCCTCTAGAGAAGATTTCGTCCGCCTGTGATGAACGTCTGATTGATCAGCTACTTAACTCATGAAGAATACATGAGTTGAGTAAAGAAATGATTGAAGACTCGTGCAAAACGAAATATCCTGAAGGTGATCGTTTGTTCAAACCAAAGATGAGCTGTCGTGCACCTCTTGGTGGTTTAGAGCATTAATGGCGAAAGAGACAGAATTAAGCGCCTCATTCCTTGAAGATTCAAATCCTCTGACATTCCTTAATTCAAGCTGCTCTTGTTGAATTAGCGGCGATACTTTCTGATCATCGTATCTCCTCAACGGTCAAATTCAAATATTCTGGTCAGAGCATTAATGACTCAGTTAGCTATAATGCATAAGCATTGATTACAGTCTCTATGGGCCGAAGCAAAAAGCATCACCAGACGATACCGTCTTTCATTGTTGAAGAAACATTCATTATCTGGCAGATTGCAATAGCAGATGCAGAAGTATCCGTTACTCACAATCAAGCAGAAATTCAAACGGAACTATTTTTGAAGATCTTCAGCAAAGCCTCCAGTTATCATCCTACTGAAGATATAAATAGTGGACTTAGCATCAGCTTCAACTTGGCGACTTTTACACGATCAAAGCATTCAAACATTCCAAGTCTATCTACGATTTGAACAAGCTTTAAGCCAAGATACTCAGTAACTTAACCTACTCATTTTCTGAGTTCTGTCGCCAACTAGTGTGAAACCTCTTACAGAGTCAAAACTCTTATCCTTTCTCACACAAGCCCCTCAGAGAACCAACTTGTCTATAATCTCTGAATTCTGTTCTTCATATTTTCTACCCACTCTTACTGAAGAGATTCTTGTAAAAACTAAGTCTTCTTGAAAAAGAACTGGGAGGAGTCCTGTCTAACACTCGAGAGATAAAGGAGAAGTCCTAGAATACTTGTAAAGGAGTAGTCATCATAATACTGGGAGAAGTCCCTGAGAACACTTGTACTATTTTGTTTAAATAGTGAAAATCTTGGTGAAGCCAAGGACTGGACGTAGCCCTGTCGATTAAGGGGGTGAACCAGGATAAATATCGTGTGTGCTTTATTGTTCAAGCTTTAAGTTTATTTCCGCTGCACATTTTTGACAAACGCTTTTGAACTAATTATAACTATCTTGCGAAAAGGTTCATAAAAATCACACACACAATTCAAACCCCCCTTTCTTCTGTGGTTTTATTACTATCATTTCTATCAACCACCTGTGAAAGCACACCACTTTCAACAGCCCCTGAAAGCACACCACTTTCAGTCCCTGAAAGCAAACCACTTTCAGACCCTGAAGGCAAACCACCTTCAGTCCACACCCTGAAAGCAGACTACTTTTCAGAACAACCCTTCACCGAACCCTACGGTGAATACTCAATCTAACAGAATGAGATGAAGAAGAGTTTACAATTTGGCTGTATCAATCCTTTAACATACAAGTGGATAGATCATGAGAATTATGCTTTAAGGCTCTTAAGCATAAGAAGGCTCTCTTGGTTTTGAGTTCTTCAAGATATGAACAACTAAAGTGTTCTCTTAAACAATGAAGAACATGAACTCAGAACATAGGCTCTTTGAAAGTTTAAGTATCAAAGGCTAATTTAACATGAATGAACAATTTGACAAAGCTTTGGCCTAATTCGTGTATTCTCATGTGGTGTTTGTTTGTGGACTCAAATGGACTTTATATAGGCATGAGGAAACATCCTTCAACCAATGCAACCCTTCCCAAAAGGTTTGAGACACAATGGTTCATGAAAAGATGCATCTTTTTCGAGCATGTAATCGATTACATTACTTAGGTAATCGATTACACTAAAAGCGCGTTGCTGTTTGAATTTCAAATTCAAACATGTAATCGATTACAAGCAAAATGTAATCGATTACTTGCCTATGTGTAATCGATTACCAGAATGGTGTAATCGATTACACTCAAGTCCAATTTCCAGAAACTTGAACTTTTAAGATCGGCTTGAGTTTTCTACTTCTTTTAACTTATGAAAACATTAAACTCAATTAGCTTAGGTATTTTAAAGAGCCTTTATACTCGAGAAGCCTTTAGAAGCATAACTCACCTATACTAAGACTTTGGGCAGATGTTGAAACATATTGCACTGTTTCCTCTAAGTCTTCTTTTCTTCTTTTTGTCGATGAGTTTGTCGTCATCAAAACCTCAGCCAGGGTCAGGAGCAAGACCTTCTTCACAATCTCCCCCTTTTTGATGATGGCAAACACATTTTTTGAACTTTGAGGATCAGTGTTGCTTCTTTGTTGAAACTCCCAGTGTTGCTTCTTTGTTGAAACACCCCCTGTTGGATGTAATCTGATATATCTCTCCCTTTCTGATTCACTTGTTGAATTCCTGTATATAATCTTTAAAGAACACAGAACCTTTCTCCCCCTTTTGACTTCATCAAAAAGAAGAAAAGGCCAGAAACAGGTATACAGGCAAACAAGTGCATATACAAATAAAGCATAGGGGTTGGGGGTAAACTAGTAAAAGTATGCAGAATCCAAACAGCATACTATATCTATATATATAATCAGATGTAGTAGTTACATGTGGCATAGAAACAGATTACAAACATAAGTAGTAGTTCTTATATTACAACCAAGGAGAAAACCTATTATGGTAGATATAGTCCTATATTGGATAGAGTTTGTCGAGATTACACATGACTAGAATCCTCAGACATCTCAGAAAGTTCAAGTTCCTTGAGACTCTCGATCTCTCTACGCATAAAGGAGTTCACTGATTCTATTCGATTCTCCAAATGCAGGAATCGGGAGCGAATAGTATCCTCCAAATGACTCAATCTTTGTGAGAGACGAAGTGCCAAGATGTCCATGCGTTCAAGGATAACTTTAGTTTCCTGAGAACAGTTTGAAGGAATCGTATAAAAAGGAGACAGCCCAGCAGACGCAGCATTAGTTTGGATGTCTATATGATATCGATGATTCATATAAGAATCATGGAATGAATCCCTTCGAGGGGGATTGACAGGAGAGGAGACATTGGAAGGACGAGATACGGACCCCATTGTTAGAACAAGACCAAGGAAGAAAGCAGAAGATTTTGCAGATAAGAAGGGTCAGATCAAGAGTTTTAGTTATGGAGAGGGAACAAGAGAATGAAGCCATATTTTATAGAGACTTGTATGTGTAATCGATTACAGTAGTTATGTAATCGATTACATGCAGTTTAAATTTGAATAGAAATTCAAATTTTGAAATAGTACTCGATTACAACAGTTATGTAATCGATTATCAGATGGTTTTGAAAAGCACGAGGACTAGAGAACATAGGTTAATCGATTACAAGATATTTGGTAATTGATTACTTAAGACATTTTTACAAGTTCTAAGCTATGAATTCCTATGTAATCGATTACTAGACTTGATTATTCGATTATTTAAGTACAAAGTCACACAAAAGACACATAACTAAGAATCCAGACAAATAAAAAAACTCAGATTCATGCAATCACATATAAGTAATGTTGACATAGAATCATGAAAACCAGCATTTAACTATATATTCACACAAATAATTATGCACATAATCATGTAATTAAGCATATAAACACATAATCAGATAAATATCTAATTAAATATCAGTTTCAGCTATGATGCCTAATTCTCTTCTAATTTTAAAGAAAGAGTCTTTAGGAAGAGGTTTAGTAAATGTATCAGCCAATTGATTATGTGTATCTACGAAGGAAATCTCAATATCCTTTCTTATGACATGATCTCGAAGAAAATGATTGCTTATATCAATAAGTTTTGTTCGAGAATGCATGATGGGGTTTTTCGTGAGAATAATGGCACTTGTATTGTCACATTTGATTGGGATGCAGCCCAGCTCTAAGCTATAATCTTTGAGTTGCTGTTTGAGCCATAAGGTTTGTGCACAACAACTTCCTGCAGCAATGTATTCTGCTTCAGCAGTACTTAGAGCAACACATGCTTGTTTCTTACAGGACCAAGAGACAAGAGCATTTCCCAACAAGTGACAAGTACCACTAGTACTCTTTCTTTCAGTTTTACATCCAGCATAATCTGAATCAGAATATCCAATCAAGTCACAAACACTTCCTTTGGGATACCACAGACCAACATTTGAAGTTCCTTTCAGATATTTGAAAATCCTTTTGATTGAACTCAAATGTGATTCCCTAGGAGATGCTTGATATCTAGCACATAAACACACACTAAACATACAGGTCTACTTGTTGTTAAATAAAGAAGAGATCCGATCATACCTCTGTACTTGGTAATGTCTACAGGAACACCGGACTCATCTTGATCTAGATATGTATTAGACCCCATTGGTGTGGCTATGGCTTTGCAATCATCCAAATCATATTTCTTTAAAAGCTCCTTGCAAAACTTTGATTGGTTGATGAATATTCCATCATGTGATTGCTTAATTTGCAATCCTAGAAAGAAACTTAACTGTCCCATCATAGACATCTCAAATTCCTCTTGCATCATGTTAGAGAAATCCTTACACAGAGATTCATTAGTTGAACCAAAAATAATATCATCTACATAAATTTGTACCAATAAAGTGTTACCTTTGGTTTTCTTTATAAACAAGGTTGTGTCAGCCTTACCCTTTTGAAATCCTTTTTTACAAAGGAATGTGCTCAATCTGCCATACCATGCTCGAGGGGCTTGTTTAAGACCATAGAGTGCCTTCTTTAATCTAAAGACATGTGAAGGGTACTTGGGATCTTCAAATCCTGGAGGTTGCTTCACATATACTTCTTCTTGAATGTATCCGTTTAGGAAAGCACTTTTAACATCTATTTGATATAATGGAAAGTCTAAAAAACAGGCATAAGCCAATAGAAGTCTTATGGCTTCCAACCTTGCAACTGGTGCATAGGTTTCATCAAAATCGATACATTCTTCTTGATTATATCCTTGTGCAACCAGTCTTGCTTTATTTCTGACAATTATACCATTTTCATCCAGTTTATTTCTGAATACCCATTTTGTTCCAATGATATGCTTGTCAGAGGGCTTAGGAACCAATTCTCATACTTGATTTCTTTCAAATTGGTTTAGTTCTTCTTGCATTGCCATAATCCAATACTCATCTTCAAGAGCATCATTCACTTTTGTGGGTTCTATTTGATATACAAAGGCCATATTCAATACTGAATCATTTAAACGTAGCCTTGTCGAAATGCCTCTTGAAATATCACCAATGATATTGTCAACTGGATGATCCCTGTGGGTTCTCCATTCTTTTGGCAGTTCATAAGTGGTATCTTCAATATGCTCTTCTTGTACTGAATCTTGATCTTTCTGCTTTTAAGAGTCTTCCTTGATAATGTTATCTTCCTCATCATTATCTAGAAGAATAATTGTATCTTCTTTTGAAGAGTTAGACTCATCAAAGGAAACATGTATAGATTCTTCAATAGATAGAGTTTTCTTGTTAAAGACTCTATATGCTTTGCTTGTTAGAGAATATCCAAGGAATATACCTTCATCAGATTTTTCATCAAACTTACCAAGGTTTTCCTTTGCATTATTTAAGACAAAGAATTTTGATCCAAAAGCATGTAGATGAGAAATATTTGGTTTCCTCCATTTGTAGGGAGTTTTCTTCAGAATAGGTCTAATGAGTAATTTATTGGAAACATAGCAGGCAGTACTTACAGCATCAACCCAGAAGTATTTGGGAAGGTTAGATTCACTTAGCATGGTCCTTGCTAGTTCTTCAAGTAATATGTTCTTCCTTTCTACAACACCATTTTGTTGTGGTGTTCATGAAGCAGAGAAGTTATGTGATATTCCATTCTCATCACATAATTCCTGAAATTGGTGGTTCTGAAATTCTCCACCATGATCACTTCTAATAGAAGAGATCTTTAAAGCCTTTTCATTTTGAACAAGCCTTGCATATCTTTTGAATGCATTGAAGGCTTCATTCTTATGAGGCAAGAAAAATTTCCAGGTAAATCTAGAAAAATCATCAACAATAGCAAGGGCATAATAGTTACCTCCAAAGCTCTTAGTCCTTGATGGTCCAAACAAATCCATGTGAAGTAATTGGAGGGGTCTTGTAGTTGAGACTATATTCTTTGGTTTGAAAGATATTCTGGTTTGCTTCCCCTTTTGACATGCATCACAAACCTTGTCTTTCTCAAATCTTATTTTTGGAAGACCAACAACCAGATCATGTTTGACAAGTTTATTTAAATGATCTATGTGTATATGAGCCAGTCTTCTATGCCAGATCCATGAATCATTGTTGTTCTTGGCCAGCAAGCATCTAACATTTGGTGGAATTTCATCCAAGGATATCATGAAGACCTTATTGACTTTATATCCGGAAAACTTGATTTCTTTAGTTTTGACATCCTTTACCACAAAGATATCATTAATGAACCAAACTTTGAAACCTTTGTCACAAAGTTGACTG
This sequence comes from Acmispon strigosus, assembly GCA_030819835.1. Classification (NCBI taxonomy): domain Eukaryota; kingdom Viridiplantae; phylum Streptophyta; class Magnoliopsida; order Fabales; family Fabaceae; genus Acmispon; species Acmispon strigosus. The sequence goes on from JAUAMA010000002.1 coordinate 50,242,915, forward strand.
ATACTTAGAAGATTATGCATCAAACCATCAACATATAGGACCTTGTCAATGACAGTTTGAGGGGGTGTACCTATTCTTCCAATACCAAGTATCTTCCCTTTTTGATTATTTCCATATGTGACAAATCCTTTTTCTCTAGGCATAATTAATGAGAACTTTGTTTTGTCTCCTGTCATGTGCGATGAGGAGCCACTATCAAGATACCATAAGTCCTTTGCTGCTTTCATGCACACCTGGTTATCCTCAGCATCTGAATCATGTGAAGCCATTAATGCAACTTGTGCTTCTTCTTTATCAGAATCGAATGATGAATTTACTTCATTTTCATCCTAGGCAATGTATGCTCTTCGTGTAGTTTGATCTTTCTTTTCAAACTTCTCATTTACACCATGTTTATTCTTTTGAAGATTTGGACATTCCAACTTGATGTGTCCAGGTTTTCCACATTCGAAGCATGTGAACTTTTGAGAAGAGGAGGAATCATTATTCCTTTGGAAAGTTCTGTTATTGTTAAATTTCATACCTTTCCTTTTGAAAAACTTTCCAAGGTTCTTAACTAGAAGATTCATATTCTCATTCTCTTCTTCTTCAGAATTTGCATCATAATCATCTTTGATGCTTTCTTTGGCCTTTAAAGAGATGGATCGATATTTCTTCTCATGTTGTTCATGTTCCTCCAAACGATTCAATTCCAATTCGTGTTCTTTGAGTTTTCCAAAGAGAGTTGCAAGAGTCATATTAGACAAACTTTTCTTTTCTGAAATTGCCGTAACCTTTGGTTGCCATGCTCTTGTGAGTGATGTTAAAACTTTCATGTTCAAGTCACTATTGGAAAACTGTTTGCCAAGTGCAATCAAATGGTTAGTCAAATGAGAGAATCGTTTTTGCATATCCAATACCTTTTCTCCTAGAAGCATTCTGAACATTTCATATTCTTGAGATAGGGTATTAATTTTTTATCTCTTTTCTTCATATGTTGCTTCATGAGTTACCATCAAAGTATCCCATATTTCTTTCGATGTTGTGCATGTTGAAACTCTGAAAAATTCATCCATGCCAAGAGCAGATGTAAGGATATTCATTCCTTTGAGATCATACTGAACCTTCTTCTTTTCTTCTTCACTCCATGTGTTTTATGGTTTTGGTTGTCTGCTATCACCCACTTCATTCATAAGTATAAAAGGACCTTCTTCAATGGCTTCCCATATTTCCACGTCTAATGACCTTAAAAATATTTTCATCTTGATCTTCCAGAAGTCATAGTAGTCTCCATTGAAGTATGGTGGCCTATTTATGTTGAATCCCTCACTAGTTCCATGACTAGAAGAGGATTCCATCTTTTCCCGGATCTTAGGAGTAAATTACCTAAACTTAAGCTCTGATACCAATTGTTAGCCTAGATAGCAACCTGAGACGGGGGGGGTGAATCAGGTTTACCCGATTTTCGCCTTGATACCTTCTTACTTTCAAGATAAATATAAATACAAACGATTGCAGCGGAAATGAGCGTTGCTTGAAAGTAAAGGTGAAGGGTAGAAGAATGCACACACAAAGTTTTATCCTGGTTCACCTTCTATCCACCAAAGGCTACGTCCAGTCCCTCAAGAAAACCCCTTGAGGATTTTTCCACTATTGATAAAAATCTCTTACAAGTCCTTACACCAAGTACCTTAAGAATTTCTATCAACCACCTGTGAAAGCACACCACTCTCAACAGCCCCTGAAAGCACACCACTTTCAGACCCTGAAGGCAAACCACCTTCAGTCCACACCCTGAAAGCAAACCACTTTCAGTACAACAACCCTTCACCGAACCCTACGGTGAATACTCAATCTACCAGAATGAGATGAAGAAGAGTTTACAATTTGGCTGTATCAATCCTTTAACATACAAGTGGATTGATCATGAGAATTATGCTTTAAGGCTCTTAAGCATAAGAAGGCTCTCTTGGTTCTGAGTTCTTCATGATATGAAAAACTAAAGTGTTCTCTTAAAAAAAAAAAAGAGAAAAATTGAGAGAATCCTTGTATGAATTGTTAAAACTATTAGTCAAGAAAAATCACTTAACAACAGATTCTAAGTCAGCCACTAGAGTTGTCAATTTCTTGAAATCCACACCTTGAATTGTTCAAACCTTTGGCCAAGTTACAACCTTCAAAATCTCTTCAAAGTTACTTGGTTGCATGGTTTCAGTTTTTGATTTGAATGCTAGGCAGGATTATTAAGATTTCTTGTTTTTCATGGAGAATATCATTTTGTGAGCTTATTTGATGAACTCAACATGTTAAAAGCCAAGCCTAACTTTCTTGATTAAATATCAGTAAACATGCATGTCTTCCTTATCCGCTAAGCTTTCTTGGAAAGGTTTTTGTGCTTCAAGTTTTTAATCAGATAAACTTTCTCTAAACTCAGGGACGAGTTTCTCTTTAAGTTTTGTCGCTTGAGGACAAGCTGTCATTGGGTATAGTGGTGTGATGACAGGATATTATATAATGTTTTTAGGTTGTTTTTAGTCTTTTTATTTTATTATTTTTGAGTCACATATAGGATTTTTATTATTTTTATGTAGATTTTATATTTATTTTGCATTTTGCATATAGATTAGATTTTATTTGTTTTTCTAACTTTATTTTATATTTTTAGGATTTTTTATAGCTATTTTATATTTTTAGGAAAAGCTGGTATAGTTATCATTTTTGTCCAGGGACCGATTTGTAAAGTTTCATGAAATCAGGGGTCAAAGTGAGAAAGTTCAAGAGTGGAGGATTAAAAGTGAAGTTTCAAAAAATTAAAGGGCCAGAATTGAAGTGCTAACCAAGAGAGGACCAAAAGTGGAAAATAAGAATATGAAGCAACTCTCTCCAATTTAGCACATGGAAAATAAGCTAGAAGAAATTGATGGTAGTGGGAAGGAAGTTTCAGAATTGATTAAGGGATGAATGGTGGTCATTGAAGGCATTGAAAACCCATTACCATGAAGAAGGGAAAAGCTTGAAGATGAACCAGCAGGCGACCCAACGCTCAAGCGTTGGGACTCTGACTAGGAGATGAGTCAGATTTTCACCCAGCGCTCAAGCTTTGGGAAGCCAGCGCTCAAGCGCTGGGCCTCGGTCTGATAGTGGAATTTTAATGCATCCCAACGCCCAAGCGTTGGGAAGGCCAGCGCTCAAGCGCTGGAGGCCAGATTTTTGCTATAAATAGGGAGGCACTTTGCACTTGTAAGACACACCATTTCAGAATACAACAAGTATTCTTCTTTCCTCCTTAAGATCATTCTTCCTATGAATTGTGGGAAGCCAAACTTGAGCTCCTATCCAGGGTAATTCAATGACTCTTTTATCCATGCTTGGCTAACTTCTTCTTTAAGCTTTTGGGTTGTTTTAGTTTATAATTTATGTTCTAGTCTTTTTCTACATTTCTGAATAATATTTCCTTTCATGTTTTATTTCCTTGTTCTTCATTCATCTTTGTGCACAAAAGATATCTTGCTTATTGCTTATTACATAAGGCCATTTGGTAAGTAGTAAGGGAAATAGGAAATAAAAAAGGCTATAAGTATATATCACTAAGGAATTAGGATAGACGTAGCTTTATGTTGGCCTGAACATCTTCTTCATCTTCTTCTTTAGTTAACTAGGTGCCAAGGAATTGGATTTAGTAATTAAAAAGAAACTTCTACAATTCTTAAGGAATTAACTTGTAGTTACACTAGGCTAAAGCATCATGAAATTGGATTTAAAATTCAGAAATTAAGTAGGAGCTTCACCAAGATTTTCACTATTTGATCAATATAGTACAAGTATTCTACAGGACTTCTCCGAGTATTCGAAGGACTTCTCCTTGCAAGTATCATACAGGACTTCTCTTCACAAGTATTAGAAGGACTTCTCCTCACAATTATTCGTTACGACTTCTCCTGACTAGTATTCTGCAGGACTACTCCTGGTTCCTTTTAAAGGTGGCTTTGGGGTTCTACAATGATCTCTTCAAGTGACACTTTCCTGGAATTTTTATGGATTTAGTCCACCACTCACTATTTGTATTCATGAATCTCTCTCACATCTGCTACAAGAAAGAAGGACAGGGTAAGAGATCCGAGATGGAGAGGTTTATTATACGTTCCTATTTCTTCTTCTGATGTATTTCCACTTCCTATTTTCCTATAAGTGTTCTAGAACCTCTGCCCTAGGATTTGTAAGAAAATCTGCAGCCCCAGTTTATTCGCAAAGGCAGCAATTTTGGATTCTAGGATTTCATCTATGAAGGACACGATCATCAGTAGCTGGCACCATGGTTCTGAATTCATTTGTTATTCTGAGGGCTTTGATTCCATGCAGTGGTTGTTTAAGGGATTCAATTACGAGTGGTGGTGGGTTGAGGACTTCGATTCCCAGCAGTGTGAGGAAGACGATCCAAAACATAAAGGAGACCACGGGTAATCACAGGAAGGATGAGATTTATGCAATTCTCAAGGAGTGTTTCATGGATACCAACGAGACTGCACAGAAGCTCCTCCTTCAAGGTAAAATCATTTCCTTATGATTCTTTGGTGTCACGTTATTTCAATCTTGATGCTCAAATCTTTGTTTTATCTGTCAAATACATGTTTATAATTTTATTATTGTTCATTTTTCAGCTACTAGTCTTGAAGATTCTATGAAGCAGTGTAAACCAGTGCTCCTCGAAAGTTAACAATTTTTCACAGCAACGCGCTACAGAGAACATATGAGAGTAATTATATAAATGATTCTCAATATACTCAGAAGAAATAGGTATAACACCAGAACCTTTTCAACACTATTGAGCATCATTTGAACATTTCAAGTTTGTTCTACACTAGCGTTGAAAAGCTTTTGGTGTTGTAGCTCTTGCTTAGAATATATTGAGCCTCATTTGTGAAATTGCTCTCATATGTTTTCAATAACAAGTTGCTGTGAAAAATTCTTAACTTTCTAGAAAGAAAAATTTAAATTGCTTTATAGTATCTTTAAGACTGGTAGTTGATATTGAAAAAAATATAATCATGTATCAGACCGAAAAAATAAAGAGTTCAACATCAAGATCAAAATAACTCGGTTGCAAAGAAACAAAGGGAAATGATGATGCTCAGAAGAAGGACCTTCGGTGTAGTCTTGTTGGTATCTAAGAAACACTCGTTGAGAATTGCATAAATCTCATCCTCCCTGCGATTACCCGTGATTTCCTTGATGTTCTTGATGGTCTTCTTCACACTGCTCGGAATCGAAGCCCTCTACACCCCACCACTCTGAATTGAAGCTGTTAACTCACCACCGCTTGGAATCGATGCCCTCAAAATTAAAGATGGAATTTAGAAGCATGGTGTCCGTTGTTGATGCTCCTCTCCTTCATGGATGAAACCCTAGGATCCAAAATTCCAGCATTTGCGAAGAAATTGGGATAGCAGAGCAATTTACAAATCCCGGGGCAGAGCTTCTAGAACACTGACAGGAAAATAGAAAACAATAACACATTAGAAGAAGAAATGGGAATGTAAAATAAACCTCTCCATCCCGGGTCTATTACCCTCTCCATCTCCTTCACTTGAGATCTGTGAGAGATGCTTGAATGTAAATTGTAAGTGGTGGACTAAGTCCATTAAAAATCTAGAAAAATCAACAGATTTTCCTTGACCAGAGAAACCTTAAATGCTTCGGAAGGACCCATATCTTCTGCAATCACCTCAGCCTTATATATAAATTTTTTGTGTGATCTTTATTTAAATAAAAATATATTTAATCATATAATCAATCATTTAATATAAAAAATAATTACAAAAGTAGTAATTTATTAATTTTAGGCATTGATGTTTTCAAAGTAAATTTGACTAATATATATAGATAAAACAATTTTATATTATATATATTAGTAGGTTTTGTTTAATACATATAATGATAAAAAAATCAAAAATTATATTTAAGGTTTTAAAATAAAATATTAATTAGAAATTGTTTTCATCCATACTTTCTAAAGTGGATTTAATTTTTTTTGGTGTTAACTGTGAATCCACACAGTCGATGATCGTGAGATAAATCTCTCGTCGCACTATTAGCGCACTATGTAGTAAGAGCCTGACTTAGGAGTTTTTTTTCATTTGCAAGAGTATAGATTTAAAACCCTAATCTCTTGCTTAAGAGATGAAGTAGTGAACTAATTCGCCTCGAGCTGGTTCTAAAATGAATTTTCTAATACATTATTATATGGATTGATGGATATGGAGAAAAATTTATTAATTAGTTTTGTAAATACAAATAAGGAAACTTCAAAATGAGTTCTTAATTTAATAGTGAATTTACTTAATAATAAAAGGTAATTAAATGTATTTAAAGCTTTTGAATGATATGATAATTGATATTATTTATTTTAGTATTATATATGATATAGGTAAATTATGTAGAAAATAATTTCTTAAAATTATTGAATACCAATTAACACTATCCAATGTTTTCGATACATGGTAATATTTTTCGTCGTAAACTAAAATTTATTTAGAATTCTAAAAGCTTAAGAACACTGATAAAATACTGATAAAAATCATTTACAAGCTAGAATGACACCCAAAATACTGCTAAAAAATTACACTAAGTCAACTATTACTGATTAATCTACCCAAGATACAAGTTTATGATTAATCTAAGATACCATAAATTTTATATTTTTTGCTACATTTTTAAAATTATAAATTTTTGTTTTATTAAATTTATTTTTCATTCATAGTTAATATAATCATGGAAATGTATTTATTTTTTCTATTAATTATTAATATGATAAATAATATATACCATTATTAATTGTATTTAAATAAATTAAATAGAATTGAATTAATATTAGATTAAATACTGCCTCATGTGAATGCTACTAATAAACTACTCTTAATAAGTTTTCTTTTTATGAGATTTTCACAATTAATTTACAATATATTCATAAAAGTAATTGATTAAAACTATGAAAATTTATTAAACTTTAAATATAAAAAATTGAGATGGCTATGCTTTCTACCAGAGTTGTTGGTCGAGAATCTAGGTTACCGCCTGAGATTCTATTGCCAATGTGAAAGACCCTAAATAAACTAAGTAATGATATAATTATTTAATCAGCCGATGCATACCTTGGGATGCTTGCAAGCTAGAGTTAAAGTCAAGAGCTATTCGGATCATCATAGAGAGGTTTTCCAAACGACAGTTCGTCCTAGTAACAATCTTAACTCGATTTGAAATTCGAGCGATAATAAGATGTTCTCACTATCTCCATGACGATAAGTGAAGAATTTCGACAGGAACAGCTGTAATATTGTTATGGTTTCCTATCAGAGCTCGGAAAAGAGATTTATCGCTAGCGAGACTTTCAATCAAAAATCCAGCAAGCGCAACAAACGACTTCGAGACTTCGGATCGAAAATCCCGGAATCATCAAATGACTTTGTTTGACATGATGGATCCAGTGGTAGTAATAAAACACACAAGAAATGGGGGGTTTGAATTGTTTGTGTAGTTTTTCAACTTCTTTTCTGTTACAAACAACTTAGTGGATTCAAATACGAATAAGAGTGTATGCAGCGGAATTTAGTTTAAAACTGAAAAGTAAAGCACGTAGAGTATTTATCCTTGTTCACCCCCTTAATCGACAGGGCTACGTCCAGTCCTTGGCTTCACCAAGATTTTCACTATTTGATCAATATAGTACAAGTATTCTACAGGACTTCTCCGAGTATTCGAAGGACTTCTCCTTGCAAGTCTCATACAGGACTTCTCCTCACAAGTATTAGAAGGACTTCTCCTCAATAGTATTCTTTAGGACTTCACCTGACTAGTATTCTGCAGGACTACTCCTGGTTCCTTTTCAAGGTGGCTTCGGGGTTCTACAATGATCTCTTCAAGTGACACTTTCCTGGAATTTATATGGATTTAGTCCACCACTCACTATTTGTATTCATGAATCTCTCTCACATCTGCTACGAGAAAGATGGACAGGGTAAGAGATCCGAGATGGAGAGGTTTATTATACGTTCCTATTTCTTCTTCTGATGTATTTCCACTTCCTATTTTCCTATAAGTGTTCTAGAACCTCTGCCCTATGATTTGTAAGAAAATCTGCAGCCCCAATTTATTCGCAAAGGCAGCAATTTTGGATTCTAGGATTTCATCTATGAAGGAGACGATCATCAGTAGCTGGCACCATGGTTCTGAATTCATCTTTTATTCTGAGGGCTTTGATTCCAAGAAGTGGTTGTTTAAGGGATTCAATTCCGAGTGGTGGTGGGTTGAGGACTTCGATTCCCAACAGTGTGAGGAAGACGATCGAAAACATAAAGGAGACCACGGGTAATCACAGGAAGGATGAGATTTATGCAATTCTCAAGGAGTGTTTCATGGATACCAACGAGACTGCACAGAAGCTCCCCCTTCAAGGTAAAATCATTTCCTTATGTTTCTTTGGTATCATATTATTTCAATCTTGATGCTCAAATCTTTGTTTTATCTGTCAGATACATGTTTATAATTTTATTGTTGTTCATTTTTCAGCTACTAGTCTTGAAGATTCTATGAAGCAGTGTAAACCATTGTTCCTCGAAAGTTAACAATTTTTCACAGCAACGCGCTACTGAGAACATATGAGAGTAATTATATAAATGATTCTCAATATACTCAGAAGAAAGAGGTATAACACCTGAACATTTTCAACACTATTGAGCATCATTTGAAACTTTTCAAGTTTATTCTACACTAGCGTTGAAATGGTTCTGGTGTTGTAGGTCTTGCTTAGAATATATTGAGCCTCGTTTTTGAAATTGCTGTCATATGTTTTCGATAACAAGTTGCTGTGAAAAATTCTTAACTTTCAAGAAACAAAGATTTAAATTGCTTCATAGTATCTTTAAGACATGTAGTTGAAAATGAAAAAAATATAAACATGTATCTGACCAAAAAAATAAAGAGTTCAACATCAAGATCAAAATAACTCGGTTGCAAAGAAACATAAGGAAATGATGATGCTCAGAAGAAGGAGCTTCGGTGTAGTCTTGTTGGTATCGAAGAAACACTCGTTGAGAATTGCATAAATCTCATCCTCCCTGTGATTACCCGTGATTTCCTTTATGTTCTAGATGGTCTTCTTCACACTGCTTGGAATCGAAGCTCTCTTCCCACCACCACTCTGAATTGAAGCTGTTAACCCACCACCGCTTGGAATCGATGCACTCAAATTCAAGATGGAATTTAGAAGCATGGTGTCTGTTGCTGATGCTTCTCTCCTTCTTGGATGAAACCCTAGCATCCGAAATTCCAGCATTTGCGAAGAAATTGGGATAGCAGAGCAATTTGCAAATCCCGGGGCAGAGCTTCTAGAACACTGACAAGAAAATAGGAAACAATAACACATTAGAAGAAGAAATGGGAATGTAAAATAAACCTCTCCATCCCGGGTCTCTTACCCTCTCCATCTCCTTCACATGAGATCTGTGAAAGATGCTTGAATGTAAATTGTAAGTGGTGGACTAAGTCCATTAAATATCCAGAAAAATCAATAGATTGTCCTTGACCAGAGAAACCTTAAACGCCTCGGAAGGACCCATATCTTCTGCAATCACCTCAGCCTTATATATAAATTTTTTGTGTGATCTTTATTTGAATAAAAATATATTTAATAATATAAACAATCATTTAATATAAAAAATAATTACAAAAGTAGTAATTTATTAATTTTGGCATTGATGTTTTCAAAGTAAATTTGACTAATATATATAGAGAAAACAATTTTATATTATATATATTAGTAGGTTTTGTTTAATACATATAATGATAAAAAAATCAAAAATTATATTTAAGGTTTTAAAATAAAATATTAATTAGTAATTGTTTTAATCCATACTTTCTATAGTGGATTTAATTTTTTTCGGTGTTAACTGTGAATCCCACAGTCGATGATCCTGAGATAAATCTCTCGCCGCACTATTAGCGCATTAAGTGGTAAGAGCCTGACTTATGAGTTTTTTTCATTTGCAAGAGTAGAGATTTAAACCCCCAACCTCTTGCTTAAGAGATGAAGTGGTGAACTAATTCGCCTCGAACTGGTTCTAAAATGAATTTTCTAATACATTATTATATGGAATGATGGATATGGAGACAAATTTATTAATTAAATTTTGTAAATATAAATAAGGAAACTTCAAAAAAATATGTAAGGAGTTCTTAATTTAATAGTAAATTTACATAATAATAAAAGGTAATTAAATGTATTTAAAGCTTTTGAATGATATAATAATTGATATTATTTATTTTAGTATTATTTATGATATATGTAAATTATGTAGAAAATAATTTTTTAAAATTATTGAATACCAATTAACACTATCCAATGTTTTCGATACATGGTAATATTTTTCGTCGTAAACTAAAATTTATTTAGAATTCTAAAAGATTAAGAACACTGATAAAATACTGATAAAATCATTTACAAGCAAGAATGACACCCATAATACTGATAAAAATTACACTAAGTCAACCATTACTGATTAATCTACCCAAGATACCAGTTTATGATTAATCTAAGATATCATAAATTTTATATTTTTTGCTACATTTATAAAATTATAAATTTTATATTTTTTGCTACTTTTATAAAATTATATAAATTTTTATTTTATTAAATTTATTTTTCATTCATAGTTAATATAATCATGGAAATGTATGAATTTTTTATATTAATTATTGATATGATAAATAATATATACCAATATTAATTATATATATATATATATAAATTAAATAGAATTTAATTAATATTAGCCTAAATACTGCCTCATGTGAATGCTACAGATAAACTACTCTTAATAAGTTTTATTTTTATGAGTTTTTTCACAATTAATTTATAATATATTCATAAAAGTAATTGTTTAAAACTATGAAAAATTATTAAACTTTAAATTTAAAAAATTGAGATGGCTATGCTTTCTTCCAAAGTTAATGGTCGAGAATCTAGGTTACCGCCTGAGATTCTATTGCCAATGTGTAAGACCCTGAATAAACTAAATAATTATATGATTATTTAATCAGCCGATGCATACCAAGGGATGCTTGCAAGCAATAGGTAAAGTCAAGAGCTAGTCGGATCATCGTAGCGAGGTTTTCCAAACGACAGTTCGTCCTAGGACCGATCTTAACTCGATTTGAATTTCAAGCGATAATAAGAAGTTCTCACTATCTTCGTGACGATAAGTGAAGAATTTCGACAGGAACAGCTGTAATATTGTTATGGTTTCCTATCAGAGCTCGGAAAAAGGCATTTATCGCTAGCGAGACTTTCAATCAAAAATCCAACAAGCGCAACAGACGACTTCGAGACTTCGGATCGAAAATCCCAGAATCATCAAATGACTTTGTTTCACGTGATGGATCCTGTGGTAGTAATAAAACACACAAGAAAGGGGGATTGAATTGTTTGTGTAGTTTTTAAACTTTTTTTCTGTTACAAACAGCTTAGTGGATTCAAATAATAATAAGAGTGTATGCAGCGGAATTTAGTTTAAAACTGAAAAGTAAAGCTGGTAGAGTATTTATCCTGGTTCACCCCCTTAATCGACAGGGCTACGTCCAGTCCTTGGCTTCACCAAGATTTTCACTATTTGATCAATATAGTACAATTATTCTACAGGACTTCTCCGAGTATTCGAAGGACTTCTCCTTGCAAGTATCATCCAGGACTTCTCCTCACAAGTATTAGAAGGACTTCTCCTCAATAGTATTCTTTAGGACTTCACCTGACTAGTATTCTGCAGGACTACTCCTGGTTCCTTTTCAAGGTGGCTTCGGGGTTCTACAATGATCTCTTCAAGTGACACTTTCCTGGAATTTTTATGGATTTAGTCAACCACTCACTATTTGTATTCATGAATCTCTCTCACATCTGCTACGAGAAAGATGGACAGTGTAAGAGATCCGAGATGGAGAGGTTTATTATACGTTCCTATTTCTTCTTCTGATGTATTTCCACTTCCTATTTTCCTATAAGTGTTCTAGAACCTCTGCCCAATGATTTGTAAGAAAATCTGCAGCCCCAATTTATTCGCAAAGGCAGCAATTTTGGATTCTAGGATTTCATCTATGAAGGAGACGATCATCAGTAGCTGGCACCATGGTTCTGAATTCATCTTTTATTCTGAGGGCTTTGATTCCAAGCAGTGGTTGTTTAAGGGATTCAATTCCGAGTGGTGGTGGGTTGAGGACTTCGATCCCAACAGTGTGAGGAAGACGATCGAAAACATAAAGGAGAACACGGGTAATCACAGGAAGGATGAGATTTATGCAATTCTCAAGGAGTGTTTCATGGATACCAACGAGACTGCACAGAAGCTCCTCCTTCAAGGTAAAATCATTTCCTTATGGTTCTTTGGTATCATGTTATTTCAATCTTGATGCTCAAATCTTTGTTTTATCTGTCAGATACATGTTTATAATTTTATTGTTGTTCATTTTTCAGCTACTAGTCTTGAAGATTCAATGAAGCAGTGTAAACCATTATTCCTCGAAAGTTAACAATTTTTCACAGCAACGCGCTACTGAGAACATATGAGAGTAATTATATAAATGATTCACAATATACTCAGAAGAAAGAGGTATAACACCAGAACATTTTCAACACTATTGAGCATCATTTGAAACTTTTCAAGTTTATTCTACACTAGCGTTGAAATGGTTCTGGTGTTGTAGCTCTTGCTTAGAACATATTGAGCCTCGTTTTTGAAATTGCTGTCTTATGTTTTCGATAACAAGTTGCTGCGAAAAATTCTTAACTTTCAAGAAACAAAGATTTAAATTGCTTCATAGTATCTTTAAGACATGTAGTTGAAAATGAAAAAAATATAAACATGTATCTAACCAAAAAAATAAAGAGTTCAACATCAAGATCAAAATAACTCGGTTGCAAAGAAACATAAGGAAATGATGATGCTCAGAAGAAGGAGCTTCGGTGTAGTCTTGTTGGTATCGAAGAAACACTCGTTGAGAATTGCATAAATCTCATCCTCCCTGTGATTACCCGTGATTTCCTTTATGTTCTAGATGGTCTTCTTCACACTGCTCGGAATCGAAGCTCTCTACCCACCACCACTCTAAATTGAAGCTGTTAACCCACCACCGCTTGGAATCGATGCCCTCAAATTCAAGATGGAATTTAGAAGCATGGTGTCTGCTGCTGATGCTTCTCTCCTTCTTGGATGAAACCCTAGAATCCAAAATTCCAGCATTTGCGAAGAAATTGGGATAGCAGAGCAATTTGCAAATCCCGGGGCAGAGCTTCTAGAACACTGACAGGAAAATAGGAAACAATAACACATTAGAAGAAGAAATGGGAATGTAAAATAAACCTCTCCATCTCGGGTCTCTTACCCTCTCCATCTCCTTCACATGAGATCTGTGAGAGATGCTTGAACGTAAATTGTAAGTGGTGGACTAAGTCCATTAAAAATCCAGAAAAATCAATAGATTGTCCTTGACCAGAGAAACCTTAAAATCCTCGGAAGGACCCATATCTTCTGCAATCACCTCAGCCTTATATATAAATTTTTTGTGTGATCTTTATTTAAATAAAAATATATTTAATAATATAAACAATCATTTAATATAACAAATAATTACAAAAGTAGTAATTTATTAATTTTGGCATTGATGTTTTCAAAGTAAATTTGGCTAATATATATAGAGAAAACAATTTTATATTATATATATTAGTAGGTTTTGTTTAATACATATAATGATAAAAAAATCAAAAATTATATTTAAGGTTTTAAAATAAAATATTAATTAGTAATTGTTTTAATCCATACTTTCTAAAGTGGATTTAATTTTTTTCGGTGTTAATTGTGAATCCCACAGTCGATGATCCTGAGATAAATCTCTCGCCGCACTATTAGTGCATTAAGTGGTAAGAGCCTGACTTATGAGTTTTTTTCATTTGCAAGAGTAGAGATTTAAACCCCCAACCTCTTGCTTAAGAGATGAAGTGGTGAACTAATTCGCCTCGAACTGGTTCTAAAATGAATTTTCTAATACATTATTATATGGAATGATGGATATGGAGAAAAATTTATTAATTAAATTTTGTAAATATAAATAAGGAAACTTCAAAAAAATATGTAAGGAGTTCTTAATTTAATACTAAATTTACATAATAATAAAAGGTAATTAAATGTATTTAAAGCTTTTGAATGATATAATAATTGATATTATTTATTTTAGTATTATTTATGATATATGTAAATTATGTAGAAAATAATTTTTTAAAATTATTGAATACCAATTAACACTATCCAATGTTTTCGATACATGGTAATATTTTTCGTCGTAAACTAAAATTTATTTAGAATTCTAAAAGATTAAGAACACTGATAAAATACTGATAAAAATCATTTACAAGCAAGAATGACACCCATATTACTGATAAAAATTACACTAAGTCAACCATTACTGATTAATCTACCCAAGATACCAGTTTATGATTAATCTAAGATATCATAAATTTTATATTTTTTGCTACATTTATAAAATTATAAATTTATATTTTTTGCTACTTTTATAAAATTATAAATTTTTATTTTATTAAATTTATTTTTCATTCATAGTTAATATAATCATGGAAATGTATGTATTTTTTCTATTAATTATTAATATGATAAATAATATATACCATTATTAATTATATATATAAATTAAATAGAATTGAATTAATATTAGCCTAAATACTGCCTCATGTGAATGCTACAGATAAACTACTCTTAATAAGTTTTCTTTTTATGAGTTTTTTCACAATTAATTTATAATATATTCATAAAAGTAATTGTTTAAAACTATGAAAAATTATTAAACTTTAAATTTAAAAAATTAAGATGGCTATGCTTTCTTCCAAAGTTAATGGTCGAGAATCTAGGTTACCGCCTGAGATTCTATTGCCAATGTGTAAGCCCTGAATAAACTAAATAATTATATGATTATTTAATCAGCCGATGCATACCAAGGGATGCTTGCAAGCAATAGGTAAAGTCAAGAGCTATTCGGATGATCGTAGTGAGGTTTTCCAAACGACAGTTCGTCCTAGGACCGATCTTAACTCGATTTGAATTTCAAGCGATAATAAGAAGTTCTCACTATCTCCGTGACGATAAGTAAAGAATTTCGACAGGAACAGCTGTAATATTGTTATGGTTTCCTATCAGAGCTCGGAAAAAGGCATTTATCGTTAGCGAGACTTTCAATCAAAAATCCAGCAAGCGCAACAGACGACTTCGAGACTTCGGATCGAAAATCCCAGAATCATCAAATGACTTTGATTGACGTGATGGATCCTGTGGTAGTAATAAAACACACAAGAAAGGGGGTTTGAATTGTTTGTGTAGTTTTTAAACTTTTTTTCTGTTACAAACAGCTTAGTGGATTCAAATAATAATAAGAGTGTATGCAGCGTAATTTAGTTTAAAACTGAAAAGTAAAGCACGTAGAGTATTTATCCTGGTTCACCCCCTTAATCGACAGGGCTACGTTCAGTCCTTGGCTTCACCAAGATTTTCACTATTTGATCAATATAGTACATGTATTCTACAGGACTTCTCCGAGTATTCGAAGGACTTCTCCTTGCAAGTATCATACAGGACTTCTCCTCACAAGTATTAGAAGGACTTCTCCTCACTAGTATTCTTTAGGACTTCACCTGACTAGTATTCTGCAGGACTACTCCTGGTTCCTTTTTAGGGTGGCTTCGGGGTTCTACAATGATCTCTTCAAGTGACATTTTCCTGGAATTTTTATGGATTTAGTCCACCACTCACTATTTGTATTCATGAATCTCTCTCACATCTGCTACGAGAAAGAAGGACAGGGTAAGAGATCCGAGATGGAGAGGTTTATTATACGTTCCTATTTCTTCTTCTGATGTATTTCCACTTCCTATTTTCCTATAAGTGTTCTAGAACCTCTGCCCTAGGATTTGTAAGAAAATCTGCAGCCCCAATTTATTCGCAAAGGCAGCAATTTTGGAATCTAGGATTTCATCTATGAAGGAGACAATCATCAGTAGCTGGCACCATGGTTCTGAATTCATCTGTTATTCTGAGGGCTTTGATTCCAAGCAGTGGTTGTTTAAGGGATTCAATTCCGAGTGGTGGTGGGTTGAGGACTTCGATTCCCAGCAGTGTGAGGAAGACGATCCAAAACATAAAGGAGACCACGGGTAATCACAAGAAGGATGAGATTTATGCAATTCTCAAGGAGTGTTTCATGGATACCAACGAGACTGCACAGAAGCTCCTCCTTCAAGGTAAAATCATTTCCTTATGTTTCTTTGGTATCAAGTTATTTCAATCTTGATGCTCAAATCCTTGTTTTATCTGTCAGATACATGTTTATAATTTTATTGTTGTTCATTTTTCAGCTACTAGTCTTGAAAATTCTATGAAGCAGTGTAAACCATTGTTCCTCGAAAGTTAACAATTTTTCACAGCAACGCGCTACTGAGAACATATGAGAGTAATTATATAAATGATTCTCAATATACTCAGAAGAAAAGGGTATAAAACCATAAACTTTTCAACACTATTGAGCATCATTTGAACCTTTTCAAGTTTATTCTACACTAGCGTTGAAATTGTTCTGGTGTTGTAGCTCTTGCTTAGAATATATTGAGCCTCATTATTGAAATTGCTGTCATATGTTTTCAATAAAAAGTTGCTGTGAAAAATTCTTAACTTTCAAGAAACAAAGATTTAAATTTTTTCATAGTATCTTTAAGACATGTAGTTGAAAATGAAAAAAATATAAACATGTATCTAACCGGAAAAAAAAAGAGTTCAACATCAAGATCAAAATAACTCGGTTGCAAAGAAACATAAGGAAATGATGATGCTTAGAAGAAGGAGCTTCGGTGTAGTCTTGTTGGTATCCAAGAAACACTCGTTGAGAATTGCATAAATCTCATCCTCCCTGTGATTACCCGTGATTTCCTTTATGTTCTAGATGGTCTTCTTCACACTGCTCGGAATCGAAGCCCTCTACCCACCACCACTCTGAATTGAAGCTGTTAACCCACCACCGCTTGGAATCGATGCCCTCAAATTCAAGATGGAATTTAGAAGCATGGTGTCTGCTGCTGATGCTTCTCTCCTTCTTGGATGAAACCCTAGAATCCAAAATTCCAGCATTTGCGAAGAAATTGGGATAGCAGAGCAATTTGCAAATCCCGGGGCAGAGCTTCTAGAACACTGACAGGAAAATAGGAAACAATAACACATTAGAAGAAGAAATGGGAATGTAAAATAAACCTCTCCATCCCGGGTCACTTACCCTCTCCATCTCCTTCACATGAGATCTGTGAGAGATGCTTGATTGTAAATTGTAAGTGGTGGACTAAGTCCATTAAAAATCCAGAAAAATCAACACATTGTCCTTGACCAGAGAAACCTTAAACGCCTCGGAAGGACCCATATCTTCTGCAATCACCTCAGCCTTATATATAAATTTTCTGTGTGATCTTTATTTCAATAAAAATATATTTAATAATATAAACAATCATTTAATATAAAAAATAATTACAAAAGTAGTAATTTATTAATTTGGCATTGATGTTTTCAAAGTAAATTTGACTAATATACATAGAGAAAACAATTTTATATTATATATATTAGTAGGTTTTGTTTAATACATGATAAAAAAATCAAAAATTATATTTAAGATTTTAAAATAAAATATTAATTAGTAATTGTTTTAATCCATACTTTCTAAAGTGGATTTAATTTTTTTCAGTGTTAACTGTGAATCCCCACAGTCGATGATCGTGAGTTAAATCTCTCGCCGCACTATTAGCGCACCAAGTGGTAAGAGTCTGACTTATGAGATTTTTTTCATTTGCAAGAGTAGAGATTTAAACCCCCAACCTCTTGCTTAAGAGATGAAGTGGTGAACTAATTCGCCTCGAACTGATTCTATAATGAATTTTCTAATACATTATTATATGGATTGATGGATATGGAGAAAAATTTATTAATTAAATTTTGTAAATATAAATAAGGAAACTTCAAAAAAATATGTAAGGAGTTCTTAATTTAATAGTATATTTACTTAATAATAAAAGGTAATTAAATGTGTTTAAAGCTTTTGAATGATATAATAATTGATATTATTTATTTTAGTATTATATATGATATATGTAAATTATGTAGAAAATAATTTATTAAAATTATTGAATACCAATTAACACTATCCAATGTTTTCCATACATGGTAATATTTTTCGTCGTAAACTAAAAAATTATTTAGAATTCTAAAAGCTTAAGAACACTGATAAAATACCGATAAAAATCATTTACAAGCAAGAATGACACCCATAATACTGATAATAATTACACTAAGTCAACCATTACTGATTAATCTACCCAAGATACAAGTTTATGATTAATATAAGATATCATAAATTTTATATTTTTTGCTACATTTATAAAATTAAAAATTTTTATTATTAAATTTATTTTTCATTCATAGTTAATATAATCATGGAAATGTATGTATTTTTTCTATTAATTATTAATATGATAAATAATATATACCAATATTAATTATATTTAAATAAATTAAATAGAATTGAATTAATATTAGCCTAAATACTGCCTTATGTGAATGCTACTGATAAACTACTCTTAATAAGTTTTCTTTTTATGAGTTTTTTCACAATTAATTATATAATATATTCATAAAAGTAATTGTTTAAAACTATGAAAAATTATTAAACTTTAAATATAAAAAATGGAGGTGGCTATGCTTTATACCAGAGTTGTTGGTCGAGAATCTACGTTACCTGCTGACAGGATATTAGATGATGTTTTTAGGTTGTTTTTAGTCTTTTTATTTTATTATTTTTGAGTCACATATAGGATTTTTATTATTTTTATGTAGATTTTATATTTATTTTGCATTTTGCATATAGATTAGATTTTATTTGTTTTTCTAACTTTATTTTAAATTATTAGGATTTTTAATAGCTATTTTATATTTTTAGGAAAAGCTGGTATAGTTATCATTTTTGTCCAGGGACCGATTTGTAAAGTTTCAGGAAATCAAGGGTCAAAGTGAGAAATTTCAAGAGTGGAGGATTAAAAGTGAAGTTTCAAAAAATTAAAGGGCCAGAATTGAAGTGCTAACCAAGAGAGGACCAAAAATGGAAAATAAGAATATGAAGCAACTCTCTCCAATTTAGCACATGGAAAATAAGCTTGAAGAAATTGATGGTAGTGGGAAGGAAGTTTCAGAAATGATTAAGGGCTGAGTGGTGGCCATTGAAGGCATTGAAAACCCATTACCATGAAGAAGGGAAAAGCTTGAAGATGAACCAGCAGGCGACCCAACGCTCAAGCGTTGGGACTCTGACTAGAAGATGAGTCAGATTTTCACCCAGCGCTCAAGCGTTGGGAAGCCAGCGCTCAAGCGCTGGGCCTCGGTCTGATAGTGGAATTTTAATGCATCCCAACGCCCAAGCGTTGGGAATGGCATCGCTTAAGAGCTGGAGGCCAGATTTTTGCTATAAATAGGTAGGCAATTTGCACTTGTAAGACACACCATTGCAGAATACAACAAGTATTCTTCTTTCCTCCTTAAGATCATTGTTCCTAGGAATTGTGGGAAGTCAAACTTGAGCTCCTATCCAGGGTAATTCAATGACTCTTTTAGCCATGCTTGGCTAACTTCTTCTTTAAGCTTTTGGGTTGTTTTAGTTTATAATTTATGTTCTAGTCTTTTTCTACATTTCTGAATAATATTTCCTTTCATGTTTTATTTCCTTATTCTTCATTCATCTTTGTGCACAAAAGATATCTTGCTTATTGCTTATTACATAAGGCCATTTGGTAAGTAGTAAGGGAAATAGGAAATAAAAAAGGCTATAAGTATATATCACTAAGGAATTAGGATAGACGTAGCTTTATGTTGGCCTGAACATCTTCTTCATCTTCTTCTTTAGTTAACTAGGTGCCAAGGAATTGGATTTAGTAATTAAAAAGAAAGTTCTACAATGCTTAAGGAATTAACTTGTAGTTACACTAGGCTATAGCATCATGAAATTGGATTTAAAATTCAGAAATTAAGTAGGAGCTTACTAGCATATTTTATAGACTATGTAAACCAGCCCAAGAGCTTAATTCTCATCATCTTTATTCTATTATCATTTTATGCTATTGCTTTTATCTTGTTCTAAACCAACATCAAACATATCTTTTTATTTTTTCTGCACAAGTACTAAATATTATAATAATAAGGACACCTATCCCTTGGGTTCGATCTTTTTATACTATGCGATAGTCAATCGTGCACTTGCGATTTGGGTATCAAGTTTTTGGCGCTGTTGCCGGGGATAGGTTCTGTTTAAGTTCTTGTTATTATTTTGTTTAGTACTTCTTGTTTATATATAAAGAAAAAAGAAAAATAAAAAAATAAAATTTGTATTGAATAGTTTCTATTGACTTCTTTTGCTTTTCTGCATGGTAGGACATTTTGAATTCGACCCTGAAATTGAAAGAACTTTGCATCGCAGATTAGCGGAGCAAAGGAGATTAGCAAGGGCCATGTCTGAAACACAAGCGCAAATGGAGGATCGCCTCCGTGCTGAATACAATGCACGGGTAGAAGATGAAGTCTAAGCTAGACTTCTAAGGCAGAGAGCTGAGGAGGAAGAGCGGGATGCCAACCGTTCCCTTCGTGATATCACAGCCCCCCAGCTAGATTACAATTTTGAGGGGAGTATTGTGGTTCTGGAGGATGCACTACCAAATTTTCAGATTCCTCCACACTTCATCTCTTTGGTTAGCCAGAACCAATTTGGTGGAAGTGTCAATGAAGACTGCCACACACATCTGGAGCGATTCACCAGGCATTGCTCCACCTTAAGGAGAAATGATGCTCACTTGGATACGGTAAGACTTATGCTGTTTCCATTTTCCTTAAGAGATGTGGCAGAGGAGTGGTTATCTTCACAACCACTCAGGAGCATTACTTCATGGGATGATTTGGCCGAGAAATTCATGGCTAAAATTTTCCCTTACAACCGCATAAGGAAGTTGAAGCAGGAAATCAACTCCTTCATTCAACAAGATGCTGAAAAGCTGTATGAGACATGGGAGAGGTTCAAGGGACTTCTCAGAAGGTGCCCAGTGTTAGTACAGATAGCAACCTGAGGGGGGGTGAATCAGAGTTGCCCCGATTTTCGCGTAGTAGTACCAAACGACTTTCAGCGTAATTAGTGTTGTAACGTAAGAACGTTGTTGCAGCGGAATATTGTAGTTGCTTGAAAGTAAAAGATGAAGGATGAAGGAAATGACACAGAGAGTTTTATCCTGGTTCACCTTCAATCCACCGAAGGCTACGTCCAGTCCCTCAAAGAAACCCCTTGAGGATTTTTCCACTATTGATAAAAATTACTTACAAGTTCCTTACCCAAGGACCCCAAGAATTCCTACCAACATCCTGTGAAAGTAAACCACTTTCAACAGCCCCTGAAAGCAAACCGCTTTCAGTTCCTGAAGGCAAACCACCCTCAGACCTTGAAGGCTAAACCACCTTCAATCAACAACCCTTCACCGAATACCACGGTGAAATTAGAATCCCTCAGAAAGATTACCACTTTCTGAAGAACCACTCCACTGAATTCCACAGTGAAGATTTCCCATGATCGAGTACTCTTAACGAATGCTTGCACCAAGGACCCTAAGATATCTTATCAATCTTCCTGAAGCAACCCACTTCTGATTGATCAAGTCTTCTTAACGAATGCTTGTGCCAAGGACCCTAAGAGAACCCATCATGCCTCAGAAAACAAACCACTTTCTGATGACACCGCATTACCACGGTGGACTTTGAATCAAACTTGATTCAAAGGGCCTTTTTACAACCACCGAAAACTACGGTGAAAGAATCAACATGATTCAAATGGAAGAAGAAGAAGATGCCTTTCCTACGGCTAAATTCAATCCCTTAGACAAGATGGATTGATCTTAGTTTGTATGCTCCAGGCCATTACAATGAAGGCTCTTCCATTCTGAGTTTCTCAAATGTTGAACATCATGAGTGTTCTTATGAAAATGAGAGAACCGAAACTCAGAATGATGACTTTAATGAATATGAAAGTTATGGACCAAGTCATTAATGTTTCTGAGTGTCTAAGGACTTTATATAGGCACTAGAGGTCGTCCATGAACCAACACAACCTTTCCCAAATGGTTTGAGACACAATGGTTCATGAAATAACACATCTGTCGACCTGGTAATCGATTACCACAGTTAGTGTAATCGATTACACCATGCCGTTGAAGTTTGAATTTGAATTTCAAACTTGGTAATCGATTACACACTTGTGGTAATCGATTACACACATCCTGTAATCGATTACACACATCTGTAATCGATTACAGACAGTCCAGAACTCAGTTTTTGACTGTTTAAAACCTAATTGAGTGTTCCTACCAATTTTTACTTGTGAGAACATATCGTACTCAATTAGTTGATCTTTTATGAGCCTTCTAATGCAATTAAACCTTAATAAAGCATAGCACACTAAGTTGACAAGACTTACTAAATGCAAGAACCCTTATGTTTGATCTTTGACGTTCCGAGCCGGTTCTTGAAGTCTTTCTCTTGTTGAAGTCTTCTTTTCTTTTCTGAAGTCTTCTTGAAGTGTTTTCTTTTTGTTCCTTTCTTTCTTGAAGATTCCTTGAAGTCTTCTTTTTCTCTTCTGAGATCTTTCTTCTTTTTGTGAGGTGTTTGTCTTCATCAAAACCTCAGTGGAGTCCAAGGACGAGACTTGATTTACACCCAGGTCACAACATCTCTATCACAGATCAGGTAGAGAAATTTTATGTAGCTTTGAATGATTATACCAGGGACAAGCTGGATACTGCTGCAAGTGGGGCATTTGATGCTTTGCCACCATAGGGAGCTCTTGATTTAATCCATAAACTTGCTGCAAGAGCTGCCCATTCAAACTAGGACCGGGCAATAAGAAAAGGTATTTATGAGGTTGAATCTTTTGATGCCATTGTTGCTTCAAATAAACTTTTGTCCAGGAAAGTTGATGCAATGGTCAAAAGAATGGAAGGTGTTCAACTGAGCCCAGAGGAGGCGGAATTGGAGGCTGAGGTAAAAGCTATGGGGAATTTCCAAAATTCCTATGGCAATACCTATAATCCAAGCTGGAGAAACCACCCCAATTTTTCTTGGAGGGACCAAGGGGGTGGTCAAGGAGAAGCCAGGCAACAGTTTCAGAGGCCATACCAGAATCAGAGGCCACCAATGCCTCTGAACCCAAGTCAAGGAAGAAAAAGCTTGGAATAAATTGTTGGTGAAATAGGCCAACAAACTGCACAATTCATGAACGAGACAAGGAAAAGTGCTAAGAATCATGAAGCCTCTATTAGAAATTTGGAGGTTCAGGTAGGCCAGTTGGCCAAGACCATCTCAGAAAGGATTCCAGGTACTTTTCCATCTGATACTCTTGTCAATCCAAAGGAGAATGTAGAGAATGTTTCTGCCATCACTCTTAGGAGTGGTAAAACTATGCCCGAAAGGGTAGTGGAAATTGAACAAGAGGTGAATTGTGAAGAAAAAGAAAAGGAGAGGAGTGTGCCTATTGTTGCTGAAAAAATTATTGAAAATGTAATTCCTCCTTCTAAGAAAATTGGCAAGGTACCATTTCCTAAAGCTTTAAAAAAGAATTTGGAAAAACAATTCTCAAGGTTTCTTGAGATTTTCAAAAGACTTCAAATAAATATCCCTTTCTCTGAAGCTTTGGAACAAATGCCTATTTATGCCAAGTTTATGAAGGACATTTTATCTAGAAGGAGGAAGTTGAGTGAGATTGATGAAACTGTAATGTTGACTGAGGAGTGTTCAGCAATCGTATCAAGGAAGTTGCCCCAAAATTTGAAGGATCCGGGGAGCTTTACTTTACCCGTGGAAATTGAGCGATTGCCAAATGCAAAAACTCTCTGTGATTTGGGAGCCAGTATTAACCTCATGCCACTCTCCATGTTTAGGAAATTGGACATGGGAGAGGCCACTCCTACTCTTATGTGTTTACAGTTGGCAGACAGGTCAATAAAATACCCCTATGGGGTGGCTGAAGATGTGCTGGTAAGGGTTGAAAAATTTGTCTTCCCGGTTGATTTTGTGATCCTCGACATGGAAGAAGACTCTAAGGTACCATTAATTCTTGGGCGGCCATTCCTTTCTACAGGAAACGCCAAGATTAATGTGGCAGAAGGCCTCCTATCTTTGAAGGTAGGGGATGAAAAGGTCAAGTTTTCTGTATTCCGGACTTGTAAACATTATGAGTCCGAAGAAGAGGATGAGTTCAAAGATGATGTATTTATCAAAAAAAGAAAGAGTACCCCTAATTGATTAAAGGGAAGGGTCTATCTCGGACCTTAACAATGAGCTAGTTGGGAGACAACCCAACTTAGGATAGTTTAAATTTCTGTCATTTAAATTTTCTGCATCATCCTTGTAAATAAAAGAAAAAAATTCTATGTTTTTGCTGCAAGAGAGGCCAGCGCTCAAGCGCTGGAGGCCAACGCTCAAGCGTTAGGCCCCTGTTTTTCACCTCTGATTGCAGTTAATTCCAGCGCTCCAGCGCTGGAGGGCCAGCGCTCATGCGCTAAGCCCCTGGAATCCTCAGTTTTTATTTTTTTTCAATTTCCAGCGCCAAAGCGTTGGAAACCCAGCGCTCAGGCACTGGGACCTCTGATTGCCCAGTGTTTGTTTTTATCCAGCGCCCAAGCGTTGGCATCCCCAACGCTCAAGCGCTGGAGCTCGGGCAGTCTTGATGTTTTGTTTTTATTTGTTGTTTTCTGTTTTTAATAATTTTGTGTTCACCATTTTCTGAAAAGTTTTAGATTCTATGAGTTTTCCCTTGCTTCTATAAATGGTTTTGATTTTTTTGGGAACTCAAGAATTCTTGTTTTTAAGGTGGACACAATTTTTCAACCCATGATCTTAATTGTGCTGTTTTTGGAACTAATGTTGACGCCTATTTTTGTCCGGGCCCAATTTTGAAAAAAAGTAAAAAAAAGAGAGAAAAAAAAGAATAGAAAAAAAAAAGAGAAAAGAAGAAAAGAAGAAAAAAAAAAGAGAAGAAAAAAGAAAAGGCCCAGCAGAGGAAAAGGAAGAAGAAAGGAAAAAAAATGGGCTGCGGCCCAAAGGAAAAGAAGAGGAAGCAGAAGCAAGGAAAGGAGGGCAACTTAGTCATTTTCCCCTCACTGAAACCCTAATTCTCCCCTATATAAGCCCACTCTCACTAACCCTAAAAACCACTCACAATTTTCTAGTAGCCCCCATACACTCATCATTCTCTAATAGCCTCCACACTCACCTAAAAAAACCCTAAAAAATTTCCTCTCTCTCAACATCACAGCCGCACCACCTCCTCTTCCCTTCCATCATCAACCCTAGCCACCACCTCCATTGGGCTGCTGCTTGCCGCTTCCATTATTTGCTTTTTGGTTGGTTATTCTCGTTTCTTCTATTTTCTATCATTAACTTGTTAGTTTTTTTTTTCTCCTGCACCTTGAGTCAATTTTGCTCAATCTTGTAACAGTAACATTGTCTCCACGTTGCTGAATGCTTATCTCTGTGATTGCATATATAATGAATATTTCACCATTTCTTCATTGCTTGTATGAGTTTGGTTTACATTAACGTCGCTTGTATCAATTTGGTTTACAATAACGTCGCTTGTATCAATTTGGTTTACGTGGTTTTCTTTTCAATAAGAACAAGTCCTTGCTCAAATTGTGTTGATAAGTAAAATTGACCATGATAAAGAATTTTTTGATGGTACATGAGACTGAGACTGTTCACTAGTGGTATGTCGTCCTTGTGTTATTTCTGCTTGTTTTCACAAATAAAAATTAATTAAAATCAAGAACTGCGTAAGCCTTGATCTTCCATTTTAGGGAAGTACGTAGGACTAGGTTCACACCTATCAGGCTATAAAAAAATAACAAAAATATTTTGTCCTCTTTCTTTTTATGGAATAATTAGGAATTAAATAATAAAAAGTAAAAAATAAATAAGGGTAAAATTAATAATGTAGAAAGTTAATAAAATTACACAAACAATCTCAGGTACCGTTTAGACGGGCGCTGTGGGGTGCTAACACCTTCCCCACGCGTAATAGACTCCCGAACCTAGATTTTAGGTTTCGTAGGCTATTTATCCTTTTTTAGGTTTTTCTAGTGTTTTCCATTAATAAACATTAGTGGCGACTCTGTCTGATAATAAAATTGTTTTTGCGCCGTCCCGCCGCGACCCCGGTTGCGACAGAGGGCGACTCTTCTGGGGACACTTTGAGAGTCAGGCCTTTCTTGATTGTTTGTGTTTTCTTTTTAGCTTTCTTTTTATTTTATTTTACCCTTCATTATTTTGCATTTTTTTTATTGTTTAATTGCCTTGTACATATTTTTTTCTACTTTGTATATAATTTGTCTCTAATTTATCTTTAATTTGTCTTTCTTTTTATTCTATTTTACTCTTCATTATTTTGCTTTTTTTGTTTATTTGCCATGTATATATTTTATTTTTTCTCTATCTTTGTATATAATTTGTCTCTAATGCGGCATTAGGGTAGATGACCAATTTAAACTGCTATATCTGGTTTTCTGTCTATGTTGCAGGTGGGGTAGTTGTTTTTTTTAGGGTTTCTTTGAAAAAGGTTTGTATGCTCCCAATGCACACACCTCACCTTCACTTTGTGAGACACACATTTTTGGGCTCTATACCCGAGCCTGTGCGAGCCCAGGAGTAGCGGTGCCTTGGTACTTGTCGTGAGAGGCCTAGTGTCTACGCGTCAACTATTGAGCCACCACTCGGATTATTACCGGTCATCAAGCTATTTGTCGTGAGAGGCCTAGTGTCTACGTGTCAAATAGTTTGATCATCGGGACCTTGTCTTCGTGATGGGGGTAATCCGAGGACCTTTTAGGGGTCTAGAACTTACCATAAAGAGAGCACTTAATTTGACCATAGTTCCCCATCCAATTAGGGTTTTGGCCAATGTAGTATATCTCACCCCTTAGGTCTTTACCCTTGTAGGACAAATGGGAGCATTCTCTTCTTCTATTCTTTTTCATATCATTATTGTTCAATATGCCATGCATCATTAAAAAAAAAAACATAAAAAATTTCATGCATCATTCAAAAAAAAAAAAAAAACATAAAAAAATTTACTTTTCATGCATCATTCATCTTATATAAAAAAAAAAAAAACATAATTTTTTTTCAACTTTCATGCATCATTCATAAAAAAAATAAAAAATTCATGCATCATTCATCTTATATACAAAAAAAAAAAACATAAAAAATTTCACCTTCCATGCATCATTCATCTTATATAAAAAAACATAAAAAAATTTCACCTTCCATGCATCATTCATCTTATATAAAAAAAAACATAAAAAAAATTTCACCTTTCATGCATCATTCGTCATATATGACAAAAAAAATCATAAAAAAAAACACTTGCATTTCATCACTCCATGTTCATGCATTTCATGGCATTTTACATGCTCCATTTTTAACAGTAAATCAAATTCTGTTAACGGTCCAAACGGAGGGGCTTCGAGACCGAGCTGTGCCTGTCCTGAAGAAGAACACCAAGGTTTCGGGAACTTCAAAGAAATATGCAGAAAAGTGTCACGAGAAGTGCTTGCTGAGTTTTCCCCGAGATCTTGCCAGCACCATCAGAGGAATGAGGAGAAGAGAACTAAATGATTCCGCTTTTCATTGATGTATCCCAAATAGGGAAATTGCAAGCTCTGTAATGAAAAATGTACTACAAATCTGGAATGGAATGAATAAGATGTTTTGTTCAAAAACCTTGGTGTTTCGTGTTGCTGCTTAGACATAAATTCAGTAGGGGTATTTCCCACATGAATGACTGTCAACCATGTTTTAACCCAAGGGGTCTTTCTCTGGAGTTAGAACATGGGATTGTTTCGTGTTGCTGCTTAGACATAAATTTAGTAGGGGTATTTCCCACATGAATGACTGCCAACCATGTTTTAACCCAAGGGGTCTTTCTCTGGCGTTAGAACATGGGATTGTTTCGTGTTGCCCCTTTAGACACAAATTCTGTAGGGGTATTTCCCACATGAATGACTGTCAACCATTTTTTAACCCAAGGGGTCTTTCTCTGGCGTTAGAACATGGGGAACCACCATCTGCTGGACCAGTTAACAAACTTGTTTTTCTTTCAAACACATTTGCATTTCCTTGGAGAATTTAAGTCTCAATAAGTTTGAAAAAAACAAGAAAAGGCATTGACAAGCTCAAGTTGAAACCCTGGAATCTACAGAAGCAGTTGATACCAGAATCTGAACCTGCAAAGAGACCAGACTTTGAGAAGGTTGAGTATGATGCTATCATTGGGGCAATAGTGCAAAAGATTAGATCAACACCGATCATGAAGGAGTCAGGGACAGAATTTGTGCAATGGTAGCATCCCCTGTATAGTCAGCCATTCATTTTCACTCCTCATGCCCATCCCACTTCCTCATCCTTTACACCAGTAAGAATCATTACCCATATTTATCCATCCTACCAGCAATTAACTTCAATATAATCTGTGGAGGCCCTACCGACCCACCTCATTTTGTCCCGATCCTACTCACCATACAGCTTACCACTTCCTTTTCATCTCTAGACCCTACATCCATTCGTTACTTCACTTTCTTTCTAGCACTAATCCCATCATCTCATCCCAACCTAATCACCCTCCTCTTCACCATATGACTATTTCATTCGTAGGAGACCCTATCCACCCACTTCATATTATGTTGATCCTTACTTGCTTTATCCATACATCTCACCAAGACTATTTTTCCAATCACATTTCCCTTAACCATCCCTATAATCTAACCCTTTTCCCAAAACACTTGTTCATTTCATCAAGTCACCTTCTCTGCTGCCATTTGACCATGATGACCTGCACTTGCATAATCTGTTCCCGCGAGGTTGAAGTGGTTTTGACTCAAAGTTGAAGCGTCCATTATCCCCCAGTTTGGCAAGTTCCAAGGATGAACTTTGGCATCATACTCTCAGTGGGCCTCATGGATCTTTCACAAGAGAATACTGAAGTCGTCTGGTTTTCATCAGTGATGAGCTGCTTAGTGCAAAGGCTTTCGACCATCCGTAGGTTTGCTCTTGTTGGCAACCCATTCAAGGAGGATGAGGCGGCATCTGCCAATCTTTCAGCAATCAAGGCGCCTGAGTTTAATGGTCTAGCATTGTTAATTGATGTGGTTAACATAAGCTTTTTGTTTTGTCATGTTAATGTTGAAACTTTGATAACTTTCTTTGAAGCATTTTCTAAGAACCATGCATGGCATTTTCTTTTTCTTTGGTTTGTTTGCTTCATTCATTGTCTTTTCCTTTGTCAATCTCAATCTCATTCTCCAATTTTCCATTTCCATCTCACACAAATCATTCCTAGCGTCTCATAATGGCTAATGTCTCAAGTGCGGGAGAACTTATTTGCTTGATTTCTAAGGACACGAGCTGGCATGGAAGAAGACCAAGAGCACTGGGGGCAACTTTTGTCGCGGTTGCGAGCGCTTATTTGTGAGAAGCTGATCGATTTCATAGGAAAACTTTAGCCGATGGTCATTTATGCAGAAAAACGCAAGAGTCATCCCTCAAAAAAAAAAGGAAAAAGGCCTGTTAGGTTGAAAACCCGCAAGGGCGACCTAAGCAAAAGTTAGGGCATGCAAAAAAAAAAAGAGCAAGTGAGCCATGTTCACCACAGCTTTGTTTTGGACTTAGTGATCAGTCATGCCTTGAGATGAAGTTTGGCATTCTTTCTCTATCCTTACCCCATAACATTATCCCTTGACACCCATTTGAGCAAAAAAATCCTTCCCCTTAACCCTAGACAAGGATCACTCTACATTAGAGTTAGCACAATATTATTGCCAAGCTTGCTTAAGATTTCCATTTCAAAGAAAAGAAAGAAGCAAAGAAAAAGAAATAAAAATGCCAAAAGATAAAAATGTCAAAAAGGAATACAAAAAGAAAAATTGCTTGAGCAAGTCTTGATAATCCGTGCTAAGTTTCGATCAAAGTGCTAAAAATCCTTTGTCTTCATTAATTCATTAACCCGTAAACACTTTGATATCCTTCCTTTCATGACCCACAAGCCCTTAGCCACATATCCTTCGTCTTCATTAACCCGTAAACACTTGTTTGTGCCTTTGATATCCTTCCTTTCATGACCCAATAGCCCTTAGCCACATATCCTTCATTAACCCGTAAACACCTCCTTTCATAACCCACTAGCCCTTAGCCACATTACAACCCTAACAAAGTCCATTCCGATCAAGGATTGATTTTCCACTTTTTCTTGAACTTGTTTTTGAGACACAATAACCTGATTCATTTGCTCATAAAAAATAAAAAAAAAGAGAAAAAAGAAAAAGAAAAAAATGAGGGATGCTCGCCTAATAGTTGCCTCCGCAAAGTTCTTTCAAGAATTGACACTGCGGCAAAGCCCAATCAGTCAGAAGAAAATCAAGAAAAGATCTCTTCCATGCCCATCGAGACCTCAAATGGGAGCCAAGATCAATAGAACAATTGTTGGACTACCGCTCGTTGTCTCAATTGGGGCAACTTTTCAGCTCATTGCTTGTCCCTTTCCCTAAAGTTGGGCCCATTTTCTGGTATCTCCCCGATCTCTCTGTGTCACAACTGAGGCAATTACTCAAGCCATTTTTCTTCACCCGAATCAGACTAGGGAAACAGTCTAAGCTTCACTTCATATCTTTTGTGTACCTGATCATTCTTCGGCTGGGATAATTACCTATTCTTAGTAGTCTTCCCGCGTACTCTGATCTGGGGCATGTGCTCATCTAAATTCCTCATACATTTTCTCAAAGTGGGGCAGACTACTTGTTCTTCCACTCTCAGGCTGAAGTATTACCTTGGTCGTTCTAAAAAATTCTTCCAACCTATTGGGACATCACTGGGGAAATTGATCATTCCACTCCTTGTCATCCTTGTTACACCCGAGAGATTGTCTAGCTTTCACTTTTTCATCATTCTAGTGCATTGTTTTTCAAACTGGAGCAATCACTTGTTCTCTGATGCTTATCTCTCATAATCCAAGACGAGGTAATTTTCCAGTCCATGCTTTGTCAATGTTCCCAAATTAGGGCAATCATATGCTACTTCATGCTCATCGTCCAAGACTAAACCGGGGCAATCGCCCAATTTTGTCATGAATTCTTTTCAATGTCTAGATTGGAGCGTTCATTTGTTTTTTCATCAACTTCCTCCTTGTGGGAGCAATCAATTGTCTTCTGATGCTCATTCTTCAAAGTATAAACTAGGGCAATTTTCCAGCCTATGTCTTATAATTATACCCAAGCTGGGGCAGCCTGATGTCCATCACTCATTCTCTCCATCTGCCCCAAACATAACTGGGGCAATTCTTTGTCCTTTGATTCCTTCTTGTGTCATCTCATGTCATGCATATTAATTAGGTAGCGCTTCAAAGTGAGAGATCACATGTTCAATAACATGACTTAGCATTTCAACATCTCATTTAACATGTTAGACCAAAAGGCTCTCGGTCCACTCTAAACTAACAGAAATAGAAAGCGCCTAAAAGATCTCCATCAGTCAGAAAAATTCAAAGGCAGCATCAGACGGCTCAGATAAACTTTCAATAAGCAGGTGGCCCACCCTTCTCAGTCAGGTTTTAGAGGAAGAGCTTGCAAATGAGCCAAGCTTCACATCCATTCACATGAGCTGTCCAGGTGAAACAAGCTTGAGTCTGCCTGAGTTTCCGAGCACGCATGTGCTTATTGAGCCAAATTTCTCCAAGGAAGCTAACAGAAGTCTTTTCTAACACAGCATAATTCAAGTTTGAGTTTCAAATTCATAAGCTGTGCATCATTTGCATCATTGCATCAAAAGCATCAACACCACATGCATAACCCCATCACATATGGTACATATCATGCATTACATTTCATAGCATGCATTACATTTCATACCATGCATACCTTTGTCACATATTGAAAGTTGCAGTTGGCGAGTCCGAGGTGGCGCTTAGACCGATCCTTGTCACTTTCCAGCAGATCCAGGGTGGTACTTAGACGATCCCTGTTACTTTTCAGCAGATCCACGGTGGCGCTTAGACGATCCGTGTTACTTTCCAGCAGATCCAGGGTGGCGCTTAGACGATCCCTGTTACCTTTCAGCAGATCCAAGGGGGCGCTTAGACGAACCTTGTTACTTTCCAGCAGATCCACGGTGGCGCTTAGACGATCCGTGTTACCTTCCAGTAGATCCAGGGTGGCGCTTAGACGATCCCTGTTACCTTTCAGCAGATCCAAGGGGGCGCTTAGACGAACCTTGTTACTTTCCAGCAGATCCACGGTGGCGCTTAGACGATCCGTGTTACCTTCCAGCAGATCCAGGGTGGCGCTTAGACGATCCATGTTACCTTTCAGCAGATCCAAGGGGGCGCTTAGACGAACCTTGTTACTTTCCAGCAGATCCACGGTGGCGCTTAGACGATCCGTGTTACCTTCTAGCAGATCCAGGGTGGCGCTTAGACGATCCCTGTTACCTTTCAGCAGATCCAAGGGGGCGCTTAGACGAACCTTGTTACTTTTCAGCAGATCCACGGTGGCGCTTAGATGATCCGTGTTACCTTTCATCAGATCCAAGGGGGCGCTTAGACGAACCTTGTTACTTTCCAGCAGATCCACGGTGGCGCTTAGACGATCCGTGTTACCTTCAAGCAGATCCAGGGTGGCGCTTAGACGATCCCTGTTGCCTTTCAGCAGATCCAAGGGGGCGCTTAGACGAACCTTGTTACTTTCCAGCAGATCCACGGTGGCGCATAGACGATCCGTGTTACCTTCCAGCAGATCCAGGGTGGCGCTTAGACGATCCCTGTTACCTTTCAGCAGATCCAAGGGGGCGCTTAGACGAACCTTGTTACTTTCCAGCAGATCCACGGTGGCGCTTAGACGATCCGTGTTACCTTCCAGCAGATCCAAGGTGGCGCTTAGACGATCCTGTTACCTTTCCAACAGATCCAGGGTGGCGCTTAAACGATCCCTGCTTGACAGTGGCTCGGGTTTTGAACCCGAGTTTGCTGTGTTCTTTTTGACACCCGGACAAAAATGTGTCATGTCTTTACTCATTTCTTACAACAGTAGTATTCTCATACTACCTAGTAAGAAACAAGTAAAGAGGGGCAGCTGTTGACACCTATTTTTGTCCGGGCCCAATTTTGAAAAAAAGTAAAAAAAAGAGAGAAAAAAAAGAATAGAAAAAAAAAAGAGAAAAAAAGAAAAGAAGAAAAAAAAAAGAGAAGAAAAAAGAAAAGGCCCAGCAGAGGGAAAGGAAGAAGAAAGGAAAAAAAATGGGCTGCGGCCCAAAGGAAAAGAAGAGGAAGCAGAAGCAAGGAAAGGAGGGCAACTTAGTCATTTTCCCCTCACTGAAACCCTAATTCTCCCCTATATAAGCCCACTCTCACTAACCCTAAAAACCACTCACAATTTTCTAGTAGCCCCCATACACTCATCATTCTCTAATAGCCTCCACACTCACCTAAAAAAACCCTAAAAAATTTCCTCTCTCTCAACATCACAGCCGCACCACCTCCTCTTCCCTTCCATCATCAACCCTAGCCACCACCTCCATTGGGCTGCTGCTTGCCGCTTCCATTATTTGCTTTTTGGTTGGTTATTCTCGTTTCTTCTATTTTCTATCATTAACTTGTTAGTTTTTTTTTTTCTCCTGCACCTTGGGTCAATTTTGCTCAATCTTGTAACAGTAACATTGTCTCCACGTTGCTGAATGCTTATCTCTGTGATTGCATATATAATGAATATTTCACCATTTCTTCATTGCTTGTATGAGTTTGGTTTACATTAACGTCGCTTGTATCAATTTGGTTTACAATAACGTCGCTTGTATCAATTTGGTTTACGTGGTTTTCTTTTCAATAAGAACAAGTCCTTGCTCAAATTGTGTTGATAAGTAAAATTGACCATGATAAAGATTTTTTTTATGGTACATGAGACTGAGACTGTTCACTAGTGGTATGTCGTCCTTGTGTTATTTTTGCTTGTTTTCACAAATAAAAATTAATTAAAATCAAGAACTGCGTAAGCCTTGATCTTCCATTTTAGGGAAGTACGTAGGACTAGGTTCACACCTATCAGGCTATAAAAAAATAACAAAAATATTTTGTCCTCTATCTTTTTATGGAATAATTAGGAATTAAATAATAAAAAGTAAAAAATAAATAAGGGTAAAATTAATAATGTAGAAAGTTAATAAAATTACACAAACAATCTCAGGTACCGTTTAGACGGGCGCTGTGGGGTGCTAACACCTTCCCCACGCGTAATAGACTCCCGAACCTAGATTTTAGGTTTCGTAGGCTATTTATCCCTTTTTAGGTTTTTCTAGTGTTTTCCATTAATAAACATTAGTGGCGACTCTGTCTGATAATAAAATTGTTTTTGCGCCGTCCCGCCGCGACCCCGGTTGCGACAACTAACAAGTCAAGCAAGTTTCTGCTTGTGAGACTTTTGTTTGTTCAATTTTGCAGGATAGGTACCAGAAGGAGAAAGAGCCCTCTTGAACTTAAGTGTTCAAAGTTGATTTTACTTTGATGTTCCTTGGACTATTGTGGAAAAATTGTATATTATGCCAGCTTTTTAGTTTTTCTTTTTATAGTTTTTAGCTTTATTTTTAGTTAAGTTTTTCTATTTTATTTTTTGCATGAGTATTGAGTATTTTATCCAGTCTTAATGCTTCTATTGCTGTGAATGCTTTATCTGATTGAACTATTTTTGAAAAGGTTCTATGTTTTGAAGCGGTTAGGATTGCATGCTGTAGAAATGATTTTTGACATCTTGATTGTAAAAATTTTCTGCCTTGTGTTGCATGTTGATTGGGATTTTGTGTACTTTGTGAGTTGAGAAGAGATTATAGGCATTTTTGAAAACTCATATTCTTGCTTGAAAATTGAAATCCACTACTAGCCCCTTTTTGAGCCTTAAAAGAGTCATTCTTTGGAGCCTACTGTGTGTGATAATTCTTAAAGTTGTTAGTGTGATGCATGTGTTGAAATTGTTAGAGCTATGTTTGTTGGGTTTCTCTCTAGAAAAGAAGAAAAAAGTTGGAAAAAATAAGGTATGTGCCTTAGGAAAAAAATAATGAAGTAGTGGGGTGAGAAAGAGTATGAGGGGAGTAAAATTCAAGCCATTCATCCCATACATTCCACTACTTTGTTTTTTTAAATAAAAAAAAAAGAAGAGAAAAATTGAGAGAATCCTTGTATGAATTGTTAAAACTATTAGTCAAGAAAAATCACTTAACAACAGATTCTAAGTCAGCCACTAGAGTTGCCAATTTCTTGAAATCCACACCTTGAATTGTTCAACCCTTTGGCCAAGTTACAACCTTCAAAATCTCTTCAAAGTTACTTGGTTGCATGGTTTCAGTTTTTGATTTGAATGCTAGGCAGGATTATTAAGATTTCTTGTTTTTCAAGGAGAATATCATTTTGTGAGCTTGTTTGATGAACTCAACATGTTAAAAGCCAAGCCTAACTTTCTGGATTAAATATCTGTAAACATGCATGTCTTCCTTATCCGCTAAGCTTTCTTGGAAAGGTTTTTGTGCTTCAAGTTTTTAATCAGATAAACTTTCTCTAAACTCAGGGACGAGTTTCTCTTTAAGTTTTGTCGCTTGAGGACAAGCTGTCGTTGGGTATAGTGGTGTGATGACAGGATATTATATGATGTTTTTAGGTTGTTTTGAGTCTTTTTATTTTATTATTTTTGAGTCACATATAGGATTTTTATTATTTTTATGTAGATTTTATATTTATTTTGCATTTTGCATATAGATTAGATTTTATTTGTTTTTTTAACTTTATTTTATATTTTTAGGATTTTTTATAGCTATTTTATATTTTTAGGAAAAGCTGGTATAGTTATCATTTTTGTCCAGGGACCGATTTGTAAAGTTTCATGAAATCAGGGGTCAAAGTGAGAAAGTTCAAGAGTGGAGGATTAAAAGTGAAGTTTCAAAAAATTAAAGGGCCCGAATTGAAGTGCTAACCAAGAGAGGACCAAAAGTGGAAAATAAGAATATGAATCAACTCTCTCCAATTTAGCACATGGAAAATAAGCTTGAAGAAATTGATGGTAGTGGGAAGGAAGTTTCAGAAATGATTAAGGGCTGAATGGTGGTCATTGAAGGCATTGAAAACCCATTACCATGAAGAAGGGAAAAGCTTGAAGATGAACCAGCAGGCGACCCAATGCTCAAGCGTTGGGACTCTGACTAGGAGATGAGTCAGATTTTCACCCAGCGCTCAAGCGTTGGGAAGCCAGCGCTCAAGCGCTGGGCCTCGGTCTGATAGTGGAATTTTAATGCATCCCAACGCCCAAGCGTTGGGAAGGCCAGCGCTCAAGCGCTGGAGGCCAGATTTTTGCTATAAATAGGGAGGCAATTTTCACTTGTAAGACACACCATTTCAGAATACAACAAGTATTCTTCTTTCCTCCTTAAGATCATTGTTCCTATGAATTGTGGGAAGCCAAACTTGAGCTCCTATCCAGAGTAATTCAATGACTCTTTTAGCCATGCTTGGCAAACTTCTTCTTTAAGCTTTTGGGTTGTTTTAGTTTATAATTTATGTTCTAGTCTTTTTCTACATTTCTGAATAATATTTCCTTTCATGTTTTATTTCCTAGTTCTTCATTCATCTTTGTGCACAAAAGATATCTTGCTTATTGCTTATTACATAAGGCCATTTGGTAAGTAGTAAGGGAAATAGGAAATAAAAAAGGCTATAAGTATATATCACTAAGGAATTAGGATAGACGTAGCTTTATGTTGGCCTGAACATCTTCTTCATCTTCTTCTTTAGTTAACTAGGTGCCAAGGAATTGGATTTAGTAATTAAAAAGAAAGTTCTACAATGCTTAAGGTATTAACTTGTAGTTACACTAGGCTAAAGCATCATGAAATTGGATTTAAAATTCAGAGATTAAGTAGGAGCTTCACCAAGATTTTCACTATTTGATCAATATAGTACAAGTATTCTACAGGACTTCTCCGAGTATTCGAAGGACTTCTCCTTGCAAGTATCATACAAGACTTCTCTTAACAAGTATTAGAAGGACTTCTCCTGACAATTATTCGTTACGACTTCTCCTGACTAGTATTCTGCAGGACTACTCCTTGTTCCTTTTTAAGGTTGCTTTGGGGTACTACAATGATCTCTTCAAGTGACACTTTCCTGGAATTTTTATGGATTTAGTCCACCACTCACTATTTGTATTCATGAATCTCTCTCACATTTGCTACAAGAAAGAAGGACAGGGTTAGAGATCCGAGATGGAGAGGTTTATTATACGTTCCTATTTCTGCAGCCCCAATTTATTCGCAAAGGCAGCAATTTTGCATTCTAGGATTTCATCTATGAAGGACACGATCATCAGTAGCTGGCACCATGGTTCTGAATTCATCTGTTATTCTGAGGGCTTTGATTCCATGCAGTGGTTGTTTAAGGGATTCAATTCCGAGTGGTGGTGGGTTGAGGACTTCGATTCCCAGTAGTGTGAGGAAGACGATCCAAAACATAAAGGAGACCACGGGTAATCACAGGAAGGATGAGATTTATGCAATTCTCAAGGAGTGTTTCATGGGTACCAACGAGACTACACAGAAGCTCCTCCATCAAGGTAAAATCATTTCCTTATGATTCTTTGGTGTCATGTTATTTCAATCTTGATGCTCAAATCTTTGTTTTATCTGTCAAATACATGTTTATAATTTTATTATTGTTCATTTTTCAGCTACTAGTCTTGAAGGTTCTATGAAGCAGTGTAAACCAGTGTTCCTCGAAAGTTAACAATTTTTCACAGCAACGCGCTACAGAGAACATATGAGAGTAATTATATAAATGATTCTCAATATACTCAGAAGAAAGAGGTATAACACCAGAACCTTTTCAACACTATTGAGCATCATTTGAGCATTTCAAGTTTGTTCCACACTATTGAGCATCATTTGAGCATTTCAAGTTTGTGAAATTGTTCTCATATGTTTTCAATAACAAGTTGCTGTGAAAAATTCTTAACTTTCTAGAAAGAAAGATTTAAATTGCTTTATAGTATCTTTAAGACTGGTAGTTGATATTGAAAAAAATATAATCATGTATCAGACCGAAAAAATAAAGAGTTCAACATCAAGATCAAAATAACTCGGTTGCAAAGAAACAAAAGGAAATGATGAGGCTCAGAAGAAGGACCTTCGGTGTAGTCTTGTTGGTATCCAAGAAACACTCGTTGAGAATTGCATAAATCTCATCCTCCCTGCGATTACCCGTGATTTCCTTGATGTTCTTGATGGTCTTCTTCACACTGCTCGGAATCGAAGCCCTCTACACCCCACCACTCTGAATTGAAGCTGTTAACCCACCACCGCTTGGAATCGATGCCCTCAAAATTAAAGATGGAATTTAGAAGCATGGTGTCCGTTGCTGATGCTCCTCTCCTTCATGGATGAAACCCTAGAATCCAAAATTCCAGCATTTGCGAAGAAATTGGGATAGCAGAGCAATTTACAAATTCCGGGGCAGAGCTTCTAGAACACTGACAGGAAAATAGAAAACAATAACACATTAGAAGA
Source organism: Acmispon strigosus (assembly GCA_030819835.1). NCBI lineage: Eukaryota > Viridiplantae > Streptophyta > Magnoliopsida > Fabales > Fabaceae > Acmispon > Acmispon strigosus. The sequence goes on from JAUAMA010000002.1 coordinate 50,281,677, forward strand.
AGAAATGGGAATGTAAAATAAACCTCTCCATCCCGGGTCTATTACCCTCTCCATCTCCTTCACTTGAGATCTGTGAGAGATGCTTGAATGTAAATTGTAAGTGGTGGACTAAGTCCATTAAAAATCCAGAAAAATCAACAGATTTTCCTTGACCAGAGAAACCTTAAATGCTTCGGAAGGACCCATATCTTCTGCAATCACCTCAGCCTTATATATAAATTTTTTGTGTGATCTTTATTTAAATAAAAATATATTTAATCATATAATCAATCATTTAATATAAAAAATAATTACAAAAGTAGTAATTTATTAATTTTAGGCATTGATGTTTTCAAAGTAAATTTGACTAATATATATAGATAAAACAATTTTATATTATATATATTAGTAGGTTTTGTTTAATACATATAATGATAAAAAAATAAAAAATTATATTTAAGGTTTTAAAATAAAATATTAATTAGAAATTGTTTTCATCCATACTTTCTAGGATTTAATTTTTTTTGGTGTTAATTGTGAATCCACACAGTCGATGATCGTGAGATAAATCTCTCGTTGCATTATTAGCGCACTAAGTAGTAAGATGAAGTAGTGAACTAATTCGCCTCGAGCTGGTTCTAAAATGAATTTTCTAATACATTATTATATGGATTGATGGATATGGAGAAAAATTTACTAATTAATTTTGTAAATATAAATAAGGAAACTTCAAAAAAATATGTAAGGAGTTCTTAATTTAATAGTAAATTTACTTAATAATAAAAGGTAATTAAATGTATTTAAAGCTTTTGAATGATATGATAATTGATATTATTTATTTTAGTATTATATATGATATAGGTAAATTATGTAGAAAATAATTTCTTAAAATTATTGAATACCAATTAACACTATCCAATGTTTTCGATACATGGTAATATTTTTCGTCGTAAACTAAAATTTATTTAGAATTCTAAAAGCTTAAGAACACTGATAAAATACTGATAAAAATCATTTACAAGCTAAAATGACACACAAAATACTGCTAAAAAATTACACTAAGTCAACTATTACTGATTAATCTACCAAAGATACAAGTTTATGATTAATCTAAGATATCATAAATTTTATATTTTTTGCTACATTTTTAAAATTATAAATTTTTGTTTTATTAAATTTATTTTTCATTCATAGTTAATATAATCATGGAAATGTATTTATTTTTTCTATTAATTATTAATATGATAAATAATATATACCATTATTAATTATATTTAAATAAAATAAATAGAATTGAATTAAAAAGTTTTCTTTTTATGAGGTTTTCACAATTAATTTATAATATATTCATAAAAGTAATTGTTTAAAACTATGAAAAATTATTAAACTTTAAATATAAAAAATTGAGATGGCTATGCTTTCTACCAGAGTTGTTGGTCGAGAATCTAGGTTACCGCCTAAGATTCTATTGCCAATGTGAAAGACCCTGAATAAACTAAGTAATGATATAATTATTTAATCAGCTGATGCATACCTTGGGATGCTTGCAAGCTAGAGTTAAAGTCAAGAGCTATTCGGATCATCATACTGAGGTTTTCCAAACGACAGTTCGTCCTAGTAACAATCTTAACTCGATTTGAAATTCGAGCGATAATAAGATGTTCTCACTATCTCCATGACGATAAGTGAAGAATTTCGACAGGAACAGCAGTAATATTGTTATGGTTTCCTATCAGAGCTCGGAAAAGAGATTTATCGCTAGCGAGACTTTCAATCAAAAATCCAGCAAGCTCAACAAACGACTTCGAGACTTCGGATCGAAAATCCCGGAATCATCAAATGACTTTGTTTGACATGATGGATCCAGTGGTAGTAATAAAACACACAAGAAATGGGGGGTTTGAATTGTTTGTGTAGTTTTTCAACTTCTTTTCTGTTACAAACAACTTAGTGGATTCAAATAAGAATAAGAGTGTATGCAGCGGAATTTAGTTTAAAACTTAAAAGTAAAGCACGTAGAGTATTTATCCTGGTTCACCCCTTTAATCGACAGGGCTACGTCCAGTCCTTGGCTTCACCAAGATTTTCACTATTTGATCAATATAGTACAAGTATTCTACCGGAATTCTCCGAGTATTCGAAGGACTTATCCTTACAAGTATCATACAGGACTTCTCCTCACAAGTATTAGAAGGACTTCACCTCACAAGTATTCTTTACGCCTTCTCCTGACTAGTATTCTGCAGGACTACTCCTGGTTCCTTTTCATGGTGGCTTTGGGGTTCTACAATGATCTCTTCAAGTGACACATTTCTTGGAATTTTTATGGATTTAGTCCACCACTCACTATTTGTATTCATGAATCTCTATCACATCTACTACGAGAAAGAAGGACAGGATAAGATATCCGAGATGGAGAGGTTTATTATACGTTCCTATTTCTTCTTCTGATGTATTTCCACATCCTATTTGCCTATAAGTGTTCTAGAACCGCTGCCCTAGGATTTGAAAGAAAATCTGCAGCCCAAATTTATTCGCAAAGGCAGCAATTTTGGATTCTAGGATTTCATCTATGAAGGAGACGATCAGTAGTAGCTGGCACCATGGTTCTGAATTCATCTATTATTCTGAGGGCTTTGATTCCAACCAGTGGTTGTTTAAGGGATTCAATTCCGAGTGGTGGTGGGTCGAGGACTTCGATTCCCAGCAGTGTGAGGAAGACGATCTAAAACATAAAGGAGACCACGGGTAATCACAGGAAGGATGAGATTTATGCAATTCTCAAGGATTTTTTCATGGATACCAAGGAGACTTCACAAAAGCTCCTCCTTCAAGGTAAAATCATTTCCTTATGTTTCTTTGGTGTCATGTTATTTCAATCTTGATGCTCAAATCTTTGTTTTATCTATCAGATACATGTTTATAATTTTATTGTTGTTCATTTTTCAGCTACTAGTCTTGAAGATTCTATGAAGCAGTGTAAACCATTGTTCCTCGAAAGTTAACAATTTTTCACAGCAACGAGCTACTGAGAACATATGAGAGTAATTATATAAATGATTCTCAATGTACTCAGAAGAAAGAGGTATGTCACCAGAACCTTTTCAACACTACTGAGCATCATTTGAACCTTTTCAAGTTTATTCTACACTAACGTTGAAATGGTTCTGGTTTTGTAGCTCTTGCTTAGAATATATTGAGCCTCATTTGTAAAGTTGCTCTCATATGTTTTCAATAACAAGTTGCTGTGAAAAATTCTTAACTTTCAAGAAACAAAGATTTGAATTGCTTCATAGTATCTTTAAGACTGGTAGTTGAAAATGAAAAAAATATAAACATGTATATGACCGAAAAAATAAAGAGTTCAACATCAAGATCAAAATAACTCGGTTGCAAAGAAACATAAGGAAATAATGATGCTCAGAAGAATGAGCTTCGGTGTAATCTTGTTGGTATCCAAGAAACACTCGTTGATAAATGCATAGATCTCATCCTCCCTATGATTACCCGTGATTTCCTTGATGTTCTAGATGGTCTTCTTCACATTGCTCAGAATCGAAGCCCTCTACCCACCACCACTCTGAATTGAAGCTGTTAACCCACCACCGCTTGGAATCGATGCCCTCAAATTCAAGATGGAATTTAGAAGCATGGTGTCTGCTGCTGATGCTTCTCTCCTTCTTGGATGAAACCCTAGAATCCAAAATTCCAGCATTTGCGAAGAAATTGGGATAGCAGAGCAATTTGCAAATCCCGGGGCAGAGCTTCTAGAACACTGACAGGAAAATAAGAAACAATAACACATTAGAAGAAGAAATGGGAATGTAAAATAAACCTCTCCATCCCGGGTCTCTTACCTTCTCCATCTCCTTCACATGAGATCTGTGAGAGATGCTTGAATGTAAATTGTAAGTGGTGGACGAAGTCCATTAAAAATCCAGAAAAATCAATAGATTGTCCTTGACCAGAGAAACCTTAAACGCCTCGGAAGGACCCATATCTTCTGCAATCACCTCAGCCTTATATATAAATTTTTTGTGTGATCTTTATTTAAATAAAAAATATATTTAATAATATAAACAATCATTTAATATAAAAAATAATTACAAAAGTAGTAATTTATTAATTTTGGCATTGATGTTTTCAAAGTAAATTTGACTAATATATATAGAGAAAACAATTTTATATTATATATATTAGTAGGTTTTGTTTAATACATATAATGATAAAAAAATCAAAAATTATATTTAAGGTTTTAAAATAAAATATTAATTAGTAATTGTTTTAATCCATACTTTCTAAAGTGGATTTAATTTTTTTCGGTGTTAACTGTGAATCCCACAGTCGATGATCGTGAGATAAATCTCTCGCCGCACTATTAGCGCATTAAGTGGTAAGAGCCTGACTTATGAGTTTTTTTCATTTGCAAGAGTAGAGATTTAAACCCCCAACCTCTTGCTTAAGAGATGAAGTGGTGAACTAATTCGCCTCGAACTGGTTCTAAAATGAATTTTCTAATACATTATTATATGGAATGATGGATATGGAGAAAAATTAATTAATTAAATTTTGTAAATACAAATAAGGAAACTTCAAAAAAATATGTAAGGAGTTCTTAATTTAATAGTAAATTTACATAATAATAAAAGGTAATTAAATGTATTTAAAGCTTTCGAATGATATAATAATTGATATTATTTATTTTAGTATTATTTATGATATATGTAAATTATGTAGAAAATAATTTTTTAAAATTATTGAATACCAATTAACACTATCCAATGTTTTCGATACATGGTAATATTTTTCGTCGTAAACAAAAATTTATTTAGAATTCTAAAAGATTAAGAACACTGATAAAATACTGATAAAAACCATTTACAAGCAATATTGACACCCATAATACTGATAAAAATTACACTAAGTCAACCATTACTGATTAATCTACCCAAGATACCAGTTTATGATTAATCTAAGATATCATAAATTTTATATTTTTTGCTACATTTATAAAATTATAAATTTTTATTTCATTAAATTTATTTTTCATTCATAGTTAATATAATCATGGAAATGTATGTATTTTTTCTATTAATTATTAATATGATAAATAATATATACCATTATTAATTATATATATATATATATATATAAATTAAATAGAATTGAATTAATATTAGCCTAAATACTGCCTCATGTGAATGCTACTGATAAACTACGTTGAATAAGTTTTCTTTTTATGATTTTTTTCACAATTAATTTCTAATATATTCATAAAAGTAATTGTTTAAAACTATGAAAAATTATTAAACTTTAAATTTAAAAAATTGAGATGGTTATGCTTTCTACCAAAGTTGTTGGTCGAGAATTTAGGTTACCGCCTGAGATTCTATTGCCAATGTGTAAGACCCTGAATAAACTAAATAATTATATGATCATTTAAACAGCCGATGCATACCAAGGGATGCTTGCAAGCAAGAGGTAAAGTCAAGAGCTATTCGGATCATCGTAGCAAGGTTTTCGAAACGACAGTTCGTCCTAGGACCGATCTTAACTAGATTTGAATTTCAAGCGATAATAAGAAGTTCTCACTATCTCCGTGACGATAAGTGAAGAATTTCGACAGGAACAGCTATAATATTGTTATGGTTTCATATCAGAGCTCGAAAAAAGGCATTTATCGCTAGCGAGGCTTTCAATCAAAAATCCAACAAGCGCAACAGACGACTTCGAGACTTCGGATCGAAAATCCCAGAATCATCAAATGACTTTGTTTAACGTGATGGATCCTGTGGTAGTAATAAAACACACAAGAAAGGGGGTTTGAATTGTTTGTGTAGTTTATAAACTTTTTTTCTGTTACAAACAGCTTAGTGGATTCAAATGATAATAAGAGTGTATGCAGCGGAATTTAGTTTAAAACTGAAAAGTAAAGCACGTAGAGTATTTATCCTGGTTCACCCCCTTAATCGACAGGGCTACGTCCAGTCATTGGCTTCACCAAGATTTTCACTATTTAATCAATATAGTACAAGTATTCTACAGGACTTCTCCGAGTATTCGAAGGACTTCTCCTTGCAAGTATCATACAGGACATCTCCTCACAAGTATTAGAAGGACTTCTCCTCACTAGTATTCTTTAGGACTTCACCTGACTAGTATTCTGCAGGACTACTCCTGGTTCATTTTCAAGGTGGCTTCGGGGTTCTACAATAGTCTCTTCAAGTGACACTTTCCTGGAATTTTTATGGATTTAGTCCACCACTCACTATTTGTATTCATGAATCTCTCTCACATCTGCTACGAGAAAGATGGACAGGGTAAGAGATCCGAGATGGAGAGGTTTATTATACGTTCCTATTTCTTCTTCTGATGTATTTCCACTTCCTATTTTCCTATAAGTGTTCTAGAATCTCTACCCTATGATTTGTAAGAACATCTGCAGCCCCAATTTATTCGCAAAGGCAGCAATTTTGGATTCTAGGATTTCATCTATGAAGGAGACGATCATCAGTAGCTGGCACCATGGTTCTGAATTCATCTGTTATTCTGAGGGCTTTGATTCCAAGCAGTGGTTGTTTAAGGGATTCAATTCCGAGTGGTGGTGGGTTGAGGACTTCGATTCCCAGCAGTGTGAGGAAGACGATCGAAAACATAAAGGAGACCACGGGTAATCACAGGAAGGATGAGATTTATGCAATTCTCAAGGAGTGTTTCATGGATACCAACGAGACTGCACAGAAGCTCCTCCTTCAAGGTAAAATCATTTCCTTATGTTTCTTTGGTATCATGTTATTTCAATCTTGATGCTCAAATCTTTGTTTTATCTGTCAGATACATGTTTATAATTTTATTGTTGTTCATTTTTCAGCTACTAGTCTTGAAGATTCTATGAAGCAGTGTAAATCATTGATCCTCGAAAGTTAACAATTTTTCACAGCAACGCGCTACTGAGAACATATGAGAGTAATTATATAAATGATTCTCAATATACTCAGAAGAAAGAGGTATAACACCAGAACTTTTTCAACACTATTGAGCATCATTTGAAACTCTTCAAGTTTATTCTACACTAGCGTTGAAATGGTTATGGTGTTGTAGCTCTTGCTTAGAATATATTGAGCCTACTTTTTGAAATTGCTGTCATATGTTTTCGATAACAAGTTGCTGTGAAAAATTCTTTACTTTCAAGAAACAAAGATTTAAATTGCTTCATAGTATCTTTAAGGCATGTAGTTGAAAATGAAAAAAATATAAACATGTATCTGACCTAAAAAATAAAGAGTTCAACATCAAGATCAAAATAACTCGGTTGCAAAGAAACATAAGGAAATGATGATGCTCAGAAGAAGGAGCTTAGGTGTAGTCTTGTTGGTATCCAAGAAACACTCGTTGAGAATTGCATAAATCTCATCCTCCCTGTGATTACCCGTGATTTCCTTTATGTTCTAGATGGTCTTCTTCACATTGCTCAGAATCGAAGCCCTCTACCCACCACCACTCTGAATTGAAGCTGTTAACCCACCACCGCTTGGAATTGATGCCCTCAAATTCAAGATGGAATTTAGAAGCATGGTGTCTGCTGCTGATGCTTCTCTCCTTCTTGGATGAAACCCTAGAATCCAAAATTCCAGCATTTGCGAAGAAATTGGGATAGCAGAGCAATTTGCAAATCCCGGGGCAGAGCTTCTAGAACACTGACAGGAAAATAAGAAACAATAACACATTAGAAGAAGAAATGGGAATGTAAAATAAACCTCTCCATCCCGGGTCTCTTACCCTCTCCATCTCCTTCACATGAGATCTGTGAGAGATGCTTGAATGTAAATTGTAAGTGGTGGACGAAGTCCATTAAAAATCCAGAAAAATCAATAGATTGTCCTTGACCAGAGAAACCTTAAACGCCTCGGAAGGACCCATATCTTCTGCAATCACCTCAGCCTTATATATAAATTTTTTGTGTGATCTTTATTTAAATAAAAAATATATTTAATAATATAAACAATCATTTAATATAAAAAATAATTACAAAAGTAGTAATTTATTAATTTTGGCATTGATGTTTTCAAAGTAAATTTGACTAATATATATAGAGAAAACAATTTTATATTATATATATTAGTAGGTTTTGTTTAATACATATAATGATAACAAAATCAAAAATTATATTTAAGGTTTTAAAATAAAATATTAATTAGTAATTGTTTTAATCCATACTTTCTAAAGTGGATTTAATTTTTTTCGGTGTTAACTGTGAATCCCACAGTCGATGATCGTGAGATAAATCTCTCGCCGCACTATTAGCGCATTAAGTGGTAAGAGCCTGACTTATGAGTTTTTTTCATTTGCAAGAGTAGAGATTTAAACCCCCAACCTCTTGCTTAAGAGATGAAGTGGTGAACTAATTCGCCTCGAACTGGTTCTAAAATGAATTTTCTAATACATTATTATATGGAATGATGGATATGGAGAAAAATTAATTAATTAAATTTTGTAAATACAAATAAGGAAACTTCAAAAAAATATGTAAGGAGTTCTTAATTTAATAGTAAATTTACATAATAATAAAAGGTAATTAAATGTATTTAAAGCTTTCGAATGATATAATAATTGATATTATTTATTTTAGTATTATTTATGATATATGTAAATTATGTAGAAAATAATTTTTTAAAATTATTGAATACCAATTAACACTATCCAATGTTTTCGATACATGGTAATATTTTTCGTCGTAAACAAAAATTTATTTAGAATTCTAAAAGATTAAGAACACTGATAAAATACTGATAAAAACCATTTACAAGCAAGAATGACACCCATAATACTGATAAAAATTACACTAAGTCAACCATTACTGATTAATCTACCCAAGATACCAGTTTATGATTAATCTAAGATATCATAAATTTTATATTTTTTGCTACATTTATAAAATTATAAATTTTATATCTTTTGCTACTTTTATAAAATTATAAATTTTTATTTTATTAAATTTATTTTTCATTCATAGTTAATATAATCATGGAAATGTATGAATTTTTTCTATTAATTATTAATGTGATAAATAATATATACCATTATTAATTATATATATATATATATAAATTAAATAGAATTGAATTAATATTAGCCTAAATACTGCCTCATGTGAATGCTACAGATAAACTACTCTTAATAAGTTTTCTTTTTATGAGTTTTTTCACAATTAATTTATAATATATTCATAAAAGTAATTGTTTAAAACTATGAAAAATTATTAAACTTTAAATTTAAAAAATTGAGATGGCTATGCTTTCTTCCAAAGTTAATGGTCGAGAATCTAGGTTACCGCCTGAGATTCTATTGCCAATGTGTAAGACCCTGAATAAAATAAATAATTATATGATTATTTAATCAGCCGATGCATACCAAGGGATGCTTGCAAGCAATAGGTAAATTCAAGAGCTATTCGGATCATCGTAGCGTGGTTTTCCAAACGACAGTTCGTCCTAGGACCGATCTTAACTCGATTTGAATTTCAAGCGATAATAAGAAGTTCTCACTATCTCCGTGACGATAAGTGAAGAATTTCGACAGGAACAGCTGTAATATTGTTATGGTTTCCTATCAGAGCTCGGAAAAAGGCATTTATCGCTAGTGAGACTTTCAATCAAAAATCCAGCAAGCGCAACAGACGACTTCGAGACTTCGGATCGAAAATCCCAGAACCATCAAATGACTTTGTTTAACGTGATGGATCCTGTGGTAGTAATAAAACACACAAGAAAGGGGGTTTGAATTGTTTGTGTAGTTTTTAAACTTTTTTTCTGTTACAAACAACTTAGTGGATTCAAATAATAATAAGAGTGTATGCAGCGGAATTTAGTTTAAAACTGAAAAGTAAAGCACGTAGAGTATTTATCCTGGTTCACCCCCTTAATCGACAGGGCTACGTTCTGTCCTTGGCTTCACCAAGAGTTTCACTATTTGATCAATATAGTACATGTATTCTACAGGACTTCTCCGAGTATTCGAAGGACTTCTCCTTGCAAGTATCATACATGACTTCTCCTCACAAGTATTAGAAGGACTTCTCCTCACTAGTATTCTTTAGGACTTCACCTGACTAGTATTCTGCAGGACTACTCCTGGTTCCTTTTTAGGGTGGCTTCGGGGTTCTACAATGATCTCTTCAAGTGACACTTTCCTGGAATTTTTATGGATTTAGTCCACCACTCACTATTTGTATTCATGAATCTCTCTCACATCTGCTACGAGAAAGAAGGACAGGTTAAGAGATCCGAGATGGAGAGGTTTATTATACGTTCCTATTTCTTCTTCTGATGTATTTCCACTTCCTATTTTCCTATAAGTGTTCTAGAACCTCTGCCCTAGGATTTGTAAGAAAATCTGCAGCCCCAATTTATTCGCAAAGGCAGCAATTTTGGATTCTAGGATTTCATCTATGAAGGAGACAATCATCAGTAGCTGGCACCATGGTTCCGAATTCATCTGTTATTCTGAGGGCTTTGATTCCAAGCAGTGGTTGTTTAAGGGATTCAATTCCGAGTGGTGGTGGGTTGAGGACTTCGATTCCCAGCAGTGTGAGGAAGACGATCCAAAACATAAAGGAGACCACGGGTAATCACAGGAAGGATGAGATTTATGCAATTCTCAAGGAGTGTTTCATGGATACCAACGAGACTGCACAGAAGCTCCTCCTTCAAGGTAAAATCATTTCCTTATGTTTCTTTGGTATCAAGTTATTTCAATCTTGATGCTCAAATCCTTGTTTTATCTGTCAGATACATGTTTATAATTTTATTGTTGTTCATTTTTCAGCTACTAGTCTTGAAGATTCTATGAAGCAGTGTAAACCATTGTTCCTCGAAAGTTAACAATTTTTCACAGCAACGCGCTACTGAGAACATATGAGAGTAATTATATAAATGATTCTCAATATACTCAGAAGAAAGAGGTATAAAACCATAAACTTTTCAACACTATTGAGCATCATTTGAACCTTTTCAAGTTTATTCTACACTAGCGTTGAAATGGTTCTGGTGTTGTAGCTCTTGCTTAGAATATATTGAGCCTCATTTTTGAAATTGCTGTCATATGTTTTCAATAACAAGTTGCTGTGAAAAATTCTTAACTTTCAAGAAACAAAGATTTAAATTTCTTCATAGTATCTTAAAGACATGCAGATGAAAATGAAAAAATATAAACATGTATCTAACCGAAAAAATAAAGAGTTCAACATCAAGATCAAAATAACTCGGTTGCAAAGAAACATAAGGAAATGATGATGCTCAGAAGAAGGAGCTTCGGTGTAGTCTTGTTGGTATCGAAGAAACACTCGTTGAGAATTGCATAAATCTCATCCTCCATGTGATTACCCGTGATTTCCTTTATGTTCTAGATGGTCTTCTTCACACTGCTCGGAATCGAAGCCCTCTACCCACCACCACTCTGAATTGAAGCTGTTAACCCACCACCGCTTGGAATCGATGCCCTCAAATTCAAGATGGAATTTAGAAGCATGGTGTCTGCTGCTGATGCTTCTCTCCTTCTTGGATGAAACCCTAGAATCCAAAATTCCAGCATTTGCGAAGAAATTGGGATAGCAGAGCAATTTGCAAATCCCGGGGCAGAGCTTCTAGAACACTGACAGGAAAATAGGAAACAATAACACATTAGAAGAAGAAATGGGAATGTAAAATAAACCTCTCCATCCCGGGTCTCTAACCCTCTCCATCTCCTTCACATGAGATCTGTGAGAGATGCTTGATTGTAAATTGTAAGTGGTGGACTAAGTTTATTAAAAATCCAGAAAAATCAACAGATTGTCCTTGACCAGAGAAACCTTAAACGCCTCGGAAGGACCCATATCTTCTGCAATCACCTCAGCCTTATATATAAATTTTCTGTGTGATCTTTATTTCAATAAAAATATATTTAATAATATAAACAATCATTTAATATAAAAAATAATTACAAAAGTAGTAGTTTATTAATTTGGCATTGATGTTTTCAAAGTAAATTTGACTAATATACATAGAGAAAACAATTTTATATTATATATATTAGTAGGTTTTATTTAATACATATAATGATAAAAAAATCAAAAATTATATATGATATATGTAAATTATGTAGAAAATAATTTATTAAAATTATTGAATACCAATTAACACTATCCAATGTTTTCCATACATGGTAATATTTTTCGTCGTAAACTAAAAAATTATTTAGAATTCTAAAAGCTTAAGAACACTGATAAAAATCATTTACAAGCAAGAATGACACCCATAATACTGATAATAATTACACTAAGTCAACCATTACTGATTAATCTACCCAAGATACAATTTTATGATTAATATAAGATATCATAAATTTTATATTTTTTGCTACATTTATAAAATTATAAATTTTTATTTTATTAAATTTATTTTTCATTCATAGTTAATATAATCATGGAAATGTATGTATTTTTTCTATTAATTATTAATATGATAAATAATATATACCAATATTAATTGTATTTAAATAAATTAAATAGAATTGAATTAATATTAGCCTAAATACTGCCTCATGTGAATGCTACTGATAAACTACTCTTAATAAGTTTTCTTTTTATGAGTTTTTTCACAATTAATTATATAATATATTCATAAAAGTAATTGTTTAAAACTATGAAAAATTATTAAACTTTAAATATAAAAAATTGAGATGGCTATGCTTTCTACCAGAGTTGTTGGTCGAGAATCTACGTTACCTGCTGACAGGATATTAGATGATGTTTTTAGGTTGTTTTTAGTCTTTTTATTTTATTATTTTTGAGTCACATATAGGATTTTTATTATTTTTATGTAGATTTTATATTTATTTTGCATTTTGCATATAGATTAGATTTTATTTGTTTTTCTAACTTTATTTTAAATTATTAGGATTTTTAATAGCTATTTTATATTTTTAGGAAAAGCTGGTATAGTTATCATTTTTGTCCAGGGACCGATTTGTAAAGTTTCAGGAAATCAGGGGTCAAAGTGAGAAATTTCAAGAGTGGAGGATTAAAAGTGAAGTTTCAAAAAATTAAAGGGCCAGAATTGAAGTGCTAACCAAGAGAGGACCAAAAATGGAAAATAAGAATATGAAGCAACTCTCTCCAATTTAGCACATGGAAAATAAGCTTGAAGAAATTGATGGTAGTGGGAAGGAAGTTTCAGAAATGATTAAGGGCTAAGTGGTGGCCATTGAAGGCATTGAAAACCCATTACCATGAAGAAGGGAAAAGCTTGAAGATGAACCAGCAGGCGACCCAACGCTCAAGCGTTGGGACTCTGACTAGAAGATGAGTCAGATTTTCACCCAGCGCTCAAGCGTTGGGAAGCCAGCGCTCAAGCGCTGGGCCTCGGTCTGATAGTGGAATTTTAATGCATCCCAACGCCCAAGCGTTGGGAATGCCATCGCTTAAGAGCTGGAGGCCAGATTTTTGCTATAAATAGGTAGGCAATTTGCACTTGTAAGACACACCATTGCAGAATACAACAAGTATTCTTCTTTCCTCCTTAAGATCATTGTTCCTAGGAATTGTGGGAAGTCAAACTTGAGCTCCTATCCAGGGTAATTCAATGACTCTTTTAGCCATGCTTGGCTAACTTCTTCTTTAAGCTTTTGGGTTGTTTTAGTTTATAATTTATGTTCTAGTCTTTTTCTACATTTCTGAATAATATTTCCTTTCATGTTTTATTTCCTTGTTCTTCATTCATCTTTGTGCACAAAAGATATCTTGCTTATTGCTTATTACATAAGGTCATTTGGTAAGTAGTAAGGGAAATAGGAAATAAAAAAGGCTATAAGTATATATCACTAAGGAATTAGGATAGACGTAGCTTTATGTTGGCCTGAACATCTTCTTCATCTTCTTCTTTAGTTAACTAGGTGCCAAGGAATTGGATTTAGTAATTAAAAAGAAAGTTCTACAATGCTTAAGGAATTAACTTGTAGTTACACTAGGCTATAGCATCATGAAATTGGATTTAAAATTCAGAAATTAAGTAGGAGCTTACTAGCATATTTTATAGGCTATGTAAACCAACCCAAGAGCTTAATTCTCATCATCTTTATTCTATTATCATTTTATGCTATTGCTTTTATCTTGTTCTAAACCAACATCAAACATATCTTTTTATTTTTTCTGCACAAGTACTAAATATTATAATAATAAGGACACCTATCCCTTGGGTTTGATCTTTTTATACTATGCGATAGTCAATCGTGCACTTGCGATTTGGGTATCAAGTTTTTGGCGCCGTTTCCGGGGATAGGTTCTGTTTAAGTTCTTGTTATTATTTTGTTTAGTACTTCTTGTTTATATATAAAGAAAAAAGAAAAATAAAAAAATAAAATTTGTATTGAATAGTTGCTATTGACTTCTTTTGCTTTTTTGCATGGTAGGACATTCTGAATTCGACCCTGAAATTGAAAGAACTTTGCATCGCAGATTAGCGGAGCAAAGGAGATTAGCAAGGGCCATGTCTGAAACACAAGCGCAAATGGAGGATCGCCTCCGTGCTGAATACAATGCACGGGTAGAAGATGAAGTCCAAGCTAGACTTCAAAGGCAGAGAGCCGAGGAGGAAGAGCGGGATGCCAACCGTTCCCTTCGTGATATCACAGCCCCCCAGCTAGATTACAATTTTGAGGGGAGTATTGTGGTTCTGGAGGATGCACTACCAAATTTTCAGATTCCTCCACACTTCATCTCTTTGGTTAGCCATAACCAATTTGGTGGAAGTGTCAATGAAGACTGCCACACACATCTGGAGCGATTCACCAGGCATTGCTCCACCTTAAGGAGAAATGATGCTCACTTGGATACGGTAAGACTTATGCTGTTTCCATTTTCCTTAAGAGATGTGGCAGAGGAGTGGTTATCTTCACAACCACTCAGGAGCATTACTTCATGGGATGATTTGGCCGAGAAATTCATGGCTAAATTTTTCCCTTACAACCGCATAAGGAAGTTGAAGCAGGAAATCAACTCCTTCATTCAACAAGATGCTGAAAAGCTGCATGAGACATGGGAGAGGTTCAAGGGACTTCTCAGAAGGTGCCCAGGTCACAACATCTCTATCACAGATCAGGTAGAGAAATTTTATGTAGCTTTGAATGATTATACCAGGGACAAGCTGGATACTGCTGCAAGTGGGGCATTTGATGCTTTGCCACCACAGGGAGCTCTTGATTTAATCAATAAACTTGCTGCAAGAGCTGCCCATTCAAACCAGGACCGGGCAATAAGAAAAGGTATTTATGAGGTTGAATCTTTTGATGCCATTGTTGCTTCAAATAAACTTTTGTCCAGGAAAGTTGATGCAATGGTCAAAAGAATGGAAGGTGTTCAACTGAGCCCAGAGGAGGCGGAATTGGAGGCTGAGGTAAAAGCTATGGGGAATTTCCAAAATTCCTATGGCAATACCTATAATCCAAGCTGGAGAAACCACCCCAATTTTTCTTGGAGGGACCAAGGGGGTGGTCAAGGAGAAGCCAGGCAACAGTTTCAGAGGCCATACCAGAATCAGAGGCCACCAATGCCTCTGAACCCAAGTCAAGGAAGAAAAAGCTTGGAAGAAATTGTTGGTGAAATAGGCCAACAAACTTCACAATTCATGAACGAGACAAGGAAAAGTGCTAAGAATCATGAAGCCTCTATTAGAAATTTGGAGGTTCAGGTAGGCCAGTTGGCCAAGACCATCTCAGAAAGGATTCCAGGTACTTTTCCATCTGATACTCTTGTCAATCCAAAGGAGAATGTAGAGAATGTTTCTGCCATCACTCTTAGGAGTGGTAAAACTATGCCCGAAAGGGTAGTGAAAATTGAACAAGAGGTGAATTGTGAAGAAAAAGAAAAGGAGAGGAGTGTGCCTATTGTTGCTGAAAAAATTATTGAAAATGTAATTCCTCCTTCTAAGAAAATTGGCAAGGTACCATTTCCTAAAGCTTTAAAAAAGAATTTGGAAAAACAATTCTCAAGGTTTCTTGAGATTTTCAAAAGACTTCAAATAAATATCCCTTTCTCTGAAGCTTTGGAACAAATGCCTATTTATGCCAAGTTTATGAAGGATATTTTATCTAGAAGGAGGAAGTTGAGTGAGATTGATGAAACTGTAATGTTGACTGAGGAGTGTTCAGCAATCGTATCAAGGAAGTTGCCCCAAAAGTTGAAGGATCCAGGGAGCTTTACTTTACCCGTGGAAATTGAGGGATTGCCAAATGCAAAAACTCTCTGTGATTTGGGAGCCAGTATTAACCTCATGCCACTCTCCATGTTTAGGAAATTGGACATGGGAGAGGCCACTCCTACTCTTATGTGTTTACAGTTGGCAGACAGGTCAATAAAATACCCTTATGGGGTGGCTGAAGATGTGCTGGTAAGGGTTGACAAATTTGTCTTCCCGGTTGATTTTGTGATCCTCGACATGGAAGAAGACTCTAAGGTACTATTAATTCTTGGGCGGCCATTCCTTTCTACAGGAAACGCCAAGATTAATGTGGCAGAAGGCCTCCTATCTTTGAAGGTAGGGGATGAAAAGGTCAAGTTTTCTGTATTCCGGACTTGTAAACATTATGAGTCCGAAGAAGAGGATGAGTTCAAAGATGATGTATTTATCAAAAAAAGAAAGAGTACCCCTAATTGATTAAAGGGAAGGGTCTATCTCGGACCTTAACAATGAGCTAGTTGGGAGACAACCCAACTTAGGATAGTTTAAATTTCTGTCATTTAAATTTTCTGCATCATCCTTGTAAATAAAAGAAAAAAATTCTATGTTTTTGCTGCAAGAGAGGCCAGCGCTCAAGCGCTGGAGGCCAACGCTCAAGCGTTAGGCCCCTGTTTTTCACCTCTGATTCCAGTTAATTCCAGCGCTCCAGCGCTGGAGGGCCAGCGCTCATGTGCTAAGCCCGTGGAATCCTCAGTTTTTATTTTTTTTCAATTTCCAGCGCCAAAGCGTTGGAAACCCAGCGCTCAGGCGCTGGGACCTCTGATTGCCCAGTGTTTGTTTTTATCCAGCGCCCAAGCGTTGGCATCCCCAACGCTCAAGCGCTGGAGCTCGGGCAGTCTTGATGTTTTGTTTTTATTTGTTGTTTTCTGTTTTTAATAATTTTGTGTTCACCATTTTCTGAAAAGTTTTAGATTCTATGAGTTTTCCCTTGCTTCTATAAATGGTTTTGATTTTTTTGGGAACTCAAGAATTCTTGTTTTTAAGGTGGACACAATTTTTCAACCCATGATCTTAATTGTGCTGTTTTTGGAACTAACAAGTCAAGCAAGTTTCTGCTTGTGAGACTTTTGTTTGTTCAATTTTGCACGATAGGTACCCGAAGGAGAAAGAGCCCTCTTGAACTTAAGTGTTCAAAGTTGATTTTACTTTGATGTTCCTTGGACTATTGTGGAAAAATTGTATATTATGCCAGCTTTTTAGTTTTTCTTTTTATAGTTTTTAGCTTTATTTTTAGTTAAGTTTTTCTATTTTATTTTTTGCATGAGTCTTGAGTATTTTATCCAGTCTTAATGCTTCTATTGCTGTGAATGCTTTATCTGATTGAACTATTTTTGAAAAGGTTCTATGTTTTGAAGCGGTTAGGATTGCATGCTGTAGAAATGATTTTTGACATCTTGATTGTAAAAAATTTCTGCCTTGTGTTGCATGTTGATTGGGATTTTGTGTACTTTGTGAGTTGAGAAGAGATTATAGGCATTTTTGAAAACTCGTATTCTTGCTTGAAAATTGAAATCCACTACTAGCCCCTTTTTTAGCCTTAAAAGAGTCATTCTTTGGAGCCTACTGTGTGTGATAATTCTTAAAGTTGTTAGTGTGATGCATGTGTTGAAATTGTTAGAGCTATGTTTGTTGGGTTTCTCTCTAAAAAAGAAGAAAAAAGTTGGAAAAAATAAGGTATGTGCCTTAGGAAAAGAATAATGAAGTAGTGGGGTGAGAAAGAGTATGAGGGGAGTAAAATTCAAGCCATTCATCCCATACATTCCACTACTTTGTTTTTTTAAATAAAAAAAAAAGAAGAGAAAAATTGAGAGAATCCTTGTATGAATTGTTAAAACTATTAGTCAAGAAAAATCACTTAACAACAGATTCTAAGTCAGCCACTAGAGTTGCCAATTTCTTGAAATCCACACCTTGAATTGTTCAACCCTTTGGCCAAGTTACAACCTTCAAAATCTCTTCAAAGTTACTTGGTTGCATGGTTTCAGTTTTTGATTTGAATGCTAGGCAGGATTATTAAGATTTCTTGTTTTTCATGGAGAATATCATTTTGTGAGCTTATTTGATGAACTCAACATGTTAAAAGCCAAGCCTAACTTTCTTGATTAAATATCTGTAAACATGCATATCTTCCTTATCCGCTAAGCTTTCTTGGAAAGGTTTTTGTGCTTCAAGTTTTTAATCAGATAAACTTTCTCTAAACTCAGGGACGAGTTTCTCTTTAAGTTTTGTCGCTTGAGGACAAGCTGTCGTTGGGTATAGTGGTGTGATGACAGGATATTACATGATGTTTTTAGGTTGTTTTTAGTCTTTTTATTTTATTATTTTTGAGTCACATATAGGATTTTTATTATTTTTATGTAGATTTTATATTTATTTTGCATTTTGCATATAGATTAGATTTTATTTGTTTTTCTAACTTTATTTTATATTTTTAGGATTTTTTATAGCTATTTTATATTTTTAGGAAAAGCTGGTATAGTTATCATTTTTGTCCAGGGACCGATTTGTAAAGTTTCATGAAATCAGGGGTCAAAGTGAGAAAGTTCAAGAGTGGAGGATTAAAAGTGAAGTTTCAAAAAATTAAAGGGCCAGAATTGAAGTGCTAACCAAGAGAGGACCAAAAGTGGAAAATAAGAATATGAAGCAACTCTCGCCAATTTAGCACATGGAAAATAAGCTTGAAGAAATTGATGGTAGTGGGAAGGAAGTTTCAGAAATGATTAAGGGCTGAATGGTGGTCATTGAAGGCATTGAAAACCCATTACCATGAAGAAGGGAAAAGCTTGAAGATGAACCAGCAGGCGACCCAACGCTCAAGCGTTGGGACTCTAACTAGGAGATGAGTCAGATTTTCACCCACCGCTCAAGCGTTGGGAAGCCAGCGCTCAAGCGCTGGGCCTCGGTCTGATAGTGGAATTTTAATGCATCCCAACGCCCAAGCGTTGGGAAGGCCAGCGCTCAAGCGCTGGAGGCCAGATTTTTGCTATAAATAGGGAGGCAATTTGCACTTGTAAGACACACCATTTCAGAATACAACAAGTATTCTTCTTTCGTCCTTAAGATCATTGTTCCTATGAATTGTGGGAAGCCAAACTTGAGCTCCTATCCAGGGTAATTCAATGACTCTTTTAGCCATGCTTGGCTAACTTCTTCTTTAAGCTTTTGGGTTGTTTTAGTTTATAATTTATGTTCTAGTCTTTTTCTACATTTCTGAATAATATTTCCTTTCATGTTTTATTTCCTAGTTCTTCATTCATCTTTGTGCACAAAAGATATCTTGCTTATTGCTTATTACATAAGGCCATTTGGTAAGTAGTAAGGGAAATAGGAAATAAAAAAGGCTATAAGTATATATCACTAAGGAATTAGGATAGACGTAGCTTTATCTTGGCCTGAACATCTTCTTCATCTTCTTCTTTAGTTAACTAGGTGCCAAGGAATTGGATTTAGTAATTAAAAAGAAAGTTCTACAATGCTTAAGGTATTAACTTGTAGTTACACTAGGGTAAAGCATCATGAAATTGGATTTAAAATTCAGAAATTAAGTAGGAGCTTCACCAAGATTTTCACTATTTGATCAATATAGTACAAGTATTCTACAGGACTTCTCCGAGTATTCGAAGGACTTCTCCTTGCAAGTATCATACAGGACTTCTCTTCACAAGTATTAGAAGGACTTCTCCTCACAATTATTTGTTACGACTTCTCCTGACTAGTATTCTGCAGGACTACTCCTGGTTCCTTTTTAAGGTGGCTTTGGGGTACTACAATGATCTCTTCAAGTGACACTTTCCTGGAATTTTTGTGGATTTAGTCCACCACTCACTATTTGTATTCATGAATCTCTCTCACATCTGCTACAAGAAAGAAGGACAGGGTTAGAGATCCGAGATGGAGAGGTTTATTATACGTTCCTATTTCTTCTTCTGATGTATTTCCACTTCCTATTTGCCTATAAGTGTTCTAGAACCTCTGCCCTAGGATTTGTAAGAAAATCTGCAGCTCCAATTTATTCGCAAAGGCAGCAATTTTGGATTCTAGGATTTCATCTATGAAGGACACGATCATCAGTATAGTACAAGTATAATAAACCTTACTAATGCTGGAATTTCCATTGTATTCAATTTAGTTCATCTTTTTGAAGTTTAACTTGTTCTATTTCCCTCGCGGCCATATTCTTCTTGTTCGTTGAAGACCAGAGCTGTTCGTTGTGAGTTCTTCTTGGTTCGTGAAGGACAGAGCTGAAGTTTCAAATCTCTTAATCTTTTAGGCCATTCGAGGTTGGTTTCTTTTCTAGTTCTTACGTTAGAACTCTGTTGTAATCTTTGTATTTCTAAAATTATCCTTGAAGGCCATATAGAATCTGTTTTAAATCATTTTGGTAATGGTTTTTATCCATAAAGAAGTTTGGGTTTTAAAGAGATGAATTTAACAGTGATTTTACGTGAAAAACTCTGATTTTGGACTCCCAGACTGTGGGCCAACGCTTGGGCGTTGGGATCCAGCGCTTGGGCGCTGGGTTTCTCCGAGATTTCACGTAATCAGACATTGCCAACGCTGGGGCGTTGGGTTCCAACGCTGGAGCGTTGGGAAGCACTCTGTTCTGCCCTGTTTTACGAAAAAATCCGATTTCGACCGTTTTGAGTTCTGTTTCTTTCCAGATTTCATCCTAGCCTTAAGAGAGTTAATTAAATGAGTTTACATGCTATTTCTAGGTTGAAAAACTCAATCTTAGTACTACGATATTATGATATTTTTGTGATTCTGATTGCAGAATTCGAACTGTGATTGATTATGAGTTTGTTTGAATACTATTGATGATAGTATAATGTAACGAATATGTTGTATGGTGATAAGATTGAATTGCTTGAATATATATTGTAAGAAGAGCTTACTGTGTTATGTATTGACATAACTATGAAACGAGTGAACCGTTATTGTTCATGGGGATTCGATTACTGTCATGACAGGTGCACTACAGGTGCATGATTTTAGGTTTTGATGTGGCGAACTATTATGCGTCGCGGGATCATGCCGAGGGTGGTGTGGAAAAGTCTCTTCCATGTTCTAAGTCATCCTGGCCAGATACGGCAAAAACCCAATGAGCTATGTGCATTATTCGTTGAAAGGCTAACCAGCATATGTGTTGTGATGAATGAGACTTATTCTGTGAAGTTATAAATTATTGACAGATATATTGTGAATTGTTGTAACAGTTATAGTATAATGGTTAATACTGTTTGCTCTGTAATGTACTTCTAATACTGTATTTCTATATCCTTATATTTGAGTTAACCCTTTGCTGTTTTTACTTGTGTTTTCTTTTATTTTTGGCGCTTAACGCCAGATGACCAGCAATGAGGGAAGACTTGAAGGCTGTGTGGATGCAAGCTTGAGGAAACTTTTGGAGCAGATTGAAGATGACGTTTAGTTTCCTCTATTTTGTAAACTTAGCACATGTGTGCAATACATTACTTTCATTACGTCTTGTTTTCCTTACTGTAATACTACTGACTATGAGCTACACTTATTAAATATATGTGAGACGTTGTTTTGGAAAACTTGAGATGTTTTGAAAGGCTTCTATTTTCCGTGTTTTTCAATGTGACTCTCGACTTAAAAATCGGGCTGTTACAAACTTAGTGGATTCAAATAAGAATAAGAGTGTATGCAGCAGAATTTAGTTTAAAACTTAAAAGTAAAGCACGTAGAGTATTTATCCTGGTTCACCCCCTTAATCAACAGGGCTACGTTCAGTCCTTGGCTTCACCAAGATTTTCACTATTTGATCAATGTAGTACAAGTATTCTACCGGACTTCTCCGAGTATTCGAAGGACTTATCCTTGCAAGTATCATACAGGACTTCTCCTCACAAGTTTTAGAAGGACTTCACCTCACAAGTATTCTTTACGCCTTCTCCTGACTAGTATTCTGCAAGACTACTCCTGGTTCCTTTTCAAGGTGGCTTTGGGGTTCTACAATGATCTCTTCAAGTGACACATTTCTTGGAATTTTTATGGATTTAGTCCACCACTCACTATTTGTATTCATGAATCTCTATCACATCTACTACGAGAAAGAAGGACAGGGTAAGATATCCGAGATGGAGAGGTTTATTATACGTTCCTATTTCTTCTTCTGATGTATTTCCACATCCTATTTGCCTATAAGTGTTCTAGAACCGCTGCCCTAGGATTTGAAAGAAAATCTGCAGCCCCAATTTATTCGCAAAGGCAGCAATTTTGGATTCTAGGATTTCATCTATAAAGGAGACGATCAGCAGTAGCTGGCACCATGGTTCTAAATTCATCTGTTATTCTGAGGGCTTTGATTCCAACCAGTGGTTGTTTAAGGGATTCAATTCCGAGCGGTGGTGGGTCGAGGACTTCGATTCCCAGCAGTGTGAACCATTGTTCCTCGAAAGTTAACAATTTTTCACAGTAACGAGCTACTGAGAACATATGAGAGTAATTATATAAATGATTCTCAATGTACTCAGAAGAAAGAGGTATGTCACCAGAACCTTTTCAACACTACTGAGCATCATTTGAACCTTTTCAAGTTTATTCTACACTAACGTTGAAATGGTTCTGGTGTTGTAGCTCTTGCTTAGAATATATTGAGCCTCATTTGTAAAGTTGCTCTCATATGTTTTCAATAACAAGTTGCTGTGAAAAATTCTTAACTTTCAAGAAACAAAGATTTGAATTGCTTCATAGTATCTTTAAGACTGGTAGTTGAAAATGAAAAAAATATAAACATGTATATGACCGAAAAAATAAAGAGTTCAACATCAAGATCAAAATAACTCGGTTGCAAAGAAACATAAGGAAATAATGATGCTCAGAAGAATGAGCTTCGGTGTAATCTTGTTGGTATCCAAGAAACACTCGTTGATAATTGCATAGATCTCATCCTCCCTATGATTACCCGTGATTTCCTTGATGTTCTAGATGGTCTTCTTCACACTTCTCAGAATCGAAGCCCTCTACGCACCACCACTCTAAATTGAAGCTGTTAACCCACCACCGCTTGGAATCGATGCCCTCAAAATAAAAGATGGAATTTAGAAGCATGGTGTCTGCTGCTGATGCTCCTCTCCTTCATGGATGAAACCCAAAATTCCAGCATTTGCGAAGAAATTGGGATAGCAGGGCAATTTACAAATCCCGGGGCAAAGCTTCTAGAACACTGACAGGAAAATACGAAACAATAACACATTAGAAGAAGAAATGGGAATGTAAAATAAACCTCTCCATCCCGGGTCTCTTACCCTCTCCATCTCCTTCACATGAGATATGTGAGAGATGCTTGAATGTAAATTGTAAGTGGTGGACTAAGTCCATTAAAAATCCAGAAAAATCAACAGATTGTCCTTGACCTGAGAAACCTTAAACGCCTCAGAAGGACCCATATCTTCTGCAATCACCTCATTCTTATATATAAATTTTTTGTGTGATCTTTATTTAAATATAAATATATTTAATAATATAAACAATCATTTAATATAAAAAATAATTACAAAAGTAGTAATTTATTAATTTTGGCATTGATGTTTTCAAAGTATATTTGACTAATATATATAGGGAAAACAAATTTATATTATATATATTAGTAAGTTTTGTTTAATACATATAATGATAAAAAAATCAAAAATTATATTTAAGGTTTTAAAATAAAATATTAATTAGTAATTGTTTTAATCCATACTTTCTAAAGTTGATTTAATTATTTTCGGTGTTAACTTTGAATCCCACAGTCGATGATCGTGAGATAAATCTCTCGCCGCACTATTAGCGCATTAAGTGGTAAGAGCCTGACTTATGAGTTTTTTTCATTTGCAAGAGTAGAGATTTAAACCCCAACCTCTTGCTTAAGAGATGAAGTGGTGAACTAATTCGCCTCGAACTGGTTCTAAAATGAATTTTCTAATACCTTATTATATGGAATGATGGATATGAAGAAAAATTTATTAATTAAATTTTGTAAATATAAATAAGGAAACTTCAAAAAAATATGTAAGAAGTTCTTAATTTAATAGTAAATTTACTTAATAATAAAAGGTAATTAAATGTATTTAAAGCTTTTGAATGATATAATAATTGATATTATTTAGTTTAGTATTATTTATGATATATGTAAATTATGTAGAAAATAATTTTTTAAAATTATTGAATACCAATTAACACTATCCAATGTTTTCGATACATGGTAATATTTTTCATCGTAAACTAAAATTTATTTAGAATTCTAAAAGCTTAAGAACACTGACAAAATACTGATAAAAATCATTTACAAGCAAGAATGACACCCATAATACTGATAAAAATTACACTAAGTCAACCATTACTGATTAATCTACCCAAGATACCAGTTTATGATTAATCTAAGATATCATAAATTTTATATTTTTTGCTACATTTATAAAATTATAAATTTTTATTTCATTAAATTTATTTTTCATTCATAGTTAATATAATCATGTAAATGTATGTATTTTTTCTATTAATTATTAATATGATAAATAATATATACCATTATTAATTTTATATATATATATATATATATAAATTAAATAGAATTGAATTAATATTAGCCTAAATACTGCCTCATGTGAATGCTACTGATAAACTACTCTGAATAAGTTTTCTTTTTATGAGTTTTTTCACAATTAATTTATAATATATTCATAAAAGTAATAGTTTAAAACTATGAAAAATTATTAAACTTTAAATTTAAAAAATTGAGATGGTTATGCTTTCTACCAAAGTTGTTGGTCGAGAATCTAGGTTACCGCCTGAGATTCTATTGCCAATGTGTAAGACCCTGAATAAACTAAATAATTATATGATCATTTAATCAGCCGATGCATACCAAGGGATGCTTGCAAGCAAGAGGTAAAGTCAAGAGCTATTCGGATCATCGTAGCAAGGTTTTCGAAACGACAGTTCGTCCTAGGACCGATCTTAACTCGATTTGAATTTCAAGCGATAATAAGAAGTTCTCACTATCTCCGTGACAATAAGTGAAGAATTTCGACAGGAACAGCTGTAATATTGTTATGGTTTCCTATCAGAGCTCGGAAAAAGGCATTTATCGCTAGCGAGGCTTTCAATCAAAAATCCAGCAAGCGCAACAGACGACTTCGAGACTTCGGATCGAAAATCCCAGAATCATCAAATGACTTTGTTTAACGTGATGGATCCTGTGGTAGTAATAAAACACACAAGAAAGGGGGTTTGAATTGTTTGTGTAGTTTTTAAACTTTTTTTCTGTTACAAACAGCTTAGTGGATTCAAATAATAATAAGAGTGTATGCAGCGGAATTTAGTTTAAAACTGAAAAGTAAAGCACGTAGAGTATTTATCCTGGTTCACCCCCTTAATCGACAGGGCTACGTCCAGTCCTTGACTTCACCAAGATTTTCACTATTTGATCAATATAGTACAAGTATTCTACGGGACTTCTCGGAGTATTCGAAGGACTTCTCCTTGCAAGTATCATACAAGACTTCTCCTCACAAGTATTAGAAGGACTTCTCCTCAATAGTATTCTTTAGGACTTCACCTGACTAGTATTCTGCAGGACTACTCCTGGTTCCTTTTCAAGGTGGCTTCGGGGTTCTACAACGATCTCTTCAAGTGACACTTTCCTGGAATTTTTATGGATTTAGTCCCCCACTCACTATTTGTATTCATGAATCTCTCTCACATCTGCTATGAGAAAGATGGACAGGGTCAGAGATCCGAGATGGAGAGGTTTACTATACGTTCCTATTTCTTCTTCTGATGTATTTCCACTTCCTATTTTCCTATAAGTGTTCTAGAACCTCTGCCCTATGATTTGTAAGAAAATCTGCAGCCCCAATTTATTCGCAAAGGCAGCAATTTTGGATTCTAGGATTTCATCTATGAAGGAGACGATAATCAGTAGCTGGAACCATGGTTCTGAATTCATCTGTTATTCTGAGGGCTTTGATTCCAAGCAGTGGTTGTTTAAGGGATTCAATTCCGAGGGGTGGTGGGTTGAGGACTTCGATTCCCAGCAGTGTGAGGAAGACGATCGAAAACATAAAGGAGACCACGGGTAATCACAGGAAGGATGAGATTTATGCAATTCGCAAGGAGTGTTTCATGGATACCAACGAGACTGCACAGAAGCTCCTCCTTCAAGGTAAAATCATTTCCTTATGTTTCTTTGGTAGCATGTTATTTCAATCTTGATGCTCAAATCTTTGTTTTATCTGTCAGATACATGTTTATAATTTTATTGTTGTTCATTTTTCAGCTACTAGTCTTGAAGATTCTATGAAGCAGTGTAAACCATTGATCCTCGAAAGTTAACAATTTTTCACAGCAACGCGCTACTGAGAACATATGAGAGTAATTATATAAATGATTCTCAATATACTCAGAAGAAAGAGGTATAACACCAGAACCTTTTCAACACTATTGAGCATCATTTGAAACTCTTCAAGTTTATTCTACACTAGCGTTGAAATGGTTCTGGTGTTGTAGCTCTTGCTTAGAATATATTGAGCCTACTTTTTGAAATTGCTGTCATATGTTTTCGATAACAAGTTGCTGTGAAAAATTCTTAACTTTCAAGAAACAAAGATTTTAATTGCTTCATAGTATCTTTAAGACATGTAGTTGAAAATGAAAAAAATATAAACATGTATCTGACCTAAAAAATAAAGAGTTCAACATCAAGATCAAAATAACTCGGTTGCAAAGAAACATAAGGAAATGATGATGCTCAGAAGAAGGAGCTTCGGTGTAGTCTTGTTGGTATCCAAGAAACACTCGTTGAGAATTGCATAAATCTCATCCTCCCTGTGATTACCCGTGATTTCCTTTATGTTCTAGATGGTCTTCTTCACACTGCTCGGAATCGAAGCCCTCTACCCACCACCACTCTGAATTGAAGCTGTTAACCCACCACCGCTTGGAACCGATGCCCTCAAATTCAAGATGGAATTTAGAAGCATGGTGTCTGCTGCTGATGCTTCTCTCCTTCTTGGATGAAACCCTAGAATCCGAAATACCAGCATTTGCGAAGAAATTGGGATAGCAGAGCAATTTGCAAATCCCGGGGCAGAGCTTCTAGAACACTAACAGGAAAATAGGAAACAATAACACATTAGAAGAAGAAATGGGAATGTAAAATAAACCTCTCCATCCCGGGTCTCTTACCCTCTCCATCTCCTTCACATGAGATCTGTGAGAGATGCTTGAATGTAAATTGTAAGTGGTGGACTAAGTCCATTAAAAATCCAGAAAAATCAACAGATTGTCCTTGACCAGAGAAACCTTAAACGCCTCGGAAGGACCCATATCTTCTGCAATCACCTCAGCCTTATATATAAATTTTTTGTGTGATCTTTATTAAAATAAAAATATATTTAATAATATAAACAATCATTTAATATAAAAAATAATTACAAAAGTAGTAATTCATTAATTTTGGCATTGATGTTTTCAAAGTAAATTTGACTAATATATATAGAGAAAACAATTTTATATTATATATATTAGTAGGTTTTGTTTAATACATATAATGATAAAAAAATCAAAAATTATATTTAAGGTTTTAAAATAAAATATTAATTAGTAATTGTTTTAATCCATACTTTCTAAAGTGGACTTAATTTTTTTCGGTGTTAACTGTGAATCCCACAGTCGATTATCGTGAGATAAATCTCTCGCCGCACTATTAGCGCATTAAGTGGTAAGAGCCTGACTTATGAGTTTTTTTCATTTGCAAGAGTAGAGATTTAAACCCCCAACCTCTTGCTTAAGAGATGAAGTGGTGAACTAATTCGCCTCGAACTGTTTCTAAAATGAATTTTCTAATACATTATTATATGGAATGATGGATATGGAGAAAAATTTATTAATTAAATTTTGTAAATATAAATAAGGAAACTTCAAAAACATATGTAAGGAGTTCTTAATTTAATAGTAAATTTACATAATAATAAAAGGTAATTAAATGTATTTAAAGCTTTTGAATGATATAATAATTGATATTATTTATTTTAGAATTATTTATGATATATGTAAATTCTGTAGAAAATAATTTTTTAAAATTATTGAATACCATATAAACTATCCAATGTTTTCGATACATGGTAATATTTTTCGTCGTAAACTAAAATTTATTTAGAATTCTAAAAGCTTAAGAACACTGATGAAATACTGATAAAAATCATTCATAAGCAAGAATGACACCCATAATACTGATAAAAATTACACTAAGTCTACCATTACTGATTAATCTACCCAAGATACCAGTTTATGGTTAATCTAAGATATTATAAATTTTATATTTTTTGCTACATTTATAAAATTATAAATTTTTATTTTATTAAATTTATTTTTCATTCATAGTTCATATAATCATGGAAATGTATGTATTTTTTCTATTAACTATTAATATGATGAATAATATATACCATTATTAATTATATATATATAAATTAAATAGAATTCAATTAATATTAGCCTAAATACTGCCTCATGTGAATGCTACACATAAACTACTCTTAATAAGTTTTCTTTTTATGAGTTTTTTCACAATTAATTTATAATATATTCATAAAAGTAATTGTTTAAAACTCTGAAAAATTATTAAACTTTAAATTTAAAAAAATGAGATGGCTATGCTTTCTTCCAAAGTTAATGGTCGAGAATCTAGGTTACCGCCTGAGATTCTATTGCCAATGTATAAGACCCTGAATAAACTAAATAATTATATGATTATTTAATCAGCCGATGCATACCAAGGGATGCTTGCAAGCAATAGGTAAATTCAAGAGCTATTCGGATCATCTTAGCGAGGTTTTCCAAACGACAGTTCGTCCTAGGACCGATCTTAACTCGATTGGAATTTCAAGCGATAATAAGAAGTTCTCACTATCTCCGTGACGATAAGTGAAGAATTTCGACAGGAAGAGCTGTAATATTGTTATGGTTTCCTATCAGAGCTCGGAAAAAGGCATTTATCGCTAGCGAGACTTTCAATCAAAAATCCAGCAAGCGCAACAGACGACTTCGAGACTTCGGATCGAAAATCCCAGAATCATCAAATGACTTTGTTTGACGTGATGGATCCAGTGGTAGTAATAAAACACACAAGAAAGGGGGTTTGAATTGTTTGTGTAGTTTATAAACTTTTTTCCTGTTACAAACAGCTTAGTGGATTCAAATAATAATAAGAGTGTATGCAGCGGAATTTAGTTTAAAACTGAAAAGTAAAGCACGTAGAGTATTTATCCTGGTTCACCCCCTTAATCCACAGGGCTACGTCCAGTCCTTGGCTTCACCAAGATTTTCACTATTTAATCAATATAGTACAAGTATTCTACAGGACTTCTCCGAGTATTCGAAGGACTTCTCCTTGCAAGTATCATACAGGACATCTCCTCACAAGTATTAGAAGGACTTCTCCTCACTAGTATTCTTTAGGACTTCACCTGACTAGTATTCTGCAGGACTACTCCTGGTTCCTTTTCAAGGTGGCTTCGGGGTTCTACAATAGTCTCTTCAAGTGACATTTTCCTGGAATTTTTATGGATTTAGTCCACCACTCACTATTTGTATTCATGAATCTCTCTCACATCTGCTACGAGAAAGATGGACAGGGTAAGAGATCCGAGATGGAGAGGTTTATTATACATTCCTATTTCTTCTTCTGATGTATTTCCACTTCCTATTTTCCTATAAGTGTTCTAGAACCTCTGCCCCATGATTTGTAAGAAAATCTGCAGCCCCAATTTATTCGCAAAAGCAGCAATTTTGGATTCTAGGATTTCATCTATGAAGGAGACGATCATCAGTAGCTGGAACCATGGTTCTGAATTCATCTGTTATTCTGAGGGCTTTGATTCCAAGCAGTGGTTGTTTAAGGGATTCAATTCCGAGGGGTGGTGGGTTGAGGACTTCGATTCCCAGCAGTGTGAGGAAGACGATCGAAAACATAAAGGAGACCACGGGTAATCACAGGAAGGATGAGATTTATACAATTCTCAAGGGGTGTTTCATGGATACCAACGAGACTGCACAGAAGCTCCTCCTTCAAGGTAAAATCATATCCTTATGTTTCTTTGGTATCATGTTATTTCAATCTTGATGCTCAAATCTTTGTTTTATCTGTCAGATACATGTTTATAATTTTATTGTTGTTCATTTTTCAGCTACTAGTCTTGAAGATTCTATGAAGCAGTGTAAACCATTGATCCTCGAAAGTTAACAATTTTTCACAGCAACGCACTACTGAGAACATATGAGAGTAATTATATAAATGATTCTCAATATACTCAGAAGAAAGAGGTATAACACCAGAACCTTTTCAACACTATTGAGCATCATTTGAAACTCTTCAAGTTTATTCTACACTAGAGTTGAAATGGTTCTGGTGTTGTAGCTCTTGCTTAGAATATATTGAGCCTACTTTTTGAAATTGCTGTCATATGTTTTCGATAACAAGTTGCTGTGAAAAATTCTTAACTTTCAAGAAACAAAGGTTTTAATTGCTTCATAGTATCTTTAAGACATGTAGTTGAAAATGAAAAAAATATAAACATGTATCTGACCTAAAAAATAAAGAGTTCAACATCAAGATCAAAATAACTCGGTTGCAAAGAAACATAAGGAAATGATGATGCCCAGAAGAAGGAGCTTCGGTGTAGTCTTGTTGGTATCCAAGAAACACTCGTTGAGAATTGCATAAATCTAACCCTCCCTGTGATTACCCGTGATTTCCTTTATGTTCTAGATGGTCTTCTTCACACTGCTCGGAATCGAAGCCCTCTACCCACCACCACTCTGAATTGAAGCTGTTAACCCACCACCGCTTGGAACCGATGCCCTCAAATTCAAGATGGAATTTAGAAGCATGGTGTCTGCTGCTGATGCTTCTCTCCTTCTTGGATGAAACCCTAGAATCCAAAATACCAGCATTTGCGAAGAAATTGGGATAGCAGAGCAATTTGCAAATCCCGGGGCAGAGCTTCTAGAACACTAACAGGAAAATAGGAAACAATAACACATTAGAAGAAGAAATGGGAATGTAAAATAAACCTCTCCATCCCGGGTCTCTTACCCTCTCCATCTCCTTCACATGAGATCTGTGAGAGATGCTTGAATGTAAATTGTAAGTGGTGGACTAAGTCCATTAAAAATCCAGAAAAATCAACAGATTGTCCTTGACCAGAGAAACCTTAAACGCCTCGGAAGGACCCATATCTTCTGCAATCACCTCAGCCTTATATATAAATTTTTTGTGTGATCTTTATTAAAATAAAAATATATTTAATCATATAAACAATCATTTAATATAAAAAATAATTACAAAAGTAGTAATTTATTAATTTTGGCATTGATGTTTTCAAAGTAAATTTGACTAATATATATATAGAAAACCATTTTATATTATATATATTAGTAGGTTTTGTTTAATACATATAATGATAAAAAAATCAAAAATTATATTTAAGGTTTTAAAATAAAATATTAATTAGTAATTGTTTTAATCCATACTTTCTAAAGTGGACTTAATTTTTTTCGGTGTTAACTGTGAATCCCACAGTCGATTATCGTGAGATAAATCTCTCGCCGCACTATTAGCGCATTAAGTGGTAAGAGCCTGACTTATGAGTTTTTTTCATTTGCAAGAGTAGAGATTTAAACCCCCAACCTCTTGCTTAAGAGATGAAGTGGTGAACTAATTCGCCTCAAACTGGTTCTAAAATGAATTTTCTAATACATTATTATATGGAATGATGGATATGGAGAAAAATTTATTAATTAAATTTTGTAAATATAAATAAGGAAACTTCAAAAAAATATGTAAGGAGTTCTTAATTTAATAGTAAATTTACATAATAATAAAAGGTAATTAAATGTATTTAAAGCTTTTGAATGATATAATAATTGATATTATTTATTTTAGAATTATTTATGATATATGTAAATTCTGTAGAAAATAATTTTTTAAAATTATTGAATACCAATTAACACTATCCAATGTTTTCGATACACGGTAATATTTTTCGACGTAAACTAAAATTTATTTAGAATTCTAAAAGCTTAAGAACACTGATGAAATACTGATAAAAATCATTCACAAGCAAGAATGACACCCATAATACTGATAAAAATTACACTAAGTCAACCATTACTGATTAATCTACCCAAGATACCAGTTTATGGTTAATCTAAGATATCATAAATTTTATATTTTTTGCTACATTTATAAAATTATAAATTTTATATTTTTTGCTACATTTATAAAATTATAAATTTTTATTTTATTAAATTTATTTTTCATTCATAGTTCATATAATCATGGAAATGTATGTATTTTTTCTATTAACTATTAATATGATAAATAATTTATACCATTATTAATTATATATATATAAATTAAATAGAATTCAATTAATATTTGCCTAAATACTGCCTCATGTGAATGCTACACATAAACTACTCTTAATAAGTTTTCTTTTTATGAGTTTTTTCACAATTAATTTATAATATATTCATAAAAGTAATTGTTTAAAACTATGAAAAATTATTAAACTTTAAATTTAAAAAAATGAGATGGCTATGCTTTCTTCCAAAGTTAATGGTCGAGAATCTAGGTTACCGCCTGAGATTCTATTGCCAATGTGTAAGACACTGAATAAACTAAATAATTATATGATTATTTAATCAGCCGATGCATACCAAGGGATGCTTGCAAGCAATAGGTAAAGTCAAGAGCTATTCGGATCATCGGTGTGAGTTTTTCCAAACAACAGTTCGTCCTAGGACCGATCTTAACTCGATTGGAATTTCAAGCGATAATAAGAAGTTCTCACTATCTCCGTGACGATAAGTGAAGAATTTCGATAGGAACAGCTGTAATATTGTTATGGTTTCCTATCAGAGCTCGGAAAAAGGCATTTATCGCTAGCGAGACTTTCAATCAAAAATCCAGCAAGCGCAACAGACGACTTCGAGACTTCGGATCGAAAAACCCAGAATCATCAAATGACTTTGTTTGACGTGATGGATCCTGTGGTAGTAATAAAACACTCAAGAAAGGGGGTTTGAATTGTTTGTGTAGTTTATAAACTTTTTTTCTGTTACAAACAGCTTAGTGGATTCAAATAATAATAAGAGTGTATGCAGCGGAATTTAGTTTAAAACTGAAAAGTAAAGAACGTAGAGTATTTATCCTGGTTCACCCCCTTAATCGACAGGGCTACGTCCAGTCCTTGGCTTCACCAAGATTTTCACTATTTGATCAATATAGTACAAGTATTCTACAGGACTTCTCCGAGTATTCGAAGGACTTCTCCTTGCAAGTATCATACAAGACTTCTCCTCACAAGTATTAGAAGGACTTCTCCTCAATAGTATTCTTTAGGACTTCACCTGACTAGTATTCTGCAGGACTACTCCTGGTTCCTTTTCAAGGTGGCTTCGGGGTTCTACAACGATCTCTTGAAGTGACACTTTCCTGGAATTTTTATGGATTTAGTCCCCCACTCACTATTTGTATTCATGAATCTCTCTCACATCTGCTATGAGAAAGATGGACAGGGTTAGAGATCCGAGATGGAGAGGTTTACTATACGTTCCTATTTCTTCTTCTGATGTATTTCCACTTCCTATTTTCCTATAAGTGTTCTAGAACCTCGCCCTATGATTTGTAAGAAAATCTGCAGCCCCAATTTATTCGCAAAGGCAGCAATTTTGGATTCTAGGATTTCATCTATGAAGGAGACGATAATCAGTAGCTGGCACCATGGTTCTGAATTCATCTGTTATTCTGAGGGCTTTGATTCCAAGCAGTGGTTGTTTAAGGGATTCAATTCCGAGGGGTGGTGGGTTGAGGACTTCGATTCCCAGCAGTGTGAGGAAGACGATCGAAAACATAAAGGAGACCACGGGTAATCACACGAAGGATGAGATTTATGCAATTCTCAAGGAGTGTTTCATGGATACCAACGAGACTGCACAGAAGCTCCTCCTTCAAGGTAAAATCATTTCCTTATGTTTCTTTGGTATCATGTTATTTCAATCTTGATGCTCAAATCTTTGTTTTATCTGTCAGATACATGTTTATAATTTTATTGTTGTTCATTTTTCAGCTACTAGTCTTGAAGATTCTATGAAGCAGTGTAAACCATTGATCCTCGAAAGTTAACAATTTTTCACAGCAACGCGCTACTGAGAACATATGAGAGTAATTATATAAATGATTCTCAATATACTCAGAAGAAAGAGGTATAACACCAGAACCTTTTCAACACTATTGAGCATCATTTGAAACTCTTCAAGTTTATTCTACACTAGCGTTGAAATGGTTCTGGTCTTGTAGCTCTTGCTTAGAATATATTGAGCCTACTTTTTGAAATTGCTGTCATATGTTTTCGATAACAAGTTGCTGTGAAAAATTCTTAACTTTCAAGAAACAAAGATTTTAATTGCTTCATAGTATCTTTAAGACATGTAGTTGAAAATGAAAAAAATATAAACATGTATCTGACCTAAAAAATAAAGAGTTCAACATCAAGATCAAAATGACTCGGTTGCAAAGAAACATAAGGAAATGATGATGCTCAGAAGAAGGAGCTTCGGTGTAGTCTTGTTGGTATCCAAGAAACACTCGTTGAGAATTGCATAAATCTCATCCTCCCTGTGATTACCCGTGATTTCCTTTATGTTCTAGATGGTCTTCTTCACACTGCTCGGAATCGAAGCCCTCTACCCACCACCACTCTGAATTGAAGCTGTTAACCCACCACCGCTTGGAACCGATGCCCTCAAATTCAAGA
Source organism: Acmispon strigosus (assembly GCA_030819835.1). Classification (NCBI taxonomy): domain Eukaryota; kingdom Viridiplantae; phylum Streptophyta; class Magnoliopsida; order Fabales; family Fabaceae; genus Acmispon; species Acmispon strigosus. The sequence continues at coordinate 50,316,757 of JAUAMA010000002.1, forward strand.
TGGAATTTAGAAGCATGGTGTCTGCTGCTGATGCTTCTCTCCTTCTTGGATGAAACCCTAGAATCCGAAATACCAGCATTTGCGAAGAAATTGGGATAGCAGAGCAATTTGCAAATCCCGGGGCAGAGCTTCTACAACACTAACAGGAAAATAGGAAACAATAACACATTAGAAGAAGAAATGGGAATGTAAAATAAACCTCTCCATCCCGGGTCTCTTACCCTCTCCATCTCCTTCACATGAGATCTGTGAGAGATGCTTGAATGTAAATTGTAAGTGGTGGACTAAGTCCATTAAAAATCCAGAAAAATCAACAGATTGTCCTTGACCAGAGAAACCTTAAACGCCTCGGAAGGACCCATATCTTCTGCAATCACCTCAGCCTTATATATAAATTTTTTGTGTGATCTTTATTAAAATAAAAATATATTTAATAATATAAACAATCATTTAATATAAAAAATAATTACAAAAGTAGTAATTTATTAATTTTGGCATTGATGTTTTCAAAGTAAATTTGACTAATATATATAGAGAAAACAATTTTATATTATATATATTAGTAGGTTTTGTTTAATACATATAATGATAAAAAAAGCAAAAATTATATTTAAGGTTTTAAAATAAAATATTAATTAGTAATTGTTTTAATCCATACTTTCTAAAGTGGACTTAATTTTTTTCGGTGTTAACTGTGAATTCCACAGTCGATTATCGTGAGATAAATCTCTCGCCGCACTATTAGCGCATTAAGTGGTAAGAGCCTGACTTATGAGTTTTTTTCATTTGCAAGAGTAGAGATTTAAACCCCCAACCTCTTGCTTAAGAGATGAAGTGGTGAACTAATTCGCCTCGAACTGGTTCTAAAATGAATTTTCTAATACATTATTATATGGAATGATGGATATGGAGAAAAATTTATTAATTAAATTTTGTAAATATAAATAAGGAAACTTCAAAAACATATGTAAGGAGTTCTTATTTTAATAGTAAATTTACATAATAATAAAAGGTAATTAAATGTATTTAAAGCTTTTGAATGATATAATAATTGATATTATTTATTTTAGAATTATTTATGATATATGTAAATTCTGTAGAAAATAATTTTTTAAAATTATTGAATACCAATTAACACTATCCAATGTTTTCGATACATGGTAATATTTTTCGTCGTAAACTAAAATTTATTTAGAATTCTAAAAGCTTTAGAACACTGATGAAATACTGATAAAAATCATTTACAAGCAAGAATGACACCCATAATACTGATAAAAATTACACTAAGTCTACCAATACTGATTAATCTACCCAAGATACCAGTTTATGGTTAATCTAAGATATCATAAATTTTATATTTTTTGCTACATTTATAAAATTATAAATTTTATATTTTTTGCTACATTTATAAAATTATAAATTTTTATTTTATTAAATTTATTTTTCATTCATAGTTCATATAATCATGGAAATGTATGTATTTTTTCTATTAACTATTAATATGATAAATAATATATACCATTATTAATTATATATATATAAATTAAATAGAATTGAATTAATATTAGCCTAAATACTGCCTCATGTGAATGCTACAGATAAACTACTCTTAATAAGTTTTCTTTTTATGAGTTTTTTCACAATTAATTTATAATATATTCATAAAAGTAATTGTTTAAAACTATGAAAAATTATTAAACTTTAAATTTAAAAAATTGAGATGGCTATGCTTTCTTCCAAAGTTAATGGTCGAGAATCTAGGTTACCGCCTGAGATTCTATTGCCAATGTGTAAGACCCTGAATAAAATAAATAATTATATGATTATTTCATCAGCCGATGCATACCAAGGGATGCTTGCAAGCAATAGGTAAAGTCAAGAGCTATTCGGATCATCGTAGCGAGGTTTTCCAAACGACAGTTCGTCCTAGGACCGAACTTAACTCGATTTGAATTTCAAGCGATAATAAGAAGTTCTCACTATCTCCGTGACGATAAGTGAAGAATTTCGACAGGAACAGCTGTAATATTGTTATGGTTTCCTATCAGAGCTCGGAAAAAGGCATTTATCGCTAGCGATACTTTCAATCAAAAATCTAGCAAGCGCAACAGACGACTTCGAGACTTCGGATCAAAAATCCCAGAATCATCAAATGACTTTGTTTGACGTGATGGATCCCGTGGTAGTAATAAAACACACAAGAAAGGGGGTTTGAATTGTTTGTGTAGTTTTTAAACTTTTTTTCTGTTACAAACAGCTTAGTGGATTCAAATAATAATAAGAGTGTATGCAGCGGAATTTAGTTTAAAACTGAAAAGTAAAGCACGTAGAGTATTTATCCTGGTTCACCCCCTTAATCGACAGGGCTACGTCTAGTCCTTGGCTTCACCAAGATTTTCACTATTTGATCAATATAGTACAAGTATTCTACCGGACTTCTCCGAGTATTCGAAGGACTTCTCCTTGCAAGTATCATACAGGACTTCTCCTCACAAGTATTAGAAGGACTTCTCCTCACTAGTATTCTTTAGGACTTCACCTGACTAGTATTCTGCAGGACTACTCCTGGTTCCTTTTCAAGGTGGCTTCGGGGTTCTACAATGATCTCTTCAAGTGACACTTTCCTGGAATTTTTATGGATTTAGTCCACCACTCACTATTTGTATTCATGAATCTCTCTCACATCTGCTACGAGAAAGATGGACAGGGTAAGAGATCCGAGATGGAGAGGTTTATTATACGTTCCTATTTATTCTTCTGATGTATTTCCACTTCCTATTTTCCTATAAGTGTTCTAGAACCTCTTCCCTATGATTTGTAAGAAAATCTGCAGCCCCAATTTATTCGTAAAGGCAGCAATTTTGGATTCTAGGATTTCATCTATGAAGGAGACGATCATCAGTAGCTGGCACCATGGTTCTGAATTCATCTGTTATTCTGAGGGCTTTGATTCCAAGCAGTGGTTGTTTAAGGGATTCAATTCCGAGTGGTGGTGGGTTGAGGACTTCGATTCCCAGCAGTGTGAGGAAGACGATCGAAAACATAAAGGAGACCACGGGTAATCACAGGAAGGATGAGATTTATGCAATTCTCAAGGAGTGTTTCCTGGATACCAACGAGACTGCACCGAAGCTCCTCCTTCAAGGTAAAATCATTTCCTTATGTTTCTTTGGTATCATGTTATTTCAATCTTGATGCTCAAATCTTTGTTTTATCTGTCAGATACATGTTTATAATTTTATTGTTGTTCATTTTTCAGCTACTAGTCTTGAAGATTCTATGAAGCAGTGTAAACCATTGTTCCTCGAAAGTTAACAATTTTTCACAGCAACGCGCTACTGAGAACATATGAGAGTAATTATATAAATGATTCTCAATATACTCAGAAGAAAGAGGTATAACACCAGAACATTTTCAACACTATTGAGCATCATTTGAAACTTTTCAAGTTTATTCTACACTAGCGTTGAAATGGTTCTGGTGTTGTAGCTCTTGCTTAGAATATATTGAGCCTCGTTTTTGAAATTGCTGTCATATGTTTTCGATAACAAGTTGCTGTGAAAAATTCTTAACTTTAAAGAAACAAAGATTTAAATTGCTTCATAGTATCTTTAAGACATGTAGTTGAAAATGAAAAAAATATAAACATGTATCTGACCAAAAAAATAAAGAGTTCAACATCAAGATCAAAATAACTCGGTTGCAAAGAAACATAAGGAAATGATGATGCTCAGAAGAAGGAGCTTCGGTGTAGTCTTGTTGGTATCGAAGAAACACTCGTTGAGAATTGCATAAATCTCATCCTCCCTATGATTACCCGTGATTTCCTTTATGTTCTAGATGGTCTTCTTCACACTGCTCGGAATCGAAGCTCTCTACCCACCACCACTCTGAATTAAAGCTGTTAACCCAACACCGCTTGGAATCGATGCCCTCAAATTCAAGATGGAATTTAGAAGCATGGTGTCTGCTGCTGATGCTTCTCTCCTTCTTGGATGAAACCCAAGAATCCAAAATTCCAGCATTTAAAAAGAAATTGGGATAGCAGAGCAATTTGCAAATCCCGGGGCAGAGCTTCTAGAACACTGACAGGAAAATAGGAAACAATAACACATTAGAAGAAGAAATGGGAATGTAAAATAAACCTCTCCATCCCGGGTCTCTTACCCTCTCCATCTCCTTCACATGAGATCTGTGAGAGATGCTTGAATGTAATTTGTAAGTGGTGGGCTAAGTCCATTAAAAATCCAGAAAAATCAATAGATTGTCCTTGACCAGAGAAACCTTAAACGCCTCGGAAGGACCCATATCTTCTGCAATCACCTCAGCCTTATATATAAATTTTTTGTGTGATCTTTATTTAAATAAAAATATATTTAATAATATAAAAAATCATTTAATATAAAAAATAATTACAAAAGTAGTAATTTATTAATTTTGGCATTGATGTTTTCAAAGTAAATTTGACTAATATATATAGAGAAAACAATTTTATATTATATATATTAGTAGGTTTTGTTTAATACATATAATGATAAAAAAATCAAAAATTATATTTAAGGTTTTAAAATAAAATATTAATTAGTAATTGTTTTAATCCATACTTTCTAAAGTGGATTTAATTTTTTTCGGTGTTAACTGTGAATCCCACAGTCGATGATCGTGAGATAAATCTCTCGCCGCACTATTAGCACATTAAGTGGTAAGAGCCTGACTTATGAGTTTTTTTCATTTGCAAGAGTAGAGATTTAAACCCCCAACCTCTTGCTTAAGAGATGAAGTGGTGAACTAATTCGCCTCGAACTGGTTCTAAAATGAATTTTCTAATACATTATTATATGGAATGATGGATATGGAGAAAAATTAATTAATTAAATTTTGTAAATATAAATTAGGAAACTTCAAAAAAATATGTAAGGAGTTCTTAATTTAATAGTAAATTTACAATTTATGTATTTAAAGCTTTTGAATGATATAATAATTGTTATTTTAGTATTATTTATGATATATGTAAATTATGTAGAAAATAATTTTTTAAAATTATTGAATACCAATTAACACTATCCAATGTTTTCGATACATGGTAATATTTTTCGTCGTAAACTAAAATTTATTTAGAATTCTAAAAGATTAAGAACACTGATAAAATACTGATAAAAATCATTTACAAGCAAGAATGACACCCATAATACTGATAAAAGTTACACTAAGTCAACCATTACTGATTAATCTACCTAAGATACCAGTTTATGATTAATCTAAGATATCATAAATTTTATATTTTTTGCTACATTTATAAAATTATAAATTTTATATTTTTTACTACTTTTATAAAATTATAAATTTTTATTTTATTAAATTTATTTTTCATTCATAGTTAATATAATCATGGAAATGTATGAATTTTTTCTATTAATTATTAATGTGATAAATAATATATACCATTATTAATTATATATATATATAAATTAAATAGAATTGAATTAATATTAGCCTAAATACTGCCTCATGTGAATGCTACAGATAAACTACTCTTAATAAGTTTTCTTTTTATGAGTTTTTTCACAATTAATTTATAATATATTCATAAAAGTAATTGTTTAAAACTATGAAAAATTATTAAACTTTAAATTTAAAAAATTGAGATGGCTATGCTTTCTTCCAAAGTTAATGGTCGAGAATCTAGGTTACCGCCTGAGATTCTATTGCCAATGTGTAAGACCCTGAATAAAATAAATAATTATATGATTATTTAATCAGCCGATGCATACCAAGGGATGCTTGCAAGCAATAGGTAAAGTCAAGAGCTATTCGGATCATCGTAGCGAGGTTTTCCAAACGACAGTTCATCCTAGGACCGATCTTAACTCGATTTGAATTTCAAGCGATAATAAGAAGTTCTCACTATCTTCGTGACGATAAGTGAAGAATTTCGACAGGAACAGCTGTAATATTGTTATGGTTTCCTATCAGAGCTCGGAAAAAGGCATTTATCGCTAGCGAGACTTTCAATCAAAAATCCAGCAAGCGCAACAGACGACTTCGAGACTTCGGATCGAAAATCCCAGAATCATCAAATGACTTTGTTTGACGTGATGGATCCTGTGGTAGTAATAAAACACACAAGAAAGGGGGTTTGAATTGTTTGTGTAGTTTTTAAACTTTTTTTCTGTTTCAAACAGCTTGGTGGATTCAAATAATAATAAGAGTGAATGCAGCGGAATTTAGTTTAAAACTGAAAAGTAAAGCACGTAGAGTATTTATCCTGGTTCACCCCCTTAATCGACAGGGCTACGTCCAGTCCTTGGCTTCACCAAGATTTTCACTATTTGATCAATATAGTACAAGTATTCTACAGGACTTCTCCGAGTATTCGAAGGACTTCTCCTTGCAAGTATCATACAGGACTTCTCCTCACAAGTATTAGAAGGACTTCTCCTCACTAGTATTCTTTAGGACTTCACCTGACTAGTATTCTGCAGGACTACTCCTGGTTCCTTTTCAAGGTGGCTTCGGGGTTCTACAATGATCTCTTCAAGTGACACTTTCTTGGAATTTTTATGGATTTAGTCCACCACTCACTATTTGTATTCATGAATCTCTCTCACATCTGCTACGAGAAAGATGGACAGGGTAAGAGATCCGAGATGGAGAGATTTATTATACGTTCCTATTTCTTCTTCTGATGTATTTCCACTTCCTATTTTCCTATAAGTGTTCTAGAACCTCTGCCCTATGATTTGTAAGAAAATCTGCAGCCCCAATTTATTCGCAAAGGCAGCAATTTTGGATTCTAAGATTTCGTCTATGAAGGAGACGATCATCAGTAGCTGGCACCATGGTTCTGAATTCATCTGTTATTCTGAGGGCTTTGATTCCAAGCAGTGGTTGATTAAGGGATTCAATTCTGAGTGGTGGTGGGTTGAGGACTTCGATTCCCAGCAGTGTGAGGAAGACGATCGAAAACATAAAGGAGACCACGGGTAATCACAGGAAGGATGAGATTTATGCAATTCTCAAGGAGTGTTTCATGGATACCAACGAGACTGCACAGAAGCTCCTCGTTCAAGGTAAAAACATTTCCTTATGTTTCTTTGGTATCATGTTATTTCAATCTTGATGCTCAAATCTTTGTTTTATCTGTCAGATACATGTTTATAATTTTATTGTTGTTTATTTTTCAGCTACTACTAGTCTTGAAGATTCTATGAAGCAGTGTAAACCATTGTTCCTCGAAAGTTAACAAATTTTCACAGCAACGCGCTACTGAGAACATATGAGAGTAATTATATAAATGATTCTCAATATACTCAGAAGAAAGAGGTATAACACCAGAACCTTTTCAACACTATTGAGCATCATTTGAAACTTTTCAAGTTTATTCTACACTAGCGTTGAAATGGTTCTGGTGTTGTAGCTCTTGCATAGAATATATTGAGCCTACTTTTTGAAATTGCTGTCAATAGTTTTCGATAACAAGTTGCTGTGAAAAATTCTTAACTTTCAAGAAACAAAGATTTAAATTGCTTCATAGTATCTTTAAGACATGTAGTTGAAAATGAAAAAAATATAAACATGTATCTGACCAAAAAAATAACGAGTTCAACATCAAGATCAAAATAACTCGGTTACAAAGAAACATAAGGAAATGATGATGCTCAGAAGAAGGAGCTTCGGTGTAGTCTTGTTGGTATCGAAGAAACACTCGTTGAGAATTGCATAAATCTCATCCTCCCTATGATTACCCGTGATTTCCTTTATGTTCTAGATGGTCTTCTTCACACTGCTCGGAATCGAAGCTCTCTACCCACCACCACTCTGAATTGAAGCTGTTAACCCACCACCGCTTGGAATCGATGCCCTCAAATTCAAGATGGAATTTAGAAGCATGGTGTCTGCTGCTGATGCTTCTCTCCTTCTTGGATGAAACCCTAGAATCCAAAATTCCCGCATTTGCGAAGAAATTGGGATAGAAGAGCAATTTGCAAATCCCGGGGCAGAGCTTCTAGAACACTGACAGGAAAATAGGAAAAAATAACACATTAGAAGAAGAAATGGGAATGTAAAATAAACCTCTCCATCCCGGGTCTCTTACCCTCTCCATCTCCTTCACATGAGATCTGTGAGAGATGCTTGAATGTAAATTGTAAGTGGTGGGCTAAGTCCATTAAAAATCCAGAAAAATCAATAGATTGTCCTTGACCAGAGAAACCTTAAACGCCTCGGAAGGACCCATATCTTCTGCAATCACCTCAGCCTTATATATAAATTTTTTGTGTGATCTTTATTTAAATAAAAATATATTTAATAATATAAAAAATCATTTAATATAAAAAATAATTACAAAAGTAGTAATTTATTAATTTTGGCATTGATGTTTTCAAAGTAAATTTGACTAATATATATAGAGAAAACAATTTTATATTATATATATTAGTAGGTTTTGTTTAATACATATAATGATAAAAAAATCAAAAATTATATTTAAGGTTTTAAAATAAAATATTAATTAGTAATTGTTTTAATCCATACTTTCTAAAGTGGATTTAATTTTTTTCGGTGTTAACTGTGAATCCCACAGTCGATGATCGTGAGATAAATCTCTCGCCGCACTATTAGCACATTAAGTGGTAAGAGCCTGACTTATGAGTTTTTTTCATTTGCAAGAGTAGAGATTTAAACCCCCAACCTCTTGCTTAAGAGATGAAGTGGTGAACTAATTCGCCTCGAACTGGTTCTAAAATGAATTTTCTAATACATTATTATATGGAATGATGGATATGGAGAAAAATTAATTAATTAAATTTTGTAAATATAAATTAGGAAACTTCAAAAAAATATGTAAGGAGTTCTTAATTTAATAGTAAATTTACAATTTATGTATTTAAAGCTTTTGAATGATATAATAATTGTTATTTTAGTATTATTTATGATATATGTAAATTATGTAGAAAATAATTTTTTAAAATTATTGAATACCAATTAACACTATCCAATGTTTTCGATACATGGTAATATTTTTCGTCGTAAACTAAAATTTATTTAGAATTCTAAAAGATTAAGAACACTGATAAAATACTGATAAAAATCATTTACAAGCAAGAATGACACCCATAATACTGATAAAAGTTACACTAAGTCAACCATTACTGATTAATCTACCTAAGATACCAGTTTATGATTAATCTAAGATATCATAAATTTTATATTTTTTGCTACATTTATAAAATTATAAATTTTATATTTTTTACTACTTTTATAAAATTATAAATTTTTATTTTATTAAATTTATTTTTCATTCATAGTTAATATAATCATGGAAATGTATGAATTTTTTCTATTAATTATTAATGTGATAAATAATATATACCATTATTAATTATATATATATATAAATTAAATAGAATTGAATTAATATTAGCCTAAATACTGCCTCATGTGAATGCTACAGATAAACTACTCTTAATAAGTTTTCTTTTTATGAGTTTTTTCACAATTAATTTATAATATATTCATAAAAGTAATTGTTTAAAACTATGAAAAATTATTAAACTTTAAATTTAAAAAATTGAGATGGCTATGCTTTCTTCCAAAGTTAATGGTCGAGAATCTAGGTTACCGCCTGAGATTCTATTGCCAATGTGTAAGACCCTGAATAAAATAAATAATTATATGATTATTTAATCAGCCGATGCATACCAAGGGATGCTTGCAAGCAATAGGTAAAGTCAAGAGCTATTCGGATCATCGTAGCGAGGTTTTCCAAACGACAGTTCATCCTAGGACCGATCTTAAATCAATTTGAATTTCAAGCGATAATAAGAAGTTCTCACTATCTTCGTGACGATAAGTGAAGAATTTCGACAGGAACAGCTGTAATATTGTTATGGTTTCCTATCAGAGCTCGGAAAAAGGCATTTATCGCTAGCGAGACTTTCAATCAAAAATCCAGCAAGCGCAACAGACGACTTCGAGACTTCGGATCGAAAATCCCAGAATCATCAAATGACTTTGTTTGACGTGATGGATCCTGTGGTAGTAATAAAACACACAAGAAAGGGGGTTTGAATTGTTTGTGTAGTTTTTAAACTTTTTTTCTGTTTCAAACAGCTTGGTGGATTCAAATAATAATAAGAGTGAATGCAGCGGAATTTAGTTTAAAACTGAAAAGTAAAGCACGTAGAGTATTTATCCTGGTTCACCCCCTTAATCGACAGGGCTACGTCCAGTCCTTGGCTTCACCAAGATTTTCACTATTTGATCAATATAGTACAAGTATTCTACAGGACTTCTCCGAGTATTCGAAGGACTTCTCCTTGCAAGTATCATACAGGACTTCTCCTCACAAGTATTAGAAGGACTTCTCCTCACTAGTATTCTTTAGGACTTCACCTGACTAGTATTCTGCAGGACTACTCCTGGTTCCTTTTCAAGGTGGCTTCGGGGTTCTACAATGATCTCTTCAAGTGACACTTTCTTGGAATTTTTATGGATTTAGTCCACCACTCACTATTTGTATTCATGAATCTCTCTCACATCTGCTACGAGAAAGATGGACAGGGTAAGAGATCCGAGATGGAGAGATTTATTATACGTTCCTATTTCTTCTTCTGATGTATTTCCACTTCCTATTTTCCTATAAGTGTTCTAGAACCTCTGCCCTATGATTTGTAAGAAAATCTGCAGCCCCAATTTATTCGCAAAGGCAGCAATTTTGGATTCTAAGATTTCGTCTATGAAGGAGACGATCATCAGTAGCTGGCACCATGGTTCTGAATTCATCTGTTATTCTGAGGGCTTTGATTCCAAGCAGTGGTTGATTAAGGGATTCAATTCTGAGTGGTGGTGGGTTGAGGACTTCGATTCCCAGCAGTGTGAGGAAGACGATCGAAAACATAAAGGAGACCACGGGTAATCACAGGAAGGATGAGATTTATGCAATTCTCAAGGAGTGTTTCATGGATACCAACGAGACTGCACAGAAGCTCCTCGTTCAAGGTAAAAACATTTCCTTATGTTTCTTTGGTATCATGTTATTTCAATCTTGATGCTCAAATCTTTGTTTTATCGGTCAGATACATGTTTATAATTTTATTGTTGTTTATTTTTCAGCTACTACTAGTCTTGAAGATTCTATGAAGCAGTGTAAACCATTGTTCCTCGAAAGTTAACAAATTTTCACAGCAACGCGCTACTGAGAACATATGAGAGTAATTATATAAATGATTCTCAATATACTCAGAAGAAAGAGGTATAACACCAGAACCTTTTCAACACTATTGAGCATCATTTGAAACTTTTCAAGTTTATTCTACACTAGCGTTGAAATGGTTCTGGTGTTGTAGCTCTTGCATAGAATATATTGAGCCTACTTTTTGAAATTGCTGTCAATAGTTTTCGATAACAAGTTGCTGTGAAAAATTCTTAACTTTCAAGAAACAAAGATTTAAATTGCTTCATAGTATCTTTAAGACATGTAGTTGAAAATGAAAAAAATATAAACATGTATCTGACCAAAAAAATAACGAGTTCAACATCAAGATCAAAATAACTCGGTTACAAAGAAACATAAGGAAATGATGATGCTCAGAAGAAGGAGCTTCGGTGTAGTCTTGTTGGTATCGAAGAAACACTCGTTGAGAATTGCATAAATCTCATCCTCCCTATGATTACCCGTGATTTCCTTTATGTTCTAGATGGTCTTCTTCACACTGCTCGGAATCGAAGCTCTCTACCCACCACCACTCTGAATTGAAGCTGTTAACCCACCACCGCTTGGAATCGATGCCCTCAAATTCAAGATGGAATTTAGAAGCATGGTGTCTGCTGCTGATGCTTCTCTCCTTCTTGGATGAAACCCTAGAATCCAAAATTCCCGCATTTGCGAAGAAATTGGGATAGAAGAGCAATTTGCAAATCCCGGGGCAGAGCTTCTAGAACACTGACAGGAAAATAGGAAAAAATAACACATTAGAAGAAGAAATGGGAATGTAAAATAAACCTCTCCATCCCGGGTCTCTTACCCTCTCCATCTCCTTCACATGAGATCTGTGAGAGATGCTTGAATGTAAATTGTAAGTGGTGGGCTAAGTCCATTAAAAATCCAGAAAAATCAATAGATTGTCCTTGACCAGAGAAACCTTAAACGCCTCGGAAGGACCCATATCTTCTGCAATCACCTCAGCCTTATATATAAATTTTTTGTGTGATCTTTATTTAAATAAAAATATATTTAATAATATAAAAAATCATTTAATATAAAAAATAATTACAAAAGTAGTAATTTATTAATTTTGGCATTGATGTTTTCAAAGTAAATTTGACTAATATATATAGAGAAAACAATTTTATATTATATATATTAGTAGGTTTTGTTTAATACATATAATGATAAAAAAATCAAAAATTATATTTAAGGTTTTAAAATAAAATATTAATTAGTAATTGTTTTAATCCATACTTTCTAAAGTGGATTTAATTTTTTTCGGTGTTAACTGTGAATCCCACAGTCGATGATCGTGAGATAAATCTCTCGCCGCACTATTAGCACATTAAGTGGTAAGAGCCTGACTTATGAGTTTTTTTCATTTGCAAGAGTAGAGATTTAAACCCCCAACCTCTTGCTTAAGAGATGAAGTGGTGAACTAATTCGCCTCGAACTGGTTCTAAAATGAATTTTCTAATACATTATTATAAGGAATGATGGATATGGAGAAAAATTAATTAATTAAATTTTGTAAATATAAATTAGGAAACTTCAAAAAAATATGTAAGGAGTTCTTAATTTAATAGTAAATTTACATTTTATGTATTTAAAGCTTTTGAATGATATAATAATTGTTATTTTAGTATTATTTATGATATATGTAAATTATGTAGAAAATAATTTTTTAAAATTATTGAATACCAATTAACACTATCCAATGTTTTCGATACATGGTAATATTTTTCGTCGTAAACTAAAATTTATTTAGAATTCTAAAAGATTAAGAACACTGATAAAATACTGATAAAAATCATTTACAAGCAAGAATGACACCCATAATACTGATAAAAGTTACACTAAGTCAACCATTACTGATTAATCTACCTAAGATACCAGTTTATGATTAATCTAAGATATCATAAATTTTATATTTTTTGCTACATTTATAAAATTATAAATTTTATATTTTTTACTACTTTTATAAAATTATAAATTTTTATTTTATTAAATTTATTTTTCATTCATAGTTAATATAATCATGGAAATGTATGAATTTTTTCTATTAATTATTAATGTGATAAATAATATATACCATTATTAATTATATATATATATAAATTAAATAGAATTGAATTAATATTAGCCTAAATACTGCCTCATGTGAATGCTACAGATAAACTACTCTTAATAAGTTTTCTTTTTATGAGTTTTTTCACAATTAATTTATAATATATTCATAAAAGTAATTGTTTAAAACTATGAAAAATTATTAAACTTTAAATTTAAAAAATTGAGATGGCTATGCTTTCTTCCAAAGTTAATGGTCGAGAATCTAGGTTACCGCCTGAGATTCTATTGCCAATGTGTAAGACCCTGAATAAAATAAATAATTATATGATTATTTAATCAGCCGATGCATACCAAGGGATGCTTGCAAGCAATAGGTAAAGTCAAGAGCTATTCGGATCATCGTAGCGAGGTTTTCCAAACGACAGTTCATCCTAGGACCGATCTTAAATCAATTTGAATTTCAAGCGATAATAAGAAGTTCTCACTATCTTCGTGACGATAAGTGAAGAATTTCGACAGGAACAGCTGTAATATTGTTATGGTTTCCTATCAGAGCTCGGAAAAAGGCATTTATCGCTAGCGAGACTTTCAATCAAAAATCCAGCAAGCGCAACAGACGACTTCGAGACTTCGGATCGAAAATCCCAGAATCATCAAATGACTTTGTTTGACGTGATGGATCCTGTGGTAGTAATAAAACACACAAGAAAGGGGGTTTGAATTGTTTGTGTAGTTTTTAAACTTTTTTTCTGTTTCAAACAGCTTGGTGGATTCAAATAATAATAAGAGTGAATGCAGCGGAATTTAGTTTAAAACTGAAAAGTAAAGCACGTAGAGTATTTATCCTGGTTCACCCCCTTAATCGACAGGGCTACGTCCAGTCCTTGGCTTCACCAAGATTTTCACTATTTGATCAATATAGTACAAGTATTCTACAGGACTTCTCCGAGTATTCGAAGGACTTCTCCTTGCAAGTATCATACAGGACTTCTCCTCACAAGTATTAGAAGGACTTCTCCTCACTAGTATTCTTTAGGACTTCACCTGACTAGTATTCTGCAGGACTACTCCTGGTTCCTTTTCAAGGTGGCTTCGGGGTTCTACAATGATCTCTTCAAGTGACACTTTCTTGGAATTTTTATGGATTTAGTCCACCACTCACTATTTGTATTCATGAATCTCTCTCACATCTGCTACGAGAAAGATGGACAGGGTAAGAGATCCGAGATGGAGAGATTTATTATACGTTCCTATTTCTTCTTCTGATGTATTTCCACTTCCTATTTTCCTATAAGTGTTCTAGAACCTCTGCCCTATGATTTGTAAGAAAATCTGCAGCCCCAATTTATTCGCAAAGGCAGCAATTTTGGATTCTAAGATTTCGTCTATGAAGGAGACGATCATCAGTAGCTGGCACCATGGTTCTGAATTCATCTGTTATTCTGAGGGCTTTGATTCCAAGCAGTGGTTGATTAAGGGATTCAATTCTGAGTGGTGGTGGGTTGAGGACTTCGATTCCCAGCAGTGTGAGGAAGACGATCGAAAACATAAAGGAGACCACGGGTAATCACAGGAAGGATGAGATTTATGCAATTCTCAAGGAGTGTTTCATGGATACCAACGAGACTGCACAGAAGCTCCTCGTTCAAGGTAAAAACATTTCCTTATGTTTCTTTGGTATCATGTTATTTCAATCTTGATGCTCAAATCTTTGTTTTATCTGTCAGATACATGTTTATAATTTTATTGTTGTTTATTTTTCAGCTACTACTAGTCTTGAAGATTCTATGAAGCAGTGTAAACCATTGTTCCTCGAAAGTTAACAAATTTTCACAGCAACGCGCTACTGAGAACATATGAGAGTAATTATATAAATGATTCTCAATATACTCAGAAGAAAGAGGTATAACACCAGAACCTTTTCAACACTATTGAGCATCATTTGAAACTTTTCAAGTTTATTCTACACTAGCGTTGAAATGGTTCTGGTGTTGTAGCTCTTGCATAGAATATATTGAGCCTACTTTTTGAAATTGCTGTCAATAGTTTTCGATAACAAGTTGCTGTGAAAAATTCTTAACTTTCAAGAAACAAAGATTTAAATTGCTTCATAGTATCTTTAAGACATGTAGTTGAAAATGAAAAAAATATAAACATGTATCTGACCAAAAAAATAACGAGTTCAACATCAAGATCAAAATAACTCGGTTACAAAGAAACATAAGGAAATGATGATGCTCAGAAGAAGGAGCTTCGGTGTAGTCTTGTTGGTATCGAAGAAACACTCGTTGAGAATTGCATAAATCTCATCCTCCCTATGATTACCCGTGATTTCCTTTATGTTCTAGATGGTCTTCTTCACACTGCTCGGAATCGAAGCTCTCTACCCACCACCACTCTGAATTGAAGCTGTTAACCCACCACCGCTTGGAATCGATGCCCTCAAATTCAAGATGGAATTTAGAAGCATGGTGTCTGCTGCTGATGCTTCTCTCCTTCTTGGATGAAACCCTAGAATCCAAAATTCCCGCATTTGCGAAGAAATTGGGATAGAAGAGCAATTTGCAAATCCCGGGGCAGAGCTTCTAGAACACTGACAGGAAAATAGGAAAAAATAACACATTAGAAGAAGAAATGGGAATGTAAAATAAACCTCTCCATCCCGGGTCTCTTACCCTCTCCATCTCCTTCACATGAGATCTGTGAGAGATGCTTGAATGTAAATTGTAAGTGGTGGGCTAAGTCCATTAAAAATCCAGAAAAATCAATAGATTGTCCTTGACCAGAGAAACCTTAAATGCCTCGGAAGGACCCATATCTTCTGCAATCACCTCAGCCTTATATATAAATTTTTTGTGTGATCTTTATTTAAATAAAAATATATTTAATAATATAAAAAATCATTTAATATAAAAAATTATTACAAAAGTAGTAATTTATTAATTTTGGCATTGATGTTTTCAAAGTAAATTTGACTAATATATATAGAGAAAACAATTTTATATTATATATATTAGTAGGTTTTGTTTAATACATATAATGATAAAAAAATCAAAAATTATATTTAAGGTTTTAAAATAAAATATTAATTAGTAATTGTTTTAATCCATACTTTCTAAAGTGGATTTAATTTTTTTCGGTGTTAACTGTGAATCCCACAGTCGATGATCGTGAGATAAATCTCTCGCCGCACTATTAGCGCATTAAGTGGTAAGAGCCTGACTTATGAGTTTTTTTCATTTGCAAGAGTAGAGATTTAAACCCCCAACCTCTTGCTTAAGAGATGAAGTGGTGAACTAATTCGCCTCGAACTGGTTCTAAAATGAATTTTCTAATACATTATTATATGGAATGATGGATATGGAGAAAAATTAATTAATTAAATTTTGTAAATATAAATAAGGAAACATCAAAAAAATATGTAAGGAGTTCTTAATTTAATAGTAAATTTACATAATAATAAAAGGTAATTAAATGTATTTAAAGCTTTTGAATGATATAATAATTGATATTATTTATTTTAGTATTATTTATGATATATATAAATTATGTAGAAAATAATTTTTTAAAATTATTGAATACCAATTAACACTATCCAATGTTTTCTATACATGGTAATATTTTTCGTCGTAAACTAAAATTTATTTAGAATTCTAAAAGATTAAGAACACTGATAAAATACTGATAAAAATCATTTACAAGCAAGAATGACACCCATAATACTGATAAAAATTACACTAAGTCAACCATTACTAATTAATCTACCCAAGATACCAGTTTATGATTAATCTAAGATATCATAAATTTTATATTTTTTGCTACATTTATAAAATTATAAATTTTATATTTTTTGCTACTTTTATAAAATTATAAATTTTTATTTTATTAAATTTATTTTTCATTCATAGTTAATATAATCATGGAAATGTATGAATTTTTTCTATTAATTATTAATGTGATAAATAATATATACCATTATTAATTATATATATATATATATAAATTAAATAGAATTGAATTAATATTAGCCTAAATACTGCCTCATGTGAATGCTACAGATAAACTACTCTTAATAAGTTTTCTTTTTATGAGTTTTTTCACAATTAATTTATAATATATTCATAAAAGTAATTGTTTAAAACTATGAAAAATTATTAAACTTTAAATTTAAAAAATTGAGATGGCTATGCTTTCTTCCAAAGTTAATGGTCGAGAATCTAGGTTACCGCCTGAGATTCTATTGCCAATGTGTAAGACCCTGAATAAAATAAATAATTATATGATTATTTAATCAGCCGATGCATACCAAGGGATGCTTGCAAGCAATAGGTAAAGTCAAGAGCTATTCGGATCATCGTAGCGAGGTTTTCCAAACGACAGTTCATCCTAGGACCGATCTTAACTCGATTTGAATTTCAAGCGATAATAAGAAGTTCTCACTATCTCCGTGACGATAAGTGAAGAATTTCGACAGGAACAGCTGTAATATTGTTATGGTTTCCTATCAGAGCTCGGAAAAAGGCATTTATCGCTAGCGAGACTTTCAATCAAAAATCCAGCAAGCGCAACAGACGACTTCGAGACTTCGGATCGAAAATCCCAGAATCATCAAATGACTTTGTTTGACGTGATGGATCCTGTGGTAGTAATAAAACACAAGAAAGGGGGTTTGAATTGTTTGTGTAGTTTTTAAACTTTTTTTCTGTTACAAATAGCTTGGTGGATTCAAATAATAATAAGAGTGAATGCAGCGGAATTTAGTTTAAAACTGAAAAGTAAAGCACGTAGAGTATTTATCCTGGTTCACCCCCTTAATCGACAGGGCTACGTCCAGTCCTTGGCTTCACCAAGATTTTCACTATTTGATCAATATAGTACAAGTATTCTACAGGACTTCTCCGAGTATTCGAAGGACTTCTCCTTGCAAGTATCATACAGGACTTCTCCTCACAAGTATTAGAAGGACTTCTCCTCACTAGTATTCTTTAGGACTTCACCTGACTAGTATTCTGCAGGACTACTCCTGGTTCCTTTTCAAGGTGGCTTCAGGGTTCTACAATGATCTCTTCAAGTGACACTTTCTTGGAATTTTTATGGATTTAGTCCACCACTCACTATTTGTATTCATGAATCTCTCTCACATCTGCTGCGAGAAAGATGGACAGGGTAAGAGATCCGAGATGGAGAGGTTTATTATACGTTCCTATTTCTTCTTCTGATGTATTTCCACTTCCTATTTTCCTATAAGTGTTCTAGAACCTCTGCCCTATGATTTGTAAGAAAATCTGCAGCCCCAATTTATTCGCAAAGGCAGCAATTTTGGATTCTAAGATTTCATCTATGAAGGAGACGATCATCAGTAGCTGGCACCATGGTTCTGAATTCATCTGTTATTCTGAGGGCTTTGATTCCAAGCAGTGGTTGATTAAGGGATTCAATTCTGAGTGGTGGTGGGTTGAGGACTTCGATTCCCAGCCGTGTGAGGAAGACGATCGAAAACATAAAGGAGACCACGGGTAATCACAGGAAGGATGAGATTTATGCAATTCTCAAGGAGTGTTTCATGGATACCAACGAGACTGCACAGAAGCTCCTCGTTCAAGGTAAAAACATTTCCTTATGTTTCTTTGGTATCATGTTATTTCAATCTTGATGCTCAAATCTTTGTTTTATCTGTCAGATACATGTTTATAATTTTATTGTTGTTTATTTTTCAGCTACTACTAGTCTTGAAGATTCTATGAAGCAGTGTAAACCATTGTTCCTCGAAAGTTAACAAATTTTCACAGCAACGCGCTACTGAGAACATATGAGAGTAATTATATAAATGATTCTCAATATACTCAGAAGAAAGAGGTATAACACCAGAACCTTTTCAACACTATTGAGCATCATTTGAAACTTTTCAAGTTTATTCTACACTAGCGTTGAAATGGTTCTGGTGTTGTAGCTCTTGCATAGAATATATTGAGCCTACTTTTTGAAATTGCTGTCAATAGTTTTCGATAACAAGTTGCTGTGAAAAATTCTTAACTTTCAAGAAACAAAGATTTAAATTGCTTCATAGTATCTTTAAGACATGTAGTTGAAAATGAAAAAAATATAAACATGTATCTGACCAAAAAAATAAAGAGTTCAACATCAAGATCAAAATAACTCGGTTGCAAAGAAACATAAGGAAATGATGATGCTCAGAAGAAGGAGCTTCGGTGTAGTCTTGTTGGTATCGAAGAAACACTCGTTGAGAATTGCATAAATCTCATCCTCCCTATGATTACCCGTGATTTCCTTTATGTTCTAGATGGTCTTCTTCACACTGCTCGGAGTCGAAGCTCTCTACCCACCACCACTCTGAATTGAAGCTGTTAACCCACCACCGCTTGGAATCGATGCCCTCAAATTCAAGATGGAATTTAGAAGCATGGTGTCTGCTGCTGATGCTTCTCTCCTTCTTGGATGAAACCCTAGAATCCAAAATTCCCGCATTTGCGAAGAAATTGGGATAGAAGAGCAATTTGCAAATCCCGGGGCAGAGCTTCTAGAACACTGACAGGAAAATAGGAAACAATAACACATTAGAAGAAGAAATGGGAATGTAAAATAAACCTCTCCATCCCGGGTCTCTTACCCTCTCCATCTCCTTCACATGAGATCTGTGAGAGATGCTTGAATGTAAATTGTAAATGGTGGGCTAAGTCCATTAAAAATCCAGAAAAATCAATAGATTGTCCTTGACCAGAGAAACCTTAAACGCCTCGGAAGGACCCATATCTTCTGCAATCACCTCAGCCTTATATATAAATTTTTTGTGTCATCTTTATTTAAATAAAAATATATTTAATAATATAAAAAATTATTTAATATAAAAATTATTACAAAAGTAGTAATTTATTAATTTTGGCATTGATGTTTTCAAAGTAAATTTGACTAATATATATAGAGAAAACAATTTTATATTATATATATTAGTAGGTTTTGTTTAATACATATAATGATAAAAAAATCAAAAATTATATTTAAGGTTTTAAAATAAAATATTAATTAGTAATTGTTTTAATCCATACTTTCTAAAGTGGATTTAATTTTTTTCGGTGTTAACTGTGAATCCCACAGTCGATGATCGTGAGATAAATCTCTCGCCGCACTATTAGCGCATTAAGTGGTAAGAGCCTGACTTATGAGTTTTTTTCATTTGCAAGAGTAGAGATTTAAACCCCCAACCTCTTGCTTAAGAGATGAAGTGGTGAACTAATTCGCCTCGAACTGGTTCTTAAATGAATTTTCTAATACATTATTATATGGAATGATGGATATGGAGAAAAATTAATTAACTATATTTTGTAAATATAAATAAGGAAACATCAAAAAAATATGTAAGGAGTTCTTAATTTAATAGTAAATTTACATAATAATAAAAGGTAATTAAATGTATTTAAAGCTTTTGAATGATATAATAATTGATATTATTTATTTTAGTATTATTTATGATATGTATAAATTATGTAGAAAATAATTTTTTAAAATTATTGAATACCAATTAACACTATCCAATGTTTTCTATACATGGTAATATTTTTCGTCGTAAACTAAAATTTATTTAGAATTCTAAAAGATTAAGAACACTGATAAAATACTGATAAAAATCATTTACAAGCAAGAATGACACCCATAATACTGATAAAAATTACACTAAGTCAACCATTACTAATTAATCTACCCAAGATACCAGTTTATGATTAATCTAAGATATCATAAATTTTATATTTTTTGCTACATTTATAAAATTATAAATTTTATATTTTTTGCTACTTTTATAAAATTATAAATTTTTATTTTATTAAATTTATTTTTCATTCATAGTTAATATAATCATGGAAATGTATGAATTTTTTCTATTAATTATTAATGTGATAAATAATATATACCATTATTAATTATATATATATATATAAATTAAATAGAATTGAATTAATATTAGCCTAAATACTGCCTCATGTGAATGCTACAGATAAACTACTCTTAATAAGTTTTCTTTTTATGAGTTTTTTCACAATTAATTTATAATATATTCATAAAAGTAATTGTTTAAAACTATGAAAAATTATTAAACTTTAAATTTAAAAAATTGAGATGGCTATGCTTTCTTCCAAAGTTAATGGTCGAGAATCTAGGTTACCGCCTGAGATTCTATTGCCAATGTGTAAGACCCTGAATAAAATAAATAATTATATGATTATTTAATCAGCCGATGCATACCAAGGGATGCTTGCAAGCAATAGGTAAAGTCAAGAGCTATTCGGATCATCGTAGCGAGGTTTTCTAAACGACTGTTCGTCCTAGGACCGATCTTAACTCGATTTGAATTTCAAGCGATAATAAGAAGTTCTCACTATCTCCGTGGCGATAAGTGAAGAATTTCGACAGGAACAGCTGTAATATTGTTATGGTTTCCTATCAGAGCTCGGAAAAAGGCATTTATCGCTAGCGAGACTTTCAATCAAAAATCCAGCAAGCCCAACAGACGACTTCGAGACTTCGGATCTAAAATCCCAGAATCATCAAATGACTTTGTTTGACGTGATGGATCCTGTGGTAGTAATAAAACACACAAGAAAGGGGGTTTGAATTGTTTGTGTAGTTTTTAAACTTTTTTTCTGTTACAAACAGCTTGGTGGATTCAAATAATAATAAGAGTGAATGCAGCGGAATTTAGTTTAAAACTGAAAAGTAAAGCACGTAGAGTATTTATCCTGGTTCACCCCCTTAATCGACAGGGCTACGTCCAGTCCTTGGCTTCACTAAGATTTTCACTATTTGATCAATATAGTACAAGTATTCTACAGGACTTCTCCGAGTATTCGAAGGACTTCTCCTTGCAAGTATCATACAGGACTTCTCCTCACAAGTATTAGAAGGACTTCTCCTCACTAGTATTCTTTAGGACTTCACCTGACTAGTATTCTGCAGGACTACTCCTGGTTCCTTTTCAAGGTGGCTTCAGGGTTCTACAATGATCTCTTCAAGTGACACTTTCTTGGAATTTTTATGGATTTAGTCCACCACTCACTATTTGTATTCATGAATCTCTCTCACATCTGCTGCGAGAAAGATGGACAGGGTAAGAGATCCGAGATGGAGAGGTTTATTATACGTTCCTATTTCTTCTTCTGATGTATTTCCACTTCCTATTTTCCTATAAGTGTTCTAGAACCTCTGCCCTATGATTTGTAAGAAAATCTGCAGCCCCAATTTATTCGCAAAGGCAGCAATTTTGGATTCTAGGATTTCATCTATGAAGGAGACGATCATCAGTAGCTGGCACCATGGTTCTGAATTCATCTGTTATTCTGAGGGCTTTGATTCCAAGCAGTGGTTGATTAAGGGATTCAATTCTGAGTGGTGGTGGGTTGAGGACTTCGATTCCCAGCAGTGTGAGGAAGACGATCGAAAACATAAAGGAGACCACAGGTAATCACAGGAAGGATGAGATTTATGCAATTCTCAAGGAGTGTTTCATGGATACCAACGAGACTGCACAGAAGCTCCTCGTTCAAGGTAAAAACATTTCCTTATGTTTCTTTGGTATCATGTTATTTCAATCTTGATGCTCAAATCTTTGTTTTATCTGTCAGATACATGTTTATAATTTTATTGTTGTTCATTTTTCAGCTACTACTAGTCTTGAAGATTCTATGAAGCAGTGTAAACCATTGTTCCTCGAAAGTTAACAATTTTTCACAGCAACGCGCTACTGAGAACATATGAGAGTAATTATATAAATGATTCTCAATATACTCAGAAGAAAGAGGTATAACACCAGAACCTTTTCAACACTATTGAGCATCATTTGAAACTTTTCAAGTTTATTCTACACTAGCGTTGAAATGGTTCTGGTGTTGTAGCTCTTGCTTAGAATATATTGAGCCTACTTTTTGAAATTGCTGTCAATAGTTTTCGATAACAAGTTGCTGTGAAAAATTCTTAACTTTCAAGAAACAAAGATTTAAATTGCTTCATAGTATCTTTAAGACATGTAGTTGAAAATGAAAAAAATATAAACATGTATCTGACCAAAAAAATAAAGAGTTCAACATCAAGATCAAAATAACTCGGTTGCAAAGAAACATAAGGAAATGATGATGCTCAGAAGAAGGAGCTTCGGTGTAGTCTTGTTGGTATCGAAGAAACACTCGTTGAGAATTGCATAAATCTCATCCTCCCTATGATTACCCGTGATTTCCTTTATGTTCTAGATGGTCTTCTTCACACTGCTCGGAATCGAAGCTCTCTACCCACCACCACTCTGAATTGAAGCTGTTAACCCACCACCGCTTGGAATCGATGCCCTCAAATTCAAGATGGAATTTAGAAGCATGGTGTCTGCTTCTGATGCTTCTCTCCTTCTTGGATGAAACCCTAGAATCCAAAATTCCCGCATTTGCGAAGAAATTGGGATAGAAGAGCAATTTGCAAATCCCGGGGCAGAGCTTCTAGAACACTGACAGGAAAATAGGAAACAATAACACATTAGAAGAAGAAATGGGAATGTAAAATAAACCTCTCCATCCCGGGTCTCTTACCCTCTCCATCTCCTTCACATGGGATCTGTGAGAGATGCTTGAATGTAAATTGTAAGTGGTGGGCTAAGTCCATTAAAAATCCAGAAAAATCAATAGATTGTCCTTGACCAGAGAAACCTTAAACGCCTCGGAAGGACCTATATCTTCTGCAATCACCTCAGCCTTATATATAAATTTTTTGTGTGATCTTTATTTAAATAAAAATATATTTAATAATATAAAAAATCATTTAATATAAAAAATTATTACAAAAGTAGTAATTTATTAATTTTGGCATTGATGTTTTCAAAGTAAATTTGATTAATATATATAGAGAAAACAATTTTATATTATATATATTAGTAGGTTTTGTTTAATACATATAATGATAAAAAAATCAAAAATTATATTTAAGGTTTTAAAATAAAATATTAATTAGTAATTGTTTTAATCCATACTTTCTAAAGTGGATTTAATTTTTTTCGGTGTTAACTGTGAATCCCACAGTCGATGATCGTGAGATAAATCTCTCGCCGCACTATTAGCGCATTAAGTGGTAAGAGCCTGACTTATGAGTTTTTTTCATTTGCAAAAGTAGAGATTTAAACCCCCAACCTCTTGCTTAAGAGATGAAGTGGTGAACTAATTCGCCTCGAACTGGTTCTAAAATGAATTTTCTAATACATTATTATATGGAATGATGGATATGGAGAAAAATTAATTAATTAAATTTTGTAAATATAAATAAGGAAACATCAAAAAAATATGTAAGGAGTTCTTAATTTAATAGTAAATTTACATAATAATAAAAGGTAATTAAATGTATTTAAAGCTTTTGAATGATATAATAATTGATATTATTTATTTTAGTATTATTTATAATATATATAAATTATGTAGAAAATAATTTTTTAAAATTATTGAATACCAATTAACACTATCCAATGTTTTCTATACATGGTAATATTTTTCGTCGTAAACTAAAATTTATTTAGAATTCTAAAAGATTAAGAACACTGATAAAATACTGATAAAAATCATTTACAAGCAAGAATGACACCCATAATACTGATAAAAATTACACTAAGTCAACCATTACTAATTAATCTACCCAAGATACCAGTTTATGATTAATCTAAGATATCATAAATTTTATATTTTTTGCTACATTTATAAAATTATAAATTTTATATTTTTTGCTACTTTTATAAAATTATAAATTTTTATTTTATTAAATTTATTTTTAATTCATAGTTAATATAATCATGGAAATGTATGAATTTTTTCTATTAATTATTAATGTGATAAATAATATATACCATTATTAATTATATATATATATATAAATTAAATAGAATTGAATTAATATTAGCCTAAATACTGCCTCATGTGAATGCTACAGATAAACTACTCTTAATAAGTTTTCTTTTTATGAGTTTTTTCACAATTAATTTATAATATATTCATAAAAGTAATTGTTTAAAACTATGAAAAATTATTAAACTTTAAATTTAAAAAATTGAGATGGCTATGCTTTCTTCCAAAGTTAATGGTCGAGAATCTAGGTTACCGCCTGAGATTCTATTGCCAATGTGTAAGACCCTGAATAAAATAAATAATTATATGATTATTTAATCAGCCGATGCATACCAAGGGATGCTTGCAAGCAATAGGTAATGTCAAGAGCTATTCGGATCATCGTAGCGAGGTTTTCTAAACGACAGTTCGTCCTAGGACCGATCTTAACTCGATTTGAATTTCAAGCGATAATAAGAAGTTCTCACTATCTCCGTGGCGATAAGTGAAGAATTTCGACAGGAACAGCTGTAATATTGTTATGGTTTCCTATCAGAGCTCGGAAAAAGGCATTTATCGCTAGCGAGACTTTCAATCAAAAATCCAGCAAGCCCAACAGACGACTTCGAGACTTCGGATCGAAAATCCCAGAATCATCAAATGACTTTGTTTGACGTGATGGATCCTGTGGTAGTAATAAAACACACAAGAAAGGGGGTTTGAATTGTTTGTGTAGTTTTTAAACTTTTTTTCTGTTACAAACAGCTTAGTGGATTCAAATAATAATAAGAGTGAATGCAGCGGAATTTAGTTTAAAACTGAAAAGTAAAGCACGTAGAGTATTTATCCTGGTTCACCCCCATTATCGACAAGGCTACGTCCAGTCCTTGGCTTCACCAAGATTTTCACTATTTGATCAATATAGTACAAGTATTCTACAGGACTTCTCCGAGTATTCGAAGGACTTCTCCTTGCAAGTATCATACAGGACTTCTCCTCACAAGTATTAGAAGGACTTCTCCTCACTAGTATTCTTTAGGACTTCACCTGACTAGTATTCTGCAGGACTACTCCTGGTTCCTTTTCAAGGTGGCTTCGGGGTTCTACAATGATCTCTTCAAGTGACACTTTCCTGGAATTTTTATGGATTTAGTCCACCACTCACTATTTGTATTCATGAATCTCTCTCACATCTGCTACGAGAAAGATGGACAGGGTAAGAGATCCGAGATTGAGAGGTTTATTATACGTTCCTATTTCTTCTTCTGATGTATTTCCACTTCCTATTTTCCTATAAGTGTTCTAGAACCTCTGCCCTATGATTTGTAAGAAAATCTGCAGCCCCAATTTATTCGCAAAGGCAGCAATTTTGGATTCTAGGATTTCATCTATGAAGGAGACGATCATCAGTAGCTGGCACCATGGTTTTGAATTCATCTGTTATTCTGAGGGCTTTGATTCCAAGCAGTGGTTGTTTAAGGGATTCAATTCCGAGTGGTGGTGGGTTGAGGACTTCGATTCCCAGCAGTGTGAGGAAGCCGATCGAAAACATAAAGGACACCACGGGTAATCACAGGATGGATGAGATTTATGCAATTCTCAAGGAGTGTTTCATGGATACCAACGAGACTGCACACAAGCTCCTCCTTCAAGGTAAAAATATTTCCATATGTTTCTTTGGTATCATTTTATTTCAATCTTGATGCTCAAATCTTTGTTTTATCTGTCAGATAGACTTTTATAATTTTATTGTTGTTCATTTTTCAGCTACTAGTCTTGAAGATTCTATGAAGCAGTGTAAACCATTGTTCCTCGAAAGTTAATAATTTTTCACAGCAACGCGCTACTGAGAACATATGAGAGAAATTATATAAATGATTCTCAATATACTCAGAAGAAAGAGGTATAACACCAGAACCTTTTCAACACTATTGAGCATCATTTGAAACTTTTCAAGTTTATTCTACACTAGCGTTGAAATGGTTCTGGTGTTGTAGCTCTTGCTTAGAATATATTGAGCCTACTTTTTGAAATTGCTGTCATATGTTTTCGATAACAAGTTGCTGTGAAAAATTCTTAACTTTCAAGAAACAAAGATTTAAATTGCTTCATAGTATCTTTAAGACATGTAGTTGAAAATGAAAAAAATATAAACATGTATCTGACCAAAAAAATAAAGAGTTCAACATCAAGATCAAAATAACTCGGTTGCAAAGAAACATAAGGAAATGATGATGCTCAGAAGAAGGAGCTTCGGTGTAGTCTTGTTGGTATCGAAGAAACACTCGTTGAGAATTGGATAAATCTCATCCTCCCTATGATTACCCGTGATTTCCTTTATGTTCTAGATGGTCTTCTTCACACTGCTCGGAATCGAAGCTCTCTACCCACCACCACTCTGAATTGAAGCTGTTAACCCACCACCGCTTGGAATCGATGCCCTCAAATTCAAGATGGAATTTAGAAGCATGGTGTCTGCTGCTGATGCTTCTCTCCTTCTTGGATGAAACCCTAGAATCCAAAATTCCCGCATTTGCGAAGAAATTGGGATAGAAGAGCAATTTGCAAATCCCGGGGCAGAGCTTCTAGAACACTGACAGGAAAATAGGAAACAATAACACATTAGAAGAAGAAATGGGAATGTAAAATAAACCTCTCCATCCCGGGTCTCTTACCCTCACCATCTCCTTCACATGAGATCTGTGAGAGATGCTTGAATGTAAATTGTAAGTGGTGGGCTAAGTCCATTAAAAATCCAGAAAAATAAATAGATTGTCTTTGACCAGAGAAACCTTAAACACCTCGGAAGGACCCATATCTTCTGCAATCACCTCAGCCTTATATATAAATTTTTTGTGTGATCTTTATTTAAATAAAAATATATTTAATAATATAAAAAATCATTTAATATAAAAAATTATTACAAAAGTAGTAATTTATTAATTTTGGTATTGATGTTTTCAAAGTAAATTTGACTAATATATATAGAGAAAACAATTTTATATTATATATATTAGTAGGTTTTGTTTAATACATATAATGATAAAAAAATCAAAAATTATATTTAAGGTTTTAAAATAAAATATTAATTAGTAATTGTTTTAATCCATACTTTCTAAAGTGGATTTAATTTTTTTCGGTGTTAACTGTGAATCCCACAGTCGATGATCGTGAGATAAATCTCTCGCCGCACTATTAGCGCATTAAGTGGTAAGAGCCTGACTTATGAGTTTTTTTCATTTGCAAGAGTAGAGATTTAAACCCCCAACCTCTTGCTTAAGAGATGAAGTGGTGAACTAATTCGCCTCGAACTGGTTCTAAAATGAATTTTCTAATACATTATTATATGGAATGATGGATATGGAGAAAAATTAATTAATTAAATTTTGTAAATATAAATAAGGAAACATCAAAAAAATATGTAAGGAGTTCTTAATTTAATAGTAAATTTACATAATAATAAAAGGTAATTAAATGTATTTAAAGCTTTTGAATGATATAATAATTGTTATTATTTATTTTAGTATTATTTATGATATATATAAATTATGTAGAAAATAATTTTTTAAAATTATTGAATACCAATTAACACTATCTAATGTTTTCTATACATGGTAATATTTTTCGTCGTAAACTAAAATTTATTTAGAATTCTAAAAGATTAAGAACACTGATAAAATACTGATAAAAATCATTTACAAGCAAGAATGACACCCATAATACTGATAAAAATTACACTAAGTCAACCATTACTAATTAATCTACTCAAGATACCAGTTTATGATTAATCTAAGATATCATAAATTTTATATTTTTTGCTACATTTATAAAATTATAAATTTTATATTTTTTGCTACTTTTATAAAATTATAAATTTTTATTTTATTAAATTTATTTTTCATTCATAGTTAATATAATCATGGAAATGTATGAATTTTTTCTATTAATTATTAATGTGATAAATAATATATACCATTATTAATTATATATATATATATATATATAAATTAAATAGAATTGAATTAATATTAGCCTAAATACTGCCTCATGTGAATGCTACAGATAAACTACTCTTAATAAGTTTTCTTTTTATGAGTTTTTTCACAATTAATTTATACTATTTTCATAAAAGTAATTGTTTAAAACTATGAAAAATTATTAAACTTTAAATTTAAAAAATTGAGATGGCTATGCTTTCTTCCAAAGTTAATGGTCGAGAATCTAGGTTACCGCCTGAGATTCTATTGCCAATGTGTAAGACCCTGAATAAAATAAATAATTATATGATTATTTAATCAGCCGATGCATACCAAGGGATGCTTGCAAGCAATAGGTAAAGTCAAGAGCTATTCGGATCATCGTAGCGAGGTTTTCTAAACGACAGTTCGTCCTAGGACCGATCTTAACTCGATTTGAATTTCAAGCAATAATAAGAAGTTCTCACTATCTCCGTGGCGATAAGTGAAGAATTTCGACAGGAACAACTGTAATATTGTTATGGTTTCCTATCAGAGCTCGGAAAAAGGCATTTATCGCTAGCGAGACTTTCAATCAAAAATCCAGCAAGCCCAACAGACGACTTCGAGACTTCGGATCGAAAATCCCAGAATCATCAAATGACTTTGTTTGACGTGATGGATCCTGTGGTAGTAATAAAACACACAAGAAAGGGGGTTTGAATTGTTTGTGTAGTTTTTAAACTTTTTTTCTGTTACAAACAGCTTAGTAGATTCAAATAATAATAAGAGTGTATGCAGCGGAATTTAGTTTAAAACTGAAAAGTAAAGCACGTAGAGTATTTATCCTGGTTCACCCCCTTAATCGACAGGGCTACGTCCAGTCCTTGGTGTCGCAACCGGGGTCGCGGGACGGCAAGAAAAAGAATTCATTAACAGACAGAGTCGCCACTAATGTTTATTAAAGAAAAACACTAGAAAAACCAAAAAAAGATAAATAGCCTTCGAAACCTAAAGTCTAGGTTCGGGAGTCTATTACGCGTGGGGAAGGTGTTAGCACCCCACAGCGCCCGTCTAAACGGTATCTAAAATTGTTTGTGTCACTTCCTTAGCTTTCTATATTATTAATTTTACCCTTATTTATTTTTATTATTTAATTTCTAATTACTCCTAAAAGGAAAAAAAGAAAAAAAGAAAAATTTTTTCTTTATATAGCCTGATAGGTGTGAGCCTAGTCCTACGTACTTCCCTAAAATGGAAGATCAAGGCATACGTAGTTCTTGCTTTAATTAAATCTTATCAATCCGCAATTATTTGATTTTTATGAAACGGGTTTATTAATAAGGTCAAGTTTTCTTTATTAGTGAAACAAATTTATTAACATGCAGCAACTTGCTTGTGTCTATTACGGGTTCAAATTTTCACTTTCATTTGTAAGCTTAATGACAAGGTGACAAGGACGATAATTGTGTGTTTCTGGAATCAGAAAAATAATACAAGTTCAAAATCTCACGCCGTGAAAACCCAATATCATGAACCAGGTATTATAATACTCAGTAAAACTCGCGGCAGATAAAAGGGCATCCATCACAGGAAAATTTCATAGAAACAGACACTCATTTGTGGTCTTAAACCACCAACACATAAGCAAGAACACACAGATTCAAGAAGGAATGAAGGAACGAATCAACAGTAATAACATTAAAACATCATACAAAAATCACGGCATTTCCGTCATAAAACATGCAGTGGCGGTGAAGGCTCCTAGCGGTTCGTTGATGGAGGTACTGACGGCGGTGCGTGGCGGCGCCGGAAAGTGAGGGGCAACGGCAGTGGCTTAGCGACGTGGTGGTGTGGCGGTAGTGACGAGGAGCAGAAGAGAGGTGGTTGAGGAAGAGAGCGGTGCTGGTGGTTTGGTGGTGGATGGGAGTGCAGTGGTTGTGTTGTGTTTGAAAGGAAGGGGCGGTTGAAGGTTTGGTTCAGGGGGAGAGTGTGGCAGCTGT
This sequence comes from Acmispon strigosus, assembly GCA_030819835.1. Taxonomy (NCBI): domain Eukaryota; kingdom Viridiplantae; phylum Streptophyta; class Magnoliopsida; order Fabales; family Fabaceae; genus Acmispon; species Acmispon strigosus. Next base: position 50,347,847 of record JAUAMA010000002.1, read on the forward strand.
GTTGGTGGGGTGATTTTTTTTGGGTTTTTTTTTTAGAAAGGAATGAGGAGGGGCGGCTGTTATAGGGAAGGTGAGGAAAGGATAAATTTTTTAGAGTTTATGAGGGAGAGAGGGAATTAGGGTTTGTGAGAGTATGGAGGCTATTAGAGAATGATGAGTGGTTTTTAGGGTTAGTGAGGGTAGGCTTATATAGGGGAGAATTAGGGTTTCAGTGAGGGGGAAAATGACTAAGTTGCCCTCCCTTCCTTGCTTCTGCTTCCTCTCTTTTCCTTTGGGCCGCGGCCATTTTTCTTCCTTTTTTCTTTCTTTTCCTCTGCTGGGCCTTTTCTTTTCTCTTTTCCTTCTTTTCTTCTTTTTTCTCTTTTTCTTTTTTTTTCTTTTTTCTTCTCTCTTTTTTTCTTTTTTCTTCTCTCTTTTTTTTTCTTTTCCTTTCCTTTCCTTTTTCCTCTTTTTTTTTGCTTTTTCAAAATTGGGCCCGGACAAAAATAGGTGTCAACACTTGGCCTCACCAAGATTTTCACTATTTGATCAATATAGTACAAGTATTCTACAGGACTTCTCCGAGTATTCGAAGGACTTCTCCTTGCAAGTATCATACAGGACTTCTCCTCACAAGTATTAGAAGGACTTCTCCTCACTAGTATTCTTTAGGACTTCACCTGACTAGTATTCTGCAGGACTACTCCTGGTTCCTTTTCAAGGTGGCTTCGGGGTTCTACAATGATCTCTTCAAGTGAAACTTTCTTGGAATTTTTATGGATTTAGTCCACCACTCACTATTTGTATTCATGAATCTCTCTCACATCTGCTACGAGAAAGATGGACAGGGTAAGAGATCCGAGATGGAGAGGTTTATTATACGTTCCTATTTCTTCTTCTGATGTATTTCCACTTCCTATTTTCCTATAAGTGTTCTAGAACCTCTGCCCTATGATTTGTAAGAAAATCTGCAGCCCCAATTTATTCGCAAAGGCAGCAATTTTGGATTCTAGGATTTCATCTATGAAGGAGACGATCATCAGTAGCTGGCACCATGGTTCTGAATTCATCTGTTATTCTGAGGGCTTTGATTCCAAGCAGTGGTTGTTTAAGGGATTCAATTCCGAGTGGTGGTGGGTTGAGGACTTCGATTCCCAGCAGTGTGAGGAAGACGATCGAAAACATAAAGGAGACCACGGGTAATCACAGGAAGGATGAGATTTATGCAATTCTCAAGGAGTGTTTCATGGATACCAACGAGATTGCACAGAAGCTCCTCCTTCAAGGTAAAAACATTTCCTTATGTTTCTTTGGTATCATGTTATTTCAATCTTGATGCTCAAATCTTTGTTTTATCTGTCAGATAGACTTTTATAATTTTATTGTTGTTCATTTTTCAGCTACTAGTCTTGAAGATTCTATGAAGCAGTGTAAACCATTGTTCCTCGAAAGTTAACAATTTTTCACAGCAACGCGCTACTGAGAACATATGAGAGAAATTATATAAATGATTCTCAATATACTCAGAAGAAAGAGGTATAACACCAGAACCTTTTCAACACTATTGAGCATCATTTGAAACTTTTCAAGTTTATTCTACACTAGCGTTGAAATGGTTCTGCTGTTGTAGCTCTTGCTTAGAATATATTGAGCCTACTTTTTGAAATTGCTGTCATATGTTTTCGATAACAAGTTGCTGTGAAAAATTCTTAACTTTCAAGAAACAAAGATTTAAATTGCTTCATAGTATCTTTAAGACATGTAGTTGAAAATGAAAAAGATATAAACATGTATCTGACCAAAAAAATAAAGAGTTCAACATCAAGATCAAAATAACTCGGTTGCAAAGAAACATAAGGAAATGATGATGCTCAGAAGAAGGAGCTTCGGTGTAGTCTTGTTGGTATCGAAGAAACACTCGTTGAGAATTGCATAAATCTCATCCTCCCTATGATTACCCGTGATTTCCTTTATGTTCTAGATGGTCTTCTTCACACTGCTCGGAATCGAAGCTCTCTACCCACCACCACTCTGAATTGAAGCTGTTAACCCACCACCGCTTGGAATCGATGCCCTCAAATTCAAGATGGAATTTAGAAGCATGGTCTGCTGCTGATGCTTCTCTCCTTCTTGGATGAAACCCTAGAATCCAAAATTCCAACATTTGCGAAGAAATTGGGATAGAAGAGCAATTTGCAAATCCCGGGGCAGAGCTTCTAGAACACTGACAGGAAAATAGGAAACAATAACACATTAGAAGAAGAAATGGGAATGTAAAATAAACCTCTCCATCCCGGGTCTCTTACCCTCTCCATCTCCTTCACATGAGATCTGTGAGAGATGCTTGAATGTAAATTGTAAGTGGTGGGCTAAGTCCATTAAAAATCCAGAAAAATCAATAGATTGTCCTTGACCAGAGAAACCTTAAACGCCTCGGAAGGACCCATATCTTCTGCAATCACCTCAGCCTTATATATAAATTTTTTGTGTGATCTTTATTTAAATAAAAATATATTTAATAATATAAAAAATCATTTAATATAAAAAATAATTACAAAAGTAGTAATTTATTAATTTTGGCATTGATGTTTTCAAAGTAAATTTTACTAATATATATAGAGAAAACAATTTTATATTATATATATTAGTAGGTTTTGTTTAATACATATAATGATAAAAAAATCAAAAATTATATTTAAGGTTTTAAAATAAAATATTAATTAGTAATTGTTTTAATCCATACTTTCTAAAGTGGATTTAATTTTTTTCGGTGTTAACTGTGAATCCCACAGTCGATGATCGTGAGATAAATCTCTCGCCGCACTATTAGCGCATTAAGTGGTAAGAGCCTGACTTATGAGTTTTTTTCATTTGCAAGAGTAGAGATTTAAACCCCCAACCTCTTGCTTAAGAGATGAAGTGGTGAACTAATTCGCCTCGAACTGGTTCTAAAATGAATTTTCTAATACATTATTATATGGAATGATGGATATGGAGAAAAATTAATTAATTAAATTTTGTAAATATAAATAAGGAAACATCAAAAAAATATGTAAGGAGTTCTAAATTTAATAGTAAATTTACATAATAATAAAAGGTAATTAAATGTATTTAAAGCTTTTGAATGATATAATAATTGATATTATTTATTTTAGTATTATTTATGATATATGTAAATTATGTAGAAAATAATTTTTTAAAATTATTGAATACCAATTAACACTATCCAATGTTTTCTATACATGGTAATATTTTTCGTCGTAAACTAAAATTTATTTAGAATTCTAAAAGATTAAGAACACTGATAAAATACTGATAAAAATCATTTACAAGCAAGAATGACACCCATAATACTGATAAAAATTACACTAAGTCAACCATTACTAATTAATCTACCCAAGATACCAGTTTATGATTAATCTAAGATATCATAAATTTTATATTTTTTGCTACATTTATAAAATTATAAATTTTATATTTTTTGCTACTTTTATAAAATTATAAATTTTTATTTTATTAAATTTATTTTTCATTCATAGTTAATATAATCATGGAAATGTATGAATTTTTTCTATTAATTATTAATGTGATAAATAATATATACCATTAATAATTATATATATATATAAATTAAATAGAATTGAATTAATATTAGCCTAAATACTGCCTCATGTGAATGCTACAGATAAACTACTCTTAATAAGTTTTCTTTTTATGAGTTTTTTCACAATTAATTTATAATATATTCATAAAAGTAATTGTTTAAAACTATGAAAAATTATTAAACTTTAAATTTAAAAAATTGAGATGGCTATGCTTTCTTCCAAAGTTAATGGTCGAGAATCTAAGTTACCGCCTGAGATTCTATTGCCAATGTGTAAGACCCTGAATAAAATAAATAATTATATGATTATTTAATCAGCCGATGCATACCAAGGGATGCTTGCAAGCAATAGGTAAAGTCAAGAGCTATTCGGATCATCGTAGCGAGGTTTTCCAAACAACAGTTCGTCCTAGGACCGATCTTAACTCGATTTGAATTTCAAGCGATAATAAGAAGTTCTCACTATCTCCGTGGCGATAAGTGAAGAATTTCGACAGGAACAGCTGTAATATTGTTATGGTTTCCTATCAGAGCTCGGAAAAAGGCATTTATCGCTAGCGAGACTTTCAATCAAAAATCCAGCAAGCCCAACAGACGACTTCGAGACTTCGGATCGAAAATCCCAGAATCATCAAATGACTTTGTTTGACGTGATGGATCCTGTGGTAGTAATAAAACACACAAGAAAGGGGGTTTGAATTGTTTGTGTAGTTTTTAAACTTTTTTTCTGTTACAAACAGCTTAGTGGATTCAAATAATAATAAGAGTGTATGCAGCGGAATTTAGTTTAAAACTGAAAAGTAAAGCACGTAGAGTATTTATCCTGGTTCACCCCCTTAATCGACAGGGCTACGTCCAGTCCTTGGCTTCACCAAGATTTTCACTATTTGATCAATATAGTACAAGTATTCTACAGGACTTCTCCGAGTATTCGAAGGACTTCTCCTTGCAAGTATCGTACAGGACTTCTCCTCACAAGTATTAGAAGGACTTCTCCTCACTAGTATTCTTTAGGACTTCACCTGACTAGTATTCTGCAGGACTACTCCTGGTTCCTTTTCAAGGTGGCTTCGGGGTTCTACAATGATCTCTTCAAGTGACACTTTCCTGGAATTTTTATGGATTTAGTCCACCACTCACTATTTGTATTCATGAATCTCTCTCACATCTGCTACGAGAAAGATGGACAGGGTAAGAGATCCGAGATGGAGAGGTTTATTATACGTTCCTATTTCTTCTTCTGATGTATTTCCACTTCCTATTTTCCTATAAGTGTTCTAGAACCTCTGCCCTATGATTTGTAAGAAAATCTGCAGCCCCAATTTATTTGCAAAGGCAGCAATTTTGGATTCTAGGATTTCATCTATGAAGGAGACGATCATCAGTAGCTGGCACCATGGTTCAGAATTCATCTCTTATTCTGAGGGCTTTGATTCCAAGCAGTGGTTGTTTAAGGGATTCAATTCCGAGTGGTGGTGGGTTGAGGACTTCGATTCCCAGCAGTGTGAGGAAGACGATCGAAAACATAAAGGACATCACGGGTAATCACAGGAAGGATGAGATTTATGCAATTCACAAGCAGTGTTTCATGGATACCAACGAGACTGCACAGAAGCTCCTCCTTCAAGGTAAAAACATTTCCTTATGTTTCTTTGGTATCATGTTATTTCAATCTTGATGCTCAAATCTTTGTTTTATCTGTCAGATAGACTTTTATAATTTTATTGTTGTTCATTTTTCAGCTACTAGACTTGAAGATTCTATGAAGCAGTGTAAACCATTGTTCCTCGAAAGTTAACAATTTTTCACAGCAACGCGCTACTGAGAACAAATGAGAGAAATTATATAAATGATTCTCAATATACTCAGAAGAAAGAGGTATAACACCAGAACCTTTTCAACACTATTGAGCATCATTTGAAACTTTTCAAGTTTATTCTACACTAGCGTTGAAATGGTTCTGGTGTTGTAGCTCTTGCTTAGAATATATTGAGCCTACTTTTTGAAATTGCTGTCATATGTTTTCGATAACAAGTTGCTGTGAAAAATTCTTAACTTTCAAGAAACAAAGATTTAAATTGCTTCATAGTATCTTTAAGACATGTTGTTGAAAATGAAAAAAATATAAACATGTATCTGACCAAAAAAATAAAGAGTTCAACATCAAGATCAAAATAACTCGGTTGCAAAGAAACATAAGGAAATGATGATGCTCAGAAGAAGGAGCTTCGGTGTAGTCTTGTTGGTATCGAAGAAACACTCGTTGAGAATTGCATAAATCTCATCCTCCCTATGATTACCCGTGATTTCCTTTATGTTCTAGATGGTCTTCTTCACACTGCTCGGAATCGAAGCTCTCTACCCACCACCACTCTGAATTGAAGCTGTTAACCCACCACCGCTTGGAATCGATGCCCTCAAATTCAAGATGGAATTTAGAAGCATGGTGTCTGCTGCTGATGCTTCTCTCCTTCTTGGATGAAACCCTAGAATCCAAAATTCCCGCATTTGCGAAGAAATTGGGATAGAAGAGCAATTTGCAAATCCCGGGGCAGAGCTTCTAGAACACTGACAGGAAAATAGGAAACAATAACACATTAGAAGAAGAAATGGGAATGTAAAATAAACCTCTCCATCCCGGGTCTCTTACCCTCTCCATCTCCTTCACATGAGATCTGTGAGAGATGCTTGAATGTAAATTGTAAGTGGTGGGCTAAGTCCATTAAAAATCCAGAAAAATCAATAGATTGTCCTTGACCAGAGAAACCTTAAACGCCTCGGAAGGACCCATATCTTCTGCAATCACCTCAGCCTTATATATAAATTTTTTGTGTGATCTTTATTTAAATAAAAATATATTTAATAATATTAAAAATCATTTAATATAAAAAATAATTACAAAAGTAGTAATTTATTAATTTTGGCATTGATGTTTTCAAAGTAAATTTGACTAATATATATAGAGAAAACAATTTTATATTATATATATTAGTAGGTTTTGTTTAATACATATAATGATAAAAAAATCAAAAATTATATTTAAGGTTTTAAAATAAAATATTAATTAGTAATTGTTTTAATCCATACTTTCTAAAGTGGATTTAATTTTTTTCGGTGTTAACTGTGAATCCCACAGTCGATGATCGTGAGATAAATCTCTCGCCGCACTATTAGCGCATTAAGTGGTAAGAGCCTGACTTATGAGTTTTTTTCATTTGCAAGAGTAGAGATTTAAACCCCCAACCTCTTGCTTAAGAGATGAAGTGCTGAACTAATTCGCCTCGAACGGGTTCTAAAATGAATTTTCTTATACATTATTATATGGAATGATGGATATGGAGAAAAATTTATTAATTAAATTTTGTAAATATAAATAAGGAAACTTCAAAAAATATGTAAGGAGTTCTTAATTTAATAGTAAATTTACATAATAATAAAAGGTAATTAAATGTATTTAAAGCTTTTGAATGATATAATAATTGATATTATTTATTTTAGTATTATTTATGATATATGTAAATTATGTAGAAAATAATTTTTTAAAATTATTGAATACCAATTAACACTATCCAATGTTTCGATACATGGTAATATTTTTTGTCGTAAACTAAAATTTATTTAGAATTCTAAAAGATTAAGAACACTGATAAAATACTGATAAAAATGATTTATAAGCAAGAATGACACCCATAATACTGATAAAAATTACACTAAGTCAACCATTACTGATTAATCTACCCAAGATACCAGTTTATGATTAATCTAAGATATCATAAATTTTATATTTTTTGCTACATTTATAAAATTATAAATTTTATAGTTTTTGCTACTTTTATAAAATTATAAATTTTTATTTTATTAAATTTATTTTTCATTCATAGTTAATATAATCATGGAAATGTATGAATTTTTTCTATTAATTATTAATATGATAAATAATATAAACCATTATTAATTATATATATATAAATTAAATAGAATTGAATTAATATTAGCCTAAATACTGCCTCATGTGAATGCTACAGATAAACTACTCTTAATAAGTTTTCTTTTTATGAGTTTTTTCACAATTAATTTATAATATATTCATAAAAGTAATTGTTTAAAACTATGAAAAATTATTAAACTTTAAATTTAAAAAATTGAGATGGCTATGCTTTCTTCCAAAGTTAATGGTCGAGAATCTAGGTTACCGCCTGAGATTCTATTGCCAATGTGTAAGACCCTGAATAAACTAAATAAATATATGATTATTTAATCAGCCGATGCATACCAAGGGATGCTTGCAAGAAATAGGTAAAGTCAAGAGCTATTCGGATCATCGTAGCGAGGTTTTCCAAACGACAGTTCGTCCTAGGACCGATCTTAACTCGATTTGAATTTCAAGCGATAATAAGAAGTTCTCACTATCTCCGTGACGATAAGTGAAGAATTTCGACAGGAACAGCTGTAATATTATTATGGTTTCCTATCAGAGCTCGGAAAAAGGCATTTATCGCTAGCGAGACTTTCAATCAAAAATCCAGCAAGCGCAACAGACGACTTCGAGACTTCGTATTGAAAATCCCAGAATCATCAAATGACTTTGTTTGACGTGATGGATCCTGTGGTAGTAATAAAACACACAAGAAAGGGGGTTTGAATTGTTTGTGTAGTTTTTAAACTTTTTTTCTGTTACAAACAGCTTAGTGGATTCAAATAATAATAAGAGTGTATGCAGCGGAATTTAGTATAAAACTGAAAAGTAAAGCACGTAGAGTATTTATCCTGGTTCACCCCCTTAATCGACATGGCTACGTCCAGTCCTTGGCTTCACCAAGATTTTCACTATTTGATCAATATAGTACAAGTACTCTACAGGACTTCTCTGAGTATTCGAAGGACTTCTCCTTGCAAGTATCATACAGGACTTCTCCTCACAAGTATTAGAAGGACTTCTCCTCACTAGTATTCTTTAGGACTTCACCTTACTAGTATTCTGCAGGACTACTCCTGGTTCCTTTTCAAGGTGGCTTCGGGGTTCTACAATGATCTCTTCAAGTGACACTTTACTGGAATTTTTATGGATTTAGTCCACCACTCACTATTTGTATTCATGAATCTCACTCACATCTGCTACGAGAAAGATGGACAGGGTAAGAGATCCGAGATGGAGAGGTTTATTATACGTTCCTATTTCTTCTTCTGATGTATTTCCACTTCCTATTTTCCTATAAGTGTTCTAGAACCTCTGCCCTATGATTTGTAAGAAAATCTGCAGCCCCAATTTATTCGCAAAGGCAGCAATTTTGGATTCTAGGATTTTATCTATGAAGGAGACGATCATCAGTAGCTGGCACCATGGTTCTGAATTCATCTGTTATTCTGAGGGCTTTGATTCCAAGCAGTGGTTGTTTAAGGGATTCGATTCCGAGTGGTGGTGGGTTGAGGACTTCGATTCCCAGCAGTGTGAGGAAGACGATCGAAAACATAAAGGAGACCACGGGTAATCACAGGAAGGATGAGATTTATGCAATTCTCAAGGAGTGTTTCATGGATACCAACGAGACTGCACAGAAGCTCCTCCTTCAAGGTAAAAACATTTCCTTATGTTTCTTTGGTATCATGTTATTTCAATCTTGATGCTCAAATCTTTGTTTTATCTGTCAGATACATGTTTATAATTTTATTGTCGTTCATTTTTCAGCTACTAGTCTTGAAGATTCTATGAAGCAGTGTAAACCATTGTTCCTCGAAAGTTAACAATTTTTCACAGCAACGCGCTACAGAGAACATATGAGAGTAATTATATAAATGATTCTCAATATACTCAGAAGAAAGAGGTATAAAACCATAAACTTTTCAACACTATTGAGCATCATTTGAACCATTTCAAGTTTATTCTACACTAGCGTTGAAATGGTTCTGGTGTTGTAGCTCTTGCTTAGAATATATTGAGCCTACTTTTTGAAATTGCTGTCATATGTTTTCGATAACAAGTTGCTGTGAAAAATTCTTAACTTTCAAGAAAAAAAGATTTAAATTGCTTCATAGTATCTTTAAGACATGTATTTGAAAATGAAAAAAAAATAAACATGTATCTGACCAAAAAAATAAAGAGTTCAACATCAAGATCAAAATAACTCGGTTGCTAAGAAACATAAGGAAATGATGATGCTCAGAAGAAGGAACTTCGGTGTAGTCTTGTTGGTATCGAAGAAACTCGTTGAGAATTGCATAAATCACATCCTCCCTATGATTACCCGTGATTTCCTTTATGTTCTAGATGGTCTTCTTCACACTGCTCGGAATCGAAGCCCTCTACCCACCACCACTCTAAATTGAAGTTGTTAACCCACCACCGCTTGGAATCGATGCCCTCAAATTCAAGATGGAATTTAGAAGCATGGTGTCTGCTGCTGATGCTTCTCTCCTTCTTGGATGAAACCCTAGAATCCAAAATTCCAGCATTTGCGAAGAAATTGGGATAGCAGAGCAATTTGCAAATCCCGGGGCAGAGCTTCTAGAACACTGACAGGAAAATAGGAAACAATAACACATTAGAAGAAGAAATGGGAATGTAAAATAAACCTCTCCATCCCGGGTCTCTTACCCTCTCCATCTCCTTCACATGAGATCTGTGAGAGATGCTTGAATGTAAATTGTAAGTGGTGGACTAAGTCCATTAAAAATCCAGAAAAATCAATAGATTGTCCTTGACCAGAGAAACCTTAAACGCCTCGGAAGGACCCATATCTTCTGCAATCACCTCAGCCTTATATATAAATTTTTTGTGTGATCTTTATTTAAATAAAAATATATTTAATAATATAAAAAATCATTTAATATAAAAAATAATTACAAAAGTAGTAATTTATTAATTTTGGCATTGATGTTTTCAAAGTAAATTTGACTAATATATATAGAGAAAACAATTTTATATTATATATATTAGTAGGTTTTGTTTAATACATATAATGATAAAAAAATCAAAAATTATATTTAAGGTTTTAAAATAAAATATTAATTAGTAATTGTTTAAATCCATACTTTCTAAAGTGGATTTAATTTTTTTCAGTGTTAACTGTGAATCCCACAGTCGATGATCGTGAGATAAATCTCTCGCCGCACTATTAGCGCATTAAGTGGTAAGAGCCTGACTTATGAGTTTTTTTCATTTGCAAGAGTAGAGATTTAAACCCCCAACCTCTTGCTTAAGAGATGAAGTGGTGAACTAATTCGCCTCGAACTGGTTCTAAAATGAATTTTCTTATACATTATTATATGGAATGATGGATATGGAGAAAAATTTATTAATTAAATTTTGTAAATATAAATAAGGAGACTTCAAAAAAATATGTAAGGAGTTCTTAATTTAATAGTAAATTTACATAATAATAAAAGGTAATTAAATGTATTTAAAGCTTTTATATGATATAATAATTGATATTATTTATTTTAGTATTATTTATGATATATGTAAATTATGTAGAAAATAATTTTTTAAAATTATTGAATACCAATTAACACTATCCAATGTTTTCGATACATGGTAATATTTTTCGTCGTAAACTAAAATTTATTTAGAATTCTAAAAGATTAAGAACACTGATAAAATACTGATAAAAATCATTTACAAGCAAGAATGACACCCATAATACTGATAAAAATTACACGAAGTCAACCATTACAGATTAATCTACCCAAGATACCAGTTTATGATTAATCTAAGATATCATAAATTTTATATTTTTTGCTACATTTATAAAATTATAAATTTTATATTTTTTGCTACTTTTATAAAATTATAAATTTTTTTTTATTAAATTTATTTTTCATTCATAGTTAATATAATCATGGAAATGTATGAATTTTTTCTATTAATTATTAATATGATAAATAATATATACCATTATTAATTATATATATATAAATTAAATAGAATTGAATTAATATTAGCCTAAATACTGCCTCATGTGAATGCTACAGATAAACTACTTTTAATAAGTTTTCTTTTTATGAGTTTTTTCACAATTAATTTATAATATATTCATAAAAGTAATTGTTTAAAACTATGAAAAATTATTAAACTTTAAATTTAAAAAATTGAGATGGCTATGCTTTCTTCCAAAGTTAATGGTCGAGAATCTAGGTTACCGCCTGAGATTCTATTGCCAATGTGTAAGACCCTGAATAAACTAAATAATTATATGATTATTTAATCAGCCGATGCATACCAAGGGATGCTTGCAAGCAATAGGTAAAGTCAAGAGCTATTCGGATCATCGTAGCGAGGTTTTCCAAACGACAGTTCGTCCTAGGACCGATCTTAACTCGATTTGAATTTCAAGCGATAATAAGAAGTTCTCACTATCTCCGTGACGATAAGTGAAGAATTTCGATAGGAACAGCTGTAATATTGTTATGGTTTCCTATCAGAGCTCGGAAAAAGGCATATATCGCTAGCGAGACTTTCAATCAAAAATGCAACAAGCGCAACAGACGACTTCGAGACTTCGGATCGAAAATCCCAGAATCATCAAATGACTTTGTTTGACGTGATGGATCCTGTGGTAGTAAGAAAACACACAAGAAAGGAGGTTTGAATTGTTTGTGTAGTTTTTCAACTTTTTTTTCTGTTACAAACAGCTTAGTGGATTCAAATAATAATAAGAGTGTATGCAGCGGAATTTAGTTTAAAACTGAAAAGTAAAGCACGTAGAGTATTTATCCTGGTTCACCCCCTTAATCGACAGGGCTACGTCCAGTCCTTGGCTTCACCAAGTTTTTCACTATTTGATCAATATAGTACAAGTATTCTACAGGACTTCTCCGAGTATTTGAAGGACTTCTCCTTGCAAGTATCATACAGGACTTCTCCTCACAAGTATTAGAAGGACTTCTCCTCACTAGTATTCTTTAGGACTTCACCTGACTAGTATTCTGCAGGACTAGTCCTGGTTCCCTTTCAAGGTGGCTTCGGGGTTCTACAATGATCTCTTCAAGTGACACTTTCCTGGAATTTTTATGGATTTAGTCCACCACTCACTATTTGTATTTATGAATCTCTCTCACATCTGCTACGAGAAAGATGGACAGGGTAAGAGATCCGAGATGGAGAGGTTTATTATACGTTCCTATTTCTTCTTCTGATGTATTTCCACTTCCTATTTTCCTATAATTGTTCTAGAACCTCTGCCCTATGATTTGTAAGAAAATCTACAGCCCCAATTTATTCGCAAAGGCAGCAATTTTGGATTCTAGGATTTCATCTATGAAGGAGACGATCATCAGTAGCTGGCACCATGGTTCTGAATTCATCAGTTATTCTGAGGGCTTTGATTCCAAGCAGTGGTTGTTTAAGGGATTCAATTCCGAGAGGTGGTGGGTTGAGGACTTCGATTCCCAGCAGTGTGAGGAAGACGATCGAAAACATAAAGGAGACCACGGGTAATCACAGGAAGGATGAGATTTATGCAATTCTCAAGGAGTGTTTCATGGATACCAACGAGACTACACAGAAGCTCCTCTTTCAAGGTAAAAACATTTCCTTATGTTTCTTTGGTATCATGTTATTTCAATCTTGATGCTCAAATCTTTGTTTTATCTGTCAGAGACATGTTTATAATTTTATTGTTGTTCATTTTTCAGCAACTATTCTTGAAGATACTATGAAGCAGTGTAAACCATTGTTCCTCGAAAGTTAACAATTTTTCACAGCAACGCGCTACTGAGAACATATGAGAGTAATTATTTAAATGATTCTCAATATACTCAGAAGAAAGAGGTATAAAACCATAAACTTTTCAACACTATTGAGCATCATTTGAACCTTTTCAAGTTTATTCTACACTAGCGTTGAAATGGTTCTGGTGTAGTAGCTCTTGCTTAGAATATATTGAGCCTACTTTTTGAAATTGCTGTCATATGTTTCTGATAACAAGTTGCTGTTAAAACTTCTTAACTTTCAAGAAACAAAGATTTAAATTGCTTCATAGTATCATTAAGACATGTAGTTGAAAATTAAAAAAATATAAACATGTATCTGACCGAAAAAATAAAGAGTTCAACATCAAGATCAAAATAACTCGGTTGCAAAGAAACATAAGGAAATGATGATGCTCAGAAGAAGGAGCTTCGGTGTAGTCTTGTTGGTATCGAAGAAACACTCGTTGAGAATTGGATAAATCTCATCCTCCCTGTGATTACCCATGATTTCCTTTATGTTCTAGATGGTCTTCTTCACACTGCTCGGAATCGAAGCCCTCTACCCACCACCACTCTGAATTGAAGTTGTTAACCCACCACCGCTTGGAATCGATGCCCTCAAATTCAAGATGGAATTTAGAAGCATGGTGTCTGCTGCTGATGCTCCTCTCCTTCTTGGATGAAACCCTAGAATCCAAAATTCCAGCATTTGCGAAGAAATTGGGATAGCAGAGCAATTTGCAAATCCCGGGGCAGAGCTTCTAGAACACTGACAGGAAAATAGGAAACAATAACACATTAGAAGAAGAAATGGGAATGTAAAGTAAACCTCTCCATCCCGGGTCTCTTACCCTCTCCATCTCCTTCACATGAGATCTGTGAGAGATGCTTCAATGTAAATTGTAAGTGGTGGACTAAGTCCATTAAAAATCCAAAAAAATCAATAGATTGTCCTTGACCAGAGAAACCTTAAACGCCTCGGAAGGACCCATATCTTCTGCAATCACCTCAGCCTTATATATAAATTTTTTGTGTGATCTTTATTTAAATAAAAATATATTTAATAATATAAAAAATCATTTAATATAAAAAATAATTACAAAAGTAGTAATTTATTAATTTTGGCATTGATGTTTTCAAAGTAAATTTGACTAATATATATAGAGAAAACAATTTTATATTATATATATTAGTAGGTTTTGTTTAATACATATAATGATAAAAAAATCAAAAATTATATTTAAGGTTTTAAAATAAAATATTAATTAGTAATTGTTTAAATCCATACTTTCTAAAGTGGATTTAATTTTTTTCGGTGTTAACTGTGAATCCCACAGTCGATGATCGTGAGATAAATCTCTCGCCGCACTATTAGCGCATTAAGTGGTAAGAGCCTAACTTATGAGTTTTTTTCATTTGCAAGAGTAGAGATTTAAACCCCCAACCTCTTGCTTAAGAGATGAAGTGGTGAACTAATTCGCCTCGAACTGGTTCTAAAATGAATTTTCTAATACATTATTATATGGAATGATGGATATGGAGAAAAATTTATTAATTAAATTTTGTAAATATAAATAAGGAGACTTCAAAAAAATATGTAAGGAGTTCTTAATTTAATAGTAAATTTACATAATAATAAAAGGTAATTAAATGTATTTAAAGCTTTTATATGATATAATAATTGATATTATTTATTTTAGTATTATTTATGATATATGTAAATTATGTAGAAAATAATTTTTTAAAATTATTGAATACCAATTAACACTATCCAATGTTTTCGATACATGGTAATATTTTTCGTCGTAAACTAAAATTTATTTAGAATTCTAAAAGATTAAGAACACTGATAAAATACTGATAAAAATCATTTACAAGCAAGAATGACACCCATAATACTGATAAAAATTACACTAAGTCAACCATTACAGATTAATCTACCCAAGATACCAGTTTATGATTAATCTAAGATATCATAAATTTTATATTTTTTGCTACATTTATAAAATTATAAATTTTATATTTTTTGCTACTTTTATAAAATTTTAAATTTTTTTTTTATTAAATTTATTTTTCATTCATAGTTAATATAATCATGGAAATGTATGAATTTTTTCTATTAATTATTAATATGATAAATAATATATACCATTATTAATTATATATATATAAATTAAATAGAATTGAATTAATATTAGCCTAAATACTGCCTCATGTGAATGCTACAGATAAACTACTTTTAATAAGTGTTCTTTTTATGAGTTTTTTCACAATTAATTTATAATATATTCATAAAAGTAATTGTTTAAAACTATGAAAAATTATTAAACTTTAAATTTAAAAAATTGAGATGGCTATGCTTTCTTCCAAAGTTAATGGTCGAGAATCTAGGTTACCGCCTGAGATTCTATTGCCAATGTGTAAGACCCTGAATAAACTAAATAATTATATGATTATTTAATCAGCCGATGCATACCAAGGGATGCTTGCAAGCAATAGGTAAAGTCAAGAGCTATTCGGATCATCGTAGCGAGGTTTTCCAAACGACAGTTCGTCCTAGGACCGATCTTAACTCGATTTGAATTTCAAGTGATAATAAGAAGTTCTCACTATCTCCGTGACGATAAGTGAAGAATTTCGACAGGAACAGCTGTAATATTGTTATGGTTTCCTATCAGAGCTCGGAAAAAGGCATTTATCGCTAGCGAGACTTTCAATCAAAAATCCAGCAAGCGCAACAGACGACTTCGAGACTTCGGTTCGAAAATCCCAGAATCATCAAATGACTTTGTTTGACGTGATGGATCCTGTGGTAGTAATAAAACACACAAGAAAGGGGGTTTGAATTGTTTGTGTAGTTTTTAAACTTTTTTTCTGTTACAAACAGCTTAGTGGATTCAAATAATAATAAGAGTGTATGCAGCGGAATTTAGTTTAAAACTGAAAAGTAAAGCACGTAGAGTATTTATCCTGGTTCACCCCCTTAATCGACAGGGCTACGTCCAGTCCTTGGCTTCACCAAGATTTTCACTATTTGATCAATATAGTACAAGTATTCTACAGGACTTCTCCGAGTATTCGAAGGACTTCTCCTTGCAAGTATCGTACAGGACTTCTCCTCACAAGTATTAGAAGGACTTCTCCTCACTAGTATTCTTTAGGACTTCACCTGACTAGTATTCTGCAGGACTACTCCTGGTTCCTTTTCAAGGTGGCTTCGGGGTTCTACAATGATCTCTTCAAGTGACACTTTCCTGGAATTTTTATGGATTTAGTCCACCACTCACTATTTGTATTCATGAATCTCTCTCACATCTGCTACGAGAAAGATGGACAGGGTAAGAGATCCGAGATGGAGAGGTTTATTATACGTTCCTATTTCTTCTTCTGATGTATTTCCACTTCCTATTTTCCTATAATTGTTCTAGAACCTCTGCCCTATGATTTGTAAGAAAATCTACAGCCCCAATTTATTCGCAAAGGCAGCAATTTTGGATTCTAGGATTTCATCTATGAAGGAGACGATCATCAGTAGCTGGCACCATGGTTCTGAATTCATCAGTTATTCTGAGGGCTTTGATTCCAAGCAGTGGTTGTTTAAGGGATTCAATTCCGAGAGGTGGTGGGTTGAGGACTTCGATTCCCAGCAGTGTGAGGAAGACGATCGAAAACATAAAGGAGACCATGGGTAATCACAGGAAGGATGAGATTTATGCAATTCTCAAGGAGTGTTTCATGGATACCAACGAGACTGCACAGAAGCTCCTCTTTCAAGGTAAAAACATTTCCTTATGTTTCTTTGGTATCATGTTATTTCAATCTTGATGCTCAAATCTTTGTTTTATCTGTCAGAGACATGTTTATAATTTTATTGTTGTTCATTTTTCAGCTACTATTCTTGAAGATTCTATGACGCAGTGTAAACCATTGTTCCTCGAAAGTTAACAATTTTTCACAGCAACGCGCTACTGAGAACATGTGAGAGTAATTATATAAATGATTCTCAATATACTCAGAAGAAAGAGGTATAAAACCATAAAATTTTCAACACTATTGAGCATCATTTGAACCTTTTCAAGTTTATTCTACACTAGCGTTGAAATGGTTCTGGTGTTATAGCTCTTGCTTAGAATATATTGAGCCTCATTTTTGAAATTGCTGTCATATGTTTTCGATAACAAGTAGGTGTGAAAAATTCTTAACTTTCAAGAAACAAAGATTTAAATTGCTTCATAATATCTTTAAGACATGTAGTTGAAAATGAAAAAAATATAAACATGTATCTGACCGAAAAAATAAAGAGTTCAACATCAAGATCAAAATAACTCGGTTGCAAAGAAACATAAGGAAATGATGATGGTCAGAAGAAGGAGCTTGGGTGTAGTCTTGTTGGTATCGAAGAAACGCTCGTTGAGAATTGCATAAATCTCATCCTCCCTGTGATTACCCGTGATATCCTTTATGTTCTAGATGGTCTTCTTCACACTGCTCGGAATCGAAGCCCTCTACCCACCACCACTCTGAATTGAAGCTATTAACCCACCACCACTTGGAATCGATTCCCTCAAATTCAAGATGGAATTTAGAAGCATGGTGTCTGCTGCTGATGCTTCTCTCCTTCTTGGATGAAACCCTAGAATCCAAAATTCCAGCATTTGCGAAGAAATTGGGATAGCAGAGCAATTTGCAAATCCCGGGGCAGAGCTTCTAGAACACTGACAGGAAAATAGGAAACAATAACACATTAGAAGAAGAAATGGGAATGTAAAATAAACCTCTCCATCCCGGGTCTCTTACCCTCTCCATCTCCTTCACATGAGATCTGTGAGAGATGCTTGATTGTAAATTGTAAGTGGTGGACTAAGTCCATTAAAAATCCAGAAAAATCAACAGATTGTCCTTGACCAGAGAAACCTTAAACGCCTCCGAATGACCCATATCTTCTGCAATCACCTCAGCCTTATATATAAATTTTCTGTGTGATCTTTATTTCAATAAAAATATATTTAATAATATAAACAATCATTTAATATAAAAAATAATTACAAGTTTATGATTAATCTACCCAAGATACAAGTTTATGATTAATCTAAGATATCATAAATTTTATATTTTTTGCTACATTTATAAAATTATAAATTTTTATTTTATTAAATTTATTTTTCATTCATAGTTAATATAATCATGGAAATGAATGTATTTTTTCTATTAATTATTAATATGGTAAATAATATATACCATTATTAATTATATTTAAATAAATTAAATAGAATTGAATTAATATTAGCCTAAATACTGCCTCATGTGAATGCTACTGATAAACTACTCTTAATAAGTATTCTTTTTATGAGTTTTTTCACAATTAATTATATAATATATTCATAAAAGTAATTGTTTAAAACTATGAAAAATTATTAAAATTTAAATATAAAAAATTGAGATGGGTATGCTTTCTACCAGAGTTGTTGGTCGAGAATCTACGTTACCTATTGACAGGATATTAGATGATGTTTTTAGGTTGTTTTTAGTCTTTTTATTTTATTATTTTTGAGTCACATATAGGATTTTTATTATTTTTTTGTAGATTTTATATTTATTTTGCATTTTGCATATAGATTAGATTTTATTTATTTTTCTAACTTTATTTTAAATTTTTAGGATTTTTAATAGCTATTTTATATTTTTAGGAAAAGCTGGTATAGTTATCATTTTTGTCCAGGGACCGATTTGTAAAGTTTCAGGAAATCAGGGGTCAAAGTGAGAAATTTCAAGAGTGGAGGATTAAAAGTGAAGTTTCAAAAAATTAAAGTGCCAGAATTGAAGTGCTAACCTAGAGAGGACCAAAAATGGAAAATAAGAATATGAAGCAACTCTCTCCAATTTAGCACATGGAAAATAAGCTTGAAGAAATTGATGGTAGTGGGAAGGAAGTTTCAGAAATGATTAAGGGCTGAGTGGTGGCCATTGAAGGCATTGAAAACCCATTACCATGAAGAAGGGAAAAGCTTGAAGATGAACCAGCAGGCGACCCAACGCTCAAGCGTTGAGACTCTGACTAGAAGATGAGTCAGATTTTCACCCAGCGCTCAAGCGTTGGGAAGCCAGCGCTCAAGCGCTGGGCCTCGGTCTGATAGTGGAATTTTAATGCATCCCAACGCCCAAGCGTTGGGAATGCCATCGCTTAAGCGCTGGAGGCCAGATTTTTGCTATAAATAGGTAGGCAATTTGCACTTGTAAGACACACCATTGCAGAATACAACAAGTATTCTTCTTTCCTCCTTAAGATCATTGTTCTTAGGAATTGTGGGAAGTCAAACTTGAGCTCCTATCCAGGGTAATTCAATGACTCTTTTGGGTTGTTTTAGTTTATAATTTATGTTCTAGTCTTTTTCTACATTTCTGAATAATATTTCCTTTCATGTTTTATTTCCTTGTTCTTCATTCATCTTTGTGCACAAAAGATATCTTGCTTATTGCTTATTACATAAGGCCATTTGGTAAGTAGTAAGGGAAATAGGAAATAAAAAAGGCTATAAGTATATATCACTAAGGAATTAGGATAGACGTAGCTTTATGTTGGCCTGAACATCTTCTTCATCTTCTTCTTTAGTTAACTAGGTGCCAAGGAATTGGATTTAGTAATTAAAAAGAAAGTTCTACAATGCTTAAGGAATTAACTTCTAGTTACACTAGGCTATAGCATCATGAAATTGGATTTAAAATTCAGAAATTAAGTAGGAGCTTACTAGCATATTTTATAGACTATGTAAACCAACCCAAGAGCTTAATTCTTATCATCTTTATTCTATTATCATTTTATGCTATTGCTTTTATCTTGTTCTAAACCAACATCAACCATATCTTTTTATTTTTTCTGCACAAGTACTAAATATTATAATAATAAGGACACCTATCCCTTGGGTTCGATCTTTTTATACTACGCGATAGTCAATCTTGCACTTGCGATTTGGGTATCAAGTTTTTGGCGCCGTTGCCGGGGATAGGTTCTGTTTAAGTTCTTGTTATTATTTTGTTTAGTACTTCTTGTTTATATATAAAGAAAAAAGAAAAATAAAAAATAAAATTTGTATTGAATAGTTGCTATTGACTTCTTTTGCTTTTCTGCATGGTAGGACATTTTGAATTCGACCCTGAAATTGAAAGAACTTTGCATCGCAGATTAGCGGAGAAAAGGAGATTAGCAAATGGAGGATCGCCTCCGTGCTGAATACAATGCACGGGTAGAAGATGAAGTCCAAGCTAGACTTCAAAGGCAGAGAGCTGAGGAGGAAGAGCGGGATGCCAACCGTTCCCTTCGTGATATCACAGCCCCCCCAGCTAGATTACAACTTTGAGGGGAGTATTGTGGTTCTGGAGGATGCACTACCAAATTTTCAGATTCCTCCACACTTCATCTCTTTGGTTAGCCAGAACCAATTTGGTGGAAGTGTCAATGAAGACTGCCACACACATCTGGAGCGATTCACCAGGCATTGCTCCACCTTAAGGAGAAATGATGCTCACTTGGATACGGTAAGACTTATGCTGTTTCCATTTTCCTTAAGAGATGTGGCAGAGGAGTGGTTATCTTCACAACCACTCAGGAGCATTACTTCATGGGATGATTTGGCCGAGAAATTCATGGCTAAATTTTTCCCTTACAACCGCATAAGGAAGTTGAAGCAGGAAATCAACTCCTTCATTCAACAAGATGCTGAAAACCTGTATGAGACATGGGAGAGGTTCAAGGGACTTCTCAGAAGGTGCCCAGGTCACAACATCTCTATCACAGATCAGGTAGAGAAATTTTATGCAGCTTTGAATGATTATACCAGGGACAAGCTGGATACTGCTGCAAGTGGGGCATTTGATGCTTTGCCACCACAGGGAGCTCTTGATTTAATCAATAAACTTGCTGCAAGAGCTGCCCATTCAAACCAGGACCGGGCAATAAGAAAAGGTATTTATGAGGTTGAATCTTTTGATGCCATTGTTGCTTCAAATAAACTTTTGTCCAGGAAAGTTGATGCAATGGTCAAAAGAATGGAAGGTGTTCAACTGAGCCCAGAGGAGGCGGAATTGGAGGCTGAGGTAAAAGCTATGGGGAATTTCCAAAATTCCTATGGCAATACCTATAATCCAAGCTGGAGAAACCACCCCAAATTTTCTTGGAGGGACCAAGGGGGTGGTCAAGGAGAAGCCAGGCAACAGTTTCAGAGGCCATACCAGAATCAGAGGCCACCAATGCCTCTGAACCCAAGTCAAGGAAGAAAAAGCTTGGAAGAAATTGTTGGTGAAATAGGCCAACAAACTGCACAATTCATGAACGAGACAAGGAAAAGTGCTAAGAATCATGAAGCCTCTATTAGAAATTTGGAGGTTCAGGTAGGCCAGTTGGCCAAGACCATCTCAGAAAGGATTCCAGGTACTTTTCCATCTGATACTCTTGTCAATCCAAAGGAGAATGTAGAGAATGTTTCTGCCATCACTCTTAGGAAATTATATGATGTTTTTAGGTTGTTTTTAGTCTTTTTATTTTATTATTTTTGAGTCACATATAGGATTTTTATTATTTTTATGTAGATTTTATATTTATTTTGCATTTTGCATATAGATTAGATTTTATTTGTTTTTCTAACTTTATTTTATATTTTTAGGATTTTTTATAGCTATTTTATATTTTTAGGAAAAGCTGGTGTAGTTATCATTTTTGTCCAGGGACCGATTTGTAAAGTTTCAGGAAATCAGGGGTCAAAGTGAGAAAGTTCAAGAGTGGAGGATTAAAAGTGAAGTTTCAAAAAATTAAAGGGCCAGAATTGAAGTGCTAACCAAGAGAGGACCAAAAGTGGAAAATAAGAATATGAAGCAACTCTCTCCAATTTAGCACATGGAAAATAAGCTTGAAGAAATCGATGGTAGTGGGAAGGAAGTTTCAGAAATGATTAAGGGCTGAATGGTGGTCATTGAAGGCATTGAAAACCCATTACCATGAAGAAGGGAAGAGCTAGAAGATGAACCAGCAGGCGACCCAACGCTCAAGCGTTGGGACTCTGACTAGGAGATGAGTCAGATTTTCACCCAGCGCTCAAGCGTTGGGAAGCCAGCGCTCAAGCGCTGGGCCTCGGTCTGATAGTGGAATTTTAATGCATCCCAACGCCCAAGCGTTGGGAAGGCCAGCGCTCAAGCGTTGGAGGCCAGATTTTTGCTATAAATAGGGAGGCAATTTTCACTTGTAAGACACACCATTTCAGAATACAACAAGTATTCTTCTTTCCTCCTTAAGATCATTTTTCCTATGAATTGTGGGAAGCCAAACTTGAGCTCCTATCTAGGGTAATTCAATGACTCTTTTAGCCATGCTTGGCTAACTTCTTCTTTAAGCTTTTGGGTTGTTTTAGTTTATAATTTATGTTCTAGTCTTTTTCTACATTTCTGAATAATATTTCCTTTCATGTTTTATTTCCTTGTTCTTCATTCATCTTTGTGCACAAAAGATATCTTGCTTATTGCTTATTACATAAGGCCATTTGGTAAGTAGTAAGGGAAATAGGAAATAAAAAAGGCTATAAGTATATATCACTAAGGAATTAGGATAGACGTAGCTTTATGTTGGCCTGAACATCTTCTTCATATTCTTCTTTAGTTAACTAGGTGCCAAGGAATTGGATTTAGTAATTAAAAAGAAAGTTCTAAAATGCTTAAGGAATTAACTTGTAGTTACACTAGGCTAAAGCATCATGAAATTGGATTTAAAATTCAGAAATTAAGTAGGATCTTCACCAAGATTTTCACTATTTGATCAATATAGTACAAGTATTCTACAGGACTTCTCCGAGTATTCGAAGGACTTCTCCTTGCAAGTATCATACACGACTTCTCTTCACAAGTATTAGAAGGACTTCTCCTCACAATTATTCGTTACGACTTCTCCTGACTAGTATTCTGCAGGACTACTCCTGGTTCCTTTTCAAGGTGGCTTTGGGGTTCTACAATGATCTCTTCAAGTGACACTTTCCTGGAATTTTTATGGATTTAGTCCACCACTCACTATTTGTATTCATGAATCTCTCTCACATCTGCTACAAGAAAGAAGGACAGGGTGAGAGATCCGAGATGGAGAGGTTTATTATACGTTCCTATTTCTTCTTCTGATGTATTTCCACTTCCTATTTGCCTATAAGTGTTCTAGAACCTCTGCCCTAGGATTTGTAAGAAAATCTGCATCCCCAATTTATTCGCAAAGGCAGCAATTTTGGATTCTAGGATTTCATCTATGAAGGACACGATCATCAGTAGCTGGCACCATGGTTCTGAATTCATCTGTTATTCTGAGGGGCTTTGATTCCATGCAGTGGTTCTTTAAGGGATTCAATTCCGAGTGGTGGTGGGTTGAGGACTTCGATTCCCAGCAGTGTGAGGAAGACGATCCAAAACATAAAGGAGACCACGGGTAATCACAGGAAGGATGAGATTTATGCAATTCTCAAGGAGTGTTTCATGGATACCAACGAGACTGCACAGAAGCTCCTCCTTCAAGGTAAAATCATTTCCTTATGATTCTTTGGTGTCATGTTATTTCAATCTTGATGCTCAAATCTTTGTTTTATCTGTCAGATACATGTTTATAATTTTATTATTGTTCATTTTTCAGCTACTAGTCTTGAAGATTCTCTTAAGCAGTGTAAACCAGTGTTCCTCGAAAGTTAACAATTTTTCACAGCAACGCGCTACAGAGAACATATGAGAGTAATTATATAAATGATTCTCAATATACTCAGAAGAAAGAGGTATAACACCAGAACCTTTTCAACACTATTGAGCATCATTTGAACATTTCAAGTTTATTCTACACTAGCGTTGAAAAGCTTCTGGTGTTGTAGCTCTTGCTTAGAATATATTGAGCCTGATTTGTGAAATTGCTCTCATATGTTTTCAATAACAAGTTGCTGTGAAAAATTCTTAACTTTCTAGAAAGAAAGATTTGAATTGCTTTATAGTATCTTTAAGACTGGTAGTTGATATTGAAAAAAATATAATCATGTATCAGACCGAAAAAATAAAGAGTTCAACATCAAGATCAAAATAACTCGGTTGCAAAGAAACAAAAGGAAATGATGATGCTCAGAAGAAGGACCTTCGGTGTAGTCTTGTTGGTATCGAAGAAACACTCGTTGAGAATTGCATAAATCTCATCCTCCCTATGATTACCCGTGATTTCCTTTATGTTCTAGATGGTCTTCTTCACACTGCTCGGAATCGAAGCTCTCTTCCCACCTCCCTACAAAAGTAGTAATTTATTAATTTTAGGCATTGATGTTTTCAAAGTAAATTTGACTAATATATATAGATAAAACAATTATATATTATATATATTAGTAGGTTTCGTTTAATACATATAATGATAAAAAAATCAAAAATTATATTTAAGGTTTTAAAATAAAATATTAATTAGAAATTGTTTTCATCCATACTTTCTAAAGTGGATTTAATTTTTTTTGGTGTTAACTGTGAATCCACACAGTCGATGATCGTGAGATAAATCTCTCGTTGCACTATTAGCGCACTAAGTAGTAAGAGCCTGACTTAGGAGTTTTTTTTCATTTGCAAGAGTATAGATTTAAAACCCTAATCTCTTGCTTAAGAGATGAAGTAGTGAACTAATTCGCCTGGAGCTGGTTCTAAAATGAATTTTCTAATACATTATTATATGGATTGATGGATATGGAGAAAAATTTATTAATTAAATTTTGTAAATATAAATAAGGAAACTTCAAAAAAATATATAAGGAGATCTTAATTTAATAGTAAATTTACTTAATAATAAAAGGTAATTAAATAAGGTAATTAAATGTATTTAAAGCTTTTGAATGATATGATAATTGATATTATTTATTTTAGTATTATATATGATATAGGTAAATTATGTAGAAAATAATTTCTTAAAATTATTGAATACCAATTAACACTATCCAATGTTTTCGATACATGGTAATATTTTTCGTCGTAAACTAAAATTTATTTAGAATTCTAAAAGCTTAAGAACACTGATAAAATACTGATAAAAATCATTTACAAGCTAGAATGACACCCAAAATACTGCTAAAAAATTACACTAAGTCAACTATTACTGATTAATCTATCCAAGATACAAGTTTATGATTAATCTAAGATATCATAAATTTTATATTTTTTGCTACATTTTTAAAATTATAAAT
Organism: Acmispon strigosus; assembly: GCA_030819835.1. Lineage (NCBI taxonomy): Eukaryota > Viridiplantae > Streptophyta > Magnoliopsida > Fabales > Fabaceae > Acmispon > Acmispon strigosus. The sequence continues at coordinate 50,373,332 of JAUAMA010000002.1, forward strand.
TTTTGTTTTATTAAATTTATTTTTCATTCTTAGTTAATATAATCATGGAAATGTATTTATTTTTTCTATTAATTATTAATATGATAAATAATATATACCATTATTAATTATATTTAAATAAATTAAATAGAATTGAATTAATATTAGCTTAAATACTGCCTCATGTGAATGCTACTAATAAACTACTCTTAATATGTTTTCTTTTTATGAGATTTTCAGAATTAATTTATAATATATTCATAAAAGTAATTGTTTAAAACTATGAAAAATTATTAAACTTTAAATATAAAAAATTGAGATGGCTATGCTTTCTACCAGAGTTGTTGGTCGAGAATCTAGGTTACCGCCTGAGATTCTATTGCCAATGTGAAAGACCCTGAATAAACTAAGTAATGATATAATTATTTAATCAGCCGATGCATACCTTGGGATGCTTGCAAGCAAGAGTTAAAGTCAAGAGCTATTCGGATCATCGCAGTGAGGTTTTCCAAACGACAGTTCGTCCTAGTAACAATCTTAACTCGATTTGAAATTCGAGCGATAATAAGATGTTCTCACTATCTCCATGACGATAAGTGAAGAATTTCGACAGGAACAACAGTAATATTGTTATGGTTTCCTATCAGAGCTCGGAAAAGAGATTTATCGCTAGCGAGACTTTCAATCAAAAATCCAGCAAGCGCAACAGACGACTTCGAGACTTCGGATCGAAAATCCCGGAATCATAAAATGACTTTGTTTGATATGATGGATCCAGTGGTAGTAAAAAAACACACAAGAAATGGGGGGTTTGAATTGTTTGTGTAGTTTTTCAACTTCTTTTCTGTTACAAACAACTTAGTGGATTCAAATAAGAATAAGAGTGTATGCAGCGGAATATAGTTTAAAACTGAAAAGTAAAGCACGTAGAGTATTTATCCTGGTTCACCCCCTTAATCGACAGGGCTACGTCCAGTCCTTGGCTTCACCAAGATTTTCACTATTTGATCAATATAGTACAAGTATTCTACCGGACTTCTCCGAGTATTCGAAGGACTTCTCCTTGCAAGTATCATACAGGACTTCTCCTCACAAGTATTAGAAGGACTTCTCCTCACTAGTATTCTTTAGGACTTCACCTGACTAGTATTCTGCAGGACTACTCCTGGTTCCTTTTCAAGGTGGCTTTGGGGTTCTACAATGATCTCTTCAAGTGACACTTTCCTGGAATTTTTATGGATTTAGTCCACCACTCACTATTTGTATTCATGAATCTCTATCACATCTACTACGAGAAAGAAGGACAGGGTAAGATATCCGAGATGGAGAGGTTTATTATACGTTCCTATTTCTTCTTCTGATGTATTTCCACATCCTATTTGCCTATAAGTGTTCTAGAACCGCTGCCCTAGGATTTGAAAGAAAATCTGCAGCCCCAATTTATTCGCAAAGGCAGCAATTTTGGATTCTAGGATTTCATCTATGAAGGAGACGATCAGCAGTAGCTGGCACCATGGTTCTGAATTCATCTGTTATTCTGAGGGCTTTGATTCCAACCAGTGGTTGTTTAAGGGATTCAATTCCGAGTGGTGGTGGGTCGAGGACTTCGATTCCCAGCAGTGTGAGGAAGACGATCTAAAACATAAAGGAGACCACGGGTAATCACAGGAAGGATGAGATTTATGCAATTCTCAAGGAGTTTTTCATGGATACCAAGGAGACTTCACAGAAGCTCCTCCTTCAAGGTAAAATCATTTCCTTATGTTTCTTTGGTGTCATGTTATTTCAATCTTGATGCTCAAGTCTTTGTTTTATCTATCAGATACATGTTTATAATTTTATTGTTGTTCATTTTTTAGCTACTAGTCTTGAAGATTCTATGAAGCAGTGTAAACCATTGTTCCTCGAAAGTTAACAATTTTTCACAGCAACGTGCTACTGGGAACAAATGAGAGTAATTATATAAATGATTCTCAATGTACTCAGAAGAAAGAGGTATGTCACCAGAACCTTTTCAACACTACTGAGCATCATTTGAACCTTTTCAAGTTTATTCTACACTAACGTTGAAATGGTTCTGGTGTTGTAGCTCTTGCTTAGAATATATTGAGCCTCATTTGTAAAGTTGCCCTCATATGTTTTCAATAACAAGTTGCTGTGAAAAATTCTTAACTTTCAAGAAACAAAGATTTGAATTGCTTCATAGTATCTTTAAGACTGGTAGTTGAAAATGAAAAAAAATATAAACATGTATATGACCGAAAAAATAAAGAGTTCAACATCAAGATCAAAATAACTCGGTTGCAAAGAAATATAAGGAAATAATGATGCTCATAAGAATGAGCTTCGGTGTAATCTTGTTGGTATCCAAGAAACACTCGTTGATAATTGCATAGATCTCATCCTCCCTGTGATTACCCGTGATTTCCTTGATGTTCTACATGGTCTTCTTCACACTTCTCGGAATCGAAGCCCTCTACGCACCACCACTCTGAATTGAAGCTGTTAACCCACCACCGCTTGGAATCGATGCCCTCAAAATAAAAGATGGAATTTAGAAGCATGGTGTCTGCTGCTGATGCTCCTCTTCTTCATGGATGAAACCCAAAATTCCAGCATTTGCGAAGAAATTGGGATAGCAGGGCAATTTACAAATCCCGGGGCAAAGCTTCTAGAACACTGACAGGAAAATAGGAAACAATAACACATTAGAAGAAGAAATGGGAATGTAAAATAAACCTCTCCATCCCGGGTCTCTTACCCTCTCCATCTCCTTCACATGAGATCTGTGAGAGATGCTTGAATGTAAATTGTAAGTGGTGGACTAAGTCCATTAAAAATCCAGAAAAATCAACAGATTGTCCTTGACCAGAGAAACCTTAAACGCCTCGGAAGGACCCATATCTTCTGCAATCACCTCAGCCTTATATTATATATATTAGTAGGTTTTATTTAATACATATAATGATAAAAAAATCAAAAATTATATTTAAGGTTTTAAAATACAATATTAATTAGTAATTGTTTTAATCCATACTTTCTAAAGTGGATTTAATTTTTTTCGGTGTTAACTGTGAATCCCACAGTCGATGATCGTGAGATAAATCTCTCTCCGCAATATTAGCGCATTAAGTGGTAAGAGGCTGACTTATGAGTTTTTTTCATTTGCAAGAGTAGAGATTTAAACCCCCAACCTCTTGCTTAAGAGATGATGTGGTGAACTAATTCGCCTCGAACTGGTTCTAAAATGAATTTTCTAATACATTATTATATGGAATGATGGATATGGAGAAAAATTTATTAATTAAATTTTGTAAATATAAATAAGGAAACTTCAAAAAAATATGTAACGAGTTCTTAATTTAATAGTAAATTTACTTAATAATAAAAGGTAATTAAATGTATTTAAAGCTTTTGAATGATATAATAATTGATATTATTTATTTTAGTATTATTTATGATATATGTAAATTATGTAGAAAATAATTTTTTAAAATTATTGAATACCAATTAACACTATCCAATGTTTTCGATACCTGGTAATATTTTTCGTCGTAAACTAAAATTTATTTAGAATTCTAAAAGCTTAAGAATACTGATAAAATACTGATAAAAATCATTTACAAGCAAGAATGACACTCATAATACTGATAAAAATTACACTAAGTCAACCAAAACTGAAAAGTAAAGCACGTAGAGTATTTATCCTGGTTCACCCCCTTAATCGACAGGGCTACGTCCAGTCCTTGGCTTCACCAAGATTTTCACTATTTGATCAATATAGTACAAGTATTCTGCAGGACTACTCCTGGTTCCTTTTCAAGGTGGCTTCGGGGTTCTACAATGATCTCTTCAAGTGACACTTTCCTAGAATTTTTATGGATTTAGTCCACCACTCACTATTTGTATTCATGAATCTCTCTCACATCTGCTACGAGAAAGAAGGACAGGGTAAGAGATACGAGATGGAGAGGTTTATTATACGTTCCTATTTCTTCTTCTGATGTATTTCCACTTCCTATTTTCCTATAAGTGTTCTAGAACCTCTGCCCTAGGATTTGTAAGAAAATCTGCAGCCCCAATTTATTCGCAAAGGCAGCAATTTTGGATTCTAGGATTTCATCTATGAAGGAGACGATCATCAGTAGCTGGCACCATGGTTCTGAATTCATCTGTTATTCTGAGGGCTTTGATTCCAAGCAGTGGTTGTTTAAGGGATTCAATTCCGAGTGGTGGTGGGTTGAGGAATTCGATTCCCAGCAGTGTGAGGAAGACGATCCAAAACATCAAGGAGACCACGGGTAATCACAGGAAGGATGAGATTTATGCAATTCTCAAGGAACGTTTCAGGGATACTAACGAGACTGCACAGAAGCTCCTCCTTCTTGGTAAAATCATTTCCTTATGTTTCTTTGGTGTCATGTTATTTCAATCTTGATTCTCAAATCTTTGTTTTATCTGTCAGATACATGTTTATAATTTTATTATTTTTTATTTTTCAGCTACTAGTCTTGAAGATTCTATGAAGCAGTGCAAACCATTGTTCCTCGAAAGTTAACAATTTTGTTAGTCTAGATAGCAACCTGAGAGGGGGGGGGGGGGGTGAATCAGAGTTGCACGATTTTCGCCTTATCGAAAATATTACTTTCAGGGTAATGATGATCACAAAATGATAGTTGTGCTTGTAGCGGAATTGAGGATTGCTTTAAAGTAAGAGATGAAGGAAAGAGGAAATCACACACAAGATTTTATCCTGGTTCACCTTCTATCCACCGAAGGCTACGTCCAGTCCCTCAAGAAAACCCCTTGAGGATTTTTCCACTATTGATAAAAATCTCTTACAAGTCCTTACACCAAGTACCTTAAGAATTTCTATCAACCACCTGTGAAAGTACATTACTTTCAACAGCCCCTGAAAGCTCACCATTTTCAGTCCCTGAAAGCAAATTGCTTTCAGTCCCTGAAGGCAAACCACCTTCAGTCCTTGAAGGCTAAACCACCTTCAATCCACACCCTGAAAGTACACCACTTTCAGTAACAACAACCCTTCACCGAAACCCACGGTGGACTTTGAATCAAACCCGATTCAAAGGACCTTTACACAACCATCGAACACCATGATGGACCTTTTCACAGACGCCGAATCCTACGGCGAACTTTGAATCAAACCCGATTCCAAGAACCTTTTCACAACCATCGAACACCACGATGGACCTTTTTACAGCCACCGAAAACCACGGTGAATGAATCAACCCGATTCAAGAGATGAAGAAGAAGATGCCTTTACACTGGCTGATTCAATCCTTTAGACAAGATGGATTGATCTTAGTTTGTATGCTCCAGGCAATTACAATGAAGACTCTTCTATTCTGAGTTTCTCAAAAGATGAACAGCATGTGTGTTCTTATGAAAATGAGAGAACAAAAACTCAGAATGATGACTTTAATGAATATGAAAGTTATGGACCAAGTCATTGATGTTTCTGAGCGTCTATGGACTTTATATAGGCACTAGAGGTCGTCCATGAACCAACACAACCTTTCCCAAACGTTTTGAGACACAATGGTTCATGAAAAGACACATCTGTCGACCTGGTAATCGATTACAAAAGCCTGGTAATCGATTACACTAGCCGTTACAGTTTGAATTCAAAATTCAAACTGTGTAATCGATTACACTAAGGTGGTAATCAATTACTGCCTTCCTGTAATCGATTACACACAACCTGTAATCGATTACAGAGAGTCCAAAACTCAGTTTTAACCATCTCAAACCCTAATTGAGTGTTCCTACCAAGTTTAACTTGTGAGAACATATCGTACTCAATTAGTTGATCTTTTATGAGCCTTCAAATGCAATTAAGCCTTAATAAAGCATAGTGATGAGTGGATATTATATGATATTTTTAGGGTGTTTTTAGTCTTTTTATTTTATTATTTTTGAGTCACATATAGGATTTTTATTATTTTTATGTAGATTTTATATTTATTTTGCATTTTGCATATATATTAGCTTTTATTTGTTTTTCTAACTTTATTTTATATTTTTAGGAATTTTTAGAGTTATTTTTTATTTTTTAGAAAAAGCTGGTATAGTTATCATTTTTGTCCAAGGACCAATTTGTAAGTTTCAGGAAAGGAAGGACCAAAGTGTAAAAGTTCAAGAGTGGAGGATGAAAAGTGAAGTTTCAAAGAGTTAAAGGGCCAGAATTGAAGTGCTAGCAAAGAGAGGACTTAAAATGGAAATCAAGAATATGAAGCAACACTCTCTAAATTAAGCACATGGAAAATAAGGATTAAAGGATGAGTAGAGAATTGATGGTAGTGGGAAGGAGTTTTCAAAAGTTAATTGGTGGCCAATGAAGGCCATAATGGCCATCAACTCCTCCACCATTGAAAGGCAATTTTTTGCTATAAATAGGAGTGCTCATCCTTTGTAAAAGACACACCTCTTAGAATACAACAAGTATTCTCTCTTTCTCCCTCTTGAGCATTGTTCCTAGGAATTGTGGGAAGCCATACTTGAGCTCCTATCCAGGGCAATTCAATGACTCCTTTAGCCATGCTTGGCTAACTTCTTCTTTAAGTTTCTTGGGTTGTAGTAGTTTATATTTATGTTTTAGTTTGTTTCTACCTTTCTGAATATTACTTCTATTTCATGTTTTATTTCCTTGTTCTTCATTCTTCTTGGTGCACACAAGATATTTTGCTTATTACTTATACGAATGGAAATTGGTAAGTAGTAAGGGACCTAGGATTTAAAAAAGGTTATAAGTATACATCACTAAGGAATTAGGATGGACGTAACTTTATGTTGGCCTGAATTTCTGCTTCATCTTCTTCTCTAGTTAACTAAGTTGCAAGGAATTGAATTTAGTAATTAGAAAGAAAGTTCTACAATGTGTAAGGAATTAACTTGTAGATATACTAGGCTATAGCATCATGAACTTGGATTTAAATTCAGAAATTAAGTAGGAACTTGCTAACATATTTTATAGACTATGTAAACCAACCCAAGAGCTTAATTCTCATCATCTCTATTTCTTATCTTTTTATGCTATTGTTTCTTGCTAGTTCTAAAACCAACAACAAATATTCATCTTTTAATTTTTCTGCACAAGTACTAGATATTATAATAATAATAACACCTATCCCTTGGGTTCGATCTTTTTATACTACGCGATAGTCAATCGTGCACTTGTGATTTGGGTATCACATAGCACACTAAGTTGACAAGACTTACTTAAAATAGGAACCTTCATGTTTGATCTTGACGTTTCGAGCCTGGTTCTTTGAAGTCTTCTTGAAGTCTTCCTTCCTTTTTTGAAGTCTTTCTTCTTTTTGTTCCTTTCTTTCTTGAATTCTTCTTGAAGTCTTTCTTCTTTTTGTTCTGAAGTCTTTCTTCTTTTTGTGATGTGTTTGTCTTCATCAAAACCTCAGCCGAGTCCAAGGACGAGATCTGATTTACAATCTCCCCCTTTTTGATGATGACAAACATCATGCTTGAACATTGATAGATCATTAGACTTTCTCTCTTGTCTTGTATCTCCCCCTTGGTTTTGCAATTGTATCTCCCCCTTTGTGTTGCAATTGAAGCACAGTATCCTGAAAAATGATCAAGCATATACAAGACTTTTCTCCCCCTTTTGACATCATCAAAAAGAAGAAAAAGCCATACAAAATATTCCAGGATAATCGAAATAAAGAGAAGCATAATATATATCAGAACTATTCTCCCCCTTTTTGTTCCACTTGTAGCTTTTCTTGTACATAACCTTTATAAAGCACAGGACCCTTTCTCCCCCTTTTGACTTCATCAAAAAGAAGATAAGTCCAAGCATACTCCATACATGCTAACAAGTAGTATAGACATTTGAATCGTAGGGAGTGGGGGTAAGCAAGCAAAAATATATGAAAATATAAGCCTAACTTTGAAAGACAACTATATTCCAGTTTAGCCACGATGTAATCGATTACAGACTTCCAGTAATCGATTATTGTATCCAGAAACTTGAAATTCCAGACTTGATAAGCATTGCATGAATGATATATCTAACAGAGAAATATGATGTAAATGCAGATGCCTAAGAATGCATTATTCTTCTACTTAATATCTTTTGAAAGATGTAAGGTTTTAGAATTTCTCTTATCAATACCATATTCTAATATTATGTCTTGAAAGACCATCCCTTGTATATGACATTTCTGATCACAAGGTCTTCAAGCACATCTACACAAAAAGCTTAATGGTATTTTCGAGGTACGCAATTGTCTTTGGGTCCTTTTGGGTTAGTATCTTTCACATCCCATATGAATCTTTTATTGGGAACTCCATCATTTCTTTGATAACTAGGAGAATAACAGGAACACTTAAATTTCATGTTAGGCACTTTCTCTTTAAGATGATAGAAAGATTTGATATATGCCTTTCTAAGTTGAACACCATCATGTACTCTCCCTGTATGACCAAAGTTGTATGAACTACTTGGTCTAAAAGTGATTTTCTTAACATCACTAGGATGACTATGATCAAATAAACCTAAATCACTTTTATGAAAGGCATGTCTTTGATTACATGACAACTTATCCATAACATTTTTACTTTTGTTTACCACTTGTGTTAATTCATCAATCATTGACTCAAGAGTTATGCATGGATCTAAAGATGTAAAACCACTTTGAATAACTATTCTAGATTTTACTTGATCTAATTTATCTTGCATGCTTTTAGTTTTACTTTGTAGAGATGAGATGATCCTACTTTGATATGCATATACTTCATAAATATTCAAGAAAATATCATGCAATCTATCAAAGATACTTTTTAATTTAACATATGAAATTGCATTACTAACCTCTTCATTTTCATCGTCAGAATGATGTGTTGCCATTAGAGCGAGATGTCCTTCTTCATTTTCTGAATCAGATGATGAACTTGCTTCATTGTCTTTCATGTTTGCATTCCATGATTTGGAAATATTTTTCTCAGATTTGTTCTTCAAGCCATGCTTCTTTCTTTGAAGATTATGACAATCTCTATTTTTGAGGATTTTGTAAAGATTTTTCACAATGATTCTTATAACCTCATTATCATCATCACTGTCGGATTGAGAATCTTCCTCTTGTGAACTATCATATCTTGCAACTTTAGTTCTTAAAGCAATAGGTCGAATGAACTTGTCAATTGCTTCTTGTTGTTCCATCTTTTTGAGTTCAAGTTCATGTTCTTGCAACTTGCCAAAGAGTGAAGCCAATGTCATTTTTGAAAGACTCTTCTTTTCAGAAATTGCTGTTACCTTTGGTTGCTATTCTCTTGATAATGATCTTAGGACTTTTAAGTTCAGGTCACTATTGGAGAAATTTCTTCCAAGAGCAATTAGATGGTTGATCAAGAGAGTAAACATTTTCTGCATATCTAGCACCGTTTCCCTTGGTAACATTCTGAACATCTCATACTCTTGTGAAAGAGTATTATTCTTTGATCTCTTCACTTCTTCAGTGCCTTCATGAGTTACCATTAGAGTATCCCATATTTCCTTTGATGTTTTGCACGTGGATATTCTGAAGAATTCATCCATGCCAAGAGCAGATGCAAGAATATTCATACCTTTGAGATCATACTGAACCTTCTTCTTTTCTTCTTTACTCCATATGCTTTCTGGTTTTGGCTGTGTGCTTTCTTCATTTATAGGAATAAATGGACCTTCTTCAATGGCTCTCCATATTTCCACGTCTAATGACGTTATAAATATTTTCATCTTGATCTTCCAGAAGTCATAATGGTCTCCATTGAAGTATAGTGGCATGTTTAAGTTGAATCCCTCACCGGTTCCATGTTTGGAAGAGGATGCCATCTTTTCCCGGATCTTAGGAGTGAATCAGTCTAGTTAGCAACCTGAGAGGGAGGGGGTGAATCAGAGTTTCACGATTTTCGCCTTATCGAAAATATTACTTTCAAGATAATGATGATCACAAAATGATAGTTGTGATTGCAGCGGAATTGAGGATTGCTTGAAAGTAAAAGATGAAGGGAAGAGGAAATCACACACAAGATTTTATCCTGGTTCACCTTCTATCCACCGAAGGCTACGTCCAGTCCCTCAAGAAAACCCCTTGAGGATTTTTCCACTATTGATAAAAATCTCTTACAAGTCCTTACACCAAGTACCTTAAGAATTTCTATCAACCACCTGTGAAAGTACACCACTTTCAACAGCCCCTGAAAGCACACCACTTTCAGTCCCTAAAAGCAAACCGCTTTCAGTCCCTGAAGGCAAACCACCTTCAGTCCTTGAAGGCTAAACCACCTTCAATCCACACCCTGAAAGTACACCACTTTCAGTAACAACAACCCTTCACCGAAACCCACGGTGGACTTTGAATCAAACCCGATTCAAAGGACCTTTACACAACCATTGAACACCACGATGGACCTTTTCACAGACGCCGAATCCTACGACGGACTTTGAATCAAACCCGATTCAAAGAACCTTTTCACAACTATCGAACACCACGATGAACCTTTTTACAACCACCGAAAACCACGGTTAATGAATCAACCCGATTCAAGAGATGAAGAAGAAGATGCCTTTACACTGGCTGATTCAATCCTTTAGACAAGATGGTTTGATCTTAGTTTGTATGCTCCAGGAAATTACAATGAAGGCTCTTCTATTCTGAGTTTCTCAAAAGATGAACAACATGTGTGTTCTTATGAAAATGAGAGAACAGATACTCATAATGATGACTTTAATGAATATGAAAGTTATGGACCAAGTCATTGATGTTTCTGAGCGTCTATGGACTTTATATAGGCACTAGAGGTCGTCCATGAACCAACACAACCTTTCCCAAACGTTTTGAGACCCAATGGTTCATGAAAAGACACATCTGTCGACCTGGTAATCGATTACAAAAGCCTGGTAATCAATTACACTAGCCGTTACAGTTTGAATTCAAAATTCAAACTGTGTAATCAATTACACTAAGGTGGTAATCGATTACTGTCTTCCTGTAATCGATTACACACAACCTGTAATCGATTACAGAGAGTCCAAAACTCAGTTTTAACCATCTCAAATCCTAATTGAGTGTTCCTACCAAGTTTAACTTGTGAGAACATATCGTACTCAATTAGTTGATCTTTTATGAGCCTTCAAATGCAATTAAGCCTTAATAAAGCATAACACACTAAGTTGACAAGACTTACTTAAAACAGGAACCTTCATGTTTGATCTTGACGTTTCGAGCCTGGTTCTTTGAAGTCTTTCTTCTCTGAAGTCTTCTTGAAGTCTTCCTTCCTTTTCTGAAGTCTCCTTGAAGTCTTTCTTCCTTTTGTTCCTTTCTTTCTTGAATTCTTCTTGAAGTCTTTCTTCTTTTTGTTCTGAAGTCTTTCTTCTTTTTGTGATGTGTTTGTCTTCATCAAAACCTCAGCCGAGTCCAAGGACGAGACCTGATTTACAAATTTTTCACAGCAACGCGCTACTGAGAACATATGAGAGTAATTATATAAATGATTCTCAATATACTCAGAAGAAAGAAGTATAACACCAGAACCTTTTCAACACTATTGAGCATCATTTGAACCTTTTCAAGTTTATTCTACACTAGCGTTGAAAAGGTTCTGGTGTTGTAGCTCTTGCTTAGAATATATTGAGCCTCATTTGTGAAATTGCTCTCATATGTTTTCAATAACAAGTTGCTGTGAAAAATTCTTAACTTTCAAGAAACAAAGATTTAAATTTCTTCATAGTATCTTTAAGACTGGTAGTAGAAAATGAAAAAAATATAAACATGTATCTGACCGAAAAAATAAGGAGTTCAACATCAAGATCAAAATAACTCGGTTGCAAAGAAACATAAGGAAATGATGATGCTCAGAAGAAGGAGCTTCAGTGTACTCTTGTTGCTATCCAAGAAACACTCGTTGAGAATTGCATAAATCTCATCCTCCCTGTGACTACCCGTGATTTCCTTGATGTTCTAGATGGTCTTCTTCACACTGCTCGGAATCGAAGCCCTCTACCCACCACCACTCTAAATTGAAGTTGTTAACCCACCACCGCTTGGAATCGATGCCCTCAAAATTAAAGATGGAATTTAGAAGCATGGTGTCTGCTGCTGATGCTCCTCTCCTTCATGGATGAAACCCTAGAATCCAAAATTCCAACATTTGCGAAGAAATTGGGATAGCAGAGCAATTTACAAATCCCGGGGCAGACCTTCTAGAACACTGACAGGAAAATAGGAAACAATAACACATTAGAAGAAGAAATGGGAATGTAAAATAAACCTCTCCATCCCGAGTCTCTTACCCTCTCCATCTCCTTCACATGAGATCTGTGAGAGATGCTTGAATGTAAATTGTAAGTGGTGGACTAAGTCCATTAAAAATCCAGAAAAATCAACAGATTGTCCTTGACCAGAGAAACCTTAAACGCCTCGGAAGGACCCATATCTTCTGCAATCTCCTCAGCCTTATATATAAATTTTTTGTGTGATCATTATTTAAATAAAAATATATTTAATAATGTAAAAAATCATTTAATATAAAAAAATAATTACAAAAGTAGTAATTTATTAATTTTGGCATTGATGTTTTCAAAGTAAATTTGACTAACATATATAGAGAAAACAATTTTATATTATATATACTAGTAGCTTTTGTTTAATACATATGATGATAAAAAAATCATAAATTATATTTAAGGTTTTAAAATGAAATATTAATTAGTAATTGATTTCATGCATACATTCTAAAGTGGATTTAATTTTTTTCGGTGTTAACTATGAATCCCCACAGTCGATGATCGTGAGATAAATCTCTCGCCGTACTATTAGCGCACTAACTGGTAAGAGCCTGACTTATGAGTTTTTTTTCATTTGCAAGAGTATAGATTTAAACCCCTAACCTCTTGCTTAAGAGATGAAGTGGTTAACTAATTCGCCTCGAGCTGGTTCTAAAATGAATTATCTAATACATTATTATATAGATTGATGGATATGGAGAAAAATTTACTAATTAAATTTTGTAAATATAAATAAGGAAACTTCAAAAAAAATATGTAAGGAGTTCTTAATTTAATAGTAAATTTACTTAATAATAAAAGGTAATTAAATGTATTTAAAGCTTTTGGATGATATTATAATTGATATTATTTATTTTAGTATTATATATGATATATGTAAATTATGTAGAAAATAATTTTTTAAAATTATTGAATACCAATTAACACTATCGAATGTTTTCGATACATGGAAATATTTTTCCTCGTAAACTAAAATTTATTTAGAATTCTAAAAGCTTAAGGACACTGATAAAATACTGATAAAAATCATTTACAAGCAAGAATGACACCCAAAATACTGATAAAAAATTACACTAAGTCAATCATTACTGATAATCTAAGATATCATAAATTTTATATTTTTGGCTACATTTTTAAAATTATAAATTTTTGTTTTATTAAATTTATTTTTCATTCATAGTTAATATAATCATGGAAATGTATGTATTTTTTCTATAAATTATTAATATGATAAATAATATATACCATTATTAATAATATTTAAATAAATTAAATAGAATTGAATTAATATTAGCCTAAATACTACCTCATGTGAATGCTACTAATAAACTACTCTTAATAAGTTTTCTTTTTATGAGTTTTTTCACAATTAATTTATAATATATTCATAAAAGTAATTGTTTAAAGTCAAGAGCTATTCGGATCATCGTAGCGAGGTTTTCCAAACGATAGTTCATCCTAGGACCGATCTTAACTCGATTTGAAATTCAAGCGATAATAAGAAGTTCTCACTATCTCCGTGACGATGAGTGAAGAATTTCGATAGGAACAGCTGTAATATTGTTATGGTTTCCTATCAAAGCTCGGAACAGGCATTTATCGCTAGCGAGACTTTCAATCAAAAATCCAACAAGCGCAACAGACGACTTCAAGACTTCGGATCGAAAATCCCGGAATCACCAAATGACTTTGTTTTACGTGACGGATCCAGTGTTAGTAATAAAACACACAAGAAATTGGGGGGGGGGTTTAATTTTTTGTGTAGTTTTTAAACTTCTTTTCTGTTACAAACAGCTTAGTGGATTCAAATAATAATAAGAGTTGTTGACACCTGTTTTTGTCCGGGCCCAATTTTGAATGAAAAGGGAAAAATAGAGAAAATACAAAAAAAAAAGAGAAAAAAAGAAAAGAAAAAAAAAGAGAAAAAAAAGAAAAGAAGGAAAAAGAGAAGAAAAAAAAAAGAAAAGGCCCAGCAGAGGAAAAAGAAGAAGAAAGGAAGAAAAATGGGCCGCGGCCCAAAGGAAAAGAGAGGAAGCAGAAGCAAGGAAGGGATTGCAACTTAGTCATTTTCCCCCTCACTGAAACCCTAATTCTCCCCTATATAAGCCTACTCTCACTAACCCTAAAAACCACTCATCACTCATCATTTTTCTAGCCTACACAATTTTTAGCCTCCACTCATATTCACTCATCTCTCAAAACCCTAAAAAACACACACCCCTCTCCCACACAAAACCCAAGCCGTCACACCCTCCTCCATTACCTCACAGCCGCATCTCCTCTCTCCTCTCCCAACTAAAAAAACCGAAAACCTTCCTCCATTGCCTCACAACCGCACCCACTAGCCCTCTTCATCTCTTTCAACCTCGGTCTTCCTCTTTCTTACAACGCCGCCAAATCTCCACTGTAGCAGTTGTAGTTTGGTATTAATTATTTCTTAAACCTTCCCTGTTTTCTCATCTTTGATCTCATGCTCATGTAAATCGACACCCTTGGTGATTGTTATTCATGGACGATTATTATTTTTGCCAAATTCATTTATTTATTAATTATTAGTGTTTTGGTAGTTTATTTCAGCTTTCGGTTCATGCTTTATGTTGTGGAAAACTTTTGTTCTTCATGCGTGGTTTTTGTTTTCATTATGCGCTGACCGTGGGGCGAAGTATTAGTCTCACGGCAATCGGTTGTGGGGATACCTTGGTCAAGACCAAAAGATACTATGTTATTTGAAAGGAGCATGTTATTTAGATATTGATCCAACGATCATATAAATCTAGTTTTTAGTTTTATTGTTCTGCTGCTTATGCACGCTCTTTGATATGTTCTGGAATCCGATTTCATTTTTATGCAGTCAAGTATGATTTTTTTTCACTTGTGGGATGTTGTCCCTCGCACCATTTTTGCTTGCTTTCACAAATAAAAAAATTTAATTAAAACAAGAACTGCGTAAGCCTTGATCTTCCATTTTAAGGAAGTACGTAGTATTAGGTTCACACCTATCAGGCTATAAAAAAATAAAATATTTTGTTCCTTTTGTCTTTTTTTTAGAAATAATTAGGGATTAAATAATATAAAAATAAAAATATTTTGTTTCATTTTTTTCTATTTTTAGGAATAATTAGGAATTAAATAATAAAAATAAATGAGGGTAAAATTAATAATGTTGAAAGCTAAGGAAATTACACAAACAATTTTAGGTACCGTTTAGACGGGCGCTATGTTGTTAACAATTTCCCCACGCGTTATAGACTCCCGAACCTAGATTTTAGGTTTCGTAGGCTATTTATCAATTTTAGGTTTTCCTAGTGTTTTGCTTTAATAAACATTAGTGGCGACTCTATCTGATAATAATTCTTTTTTTCGCCGTCTCGCCGCAACCCCGGTTGCGACAGATGGCGACTCTGCTGGGGACAATTTGAGAGTCAGGCCTTTCTTGATTGTTTGTGTTTTTTTTAGCTTTCTTTTTATTTTATTTTACCCTTCATTATTTTGCTAATTTTATTGTTCAATTGTCTTGTACATATTTTTTCTACTTTGTATATAATTTGTCTATAATTTATCTTTAATTCATCTTTCTTTTTATTTTATTTTACCCTTTATTATTTTGCTTTTTTTATTGTTTAATTGCCATGTATATATTTTATTTTTCTCTATCTTTGTATATAATTTGTCTTTAATGCTGCATTAGGGTAGATGAACAATTTAAACTGCTATATCTGGTTTTCTGGCTATGTTGTAGGTGGGGTAGTTTTTTTTTAGGGTTTCTTGGAAAAAGGTTTGTATGCTCCCAATGCACACACCTCACCTTCACTTTGTGAGACACACATTTTTGAGCTCTATACCCGAGCCTGTGCGAGCCCAGGAGTAGCGGTGCCTTGGTACTTGTCGTGAGAGGCCTAGTGTCTACGCGTCAAATAGTTTGATTATCGGGACCTTGTCTTCGTGATGGGGGTAATCCGAGGACCTTTTAGGAGTCTAGAACTTACCATAAAGAGAGCACTTAATTTGACCATAGTTCCCATCCAATTAGGGTTTTGGCCAATGTAGTATATCTCACCCCTTAGGTCTTTACCCTTGTAGGACAAATGGGAGCATTCTCTTCTTCTATTCTTTTTCATATCATTATTGTTCAATATGCCATGCATCATTCAAAAAAAAAAAACATAAAAAAATTTCATGCATCATTCATCTTATATAAAAAAAAAACATAAAAAATTCACCTTCCATGCATCATTCATCTTATATAAAAAAAAACATAAAAAAATTTTCATGAATCATTCATCTTATATAAAAAAAACATAAAAAATTCACCTTCCATGCATCATTCATCTTATATAAAAAAAATAAAAAAACACATAAAAAATTTACCTTCCATGCATCATTCATCTTATATAAAAAAAATCATAAAATAAAAACACTCTTTGCATTTCATCACTCCATGTTCATGCATTTCATGGCATTTTACATGCTTCTTTTTTAACGTTAAATCAAATTCTGTTAACGGTCCAAATGGAGGGGCTTCAAGACCGAGCTGATTCTGTTAACGGTCCAAATGGAGGGGCTTCGAGACCGAGCTGTGCCTGTCCTGAAGAAGGACACCAAGGTTTCGGGAACTTCAAAGAAATATGCCACGAGGAGTGCTTGCTGAAAATATGCAGAAGAGAACTAAATGATTCCGCTTTTCATTGATGTATCCCGAATAGGGACATTGCAAGCTCTGTGATGAAAATTGTACTACAAATCTGGAATGGAATGAATAAGATGTTTCGTTCAAAAACCTTGGTGTTCCGTGTTGCTGCATAGACATAAATTCAGTAGGGGTATTTCCCACATGAATGAATGTCAACCATGTTTTAACCCAAGGGATCTTTCTCTGGCGTTAAAACATGGGATTGTTTCGTGTTGCTGCTTAGACATAAATTCAGTAGGGGTATTTCCCACATGAATGACTATCAACCATGTTTTAACCCATGGGGTCTTTCTCTGGCGTTAGAACATGGGGAACCACCATTTGCTGGACCCGTTAACAAATTTGTTTTTCTTTCAAACACATTTTCATTTCCTTGGAGAACTTAAGTCTCAATAAGTTTGAAAAAACAAGAAAAGGCATTGACAAGCTCAAGTTGAAACCCTGGAATCTACAGAAGCAGTTGATACCGGAATCTGAACCTGCAAAGAGACCAGACTTGAAGAAGGTTGAGTATGATGCTACCGTGCAAAGTTGGGGCAGTAGTGCAAATGAGTAGGTCAACATCGATCATGAATGAGTCAAGAACAGAATTTGTGCAATGGCAGCATGCCCATATATTCAGCCACTTACTATCCCACTTCCTCATCCGTTGCAGCAGTAAGGATCACCACCCAAATTTATCCATCCTACCAGTCATAATAACCTTCCCCCTTTTCACCATATGGCCAACACAAGCAATTAACTTCAATATAATCTGTGGAGGCCCTACCTACCCACCTCATTTTGTCCCGATCCTACTCACCATACAGCTTACCACTTCCTTTTCATCTCTAGACCCTTCATCCATTCGTTACTTCACTTTCTTTCTAGCACTAATCCCATCATCTCATCTCAACCTAATCGCCCTCCTCTTCACCATATGACTATTTCATTCGTAGGAGCCCCTATCCACCCACCTCATATTGTGTTGATCCTTACTTGCTTTATCCATACATCTCACCAAGACAATTTTTCCAATCACATTTCCCTTAACCATCCCATGATCACATATAAACTCAACCACCATCCCTATAATCCAACCCTTCTTCCAAAACACCTGTTCATTTTATCAAGTCACCCTCTCTGCTGCCACTTGACCATGATGACCTGCACTTGCATAATTTGTTCCCTTAAGGATGAAGTGGTTTTTGACTCAAGATTGGAGTGTCTATTATCCACAATTTGGCAAGTTCCAAGGATGACCTTTAGCATCATACTCTCAGTGGGCCTCAAGGATCTTTCTGAAGTCGTCTGAAGCATTGCTTAGTGCAACAAAGGTCGCAAAGGCTTTCGACCATCCGTCGGCTTGCTCTTGATTGGCAACCCATTCAAGGAGGAGGAGGCGGCATCTGCCAATCTTTCAGCAATCAAGGCGCCTGAGTTTTATGGTCTAGGATGTGGTTAACATAAGCTTTTTGTTTTGTCATGTTAATGTTGAACCTTTGCTAACTTTCTTTGAAGCATTTTTTAAGAACCATGCATGGCATTTTCTTTTTCTTTGGTTTGTTTGCTTCATTCATTGTCGTTTCCTTTGTCAATCTCAATCTCATTCTCCAATTTTCCATTTCCATCTCACACAAATCATTCCTAGTGTCTCATAATGGCTAATGTCTCAAGTGCGGGAGAACTTGTTTGCTTGATTTCTATGGATATGGGCTAGCATGGAAGAAGACTAGGAGCATTGGGGGAAACTTTTGTCGTGGTTGCAAGTGCTTATTTTTGAGAAGTTGATCGATTTCAGAGGAAAACTTTAGCAGATGGTCATTTATGTAGAAAAGCGCAAGAGTCATCCCTCAATAAAAAAAAGAGAAAAAGAAAAAAGGCCCGTTAGGTTGAAAACCCGCAAGGGCGGCCTAAGCAAAATTTAGGGCATGCAAAGTCAAAAAAAAAAAGAGCAAGTGAATCAAGTTCACCACAACTTTGTTTTGGACTTAGGTTCTCGAAAATGATCAGTCATGCATTGAGATGAAGTTTGGCATTCTTTCTCTATTCTTACCCCTTGCACCCCTTTGAGCCAAAAATCCTTCCCCTTAACCCTAGACAAGGATCACTCTACATAGAGCTAGCACAATATTAGTGCCAAGCTTGCTTAAGATTTCCATTTCAAAGAAAAGAGAGAAGCAAAGAAAAAGAAATAAAAATGCCAAAAGATGAAAATGTCAAAAGAAAAATTGCTTGAGCAAGTCTTGATAATCAGCGCTAAGTTTCGATCAAAGTGCTAAAAATCATTTGTCTTCATTAATTCATTAACCCGTAAACACTTTGATATCCTTCCTTTCATGACCCACAAGCCCTTAGCCACATTACAACCCTAACAAAGTCCATTCCGATCAAGGATTGATTGTCCACTTTTTCTTGAACTTAATTTTGAGACACAATAACCTGATTCATTTGCTCATAAAAAAAAAGAGAAAAAAAAAGAGAGATGCTCGCTGAATAGTTGCCTCCACAAAGTTCTTTCAAGAATGGACACTGCGGCAAAGCCCAATCAGTCAGAAGAAAATCAAGAAAAGATCTCTTCCATACCCATCAAGACCTCAAATGGGAGCCAAGATCAACCGAACAATTGTCGGACTACCATTCGTTGTCTCAATTGGGGCAGCTTTTCAGCTCATTGCTTGTCGTTTTCCCTGAAGTTGGGCCCATTTTCTGGTTTCTCCCCGATCTCTCTATGTCACAACTGAGGCAATTACTCAAGCCATTTCTCTTCACCCGAATCAGACTAGGGAAACAGTCTAAGCTTCACTTCATATCTTTTGTGTACCTGGTCATTCTTCGGCTGGGATAATTACCTATTCTTAGTAGTCTTCCCAAGTACTCTGATCTGGGGCATTTTCTCATCTGAATTCCTCATACATTTTCTCAAAGTGGGGCAGGCTACTTGTTCATCCACTCTCAGGCTAAAGTATTACCTTGGTTGTTCTCACAAATTCTTCCAACCTATTGAGACATCACTGAAGCAATTGATCATTCCACTCTTTGTCATCCTTGTTACACCCGAGAGATTGTCTAGCTTTCACTTTTTCATCATTCTAGTGCATTGTCTTTCAAACTGGATCAATCACTTATTTTCTGATTCTTATCTCTCATAGTCCAAGACGAGGTAATTTTCCAGTCCATGCTTTGTCAATGTTCCCAGATTGAGGCAAGTATATGCTACCTCGGCAATCGCCCAATTTTTTTCATGAATTCTTTTCAAATCAGGGCAATCAATGTTTCCATTCAATGTCTGGATTGGGGTATTCATTTGTCTTTCCATCAGCTTCTTTCAAATGGGAACAATCATTTGTCTTCTGATGCTCATTTTTCAAAGTATAAACTGGGGCAATTTTCCAGTCTATGTCTTATAACTATACCCAAGCTGGGACAGCCTGATGTTCATCACTCATTCTCTCCATCCACCCCAAACATAACTGGGGCAATTCTCTGTCACTTGATTCCATCATGTGTCATCTCATGTTATGCATTTTAATTAGATAGCGCTTCAAAGCGAGAGATCACAGGTTCAATAACATGACTTAACATTTCAATATTTCATTTAACATGCTAGACCAAAAGGCTCTCGGTCCACTCCAAACAAATAGAAAAGAGGGGGGCGCCTCAAAGATCCATCAGCCAGAAGAATTCAAAGTCAGCATCAGATGATTCAGATAAACTTTCAATAAGCAGGTGACCCACCCTTCTCAGTCAGGTTTCAGAGGAAGATTTTGCAAATGAGCCAAGCTTCACATCCATTCACATGTGTGAAGAAGGTCTCATCCTTGGACTCGGCTGAGGTTTTGATGAAGACAAACACATCACAAAAAGAAGAAAGACTTCAGAAAAGAAAAACAAGACTTCAAGAAGACTTTAGAAGAGAAAGACTTCAAGAACCGGCTCGGAACGTCAAAATCATACATGAAGGTTCTAGTTTTAAGTAAGTCTTGTCAACTTAGTGTGCTATGCTTTATTAAGGTTTAATTGCACTTGAAGGCTCATGAAAGATCAACTATGTAAGACCCTCTATTTTTGGTATTTATATTTTTGGTCCCTGAGCTTGGATTATTTATATTTTAGTCCTTCAACTAATTCATAGATCAGTTTTTAACCCTTGTTAGACTCTTGTTTGAATAATGTTTAGTGGTATTGTCCTTGGAGTTTTGATATGAATAAAGTCCTTATGGAATTGTTTGGTACTAGGTAAAAGAATATAATTGTTTAAGTTACAACAAGATGAGTTGTGACTTAGTGGTTGAAGCTTAAGCGTTTGATTTGCAAGACAAGGGTTCGAAAATGGGTGAAGGAAGTTTTGGTTTTATTTTAAATTTCGAGCAGCCCTAGTTTGAAGCAGAAACTGAAATTCAAAATTTGAAATTTAAACATGTGTTAATTGGGAATTAATGGGAAAGATTGAGGGAATAATGGGTAGTTATTTCAGTGATCATGGGGAGATATTAGGTCAGAATTTCGTGCTTAATGAGGCTATATACTCAGCCTTCACCCTAAATTCCAACCCTACTTTTCTGCTGCTGCTGCTGCCAAGAAAAATCTGTTGCACGTTAGTTCCTCTTGGGCTGCTGTTTCTGCGTTTTTCCTCTGCTGTCTTCCTGCGTTTTCTGCTGTATTTCCTCCATTTTGCTGCTTTGTTTTCACCT
This sequence comes from Acmispon strigosus, assembly GCA_030819835.1. Lineage (NCBI taxonomy): Eukaryota > Viridiplantae > Streptophyta > Magnoliopsida > Fabales > Fabaceae > Acmispon > Acmispon strigosus. Next base: position 50,394,981 of record JAUAMA010000002.1, read on the forward strand.
TGGGAAGGAGCAAACCACCCTCCAACCTTCCATCTCAAAGGGTTCTTATTTGTCTTCAGTAAGGCTTCTTTCCAAGCAAATTATGAGTCCAATATTCGATCAAAAACTCAGCTCTAATCCTTACCGTTTCTGTTTCTGGACATCAATTCTCTCCTTCCAAATTCAAGCTCGATCACGTGACTCTCTACGAATTCTCAAAGTTATGGATGAGCCTTGGAACAAGGAAGGCGAACACCGGCTTGTATGTTCGTTTCCGGAGCCACACTTGAGGTTGGTTCCGCTCTACGCTCTTGTTTCTTTATTCTAGAAAATTTTAGGTCCTTGACGTCAATTAAGTAATTTCAGAGAAAATTGATTTTGACATGTTGAAGCTCTATAAAATAATGTTTAAATGATTTAGAATCAATTTTTATAAAATCCCTTAATTAAAATCATGTTTTGGGATTTAAACGGTGAAGAACGATGTTTCTGGTTGCCCTGGACAGAGAGCCAACGCATGAGCGTTGGCACCTCAACGCCTGGGCGCTGGGAATTAATTCCCAGGCAGGGAGCCAACGCATGAGCGTTGGCATCGCAGCGCACAAGCGCTAGGCCCCTGCCAGCCAGTGCTGTTTTTCTGTTTTTGTGAATTAATTGGTTTCAGGGATTTTTCTTCCATTTTTTTTATGGGATATTAATTTAGGCTTTTACTTATTAAATAATAGGTTGAACTTGGAATTGGATGCGAAACCTGAGAAGGTAAGGGTAACTTCTTTCTTAGTAATCGATTGTCGTTGTGAGTGCTTTTAATCCTGTTTGAAATTCTGATTGAACTCAGGTCTGATAATTTTGTTATTTGCTGTTGTATATGTTCTAATTGAGACAAAATGATAATGAGAGATGAGGATTTGAAGTTGATACTGTTATAACATGTTGTTGGAATTGATTTGAGATCATATATAAGCATGTGCTGTTGTATGACAATGTTTCAAAGAACTGTTGGTTCATTTATTTTGGAGGATCATATTGTCATAATCACATGCATCACTAGGTGTTTTGGTATGATGTGACGGGGAATTGTCCCGTGGGATCATCCGGAGGGTAGATGTGGCGGATATTTGTTCCGCGTGATCTCCCTTACTAGGGCAACGTGGTGGATATTTGTCCCACGGGGTTGTCCTGCTCGATGGAGCAAAACTTGGCCATAGATTTATGCATATAGTTATGTAAGAACTAACTAACATTTCATGACTTGATTGATAACATGCTCTAATTTTCTTGTGGTATTATAAGTGGAGTTGATAGTTATTCAAGATGATGGTATTGAACTTTGAGGTTGTTGTTGTTGTATATTATACTGCTGTATTTCATTCTGTTTCTGTATTTTTTTTAAACTGCTGTAATTGTTCTGTTTCTGTTGTATTGTATTGCAGTTCTTGCTGTCTCTGTTTCACTGCTGTATTTTATTTCTGCTGTATCTGTTCTGTTACTGTATTTTAATGCTGCTGCGTCCTGTTTCTGTTTTATGCTACTGCTGTATCCTGATTTCGTACAGTAATTTGTTTACTGTATTTGTTGCTGCTGTATTCTGCAATATGCTGTATTTAGTGTTGTTTTCTTTCTAATTATCATATAATGGTGATTAATATTCTTATTTTCGAAGTTAACCCTTTCTTGTTTTGTTTTGTGTTTTCTTTGGCGCTTAACGCCACAGATGAGCAGCGCATTGAGTGATTTCGGGAGATTGATGGAGCTGAAGCGTGGAGAACTTGGAATTTTATCTTCTGCTTTGTTTTTTTTTTTAAGACTTAGAAATTATGTTGTCGCTATTTATTTTAATTATTCCGCTAGATTATAATGATTTATGGGTGGTGGCATTTAAATATTTATTTGAGCGACGCTTTTGATTTTGAAAAGTACTTGAGTGACCTTTCGAGAGGTTTTAAGAAACTTATTTCCGCGTAATTATAATGTGATCCCTCAATATAAAAATTGGGGTGTTACATTTGTGGTATCAGAGCTTTGGTTGAGAAAACCAGAGCCTTGGGTAGATTTGTTTGTTAAGAGCTTGCATTCTGAGATCGATTGACGGGGTGTCAATCGAAGGAAGAATTTTGTGGAATATTTGTTTGATTTTATTAATTGTGTGAGATGGTCCCATGAGCGGACGATCCATGTGTTAAGTGTTTGACTTGTTTGATTGACTGTCTGATTTGTTAAAAGGTTGTTCCATAAGTGGATAACCTAACAGGATATAGCCAATTAGAAGATCATAGTATGTTTTAGTCATTAGTTGACTTTTGCTTGACCTTACTATTACTGGGATGAACTTTGTGTTAATTAATATTTTATGGTATTCATCACAAATTTTTGGGAGAATATATATATATATATATATATATATATAAATTATGATCATATTATTCTATTATTAAGGAAGAAAAAGGTAACAATAAATATATACATATATGAAAGGGGTTAAAAGGATTGAACATACAGTGGCCAGTAGTGGCAGCAGGGTCTACAGGAGCTATTGTGGCAGCTGCTGCTGCGATCTATGTGTGCTATGCAAAACGCAGGTGATTTTCTGTGAAGAGGGAGTAACTGCGGAAGGATGGGGTTTTGAATGGGGGGTTGTAGAGGTTTAAATTCAATGGGATTTTTGTCATGAATATATTTCAATTTTATTGGTCATAAAATAATGTTTCTATGGCTTTTGTTTTTCATACCTATGGATTTTGATTCATGTCAATGTTGGCATGACATACTTGTTTGGTTGTTAGATGTTTTTTTTTTGTGAGAATCAAAACATTGTGTGTTGGAACAATGCGCTGGTTAACTGATCTTACTAGGTTTTGGCTGCCCCGATTACAAGTTGTTTATAGTTGCTTTTTAGGTTTGTATTTAATATTTTATGAATGTGTTTAGTTTGACCCTTTCTAGCTTTGAGGATAACGACGGGAGAAACTGCTGGCAGTTTAAGGAGGTTCCCTTGGTATTTTTTTTTCTATGTATTTGTAAGATGTCCATGATTGTAGTATCAACTCTTGCCAATTAGTTCTGTTTCCTAAGCTATTTCTCTGCAATTAGTCTTTTTCATGGTGAATTTCCGAGCATATGCATGAATATAGGAACACAAGTAGAACTCAACTTATGAATTGTATATAATGGTTGATGTCACTAATTTTTTTTTCTTTTTATCTTTTGATAATATTATTAGTTATGTGTCAGAAAGTAATCCTTTGTCATCTTCTTCCACCTCCTCCTATAGAGTGAGATAGGAATAGAAGAGAGTAGTGAGAGATATGATGTGTGATATGATAGAAAAAGAAGAGAGACGAAGAGAGAGTAGGGTGTGAATATATCGAAACTGGTGTGGCTTTTTGCGAGTGATTTATGCTATTTTGGCTCTAGCTGAGGTGCTTTATGAGAGAGCAGTTATATTCAAGCACACACCTTCTCTTCCATTTCCATTTCCCATCTTTCTCATTCTTTTCCATTTTATTACTAATCACATTTCTCATTTTATCTTCCATCCACACCAACAGAGTGTAACCTGTAGACTCACAATTTTCCTTGCTGACACCGTTGAAATTTGCTCATAGCTGTTTTCTATTTTTGCTAGATTACTTTGTTGCTTACATGCTAACTCTAGTACTAGCACATAGACTGCTCGCAATTAATAATAAAAAAAAAACTCAATATATATAGAGATAACAATTGAAAGGATATTGGACATTTTATTGAAATTACATTGATATATCTTAACTTTCTGAGCATGTGTGTTTATGACTGTGCTCACGCCAGAATTGTCTATGCATGTACCATTAGTCAGTTTGTTTCCAGGAATTTGCATCTGGTTTGAAAGTTGGCTATGGCTTTTGCTTATGAATTGGCGTAGGCTTGCTTCCTTTCTTTTGATTATCAGTGATTTCTATTGTAGATGACCAGGACTAGTTAACTTTTTAATTTAAAGAGGCAAAGTCTATTTTGTGAACTTAAAGAACAATGCTCAACCTGTTTCAACTGCTTTGGGAACTTTAGATAAAAACTATTTCTTGGCCATAAGGGTTATCTTGATTTTTGGCTTTAGATTATATTAGTTTATGATATCTTTTAGTGTGGGTTTTCTTCACTCTTCTGATTCGTGTAGTAGGAGTTTGATAGTTTTAGGGTGTCCCATTCATGGAGTTATGCTATTCAGGTGAATAAGGTTTCTTGTTTTTTTTGAGGTGTGTGTTGTGCAGACTTTGAGTATTTTGCTCCAAGACTCTTTTTTGAAAAGCTGTTAATTTTTTTTTTTAACGTTACGTTTGAATATTTAATAATCTGAAAGCTGAGAAGGGAGACAGAATGAGAATTAGGGAACAATTGCTAGCTGAAACCATGCAAGTAACTGGAAACGGTTTGAAATTAGTGTTTCAAAACTCATGGGCGTTTGATAGTTGCACTGTTTTCTTACTTAGTTGTCCCCCCTTTTCTGTTGAAAGTGGAAAATTCTATCTTTTCAAAGCTGAATCAATATAGTACTTGTCATCCCTATAGAATTGAAAATAAAAGGGGAAAACCTGAATATTAGTTAATACTAACAAAATGAAAGTAATCAGAACTCAAATCATCTGGATTTTGTTTTTATTCCTATTGGAATTGAATTATATGAATTCAATTAAATGACCCATAGTATCCATGTGAGTGCTTCTTTGAATAAAAATCATCGCTTGTCATGTAAATTTCGGTTTTTGAGCTCATATCTGCTTGCTTACACAAGCTATATCTGTTAAAGTTATGCTAGTGTTTGCATGCATACTTAGTTGTTTAAATTTAATATATCAACTGCTTATTTGAATGACATTTTCACAATTGATTTGAGATTCTTGATTTAATTATCTGGATTGAATAACTGTTTCAAAATTTTATTCGAGGTGCAAATTTTGACTTCCCGTTTTAAATTCTTGTTGTGGTGTTGATTCATATTTTATTTTGAAAAATATGATATTCGGTTTGTATTTTTCTATTTTGGCAATATGTTAAATTTTCTGTTTTGATTCTCTGATTTAAATAACTATTTTGATATTTGTTTGGATTTTCTGATGATTGCTTGATTGTCTGCTTGGATTCTCTTATTTGAGATACCTTGGGTAGAGTTGACTGTTAGGATATTTTTGCATTCTGAAATCGATTGTTGGGGGTGACAATCGAAAGAAGAATTGTGTGACTTAATTGGTTGTTGTTTGATTGACAAAGTTTCTTACTTTTCTGTTTCTAGATTTATTGTTGACTTTCTTACAAGTAGAAGTAAGAGGTTAGCAAGTCTCTAGTTTGTTCATTGTACAAATTCATAACTTTTGATACTTATACCAGTGATCACAGTTATATTTTAATGTTTGCTTAAGTTATATGATCTTCTTTTAGTAATAGAAATTTTGTCTTTATTTTTTTTTTACCCTTTCCTCTTGATTTACTTATCACTCTTAAGATCATTTGCATGCCATTCACATATCAGGGGATTTTAACAAGATTGAATTTTGAAACCAGTTTCTTCTTTACCTCGAGATCAATGACATCTCCTATTGTGCCCAAAGAAATTTCTAACTAATGAAGGGTTTTAGGGCAATGCATGAGGCTTTAATATGTTTCTTTTGTGCAATAACTTTCTCCTTTCTTTATTCCACCTGTATTTTATATGGTGTGGAAGGATGTCTTATTGTTTAATTCTGTAGTTTTCTATTTCTAAACTCCTATAGGAGGAAAATTTATGACCACATTTTAATTGAATTTTCTGCTTGGATATTCATATTCATGTGTTTGTGTACTCTGTTATTGGAATGTAAAGTAATGTAGCCTTCATGTTCTGCAGTAAGTTTCTTCCCCTTAAATAATTTGCGATATGTAAATAGCTTAGTGTACTGGGGAAACATTTATCTACTAATCTTCAGTTTTTATACTTGTTATGTGTTTTGGCACTTTCACTTTATTGATAACAATAGTTTTCTTATGTCATGAGAGGAAAATTTAATTGTGTGAATTTCTCATTTTCTTGTCTGGCCCAATTTTAAAATGGAAGAATCTCCAATAATTCAGGCTTTTTCTTGTGTGCATCATGTCCCTATTTTCTGTGTGGCTTCTTGAAAGCTTATTGACCGTATGTCGCAGTACCTTGACTACATTCCAATATTGATGTCTTACTGTTATTCTCTTTTTCCTTATGATTCTAATTTCAATATTTAAATTTTTCTTGAACTACCTTATTTATTGTTTTGATATAAGAGCAGACCTGAACTTGGCTTGTTTGAGAAAACTCCATTCTTGTCTCTCGACTTTGAGTTTCGAGGACGAAACTCTTTTTAAGGGGGGTGGTATTGTAAGACCCTCTATTTTTGGTATTTATATTTTTGGTCCCTGAGCTTGGATTATTTATATTTTAGTCCTTCAACTAATTCATAGATCAGTTTTTAACCCTTGTTAGACTCTTGTTTGAATAATGTTTAGTGGTATTGTCCTTGGAGTTTTGATATGAATAAAGTCCTTATGGAATTGTTTGGTACTAGGTAAAAGAATATAATTGTTTAAGTTACAACAAGATGAGTTGTGACTTAGTGGTTGAAGCTTAAGCGTTTGATTTGCAAGACAAGGGTTCGAAACTGGGTGAAGGAAGTTTTGGTTTTATTTTAAATTTCGAGCAGCCCTAGTTTGAAGCAGAAACTGAAATTCAAAATTTGAAATTTAAACATGTGTTAATTGGGAATTAATGGGAAAGGTTGAGGGAATAATGGGTAGTTATTTCAGTGATCATGGGGAGATATTAGGTCAGAATTTCGTGCTTAATGAGGCTATATACTCAGCCTTCACCCTAAATTCCAACCCTACTTTTCTGCTGCTGCTGCTGCCAAGAAAAATCTATTGCACGTTAGTTCCTCTTGGGCTGCTGTTTCTGCATTTTTCCTCTGCTGTCTTCCTGTGTTTCTTGCTGTATTTCCTCCGTTTTGCTGCTTTGTTTTCACCTTGGGAAGGAGCAAACCACCCTCCAACCTTCCATCTCAAAGGGTTCTTAGTTGTCTTCAGTAAGGCTTCTTTCCAAGCAAATTATGAGTCCAATATTCGATCAAAAACTCAGCTCTAATCCTTACCGTTTCTGTTTCTGGACATCAATTCTCTCCTTCCAAATTCAAGCTCGATCACGTGACTCTCTACGGATTCTCAAAGTTATGGATGAGCCATGGAACAAGGAAGGCGAACACCGGCTTGTACGTTCGTTTCCGGAGCCACACTTGAGGTTGGTTCCGCTCTACGCTCTTGTTTCTTTATTCTAGAAAATTTTAGGTCCTTGACGTCAATTAAGTAATTTCAGAAAAAATTGATTTTGACATGTTGAAGCTCTATAAAATAATGTTTAAATGATTTAGAATCAATTTTTATAAAATCCCTTAATTAAAATCATGTTTCGGGATTTAAACGGTGAAGAACGATGTTTCTGGTCGCCCTGGACAGAGAGCCAACGCATGAGCGTTGGCACCTCAACGCCTGGGCGCTGGGAATTAATTCCCAGGCAGGGAGCCAACGCATGAGCGTTGGCATCCCAGCGCTTGTGCGCTGGGCCCCTGCCAGCCAGTGCTGTTTTTCTGTTTTTGTGAATTAATTGGTTTCAGGGATTTTTCTTCCATTTTTTTATGGGATATTAATTTAGGCTTTTACTTATTAAATAATAGGTTGAACTTGGAATTGGATGCGAAACCCGAGAAGGTAAGGGTAACTTCTTTCTTAGTAATCGATTGTCGTTGTGAGTGCTTTTAATCCTGTTTGAAATTTTGATTGAACTCGGGTCTGATAATTTTGTTATTTGCTGTTTTATATGTTCTAATTGAGACAAAATGATAATGAGAGATGAGGATTTGAAGTTGATACTGTTATAACATGTTGTTGGAATTGATTTGAGATCATATATAAGCATGTGTTGTTGTATGACAATGTTTCAAAGAACTGTTGGTTCATTTATTTTGGAGGATCATATTGTCATAATCACATACATCACTAGGTGTTTTGGTATGATGTAACGGGGAATTGTCCCGTGGGATCATCCGGAGGGTAGATGTGGCGGATATTTGTCCCGCGTGATCTCCCTTACTAGGGCAACGTGGTGGATATTTGTCCCACGGGGTTGTCCTGCTCGATGGAGCAAAACTTGGCCATAGATTTATGCATATAGTTATGTAAGAACTAACTAACATTTCATGACTTGATTGATAACATGCTCTAATTTTCTTGTGGTATTATAAGTGGAGTTGATAGTTATTCAAGATGATGGTATTGAACTTTGAGGTTGTTGTTGTTGTATATTATACTGCTGTATTTCATTCTGTTTCTGTATTTTTTTTTGAACTGCTGTAATTGTTCTGTTTCTGCTGTTCTGTATTGCAGTTCCTGCTGTTTCTGTTTCACTGCTGTATTTTATTTCTGCTGTATCTGTTCTGTTACTGTATTTTAATGCTGCTGCGTCCTGTTTCTGTTTTATGCTACTGCTGTATCCTGATTTCGTACAGTAATCTGTTTACTGTATTTGTTGCTGCTGTATTCTGCAGTATGCTGTATTTAGTGCTGTTTTCTTTCTAATTATCATATAATGGTGATTAATATTCTTATTTTCGAAGTTAACCCTTTCTTGTTTTGTTGTGTGTTTTCTTGGGCGCTTAACGCCACAGATGAGCAGCACATTGAGTGATTTCGGGAGATTGATGGAGCTGAAGCGTGGAGAACTTGGAATTTTGTCTTCTGCTTTGTTTTTTTTTTTTAAGACTTAGAAATTATGTTGTCGCTATTTATTTTAATTATTCCGCTAGATTATAATGATTTATGGGTGGTGGCATTTAAATATTTATTTGAGCGACGCTTTTGATTTTGAAAAGTACTTGAGTGACCTTTCGAGAGGTTTTAAGAAACTTATTTCCGCGTAATTATAATGTGATCCCTCAATATAAAAATTGGGGTGTTACAAACTAATTGAGTACGATATGTTCTCACAAGTTAAACTTGGTAGGAACACTCAATTAGGGTTTAAGATGGTTAAAACTGAGTTTCAGACTTGCAGTAATAGATTACCTGGCAGTCAGTAATCTATTACCTGTCAGTCAGGCATAGCGTAATCGATTACCAGTTTTCAGTAATCGATTACCAGGCATAGCGTAATCAATTACCAGTTTTCAGTAATCGATTACCTGTCAGGAAATAGCCGTTAGAACATAACGGTTATAGCGTAATCGATTACCAGAATGCTGTAATCGATTTCCAGGTCGACAGATGTGTTTTTTCATGAACCATTGTGTCTCAAACCGGTTGGGAAAGGTTGTGTTGGTTCATGGACGACCTCTAGTGCCTATATAAAGTCCTTAGACACTCAGAAACATTAATGACTTGGTCTATAACTTTTATATTCATTAAAGTCATCATTCTGAGTTTCGGTTCTCTCATTTTCACAAGAACACTCATGATGTTCAACATTTGAGAAACTCAGAATGGAAGAGCCTTCATTGTAATTTCCTGGAGCATACAAACTAAGATCAATCCTTCTTGTCTAAAGGATTGAATCATCCATAGAAAAGGCATCTTCTTCTTCTTCTATTTGAATCATGTTGATTCATTCACCGTGGTTTTCGGTGGTTGTAAAAAGGCCCTTTGAATCAGGTTTGATTCAAAGTCCACCGTGGTAATACGGTGTCATCAGAAAGTGGTTTGCTTTCTGAGGTTTGATAGGTCCTCTTAGGGTCCTTGGCACAAGTATTGCTAAGAAGACTTGATCAATCAGAAGTGGGTTGCTTCGGGAAGATTGATAAGATATCTTAGGGTCCTTGGTGCAAGTATCCGTAAGAGTACTTGATCATTGGAAATCTTCACTGTGGGATTCAGTGGAGTGGTTCTTCAGAAAGTGGTAATCTTTCTGAGGGGTTCTGACTTTACTGTGGTATTCAGTAAAGGGGTTTGACTCAGACGGTGTGATCTGTTCTGAGGGTTGTAATCAGTTCACTGAGTGATTCAGTGAGCAGTGATTTTCAGAAAGTGGTTTGCTTTCTGGTATAGTGGAAAATCTCTGTGTGATCAGAGGACTGGACGTAGCCTTCTGGGTTTGAAGGTGAACCAGGATAAAATCCCTGTGTGTTCTTCTTATCCTTCATCTCTTACTTTCAAGCAATTACAATATTCCGCTGCAATAACGTTCTTACGTTACAACTCTAATTGCGCTGAAAGTCGTTTGGTACTATTACGCGAAAATCGGGGCAACTCTGATTCACCCCCCCTCTCAGGTTGCTATCTAGACTAACAACATGAGCTGTCCAGGTGAAACAAGCTTGAGTCTGCCTGAGCTTCCGAGCACGCATGTGCTTATTGAGCTAAATTTTTCCAAGGAAGCTAACAAAAGACTTTTCTAACACAGCATAATTCAAGTTTGAGTTTCAAATTCATAAGCTGTGCATCATTTGCATCATTGCATCAAAGGCATCAACATCACATGCATAACCCCATCACATATGGTACATATCATGCATAACATGCATTACATTTCATACCATGCATACCTTTGTCACATATTGAAAGTTGCAGTTGGCGAGTCCGAGGTGGCGCTTAGACCGATCCTTGTCACTTTCCAGCAGATCCAGGGTGGTGCTTAGACGATCCCGGTTACTTTTCAGCAGATCCACGGTGGCGCGTAGATGATCCGTATTACTTTTCAACAGATCCAAGGTGGCGCTTAGACGATCCTTGTTACTTTTCAGCAGATCCACGGTGGCGCTTAGACGATCCGTGTTACTTTTCAGCAGATCCAGGGTGGTGCTTAGACGATCCCTGTTACCTTTCAGCAGATCCAAGGTGGCGCTTAGACGATCCTTGTTACTTTCCAGCAGATCCGCGGTGGCACTTAGACGATCCGTGTTACCTTCTAGCAGATCCAGGGTGGCGCTTAAACGATCCCTGTTACCTTTCAGCAGATCCAAGGTGGCGCTTAGACGATCCTTGTTACTTTTCAGCAGATCCACGGTGGCGCTTAGACGATCCGTGTTACTTTTCAGCAGATCCAGGGTGGCGCTTAGAGGATCCCTGTTACCTTTTAGCAGATCCAAGGTGGCGCTTAGACGATCCTTGTTACTTTCCAGCAGATCCGCGGTGGCGCTTAGACGATCCGTGTTACCTTCCAGCAGATCCAGGGTGGCGCTTAGACGATCCTTGTTACCTTTCAGCAGATCCAAGGTGGCGCTTAGACGATCCTTATTACTTTTCAGCAGATCCACGGTGGCGCTTAGACGATCCGTGTTACTTTTCAACAGATCCACTGTGGCGCTTAGACGATTCGTGTTACCTTCCAGCAGATCCAGGGTGGCGCTTAGACGATCCCTGTTACCTTTCAGCAGATCCATGGTGGCGCTTAGACGATCCTTGTTACTTTTCAGCAGATCCACGGTGGCGCTTAGACGATCCGTGTTACTTTTCAGCAGATCCACGGTGGCGCTTAGACGATCATTTCTTACAATAGTAATATTCTCCTACTACCTAGTAAGAAACAAGTAAAGAGGGGCAGCTGTTGACACCTATTTTTGTCCGGGCCCAATTTTGAATGAAAAGGGAAAAATAGAGAAAAAACAAAAAAAAGAGAGAAAAAAAGAAAAGAAAAAAAAAGAGAAAAAAAAGAAAAGAAGGAAAAAGAGAAGAAAAAAAAAAGAAAAGGCCCAGCAGAGGAAAAGGAAGAAGAAAGGAAGAAAAATGGGCCGCAGCCCAAAGGAAAAGAGAGGAAGCAGAAGCAAGGAAGGGATGACAACTTAGTCATTTTCCCCTTCACTGAAACCCTAATTCTCCCCTATATAAGCCTACTCTCACTAACCCTAAAAACCACTCATCACTCGTCATTTTTCTAGCCTACACAATTTTTAGCCTCCACTCATATTCACTCATCTCTCAAAACCCTAAAAAACACACACCCCTCTCCCACACAAAACCCAAGCCGTCACACCCTCCTCCATTACCTCACAGCCGCATCTCCTCTCTCCTCTCCCAACTAAAAAAACCGAAAACCTTCCTCCATTGCCTCACAACCGCACCCACTAGCCCTCTTCATCTCTTTCAACCTCGGTCTTCCTCTTTCTTACAACGCCGCCAAATCTCCACTGTAGCACTTGTAGTTTGGTATTAATTATTTCTTAAACCTTCCCTGTTTTCTCATCTTTGATCTCATGCTCATGTAAATCGACACCCTTGGTGATTGTTATTCATGGACGATTATTATTTTTGCCAAATTCATTTATTTATTAATTATTAGTGTTTTGGTAGTTTATTTCAGCTTTCGGTTCATGCTTTATGTTGTGGAAAACTTTTGTTCTTCATGCGTGGTTTTTGTTTTCATTATCAGATACTATGTTATTTGAAAGGAGCATGTTATTTAGATATTGATCTAAGGATCATATAAATCTAGTTTTTAGTTTTATTGTTCTGCTGCTTATGCGCGCTCTTTGATATGTTCTGGAATCCGATTTCATTTTTATGCAGTCAAGAATGATATTTTTTCACTTGTGGGATGTTGTCCCTCGCACCATTTTTGCTTGCTTTCACAAATAAAAAATATTTAATTAAAACAAAAACTGCGTAAGCCTTGATCTTCCATTTTAAGGAAGTACGTAGGACTAGGTTCACACCTATCAAACTATAAAAAAATAAAATATTTTGTTCCTTTTGTCTTTTTTTTTAGAAATAATTAGAGATTAAATAATATAAAAATAAAAATATTTTGTTTCCTTTTTTCTATTTTTAGGAATAATTAGGAATTAAATAATAAAAAATATTTGATGCTTTCTTTTTCCTTTAAAGAAATTGATCGATGCTTCTTCTCATGTTGTTCATGCTCTTCTAGACGATTCAATTCCAACTCATGTTCTTGGAGTTTTCCAAAAAGAGTTGCAAGAGTCATATTTGATAAACTATTCTTTTCAGAGATGGCTGTAACTTTTGGTTGCCATACTCTTGTAAGTGATCTTAGAACTTTCATGTTCAAGTCACTGTTTGCAAATTGTTTTCCAAGAGCAATCAAATGATTAATCAAATGAGTGAATCGTTTTTGCATATCTAATACCTTTTCTCCTGGAAGCATTCTGAACATTTCATACTCCTGAGATAAAGTATTGATCTTTGATCTCTTGACTTCATCTGTTCCTTCATGAGTCACCATCAACGTATCCCATATTTCTTTTGATGAAGTGCACGTTGATACTCTGAAAAATTCGTCCATGCCAAGAGCAGATGTAAGGATGTTCATTCCTTTGAGATCATATTGAACCTTCTTCTTTTCTTCTTCACTCCAAGTACTTTCTGATTTTGGTTGTGAAGTTCCTTCTTCATCTGTTGTTACAGGCACAAAGGGACCTTCTTCAATGGCTTTCCATATTCCTGCGTCTAATGACTTTATGAATATCTTCATCTTGATTTTCCAGAAGTCATAATGTTCTCCATTGAAGAATGGTGGCCTGTTTATGTTGAATCCTTCATTTGTTCCATGATTGGAAGAGGATGCCATCTTTTCCCGGATCTTAGGAATAACTTACCTAAACTTCCGCTCTGATACCAATTGTTAGTACAGATAGCAACCTAAGAGGGGGGGGGGGGTGAATCAGTGTTGCCCCAATTTTCGCCTTATTGAAATTGTTACTTTCAAGTTTATGATGATCACAAAATGATCGTTATGATTGCAGCGGAATTGAGCGATACTTGAAAGTAAATATGAAGGATAAAGGAAATCACACACAAGAGTTTATCCTGGTTCACCTTCAATCCACCGAAGGCTACGTCCAGTCCCTCAAGAAAACCCCTTGAGGATTTTTCCACTATTGATAAAAATCTCTTACAAGTTCCTAACCCAAGGACCCCAAGAATTTCTACCAATATCCTGTGAAAGCAAACCACTTTCAACAGCCCCTGAAAGCAAACCGCTTTCAGTTCCTGAAGGCAAACCACCCTCAGACCTTGAAGGCTAAACCACCTTCAATGGAAACCCTGAAAGTAAACCACTTTCAGTGACAACAACCCTTCACCGAATACCACGGTGAAAAACTCAATCTTACAGAAAGAGATGAAGAAGATATTACAATTGGCTGTATCAATCCTTTAACATACAATAGGATTGATCATGAGAAATTATGCTTTAAGGCTTTTAAGCATAATACAATTCTGAGTTCTTCCAGATATGAACAACTAAAGTGTTCTTATTGACATGAAGATCATGAACTCAGAATTTAGGCTCCAAAAGATTTAAGTTCTAAAAGATGAACTAATTTTGGCAAAGCTTTGGCCTAATGTGATTTTCTCATGTGTAATGTGTTGTCTCGTGTGTATGTTGTGTATGTTGTGTTTTCTGGACTCAAATGGTCTTTATATAGGCAAGGGAAACGTCCTTGAACCATCACAACCCTTTTCAAAAGGTTTGGGACACAATGGTTCATGAAAAGATGCACTTTTTCGTTCTGGTAATCGATTACCATACTTAGTGTAATCGATTACACAAGTGACCGTTTCAGTTTGAATTTGAATTTCAAACATGTAATCGATTACAAGCCATGAGTAATTGATTACTTGCCTAGGTGTAATCGATTACCATAATGCTGCAATCGATTACACAGAAGCCCATTTTCCAGAAACTTGATCTTTGAGACTGGCTTAAGGTTTTCTACTTCTTTTAAGTTATGAAAACACTTAGCATGATTAGATTAGGTGTTTTAAGAGCCTTTATGCTTTAATAGACCTTTGGAAGCATAACTCACCTAATACTAAGACTTCTAGACTATTGATGGACTTGAAGTGCTTGTTTCTTTGAAGTCTTCTTTTCTTCTTTTTGTTGATGAGTTTGTCGTCATCAAAACCACAGCCAGGGTCAAGAGCAAGACCTTCTTCACAAATTGGTCCCACAAGGATACAATTTGCAAGAAGGAATTGACTACACAGAAACCTTTGCCCCTGTCGCAAGAATTGAAGCCATTCGCATTCTGTTGGCAGCCTCCAGGGTTTGAAGATCCAGCCCTGCCAGACCATGTTTTCAAATTAAGAAAGGCGTTGTATGGACTGAAGCAAGCTCCACGTGCTTGGTATGATCGCTTGAGTTCATTCTTGATGAACAATGGATTCTCAAGGGGTAGCATTGACAATACCCTGTTCAGAAGGAAGACATCAAAGGACTTCATCTTGGTGCAACTATACGTTGGTGATATCATTTTTTGGTGCTACTAATGAAACTCTCTGTCAAGATTTTTCCAAGCTTAAGCATAATGAGTTTGAAATGAGCATGATGGGAGAATTGAAGTTCTTCCTAGGACTGCAAATCAGACAGGAAAGCACCATAACAAACATTCATCAGATGGAATATATTAATGATCTTCTGAAGAAATATAGCATGGAGAAGGCTAAGGCAATGGGTACCCGAATGCATCCTGGAGCTGTAATAGACAAAGGTGACGAGTCAACACCTGTTGACTCAACAAAATACAGAGGGATGATAGGATCATTATTGTATCTCACTTCAAGCAGACCAGACATTATGTATAGTGTCTGTGTTTGTGCCAGGTTCCAGGTAAGTCCCCAAGAATCTCACCTAAGCGCAGTAAAACGTATATTTAGATACCTCATTGGAACCACTAACCTTGGTCTAGTGTATGAGAAAGGTGAAGATTTCAGGTTAAGAGGATTTTGTGACGCTGACTATGCTGGAGATAGAATCGAAAGGAAAAGCACAAGCGGCGGTCGTCACTTTCTAGGACAATGCCTAATATCCTGGGCAAGCAAAAGACAAAGCACTATTTCACTTTCAACTGCTGAAGCAGAATATGTGGTGGCAGGTTCTTGCTGCACCCAACTTCTGTGGGTGAAGCATCAATTAGAAGATTATAATATTTTTGAGCATAATATTCCCTTGTTATGTGATAATACAAGTGCTATCAACATCACAAAAAATCCTGTTTTGCATTCACGAACTAAACACATTGCGATAAAACATCATTTTATTCGTGATCATGTAGCTAAAGGCAACATTGACATCTCATATATACACACCGATGATCAATTAGCGGACATATTTACCAAACCCCTTATTGAAAACAAGTTTTCCTGTCTTAGAGAGAGGATTGGGATGTTCCCTGCTTTATAATATGCTTGCATTAATTTCCTCTGAGTCCGTCTGTCTTAGTAACCCCAACATAAAACAATTATTATTTATTTTACCTCTGCATTTAATGATGAATAGTCGAGTCATTTCAAATAGATTGCTTACTGAACACGCATTAATTACTGCTGATACTCATCTATCTCTCCTCATTTAATGCCTTAATATCAACTTTGTTATCCATCATGACATTGACAAAATCAAGAAAATGTATGTGTTTTCAAAAATGAAAACGAATGGGCTTCTAATTTTGTTTCCGATGAAAACTTTAAAGTATTCATACTTTCCTTTAAACTCTTTATCTTCATCGCACTTGTTCTTACATCTATACTAACTTCTACTACAGAGAACATGGCACCTAAAAGACAGAAACATGCAAAGACTCAGGAGCCTCTTAACGAAGATGAACATCGGATTGTCAAAATTCAAAAAGAATTTCTCATCCATAATCGCAAGAAGCAAGTCTCTGAAATTGTTTCTGTGAGGATTGAACATCTAGGTGACAGAGAGCTTGTCACTCCTAGATATCTTGATCTAAGGCTATTTCAACATGCAAAGGTTGCCGGTCATGATCTATTGTTGTCTCAGGATTGGGGAAATTTGTTCAATGTCTCTGCAACTCCAGCACTCTCTCCCCTTGTGAAGGAATTCTATGACTGTGGGATCAAAGTTAACCCTAATCACATCCGAACACGATGCTTGCGGCAAGTGATAGATATTCAACCTCGCGATGTGTCTGATCCATTAAACCTTCCTCTCGATGGTGTCTGCTACTCACCTTCCTGGGAAGCTTCTGAAAGCAACCCTTTCACTATCTGGAAGGAAGTACCGAAGTGCTCTACGTCTCGCCGTGTGAAGAATCTTGTTGAGGAATGTATCTTCCCTCATGCTGTTCTTAGCAAGATTGTATTGCCAAAAGAAGGTTCTAGAGACTTGGTCAACAAGTTCTCTCAATAGACTCTATTCTAGATGCAACGTCGTAGAAAAGTTAATCTGCCTGATCTTCTGGTACAATATATGATTCATACTCTTGAACAATCCAACGTGAACCTTCCCTATGGCTTACTGATAATAACCCTTATGCGACATAAGAAGCTGCTCACTGCCTCAATATAATCAGTGGATTTTATTTCGTGTGACTCTATATCTGCCACTCCCATCAAGTTTGGAGATGTCCGTTGAATGCAACTCAGCATTGACATATCAGCTGTACCTGAAGAACTCTTAAGTAACTGGGCTAAGAAGAACAAGCTAAGAGAACTTCACGAAAAGAGGAAGTTTCCTGAAGTGACACAGTCCGTGATTGCCCCAAACGCCGTCGTCTGGTACATAATTCTCAATTGAATTCAGACAACCATCACCAGACTGAATCTCAGGCACCACTACCTACTACAGAACCCTTGCCTCCGTCGACTTCTTCTAAACCCCCTCCCGAGACTGTGCATACCACTGCTGAACTCTTCTCAGATTCTCATGCACGATATCTGAAGTTCTTGCCTCCCCTCTTTCATAAATATATCTCAGATGTCTTCGATGTCGAAGACGATGGCAATTGTTGGTTCAGATGTCTTGCTCAGTGGCAGGGTCATCCTCAAGATTATTGGCCAGAGATTCGCAAACTTTTAATCAACAAACTTCTCTCTCACCGAGCACTTCATTCTCAAATTTTTAGCTCCGATGAAGATGTTGAAACTATTCGCCTGGCACTAACCTTGAATGCAAGTGAACCTGCTTATGAACCCAAATGATTTTCAGTTCCATACATGGGGTTACTAGCAGCTACTGCATTCCGGATCATTCTGGTTACTTTATCACCTAACCAGTGCTGCACTTACCTTCCTCTCTTGGGTCCTATAGCTGAAGCACCTACCATTGCTGTTTTGGGAAATATCGCCAACAGGCACTGGGTTCGAGTCAAGCTTTCCGACAACTCTCCCTTGCCCACCATATCACCTCAATGGAAGCATCATTGTTCTGCCGATGCTCGAGGTTGGGAAATCCCTCCTTAGTCAAAAATTCTGCACTTCAAGGGTTTGCTACAAAGCGCAGCTGCGAAATTTCTTGATTCATTGTTTGAGGTTCCAAATATTATTCATCCTATTGAACTTGACGATGACTCTGAAGACGAACATGCTCCTACTGCATGTCTCAGTCCGTCTACATGTGGGTCCAAGTCAACATTTTGCTCAGCTCTCGAGATGGGTAGATGCTCAAATTAATACAAATATTAATGCATCTCATCTGTCACCAACTATCCCCTTCAATAAGGATCTGGATCTGGATCTTATTCTCGCACCTCCGGCTCACTCCTTTCCTGATCCATCTTCATCCACTCTCTGCATGCCTCATCACCGGATCTCCTTCATGCCCTGCTTTCCTTGTCGATCTTGATCTGCCTTGGGAAAACGCAAGCATTCCACCACTGCACAAAATGCACACCTGTTTCCAGATGTGTTCCTACAGGTTCTTCGTTTTCCCTTTTGCTTCAATCTAGGTCTGTGGATCCCCACTGGATGTCATGACCATCAACTTGTTCCATCCCTGCCTCAATGTTGCATGTTCTTCCACTTCGATTGGCAGCTGGTCATCTCTGGAGTTACTCATGTGGCTTCCATCCCTCTTCATTTGGCTGGTCAAGTTGATCCCTTGGTCCTGAAGTTCAAGACCTGGACATTGGTTATCTTTCCTATGCTGCCCCCAGTGTTGAAAACTTATGGTTTCGGTTGGCCCTGCATAACTCCATCTCCACTAATACCTACTGTGGCACCTCTCACTCCAATTTTGCCATCGATCCTTGTCACACCGCAGGTCAATGATACCTCCACTTCCAAGCAGTCTGACATTCGCGCATTGGTCTCTATGCTTGATCAAAGGATTCAGGCCATTCATACTGTCACCTCTCAAGAGAGGCGTGCTCTTCGTCATGATGTGCATGATCGTCTTGACTCCATGCAGCATAACCTCACCACCATAATGGACACTCGCTTTGACCGCCTGCCGGACACCATGACACTGCTCTTTGGGCACTTGAAGCCATCTCCCTAACTCTTACTTTTATTGCCTTATGTCATATTTTAATAAATATCTTCTTAATGGCTATCTTCTTTATTGCTCTCTTCTCTGTATCACTCTGTTTTGTTTTGATCATGCCAAAGGGGGAGAAGAATCACTAAAAATGGAAAAGAAGTGTAAAAAGAAGAGCATAAATTTAGGGGGAGTAATTTCTTAAAGAAATCTTAAACTTAGGGGGAGGAAGTTTTAAGAATCTATTACTCTAAAAATCTCAATTTTTTTTTTGTAAAAAGGAAATTGTCATTATCAAAAAGGGGGAGATTGTTAGAACCAAATAATTTAATGAATTACTATATTTTGATAAATAACAATTCCGCTAAGTATTTCTAACTTCTTAATAGTTTTCATGCTCAGGAACATCTATTTACTTGCAGATGCACTGCGTAGACCTCGACAAAGCATTATAAAAAGCAGATATTCAAGTAAAGGATAGTAGAGAAATTCGTCCGGCCACTGCCTTTGTAAATCAGTCTGCCAGTTGATCACGTCCACCAGTTGATCACGTCCACCAGAGAGAGTCCGTCCGCCTATGATGAACGTCTGGTTGATCAGTCACTTGGTGTATTTATATTAAGAATATTGGGTTGAATAAACAACAATTGAAGACTCGTGCAAAAAGTAATATCAGGAGGTAATCGTTTGTTCAACCTAAAGATGAGCTGTCAAGCACCACTTGTCTCTTCATAGAATTAATGGCGAAAAGGACAGAATTAAGCGCCTCATTCCTTGAAGATTCAAATCTTCTGACAGTCCTTAATTCAAGCTGCTTTTGCGGAATTAGCGGCGAGCCTTTTTGATCATTGTATCTCCCCAACGTTCAAATTCAAATATTCTGGTCAGAGCATTAATGACTCCCTTAGCTGTAATACATGAGCATTAATTGCCGAAACTATGACTCAAGGCAAAATGCATTACCAGGCGATATCAACCTCCGTCATTGAAGAAACATTAATTGTCTGGCAGATTGCAGCAGTAGATGCAGAAGTGTCCGTTACTCACATTCGAGCAGAAATTCAAAACGAAACTATTTTGAAGATCTTCATCAAAGCTCCCATTAAACATCCTACTGAAGATATAAATAGTGGACTTGGAATCAGTTTCAACTTGGCGACTTTTACACAATCAAAGCATTCAAACTTTCAAAGTTTATCATCTGCGATCAAATTGTTCTAAGCCAAACACTCAGCAATCTCTACTTATCTATTATCTGAGTCCAGTCGCCAACCAGTGTGAAGTTCTTTACAGAGTGAAACTCTTATCCTCTTCTCACACAAACCCTTCAGAGAACCAACTTGCTTATTATCTCTGTATCCTGTTCTTCACATTTTCTACCCACTCTTACGGAAGATATTTTGTAGAAACCAATTCTTCTTGAAAAAGAATTGGGAGGAGTCCTGTCTAACAATCGAAAAGGAGTAGTCCTAAGAATACTGGGAGAAGTCCCTGAGAACACTTGTACACTTTTGATAAAATAGTGAAAATCTTGGTTAAGCCAAGGACTGAACGTAGCCCTGTCGATTAAGGGGGTGAACCAGGATAAACATCGTGTGTGCTTTATTGTTCAGTTGTAGAATAGTTTCCACTGCACTTCTTTAACAAACGTTTTCGAACTTATAATTTTTATTTCACGAAAAGAAGATTAAAAAAAAATCACACACACAATCCAAACCCCCCTTTCTTGTGTGGTTTTATTACTATCAATTGGTGGGATTGTTGGGTCTAGGTGGACCAGCATCCTGCCTGCTGTGTAGCATTCGAAATATGGCGTGGCTGCTACTCCTTAAAGGAATTTAGTTGCGCCCTCACTAATAGCAATTTCTTTTGGCGTAGCGGTAAGTCCTAAAGGTCCAACAAGTGGTATCAGAGCATGGTCACGTGTTCGAATACCCTGGAAGGCATTTCTGTGCAGCGGGTCGCTGGCAGGTGCGGGGGGGGGGGGGATTGTTGGGTCTAGGTGGACCAGCATCCTGCCTGCTGTGTAGCATTCGAAACGTGGCATGGCTGCTACGCCTTAAAGGAATTTAGTTGCGCCCTCACTAACAGCAATTACTTTTGGCATAGTGGTAAGTGCTAAAGGTCCAACATCCCTTTCACCCAGGGTTACCCATTCTTCTTCTTATTTCTGGCCAAACATTCTCATGTTTGCCTATCTACTCTGCTATGCATTGATAACCGAAGTTACCATCATCTTGAACATCTATAATCTCCTCAACATAATCGTGGAATAAAGATGGCAAGTGCTCTAAATATTGTACATAAGTAGCTGATGATTGAGCTTCTTCCAAGATGGGCTCCAAGACTGTCTTCTTGTTACTTCGCATAAGATTTGCTATAGGCATAACATCTTTCGGATCGATAGGTGAAGAATTTGTTTGTTTAGCAGTTGTGAAAGAAGTTATCTTTTGATGTGCTTTTACCAAACGTCTTCGTTTGCGCTGGGGAGCGGACAGTGTCGCTTCGGCAATCTGAGTGGATGAAAACGCCTTTTCAGGTGCAGATGAGATATGGAATGTTGATCTTTTGATGATTCACCATTTGATAGAGAGCTCAGTGTGAAATTTTGTTGACTAAATCACGAGCTCCTTCCTTCGGAATCACTACTTTTCTTAGTACAACGTGGGGAAATACACATATGTCAATTAGGTTTTTGATGGTGGCACCGATTCCTTTTGCTTTTGCATCTTCTTTCAAGATGCAGTTGGGGTTGATAGCGGACGTTTCTCATTTATTGGCCTACTATTTTTACAGATATTAGAGCATTTGTGGAAAGGTGCGATCGCTGTCAAAGGACTGGAAACATCTCAAGAAGAAATGAGATGCCCCAAAAAATGATTTTGGAAGTTGAGCTTTTTTATGTTTGGGGCATTGATTTTATGGGACCCTTCCCTCCTTCTTTTGGTTGCCTGTATATTCTTGTGGCTCTGGATTATGTATCAAAATGGGTTGAAGCATCGGCTCTTTCCACAAATGATGCTAAAGTGGTCTTGGACTTTTTAAAGAAAAAGATTTTTACCAGGTTTGGGGTGCCCAGGGCAATTATTAGTGTTGGGGGAAAGCATTTTTGTGACAAAGCTTTTGAAACCCTTTTGAAAAAGTATGGTGTTCACCATAAAATTGCTACCCCCTATCACCCCCAAACTAGTGGCCAAGTGGAAGTTTCCAATAGAGAGCCACGTCAGCCCTTCTGTCTGATTTTTAACAGCAGACTGACGGAGGGCAAACGCTGCTCTTCTCAAATATAAAGAGGGTATAAACCATGTCAAATATACTTGAGGGATGCGTTTTGAAAAAGTATGAAACATTAGGGACTAAAACTGCTTTTTAGCCTAAATTTAATTAACAAAAACTTATAATTTTAAAAGTGTAAAAAAAAACTAACATTTATTTAATTTTATACATTTTAATATTACTAAGTATAAACTTATTATGAATATATATGGTTCATGGGCTCTAAATTGGTATCTTGTGTAGATTAATCAGCAATGATTGCGTTTGTGTACTTTTTTTTCCAGTATTTTCACTATATTGGGTGTCATCCTGGCTTGTAAATGAACTACTTGAGAGAAGTGTTCACATGCTATCAGAGTTATAAATAAATTTTATTTAGCCAAAAAATATTACTTTGTATTGAAAACATCGGATAGTGTTAATTATTATTCAATATTTTAAAAAATAATTTTCAATATAATTTACATACATCATTTATAATAATAAAGTAAATAATATTAATTATTTTTTCATTCAAACGCTTTAAATACAATTAATGATTTTTCATTATTAAGTAAATTTATTATTAAATTAAGAACTCCTTATACTTTTTTGTGAAGTTTCCTTATATATACTTACAAAATTTAATTAATAAATTTTTTTCCATATCCATCGACCTATAAATTAACGTATTAGTAAAATTTAGTTTAGAAATGACTAGGTTGCGTAGTGGTTCAGCTCTTCATCTCTTAAGTAAGTAGTTATGAATTTGATCCCAGCTCTTGTGAATAAGCAAAACTCATAGGTCAGCCTCCTCCTACGTAGAGCACTAATTGTGAGGTGAGAGATTTATCTCCCGACTATCGGGAAACTCGGTCGGTTAACAATATAAAAAATAAAGTAAAATTCAATTTAAAAAGTAGAAAGTATCATTTGACAACGCTAACTAATTAATACTTTATTTGAAAACCTTAAATATAACTTATAATATTTTTTTATCATTATATGTATTAAACAAAACCTATTAATATATATAATATAAAATTATTTTCTCTATATATATTAGTCAAATATACTCTGAAAAAATCAATGGAAAAATTATTTAATTACTACTTCTGTAAATATTTTTTATATCATTAAATATATTAATTATTAAAAACTCAGATTATAGGCATTTTTGAAAACTCAGATTCTTGCTTGAAAATTGGAAATCCACTAGTAGCCCCCTTTTTGAGCCTTAAAAGAGTCATTTTATTGGAGCCTACTTTGTGTAGTATATTTTAATTTGTTATTGTGATGCATGTGCTGAAATTGTTAGAGCTATGGTTCTTGGGATTCTCTCTGGAAAAAGCTGAAAAAATAAGGTATGTGCCTTAGAAAAAAACAAGAATAATAATGAAGTGGTGGGGTGAGAAAGAATATGAGGGGAGTAAAATTCAAGTCATTCATCCCATACATTCCACTACTTTGTTCAAAAAAAAAAAGAGAGAAAATAGAGAAAAATTGAGAGGACCTTTGTGTTGAATTGTTAAAGCTCTTAGTCACAAAAATCACTTAACAACAGATTCTGAGTCAGCCATTAGAGTTGCCAATTTCTTGAAAACCGAACCTTAAATTTTTCAACCCTTTAGCCAAGTTACAACCTTCAAAAATCTCTTCAAAGTTACTCAGTTGCACTATTTCAGTTTTGATTTGAATGATAGGCAGGATTATTGAGCTTTCTTGTTTTTCATGGAGAATATCTTTTTGTGAGCTTAATTGATGAACTCAAACATGTTGAAAAGCCAAGCCTAACTTTCTTGATTAAATATCTTTAAACATGCAGGTCTTCCAAATCCGCTAAGCTTTCTTGGAAAGGTTTTTGTGCTTCAAGTTTTAATCATGTTAGTACAGATAGCAACCTGAGAGGGGGGGGGGGTGAATCAGGTTTACCCGATTTTCGCCTTGATGATTTCTTACTTTCAAGATAAATGTAAACGCAAACGATTGCAGCAGAATTAAGCGTTGCATGAAAGTAAAGATGAAGGATAGAAGAATTCACACACACAGAATTTTATCCTGGTTCACCTTGTATCTACCGAAGGCTACTTCCAGTCCCTCAAGAAAATCCCTTGAGGATTTTTCCACTATGGATAAAAATATCTTACAAGTTCTTACACCAAGGACCCTATGAATTTCTATCAATTTCCTGTGAAAGTATACCACTTTCCACAGCCCCTGAAAGTAAACCACTTTCAGTTCGTGAAGGAAAACTGTGAAGAAGGTCTTGCTCCTGACCCTGGCTGTGGTTTTGATGACGACAAACTCATCAACAAAAAGAAGAAAAGAAGACTTCGAAGAAACAACGTTACAAAGTTCATCAATAGTCTAGAAGTCTTAGTTTAGGTGAGTTATGCTTCTAAAGGTCTATTAAAGCATAAAGGCTCTTAAAACACCTAAACTAATCAAGCTAAGATTTTTCATAACTTAAAAGAAGTAGAAAACCTTAAGCAGATCTCAAAGGATCAAGTTTCTGGAAGATGGACTTCAGTGTAATCGGTTTCAGGATTCTGGTAATCGATTACACCTAGGCAAGTAATCGATTACTTGTTGTTTGTAATCGATTATATGTTTGAAATTCAAATTCAAACTGAAACGGCTATTAGTGTAATCGATTATACTAAGTGATGTAATCGATTACCAGAACGAAAAGTTACATCTTTTCATGAACCATTGTGTCCCAAACCTTTTGAAAAGGATTGTGATGGTTCAAGGATGTTTCCCTTCCCTATATAAAGTCCATTTGAGTCCAGAACACAAGAGACAACACACAACACATGAGAATACAACATTAGGCCAAAGCTTTGTCAAAATTAGTTCATCTTTTAGAACTTAAACTTTCAAGAGCCTAAATTCTGAGTTCATGATCTTCATGTCTATAAGAACACTTTAGTTGTTCATATCTTGAAGAACTCAGAATTGTATTATGCTTAAAAACCTTAAAGCATAATTTCTCATGATCAATCCATTTTTATAATAATGGATTGATACAGCCAATTGTAAACTCTTCTTCATCTCTTTCTGTAAGATTGAGTTATCACCGTGGTATTCGGTGAAGGGTTGTTGTCACTGAAAGTGGTATACTTTCAGGGTATTGATTAAAGGTAGTTTAGCCTTCAAGGTCTGAGGGTGGTTTGCCTTCAGGAACTGAAAGTGGTTTGCTTTCAGGGGCTGTTGAAAGTGGTTTGCTTTCACAAGGATATTGGTAGAAATTCTTGGGGTCCTTGGGTTAGGAACTTGTAAGAGATTTTTATCAATAGTGGAAAAATCCTCAAAGGGTTTCTTTGAGGGACTGGACGTAGCCTTCGGTGGATTGAAGGTGAACCAGGATAAAACTCTGTGTGTTATTTCCTTCATCCTTCATCTTTTACTTTCAAGCAATACTCAATTCCGCTGCAATCACAACAATCGTCTTGTGATTATCATCATCTTGAAAGTAACATTTTCAATAAGGCGAAAATCGAGGCAACACTGATTCACCCCCCCCCTCTCAGGTTGCTATCTGTACTAACCATTGGTATCAGAGCGGATGTTTAGGTAAGTTATTCCTAAGGTCCGGGAAAAGATGGCATCCTCTTCCAATCATGGAACCAGTGAAGGACACAACATAAACAGGCCACCATTCTTCAATGGAGAACACTATGACTTCTGGAAAATCAAAATGAAGATATTCATAAAGTCACTAGACGCAGGAATTTGGAAAGCCATTGAAGAAGGTCCCTTTGTGCCTGTTGCAGAAGTAGAAGGAACTTCACAAGTAAAACCAGAAAGTTCATGGAGTGAAGAAGATAAGAAGAAGGTTCAATATGATCTCAAAGGAATGAACATCCTTACATCTGCCCTAGGAATGGATGAATTTTTCAGAGTATCAACGTGCACTACATCAAAAGAAATATGGGATACGTTGATGGTGACTCATGAAGGGACAGATGAAGTCAAGAGATCAAAGATCAATACTCTATCTCAGGAATATGAAATGTTCAGAATGCTTCCAGGAGAAAAGGTATTAGATATGCAAAAACGATTCACCCATTTAATTAATCATTTGATTGCTCTTGGTAGACAATTTTCAAAAAGTGACTTGAACATGAAAGTTCTAAGATCACTTACAAGAGTATGGCAACCAAAAGTAACAGCCATCTCAGGGAAGAAGAGTCTATCAAAAATGACTCTCGCAACTCTTTTTGGAAAACTCCAAGAACACGAGTTGGAATTGAATCGTTTGGAAGAGAATGAACAACATGAGAAGAAGTATCGATCCATTTCCCTAAAAGCAAAAGAAAGCATCAAAGAAGATTATGATGCAGATTCTGAAGAAGAAGACAATGGAAATGTGAATCTTCTAGTAAAGAATTTTGGAAAGTTTCTTAAGAGAAAAGGTGTGAAATTCAACAACAACAAATCTTTCGAAAAGAACAATGAGTCATCTTCCTCTCAAAAGATCACATGTTTCGAATGTGGCAAGCCGGGACACTTCAAGTCAGAATGTCCAAATATTCAGAAGAAGAAACATGGTCTAAGAGAAAAATTCGAGAAAAAGG
Source organism: Acmispon strigosus (assembly GCA_030819835.1). Classification (NCBI taxonomy): domain Eukaryota; kingdom Viridiplantae; phylum Streptophyta; class Magnoliopsida; order Fabales; family Fabaceae; genus Acmispon; species Acmispon strigosus. Next base: position 50,421,996 of record JAUAMA010000002.1, read on the forward strand.
ATCAACCCACACGAAGAGCATATTTGGCTTGGGATGATAATGAAGTAAGTTTATCATCAGACTCTGATAAAGAAGAAGCACAAGTTGCTTTGATGGCCTCACATGATTCAGATGTTGAAGATTCCCAGGTTAGTGACAATTCTATGTCTTTTCATGATTTAAAGTTTACTATGGAGAATATGTTTAAATTATGTCAAGAATTTTCTAAGGTTAGCACTAGGCAAAATGATTTGATTTCATCCTTAGAAATTAAGTGTAGAACTTTACAAGAAGAACTAGACATAGTAAAATCTAAGTTAGATATTACTCATAAATGCACTAAGTGTAGTTCTTTAGAAGAAAAGATAGATAATCTTCAACAAAGAGTTAATAACTTCAATAAAGGAAAACAGAAGTTAGATGATATTCTAAGTGTACAAAGACATTCAAACAATAAGTCAGGTCTAGGATATACTTCTCACCCAAAGACAAAAGAGATTAAGAAAACTGTGTTTGTAAAACCAAACCATGTATTAGGATCTTCTAGTAACATTAAGATCAATCCTTTTAGGAGTATGAACAATAGGAAGAATAATCAAAACAGACCTCCTAAGAAGATCCATTCCTCTCCTAGACAAACATCTAGTTACAATCATTATTCTTGCACTTATTGTAACAAAATAGGACATACCCCTAGTAGATGTTACTACAAACCTGTAGGAGTACCAAAAAGGGAGTACATTTGGGTTAGAAAGGATGTTAACTTAGAAGGACCCAAAACTTGTTGGGTTCCTAATACCCATGTCTGAAATTTGTCATGTAGGTGTGTATGAAAGCAGCAAAGGATTTATGGTATCTTGATAGTGGCTGCTCATCACACATGACAGGAGACAAAACCAAGTTTTCTTTTCTTATACCTAGGGAAAAAGGTTTTGTCACATATGGTAACAATCAAAAGGGAAAGATACTCGGTATTGGAAGAATAGGCACACCCCCTCAAACAGTCATCGATAAAGTTCTTTACGTTGATGGTTTGATGCATAATCTTTTGAGTATCAGTCAACTATGTGACAAAGGTTTGAAAGTTGGTTTTATTAATGATATATGTGTAGTAAAAGATGTGAAAACTAAAGAAATTAAGTTTTCTGGATATAAAGTAAATAAAGTCTTCATGATCTCCTTGGATGAAATTCCACAAAACGTAAGATGCCTTTTGGCCAAGAACAATAGTGATTCATGGCTATGGCATAGAAGACTTTCTCATATACACATAGATCATTTAAACAACTAGTCAAGCATGATCTAGTCGTTGGTCTTCCAAAGATAAGATTCAAAAAAAAAAAGACAAGCTTTGTGATGCATGTCAAAAAGGGAAGCAAACCAGAATGTCTTTCAAACCAAAGAACATAGTTTCGACTTCAAGGCCCCTTCAATTGCTACATATGGATTTGTTCGGACCTTCAAGAACAAAAAGCCTCGGAGGTAATTTCTATGCACTTGTTATTGTTGATGATTTCTCTAGATTTACATGGACGTTATTCTTGCCTCATAAGAATGAAGCCTTCAATGCATTCAAGAGATATGCAAGGCTAGTTTAAAATTAGAAGTCTTTAAAGATCTCTTCTATTAGAAGTGATCATGGTGGAGAATTTCAGAATCAACAATTTCAAGAACTATGTGATGAAAATGGAATATCACATAATTTCTCTACTCCGAAAACACCACAACAAAATGGTGTTGTAGAAAGGAAGAACAGATTACTTGAAGAATTAGCAAGAACCATGCTAAGTGAATCAAGCCTTCCTAAATATTTCTGGGCTGATGCTGTAAGTACTGCTTGCTATGTTTCCAATAGAGTTCTTATTAGGCCTATACTAAAGAAAACCCCCTATGAACTCTACAAAGGAAGGAAACCAAATATCTCTCATCTACATGCTTTTGAATCAAAATGCTTTGTTTTGAATAATGGAAAGGAAAACCTTGGTAAGTTTGATGAAAAATTTGATGAAGGTATATTCCTTGGTTATTCTCTAACAAGCAAATGATATAGAGTCTTTAACAAGAAAACTCTATCTGTGGAAGAATCCATACATGTCTCTTTTGATGAATCTAAATCTTCAAAAGAAGATAAAGTCAATCTTCCAGATAATGAAGAAGAAGATATCATTGTCAATGAAGATTCTCAAAAGGATAGAGATCAAAATCCAATACAAGAAGAGCACATTGAAGATGATGCTTATCAACTTCCAAAAGAATGGAGAACCCATAGGGATCATCCAGTTGATAATATCATTGGTGATATTTCTAGAGGCGTTTCTACAAGGCTACGCTTAAATGATTTAGTTCTGAATATGGCCTTTGTCTCTCAAATAGAACCATCAAAAGTAAATGATGCTCTGGAGGATGAGTATTGGATTGTAGCAATGCAGGAAGAACTAAACCAATTTGAAAGGAATCAAGTTTGGGAACTTGTTCCAAAGCCTAGTGATAAGCATATTATTGGAACAAAGTGGGTATTTAGAAATAAGTTAGATGAAAATGGTATCATAGTAAGGAACAAAGCAAGATTAGTTGCTCAAGGTTATAATCAAGAAGGTATATATTTTGATTAAACATATGCACCAGTAGCAAGGTTGGAAGCGATAAGACTTTTGTTGGCGTATGCTTGCTCTTTAAATTTTCCATTATATTAAATGGACGTCAAAAGTGCTTTCCTGAACGGATATATTCAAGAAGAAGTCTATGTGAAGCAACCTCCAGGATTTGAAGATCCAAAGTTCCCTTCACATGTCTTCAGATTAAAGAAGGCACTCTATGGTCTTAAGCAAGCCCCACGTGCATGGTATGATAGATTAAGCACATTCCTTTGTGATAAAGGATTCCAAAAGGGTAAGGCTGATACAACCATGTTCATCAAAAGAACCAAAGGTAATACTTTATTAGTTCAAATTTATGTTGATGATATTATCTTTGGTGCAACTAATGAATCTCTTTGTAAGGATTTCTCTAACATGATGCAAGAAGAATTTGAGATGTCTATGATGGGACAATTAAATTTCTTTCTTGGATTGCAAATCAAGCAATCACGTGATGGAATATTCGTCAATCAATCAAAGTTTTGCAAGGAATTATTAAAGAAATATGATTTGGATGATTGCAAAGCCATAGCCACACCAATGGGGTCTAATACATATTTAGATCAAGATGTATCCGGTATTCCAGTAGACATTACTAAATATAGAGGTATGATCGGATCTCTTTTATACTTAACTGCAAGTAGACCTGATATTATGTTTAGTGTGTGTCTATGTGCTAGATATCAAGCATCTCCTAAGGAATCACATTTGAGTTCCGTTAAACGGATTTTCAAATACTTGAGAGGAACTACAAATGTTGGTTTGTGGTATCCCAAAGGGAGTGTTTGTGATTTGATTGGGTATTCTGATTCTGATTATGCTGGTTGTAAAACTGAAAGAAAAAGTACTAGTGGTACTTGTCACTTGTTAGGAAATGCTCTTGTCTCTTGGTCTTGCAAGAAACAAGCATGTGTTGCTCTAAGTACTGCTGAAGCAGAATATATTGCTGCAGGAAGTTGTTGTGCACAAACTCTATGGCTCAAACAACAACTCAAAGATTATGGCTTAGAGCTGGGCTGCATTTCGATCAAATGTGACAACACAAGTGCCATTAATCTCACTAAAAATACCATCATGCATTCTCGCACTAAGCATATTGATATAAGACATCATTTCCTTCGAGATCATGTTATGAGGAAAGATATTGAGATTTCTTTTGTGGATACTCATAATCAATTAGCAGATATCTTTACTAAGCCTCTTCCTAAAGATTCATTCTTTAAGATTAGAAGAGAATTAGGCATATTAGATGAGCATGACATTTAAAGTAACATGCTTTGTTGCATAATCATTGTGGTAATATATGTTTATATGCATTTAGCTTGATTATGTGCTTCAATATGTGCTTCAATATGTGTTTAAAATGTGTTACATAGGATTCTAGAGCCGAGAACTCATAAAAATGTCTTTGTAATCGATTACCATAGGTCCTGTAATCGATTAACCTTGATATCAGTCCTCGTGCCTGTTATAATTCTATAAGTAATCGATTACACATTCAAAATTTGAATATTTTCAAATTTAAACTTCCCGTAATCGATTACCCTAATTGTTGTAATCGATTACCTGCTCGAAAAACTGCCAGAATTTCAAATTTCCCTCCATCTTTTGAAATTCAAACTTGGAACAACTGCTCTGTAATCGATGATTACCCAACTGCTGTAATCGATTACATGCTCGAGTTATTTAAATCAGCTTTAGATGATGATCCAAATTGTCTTCCAATTCCATCTCTATCAATCTAAACTTTGGTTTAAAGCCTTCTCTGAAGTCCTGCTCATTCTTCTCCACACTATCTTCCTACACCTATTCATGGCCTCTTATCATTCTCATTCTACTCGGCCAATGAACCTCACAAGACTTCTTACATCAACAAACCAAAGAAATCGGTTTGTTTCAAGGTTCATAAATCAACTCATTCTTAAGCCTATGTATGGCGATCTGGACTCATTTGTAGAAGCTGGTCACACTTTTCCTGCATATCTCAGACATCAAGACCTTGAGGAATTTATCTCTATCTGCAATCCCTTTTACCCTGAACTAGTTAAAGTCTTCTACTGCAACCTAGAGACTTTGCGCGATGGATTTCAAAGTACTGTAAAGGGGATTCTTATTCGTCATTCCTTTACAACTTTTGGACGTTGTCTTGGACTCCCCTCAACTGGTGCCTTCTTTGGTCCAAACCTGCCCTGCCCCTGGTCTGACTACAATCAGGACTCATTTTATAAATCACTCTATAGATTTCAGTCATCCGACCTTCAACGAATCCATCCACCCCATACAACCTCTTGTCCCTACTATACTGACGTTCTCACAACTAATAATCATCTGCTTCACTACTTCATCAATCAAGTGATTCTTCCTGAAGAAACTCTTCTCGCTCATGTTAGCGAATTAGAGTTACAAATTATGTATGGCATACTCAATTGCCACCAAATTAACTGGGCATTTTTGGTCATGAATCACATGCTGCGATTCGTGACCATGCGGAATCCTTCCCTTATGCTTCGGTCATTTCTCGCATTCTTATTTACTCCGGAGTCCCTATTGCCAAACTATACGATGAGCGGTCTTCTCATCTAAAAAGGGTTGATACTTCCATTCTTCCCTCTCTCCAGATCACTAGTGACTTTGGCATATTCACTCTACCTTATCTTATTCATGATGCTGGTCATGATCTTCCAATCTCTCAAACCATGGTGGCTGAAGACGTGTCCGATGATTCATAGTTTTCTAGGCTAGCTTCCCCTTCCCTGTTATAGTTTGTAATCTTTCTTTATGTAACTTTTATTCTGTTGTTGATTGTACTTTCCTTATTTTCTATAAGATGTTTGGATGATTGTGTTTTATTCTTTCTTTACGTCTTTACCCCCATACCCCCATGCTTTATTTTGCAATATACTTGTATGGATATATATGCCTATATTATTGGCCTTTTCTTCTTTTTGATGAAGTCAAAAGGGGGAGAAAGGTTCTGTGCTATTAAAGATCATATGCGGGATTTCAACAAGTCCATTAGAAAGGGGGAGAAATACTAGATTACATCAATCAGGGGGAGTTCTTCAACAAAATTGTCAATATGATCTTCAAGTATCAAGAATGCGTTTGCCATCATCAAAAAGGGGGAGATTGTGAAGAAGTTCTTGCTCCTGACCTTGGCTGTGGTTTTGATGACGACAAACTCATCAACAAAAAGAAGAAAAGAAGACTTCGAAGAAACAACGCTACAAAGTTCATCAATAGTCTAGAAGTCTTAGTTTAGGTGAGTTATGCTTCTAAAGGTCTATTAAAGCATAAAGGCTCTTAATACACCTAAACTAATCAAGCTAAGTGTTTTCATTACTTAAAAGAAGTAGAAAACCTTAAGCAGATCTCAAAGGATCAAGTTTCTGGAAGATGGACATTAGTGTAATCGATTTCAGGATTCTGGTAATCGATTACACCTAGGCAAGTAATCGATTACTTGTTGTTTGTAATCGATTACATGTTTGAAATTCAAATTCAAACTGAAACGGCTATTATTGTAATCGATTACACTAAGTGATGTAATCGATTACCAGAACGAAAAGTTACATCTTTTCATGAACCATTGTGTCCCAAACCTTTTGAAAAGGGTTGTGATGGTTCAAGGACGTTTCCCTTGCCTATATAAACTCCATTTGAGTCCATAACACAAGAGACAACACACAACACATGAGAATACAACATTAGGCCAAAGCTTTGTCAAAATTAGTTCATCTTTTAGAACTTAAACTTTCAAGAGCCTAAATTCTGAGTTCATGATCTTCATGTCTATAAGAACACTTTAGTTGTTCATATCTTGAAGAACTCAGAATTGTATTATGCTTAAAAGCCTTAAAGCATAATATCTCATGATCAATCCATTTCTATGTTGAGTTATCACCGTGGTATTCGGTGAAGGGTTGTTGTCACTGAAAGTGGTATACTTTCAGGGTATTGATTGAAGGTAGTTTAGCCTTCAAGGTCTGAGGGTGGTTTGCCTTCAGGAACTGAAAGTGGTTTGCTTTCAGGGGCTGTTGAAAGTGGTTTGCTTTCACAGGATATTGGTAGAAATTCTTGGGGTCCTTGGGTTAGGAACTTGTAAGAGATTTTTATCAATAGTGGAAAAATCCTCAAAAGTTTTCTTTGAGGGACTGGACGTAGCCTTCGGTGGATTGAAGGTGAACCAGGATAAAACTCTGTGTGTTATTTCCTTCATCCTTCATCTTTTACTTTCAAGAAATACTCAATTCCGCTGCAATCACAACAATCGTCTTGTGATTATCATCATCTTGAAAGTAACATTTTCAATAAGGCGAAAATCGGGGAAACACTGATTCACCCCCCCCTCTCAGGTTGCTATCTGTACTAACACCAACCACCCTCAGACCTTGAAGGCTAAACCACCTTCAATCAACACCCTGAAAGTATACCACTTTCAGTACCAACAACCCTTCACCGAGATCCACAGTGAATACTCAATCTTACAGAAAGAGATGAAGAAGAGTTTACAATTGGCTGAATCAATCCTTTAACATACAAGTGGATTGATCATGAGAATTTATGCTTTAAGGCTTTTAAGCATAATAGGATTCTGAGTTCCTCAAGATGTGAACAACAAGAGTTTTCTTATAAACATGAAGATCATGAACTCAGAATTTAGGCTCTTGAAAGTTTAAGTTCTAAAAGACTTAATGAACTAATTTTGACAAAGATTTGGCCTAATGTTGTATTCTCATGTGTTGTTATGTTATGGACTCAAATGGACTTTATATAGGCAGGGAAAACGTCCTTGAACCAATGCAACCTTTCCCAAAAGGTTTGAGACACAATGGTTCATGAAAAGATGCAACTTTTCGTGTTGGTAATCGATTACATCACTTAGTGTAATCGATTACACTAATAGCCGTTTCAGTTTGAATTTCAAATTCAAACATGTAATCGATTACAAGCACGTAGTAATCGATTACTTGCCTATGTGTAATCGATTACCAGAAAGCTGCAATCGATTACACTGAAGTCCATCTTCTAGAAACTTGATCTTTTGAGATCGGCTTAAGGTTTTCTACTTCTTTTAAGTTATGAAAACATTAAGCTTGATTAGTTTAGGTGTTTTAAAGAGCCTTTATGCTTTAATAGACCTTTAGAAGCATAACTCACCTAAACTAGGACTTCTAGGTATTTGATAGACTTTGTAGCGCTGTTTCCTCTAAGTCTTCTTTTCTTCTTTTTGTCGATGAGTTTGTCGTCATCAAAACCTCAGCCAGGGTTAGGAGCAAGACCTTCTTCACAATCTCCCCCTTTTTGATGATGACAAGCACATTCTTGATACTTGAAGATCATATATGTGTCTCTGTTGAAAAATTCCCCCTGTTTGATGTAATCCAGTATTTCTCCCCCTTTCTAATTCACTTGTTGAATTCCTGCATATTATCTTTAAGAGCAAAGAACCTTTCTCCCCCTTTTGACTTCATCAAAAAGAAGAAAAAGCCAAAAAAAAAAAATAGGCATACATCCATACAAGTATATAATTCGAAATAAAGCAAGGGTATGGGGGTTAAAGATGTAAAACAATCATAAACCACAATCATCCAAACGTAGAAAATAAAAGAAAACATCCTACAGTGCAGTGAAGAGTTTAGACTATGCTATTACAAACCAAAATAAAATAGGATGTCTAATGAAAGCATAAAAATATCTAAAACTCATCAAAATCATCAGACGAGTCAGGAGAGTCATGAGTAGAGGGAGCCATGCAATCGGCACGAAGACTGAGGCGATCCATATCAGCACGGAGAGTTGTGTACATGGACTCGACCCGACCTTCCATGTGATCGAACCTCTGATCAAAATGTGTCCTCATGTATGGCAAATGAGAAAGGATGAGTTGAGTAGAGGCATCGGCATCTACAGAGAAAGAAGGACCACTCTCAGAGGATGGTGGACAGAAAGCAGCAGGGGCAGGAGTCTGGGTAGTGTCAGGACCCAAATCTGATTTGTGCCTGAAAGTACCATCAATATCCCTGAAAATCCCCATCTTGTTCAGAATTTCCATGTTGATCCTCTGAGATTTAGCATCCATGACCTATGCATACTCTCGATGCGTAGAAATCCCAAAGTTCTTCAGAATAAGAGTAATCACAGGAGCATAAGGAAGAGGACCAATTCTGTCCTTGTGAAGCAGCATGTGAATCATGACCAAGTAAGCCCAATTAATTGCTTCATTATGATTTGTAACTCCAAATCACTAATCTGAGCGTGGTTAGAGGACTGAGGGAGAAGAACATAGCTTATCAAATAATGAAGTAAACGATCCTCTACAGTGAGATATCCGACAGCAAGGATATCCCTAGAACGGTTGGCATCCGTTTGTTGCTTCTTCATCTGTATCTCCTCCTCAGAAAACCGACACAGAGATAGATAGAAAGACTTCTTATCATAATCAGCCCATGGACACGTAATGTCAGGGCTTAGTCAGGCTCCAACATAGGGAATCGACAGTAAAGTGCCCAATTGTTCTTGAGTCAAAGAAATGTCAATCCCTTTGACTGATGAACAGATTTTGCCACCCCTCTTGACCAAATTGCAATAAAAGACTTTGACAAGTTCAGGATAATACGTACCCGTGAAGCCAACGAATTCATCAAGGCCCTGAAAGTCGAGGAGAGATGGGAAGAGAAGTCCAGCGTTGATGAAGGAGTTAAAGTCACCATACTTGGGAGGAAGAATCGGCCTTTCAAGGTAATAGGCCAAGAATCGTTCCTTTTGTTCGTCCGTGACATGAAGACGTGATAGGTCAAGGGTATTCATGGAGAGATTCTTCAACCAGTGTCTGCGAGAGGAAGAGGAGGCCATTTTTGGATTTGTGAAAGGCTAGGGTTCGAAAAAGGGGTTTTGGGTAGAGACCAAATTGGAAAATCCGAATGGGTTGAGAGGAAAGAGAGGAGAAGGACGATAAAAACCCACCAATTGGTTCTGAATTTGAGCAAGAATCGAAGGAGAATGGTGGGAAGAACCAGTTCGACGTCGAGGAGAGGAAAGGGAAGAAGAACAGTGTAATCGATTATGAAAACTGACCAGCGATACTTATATTATCGAATTGGTAATCGATTACAGGCAGTTTTGTAATCGATTACCACTATTTGAATTTTGAATAAAATTCAAAAATTGCAACTGTAATCGATTACAGCAGTTAATGTAATCGATTACTAGCAGTTCAAAATTGAAAAATTTCAAATTTCGAATATGTAATCGATTATACCCGTTATGGTAATCGATTACTCAGAATTTTAATAAGCATGAGGACTAAGAACAGGGGTAATCGATTATAAGCCTATGGTAATCGATTACAAGGACATTTTATAAGTGCTAACCTATAAATTCCTATGTAACATATTTTCAAAAGAACATTTAAGCACATAATCAATTAAAAACATGTAATCATGTAAGAGAAGATTATACAAGTATCTAATGATAAGAACTAACATAGGACATGTGTTTAAGCACATAGGTAAATTAGATATATGCAATCATAAATTTAAGACATGAGTTAAGCATGTAAGCATATATGTTCACCTAAAACCTATGCAAGTATTTAAGATATATAAGCACATTTTTAGAAAATTATCTACTTAACAATTATGTTTGTTTAATTAATTTATTTTAAAATACCCACTGTGTTCCTATGAACTTCTAGTCAGTGGGCTTAGGAGCAAGTTCCCAAACTTGATTCCTTTCAAATTGGTTTAATTCTTCCTGCATTGCCACAATCTAATACTCATCCTCCAGAGCATCATTCACTTTTGAGGGTTCTATTTGAGAAACAAAGGTCATATTCAAAACTGAATCATTCAAGCGTAGACTTGTAGAAACACCTCTAGAAATATCACCAATGATATTATCAACTGGATGATCCCTGTGGGTTCTCCATTCCTTTGGTAGTTGATAAGTGTTGTCTTCAATGTGCTCTTCTTGTATTGGATTTTGATCTATTTCCTTTTGAGAGTCTTCAGTGATAATGATATCTTCTTCTTCATTATCTGGAAGATTGACTGTATCTTCTATTGAAGATTTAGACTCATCAAAGGAAACATGTATGGATTCTTCCACAGATAGAGTTTTCTTGTTAAAGACTCTATATGCTTTGCTTGTTAGAGAATAACCAAGGAATATACCTTCATCAGATTTTTCATCAAACTTAGCAAGGTTTTCCTTTCCATTATTCAAGACAAAACATTTGGATCCAAAAGCATGTAAATGAGAGATATTTGGTTTCCTTCCTTTGTAGAGTTCATAGGGGGTTTTCTTCAGAATAGGTCTAATAAGAACTCTATTGGAAACATAGCAAGCAGTACTTACAGCATCAGCCCAGAAATATTTAGGAAGACTTGATTCACTTAGCATGGTTCTTGCTAATTCTTCAAGTAATCTGTTCTTCCTTTCTACAACACCATTTTGTTGTGGTGTTCTCGGAGTAGAGAAATTATGTGATATTCCATTTTCATCACATAGTTCTTGAAATTGATGATTCTAAAATTCTCCACCATGATCACTTCTAATAGAAGAGATCTTTAAAGCCTTCTCATTTTGAACTAGCCTTGCATATCTCTTAAATGCGTTGAAGGCTTCATTCTTATGAGGCAAGAATAATGTCCATGTAAATCTAGAGAAATCATCAACAATAACAAGTGCATAGAAATTACCTCCGAGGCTTTTTGTTCTTGAAGGTCCGAACAAATCCATATGTAGCAATTGAAGGGGTCTTGAAGTCGAAACTATGTTCTTTGGTTTGAAAGACGTTCTGGTTTGCTTCCCTTTTTGACATGCATTACAAAGCTTGTCTTTCTCGAATCTTATCTTTGGAAGCCCAACAACTAGATCATGCTTGACTAGTTTGTTTAATTGTCTATGTGTATATGAGCAAGTCTTCTATGCCATAGCCATGAATCACTATTGTTCTTAGCTAAAAGACATCTTACATTTTGTGGAATTTCTTCCAAAGAAATCATGAAGACTTTATTGACTTTATAACCAGAAAACTTAACTTCTTTAGTTTTCACATCTTTTACTACACATATATCATCAATGATACCAACTTTCAAACCTTTGTCACATACTTGACTGATACTCAGAAGATTATGCATCAAACCATCAACGTAAAGAACTTTATCGATGACTGTTTGAGGGGTGTGCCTATTCTTCCAATACCGAGTATCTTTCCCTTTTGATTGTTTCCATATGTGACAAAACCTTTTTCCCTAGGTATTAGAAAAGATAACTTGGTTTTGTCTCCTGTCATGTGTGATGAGCAGCCACTATCAAGATACCATAAATCCTTTGCTGCTTTCATACACACCTACATGACAAAGTTCAGACATGGGTATTAGGAACCCAATAAGTTTTGGGTCCTTCTAAGTTAACATCCTTTCTAACCCATATGTATTCCCTATTTGGTATTCCAACATTTTTGTAGTAACATCTACTAGGGGTATGTCCTATTTTGTTACAATAAGTACAAGAATAATGATTGTAACTAGATGCTTGCCTAGGTGAGGGATGAATCTTCTTAGGAGGTCTATGAGGATTACTCTTCCTATTGTTCATACTCCTAAAAGAATTAGTCTTAGTGTTTTTAGAAGATCCTTCCACTTTGTTTGGTTTTACAAACACAGTTTTCTTGACTTCTTTTGTCTTTGGGTGAGAAGTATATCCTAGACCTGACTTATTGTCTGAATGCCTTTGCACACTTAGAATATCATCTAACTTCTGTTTTCCTGTGTTGAAGTTATGAACTCTTTGTTCAAGATTATCTATCTTTTCTTCTAAAGAACTACACTTAGTACATTATGTGTAATATCTAACTTAGATTTTACTACGTCTATTTCTTCTTGTAAAGTTCTACATTTACTTTCTAAGGATGAAATTAGATCATTTTGCCTAGTGCTAACCTTAGAAAATTCTTGACATAATTTAAACATATTTTCCATAGTAAACTTTAAATCATGAAAAGACATAGAATTTTCACTAACCTGGGAATCTTCAACATCTGAATCATGTGAGGCCATCAATGCGACTTGTGCTTCTTCTTTGTCACAATCTGATGATGAACTTACTTCATTATCATCCCAAGCCAAGTATGCTCTTCGTGTGGATTGATCCTTCTTTTCGAATTTGTCTCTTAAACCATGTTTCTTCTTTTGAAGATTTGGACATTCCAACTTGAAGTGTCCAGGCTTGCCACATTCAAAGCATGTGATCTTTTGAGAGGAAGAAGACTCATTGTTCCTTTGGAAAGATTTGTTGTTGTTAAATTTCATACCTTTTCTTTTAAGAAACTTTCCAAAGTTATTTACTAGAAGATTCAAGTTGCCATTGTCTTCTTCTTCAGAATCTGCATCATAATCATCTTTGACGCTTTCTTTTTCCTTTAGGGAAATGGATCGATACTTCTTCTCATGTTGTTCATGCTCTTCTAAATGATTCAATTCCAACTCATGTTCTTGGAGTTTTCCAAAGAGAGTTGCAAGAGTCATATTTGATAAACTCTTCTTCTCTGAGATGGCTGTAAATTTTGGTTGCCATACTCTTGTAAGTGATCTTAGATCTTTCATGTTCAAGTCACTGTTTGAAAATTGTTTGCCAAGAGCAATCAAATGGTTAATCAAATGAGTGAATCGTTTTTGCATATCTAATACCTTTTCTCCTGGAAGCATTATGAACATTTCATATTCTTGAGATAGAGTATAGATCTTTGATCTCTTGACTTCATCTGTTCCTTCATGAGTCACTCATCCATGCCAAGAGCAGATGTAAGAATGTTCATTCCTTTGAGATCATATTGAACCTTCTTCTTTTCTTCTTCACTCCAAGTACTTTCTGGTTTTGGTTGTGAACTTCCTTCTACTTCTGATACAGGCACAAAGGGACCTTCTTCAATGGCTTTCCAGATTCCTGCGTCTAATGACTTTATGAATATTTTCATCTTGATTTTCCAGAAGTCATAGTGTTCTCCATTGAAGAATGGTGGCCTATTTATGTTGAATCCTTCACTGGTTCCATGATTGGAAGAGGATGCCATCTTTTCCCGGATCTTAGGAATAACTTACCTAATCTTCCGCTCTGATACCAATTGTTAGTACAGATAGCAACCTAAGAGGGGGGGGGGTGAATCAGGTTCACCCGATTTTCGCCTTGATGATTTCTTACTTTCAAGATAAATGTAAATGCAAACGATTGTAGCGGAATTAAGCGTTGCTTGAAAGTAAAGATGAAGGATAGAAGAATTCACACACACAGAATTTTATCCTGGTTCACCTTCTATCTACCGAAGGCTACGTCCAGTCCCTCAAGAAAATCCCTTGTGGATTTTTCCACTATTGATAAGAATCTCTTACAAGTTCTTACACCAAGGACCCTAAGAATTTCTATCAATTTCCTGTGAAAGTATAACACTTTCCACAGCCCCGAAAAGCAAACCACTTTCAGTTCCTGAAGGCAAAACACCCTCAGACCTTGAAGACTAAACCATCTTCAATCAACACCCTGAAAGTATACCACTTTCAATACCAACAACCCTTCACCGAGATCCACGGTGAATACTCAATCTTACAGAAAAAGATGAAGAAGAGTTTACAATTGGCTGAATCAATCCTTTAACATACAAGTGGATTGATCATGAGAATTTATGCTTTAAGGCTTTTAAGCATAATAGGATTCTGAGTTCCTCAAGATGTGAACAACAAGAGTGTTCTTATAAACATGAAGATCATGAACTCAGAATTTAGGCTCTTGAAAGTTTAAGTTTTAAAAGACTTAATGAACTAATTTTGACAAAGCTTTGGCCTAATGTTGTATTCTCATGTGTTGTTATGTTCTGGACTCAAATGGACTTTATATAGGCAGGGAAAACGTCCTTGAACCAATGCAACCTTTCCCAAAAGGTTTGAGACACAATGGTTCATGAAAAGATGCAACTTTTCGTGTTGGTAATCGATTACATCACTTAGTGTAATCGATTACACTAATAGTCGTTTCAGTTTGAATTTCAAATTCAAACATGTAATCGATTACAAGCACGTAGTAATCGATTACTTGCCTATGTGTAATTGATTACCAGAAAGCTGCAATCGATTACACTGAAGTCCATCTTCCAGAAACTTGATCTTTTGAGATCGGCTTAAGGTTTTCTACTTCTTTTAAGTTATGAAAACATTAAGCTTGATTGGTTTAGGTGTTTTAAAGAGCCTTTATGCTTTAATAGACCTTTAGAAGCATAAATCACCTAAACTAGGACTTCTTGGTATTTGATAGACTTTGTAGCGTTGTTTCCTCTAAGTCTTCTTTTCTTCTTTTTGTCGATGAGTTTGTCGTCATCAAAACCTCAGCCAGGGTCAGGAGCAAGACCTTCTTCACAAATCAGATAAACTTTCTATAAACTCAGGGACGAGTTTCTCTTTAAAGTTTTGTCGCTTGAGGACAAGCTGTCGTTGGGTATAGTGGTGTGATGACAGGATATTATATGATATTTTTAGGGTGTTTTTTAGTCTTTTTATTTTATTATTTGTGAGTCTCATATAGGATTTTTATTCTTTTTTATGTAGATTTTATATTTATTTTGCATTTTGCATATAGATTAGCTTTTATTTGTTTTTCTAACTTTATTTTATATTTTTAGGAATTTTTATAGTTATTTTAGATTTTTTAGGAAAGCTAGTATAGTTATCATTTTTGTCCAGGGACCGAATTGTAAAGTTTCAGGAAATCAAGGATCAAAGTGGAAAGGTTCACGAGTGGAGGATGAAAAGTGAAGTTTGAAGGAGTCAAAGGGCGAGAATTGAAGTGCTAGCAAAGAGAGGACTAAAAGTGAAAAAGAAGAATATGAAGCAACACTCTCTAATTTAGCACATGGAAAATAAGCTTGATGAATTGATGGAAGTGGGAAGGAAGTTTCAGAAATGATTAAGGGCTGAGTGGTGGCTATTGAAGGCATTGAAAACCCATTACCATGAAGAAGGGAAAAGCTTGAAGATGAACTAGCAGACGACCCAACGCTCAGGCGTTGGAACTTTGACTAGGAAATGAGTCAGATTTTCACCCAGCGCTCAAGCGCTGGGCCTCGGTCTGATAGTGGGATTTTAATTGCACCCAACGCCCAAGCGTTGGGAATCCCAGCGCTCAAGCGCTGGAGGGTATTTTTTACTATAAATAGGGGCCTTTTCTTCACTTGTAAAACACACCTCTTCAGAACACAACAAGTGTTCTTCTTTCTCCCTTTAGAGCATTGTTCCTGAGAATTGTGGGAAGCCATACTTGAGCTCCTAGTCCAGGGTAATTCGATGTTTCTATTATCCATGTTTGGCTAATTTCTTTTTAAGTTTCTTGGGTTCTTTTAGCTTTTAATTATGTTTTAGCTTTCTTCTACTCTTCTGAATAATATTGCAAATTCATGTTTTATTTCCTTGTTCTTCATTCATCTTGGTGCACACAAGATCTCTTGCTTATTGCTTATAACAAAAGGCCATTTGGTAAGTAGTAAGGGAAATAGGATTTAAAAAAGGCTATAAGTATATATCACTAAAGGAAATTAGGATAGACGTAGCTTTATGTTGGCATGAACTCCATCTTCATCTTCTTTTCTGGTTAACTTAAATTACAAGGACTTGAATTTAGTAATTAGGAAGAAAGTTCTACACTTATAAGGAATTAACTTGTAGAAATACTAGGCTATAGCAACATGAACTTGGTTTTAAAATTCAGAAATAAGGTAGAGGTTTGCTAGCATGTTTTAAAAGTTAAGTAATTCAACCCAAGAGCTTAATTTCCATCATCGTTATTTTCTGTTAATTTATTTTATGTTTAGTTCTTGTTCTACAACATACCATCTTCAACCTTTATATTTTCTGTTTAAGGTCTAAATAAATTAATAATAGGACACCTATCCCTGTGGGTTCGATATCTTTTATATTACGCGATAACCATCCGTGCACTTGCGGATTTGGCAATCATGCAGCCCCATTTTATTCGCAAAGGCAGAAATTTTGGATTCTAGGATTTCATCCATGAAGGAGACGATCATCAGTAGCTGGCACCATGGTTCTCAATTCCATCTGTTATTCTGAGGGCTTTGATTCCAAGCAGTGGTTGTTTAAGGGATTCAATTCCGAATGGTGGTGGGTTGAGGACTTTGACTCCCAGCAGTGTGAGGAAGACGATCCAGAACATCAAGGAGACCACGGGTAATCACAGGAAGGATGATATTTATGCTATTCTCAAGGAGTGTTTCATGGATACCAACGAGACTGCACAGAAGCTCCTCCTTCAAGGTAAAATCATTTCCTTATGTTTCTTTGGTGTCATGTTATTTCAATCTTGATGCTCAAATCTTTGTTTTATCTGTCAGATACATGTTTATAATTTTATTGTTGTTCGTTTTTCAGCTACTAGTCTTGAAGATTCTATGAAGCAGTGTAAACCATTGTTCCTCGAAAGTTAACAATTTTTCACAGCAACGCGCTACTAAGAACATATGAGAGTAATTATATAAATGATTCTCAATATACTCAGAAGAAAGAGGTATAGCACCAGAACCTTTTCAACACTATTGAACATCATTTGAACCTTTTCAAGTTTATTCTACACTAGCGTTGAAAAGGTTCTTGTGTTGTAGCTCTTGCTTAGAATATATTGAGCCTCATTTGTGAAATTGCTTTCATATGTTTTCAATAACAAGTTGCTGTGAAAAATTCTTAACTTTCAAGAAACAAAGATTTAAATTGCTACATAGTATCTTTAAGACTGGTAGTTGAAAATGAAAAAAATATAAACAAGTATCTGACCAAAAAACTAAAGAGTTCAACATCAAGATCAAAATAACTCGGTTGCAAAGAAACATAAGGAAATGATGATGCCTAGAAGAAGGAGCTTCGGTGTAGTCTTGTTGGTATCCAAGAAACACTCGTTGAGAATTGCATAAATCTCATCCTCCCTGTGATTACCCGTGATTTCCTTGATGTTCTAGATGGTCTTCTTCATACTTCTCGGAATCGAAGCCCTCTACCCACCACCACTCTGAATTGAAGGTGTTAACCCACATCCGCTTGGAATCGATGCCCTCAAAATTAAAGATGGAATTTAGAAGCATGGTGTCTGCTGCTGATGCTCCTCTCCTTCATGGATGAAACCCTATAATCCAAAATTCCAGCATTTGCGAAGAAATTGGGATAGCAGAGCAATTTACAAATCCCGGGGCAGAGCGTCTAGAACACTGACAGGAAAATGGGAAACAATAACACATTAGAAGAAGAAATGGGAATGTAAAAATAAACCTCTCCTTAAGAGCTGAAAAAGCTGACTGGCAAAAGCAAGCATCTGATGCAGAGGCTTGCCACCAGGAGGCCCTGGCTGCTGAAAAGGATACTCGGGACGCTGAGTTTTTGGCTATGAAGAAAGAACTGGAAACCATGTTTGCTGCCAAGAACAAAACCCTCGAGGAGTCGACTGCAAAAGCCAAGGCTGAAGCTGAACAGATGAAACTGGCCGCCAACAACGCCGTTGCCGAGGCTGAGCAAAAACTGAAGGTCGCCAACGAGGAATGCTCCAAGGCGAAAGGAGAAGCCGCCTCGTTCTCTGCGGATTTGGCTGTCTCGCAGGAGGAATTCAGCGCCGAAAGTCTGAAGCAGTACACCATAGGTTTTAATACTGCTAAGACCCAAGTGCAATTTCTTCTTCCGGAGGCTGACCTTTCTGCAATGGGGAAATGGAAGAACGTCACCGCCAATGGGATTGAAGGCGAAGACTCTGAGGACGAGGCAGTGAACACTGCCGCTGATGGCGAGCAGAATTGAGCAGCGTGGGCGGGAATTGTTCTTCAGTTATCTCTTCTCTTTTTTTTTTTTTTTTTTTATAATGCTGACCGCCTGCGGTCCTCCTTTTGTACCTTCCTACACAATTTTAATGAAGTGTTTTTGTCTAGCACATTGAATTTTCTTTTTTTAACATCAAAGTCATAAGTAATTTTCGTAAACACGGGTAAATAACGTTCGCAAGTCGTCACTCCAAACTTCTCAGATAATATGATTTTTCGTAAATACTTATCTGTGTATCATGAAGAAACTATCTTTACCGTCGCCACTAATAACAATATTTTTAACAAAATGATAACGCCTCTAGGCTGCCAATTTTAAAAACATGTTAAAATCAACAATTGTAAATGAGTGTAAACGATTGATTTGAAAGTAATTTTAGGGGCGCGCTTGGGCCCTTGTTTGAAAAGAATTAAATTGTGAAGGCGCGTCTAAACCATAATAATAGTTTCTAGGCCAGCATTGGACCTTTGTTGTACGCATGGTTTCCGCTCGCGTAACGAGTCGTACTAGCATGGCTCTTCTAACGAGGCTTGGGGTGCTCGGTCTTACGCAACCAGGGTGGCCTGAGGCTAGAAATTTTATGGATCACGTGGTGATCCGCACGCCCTATGTTTGTGCTATTTGTCTGTTATGAGGCTTTGGCCCGCTCGAGGCGGGGCTTTCGCTCGACCTTATTCCGGTGAGACTTTGGCTTGATTTAATTCGATCAAGGCTTTTGCTCTCACGGCGAGACTTTTTCCCAATGAGACTTTTGCTCAGATCCCAGTGGCTACTGGGGTTGCCCGAGGCTTGGCTCAATAGACGTGCTTGATTTAATTTGATCAAGGCTGGGCTTTCTTCGCCGTATCGCACAAGGATCGCGCCCCACCGTTCCAAGCGAACCACCATTCACGCACCGCGCCTTCCCGCCTGGAAAGCGAGACGATGCGCCAGGCTAGGGAGTACGATTCCCCCCTTGGCTTCTTGAAAACGGCAAAGAATTTTGCTTTGTCGCCACTGGACAACTTAACTGTAAATGTAATTTAGACCACCTCTGGGCCTTGGAATTTAGACCGCTACTGGGCCTTGAGATTTAGACCGGTTTATGGCCTTGGGATAAAGACCGCCACTGGGCCTCGGATTTCAAGCATGCTTATTCGGGCGATCCTATATTAGTGTCAATTTTCATTGTATTGACATATAGGGCGGCCAAATTTTGTTACAAGGGTCACCTCATCTAACTTTACCTCAGGAAGTCCTTAAGACTATCGGAAAAGTCCTCCACGCCCTCGCTTTGTACCTGCAAAAGTTTTGGTTTTTGGCTGGGCCATCTTAAGGCCCAATTAGTGGACCTTTTCATAGGCTGAATTTATTATCTTTATTGAATGGAATTGAATCACTATTAATCCAATGCTAGGCCGCCACCACAAGGGCGCCGCCTTTATTTCTCGTAAGAGTTCATCCTTACACGACACATACTCAACTGTAATAATGCCTTAGGTGAGTGGCGTTCCAAGACCTTGGGACTCTCTTGCCAAACAAATCTGCTAAATGATACGCTCCGTTGCCTAGAGCCTATGTAATCTTGAAAGGGCCTTCCCAATTAGGTGTCAACTTGTTAACATCCATGGTACCTGTTCGTCTACGAAGTACTAGATCACCGACGCGCATTGTCCGTGGAACGACCCGTGAATCATATCTTCTAGATATACGCTGCTTCATGGCTTCACCTCTGAGGCGAGTCTCTTCTCGTATTTCTGTGGCCAAGTCCAGACTTACCAACAAGTTACTTTGATTGTGTTCCGGGTCTGTTGCTACCGCTCGCCACGCTTTATTCTTTATTTCGACCGGCAACATGGCGTTTGCTCCATAAGTTAGCTCGAAGGGCGTTTATCCCGTAGTCGACCGAGGAGTGGTATTGTATGACCAGAGGACACTGGGCAATTCTTCCAACCAGCGCCCCTTTGCTTCATTAAGACGCCTCTTTAACCCTGCCAAGATCACTTTATTAGCGGCCTCTGCTTGGCCATTCGTTTGGGGATGTTCCACCGAAGTGAAATGATTCTGAATTCCCCATTCCACACAAAAATCCTTAGTCGCCTGACTTGAAAATTTAGTCCCATTATCAGAGATAATTGCTTGAGGCACGCCAAACCTGCAGATAATTCTTTGGAAATAAAACTTTTTAATTTTCTCGGAGGTAATGGAGGCGACTGGTTCTGCCTCTATCCATTTGTTGAAATAATCCACCGCCACCAGGATGTATTTAAACTGCGACCTTGCAAATGGGAATGGTCCAACTAAATCCACTCCCCAAAGGGCGAATGGCCATGGAGAGGATATAGTCGCCATCAACTCAGGGGGCGCCCTATGCAAATCTGCAAATATCTGACATTTATCACACTTCTTCACATAGAGCTGACAGTCGTTCCTCAAGGTTGGCCAATAGAACCCAACTCTTAAGATTTTTGCTCCCAATGACCTGCCTCCAATGTGGCTGGCGCACGTCCCTTCGTGAACTTCCTTCATCAGGTCCTGAGCCTGGTCCTCAGTGACACACTTTAACAAAGGCGCTGAGAAACCCCTCCTGTACAACTCGCCTTGTATCATCGTAAAATAACTAGCTGCCCGCCTCCTTTCCGGCGTGACCGTGGTCGTTCCCCCCCGAAGACTCAGTCAATACTTCTATTATTGGTGATATCCAAGTGTTCCCTTCGGCCACAACACATACCTGCTCCGCCCTTTCAATACTCGGGGAATGCATTACTTCATGGATAACGAATCTGTAATGTCCCGGTCGCCTTGTGCTAGCTAGTTTGGCGAGTAAGTCAGCTCGCTGATTTTGCTCTCGAGGGACGTAACTGATTCCCTTAGTTTGAATCTCCTTCATCAACTCCCGAGCCCTACTCAAATACTTTTCCAGCAACGGATCCTTAACCTGGTAAACACCATTTATTTGATTGGTCACCAGGAGAGAATCGCTTCGGATCTCCAGAGTTTCTATTTCCAATTCCTTCGCTAAACTCAAACCTGCCAATAATGCCTCGTACTCAGCCTGGTTATTACTGACTTTGAACTCAAACCTGAGGGATTGCTCGATCTGCACTTCTTTTGGGCCACTCAATATAATGCCCGCCCCACTGCCACGTGAGTTGGACGAGCCATCAATGTGTAGGACCCACGCTTTAGAGCCTGGTTCCTCTCCCGCCATTGTTAATTCGGCTACGAACTCCGCTAGCCGTTGCGGCGAGACCTTTCCCCTCGCCTCGTAGATTAAACCGTACTCGGACAACTCCACGGACTAACCAACCAAACGCCCAGAAATATCAGGCTTTTGCAACACCTGCCTTAATGGTAAATCAGTTTTGACCTTTACCTGAAAGCTCTGAAAATAAGGTCGTAATCGACGGGCTGTGACTAGAACCGCCAAGGCCGCCTTCTCAATTCTTTGGTACCGTTTTTTGCCTCCCGGCAATGTGTGACTTACAAAATAAATGATACGTACCTCGCCCGCTACCTCTTGCGTAATTACAGAACCCAAATCACGATCAGTGATAGCAAAGTAAAGCAATAAGGACTCGCCCACTATTGGCTTTTGAAGAACTGGCGGTTTAGACAAAAACTGCTTCAACTGCTTAAACGCCTCTTCGCACTCAGTCGTCCATTCAAATTTCGAGGTCTTCTTCAGACATTTGAAGAATGGAGCCGCCCTTTCTCCTGCGTGTGGTAGAAAACGGGCTAGAGAAGCAACCTTTCCAGCTAAACACTGGACCTCCTTGACCGAAGACGGGCTAGCCATCTCTAGGATCGCCCTGCATTTGTCAGGATTAATCTCGATGCCCTTGACTGTTACCATAAAACCCAAGAATTTTCCTTTCAAGATCCCAAAGGAATATTTGTCTGGGTTCAGGCGCATGTTGTAATGCCGTACTCGCCCGAAAGCCTCGCCTAAATCGGCCAAATGATCATCTGCCTTTACGGACTTCACAATCATATCGTCCACGTAAACCTGCATATTTCTTCCCACCTGCTCCTCAAAAACCATATCCATCAATCGTTGATAGGTTGCCCCAGCAATCTTGAGCCCAAAAGGCATTGTTTTATAACAGTAATTGATTTTTGGGGTCACGAACGCTGTCTTCTCTTCATCTTGTGGGTGCATACATATTTGGTTATAGCCAGAAAAAGCGTCCACCAGGATAAGAACTTCATTTCCAGACGCCCCATCAACCAACTTATCGATGTTGGGTAAAGGATACGCATCTTTTGGGCACGCCTTATTCAAGTCTGTGTAATCAGTACACATGCGCCACTTTCCATTTTCCTTCTTGACTAGTACCACATTTGCCAACCAAGTAGGGTATTTAACCACCCTAATAAAGTTTTCCTCCTTAAGCTTTGCAGTCTCCACCTCAACCACCTTCGTTCGTTCTTCCCCCATTTTCCTTCTTGTTTGTGCGACTTGTTTAACTTCCTCCTTGATTGCAAACTTATGACAAATCACACTCGGACTAATGCCCAGAACATCCTTAAGCGTCCAAGAAAATAAGTCCAGGTTCTCCTCCAGCAGGCGAGTCAGGCGGTCTTCCTGTGTAGGGGTCAATTGCGTTCCTACTTTCAACATTCGTTGCCCTACCTTCACCGTTTTTGTTTCTTCAATGGGGCGAGGGCGGGAACCCGGTGTCTCCATCCTGGGATCCAGTGTGCTTCCCACACTAATCTCGTAGCATCGGTGGCCAACCTTGGCGTTTTGCTTCCCATAATCAGCAACACTTTCCCTGTTACATTCTCGCGCTCTGATCTGATCAACTGCCAGCGTTCCTATCCGCCCATTGGCCAACGGATACTTCACCTTTAAATGCTTGGTAGAAACAACTGCACAAATCTGATTTAGAGTGTCACGGCCAATTAAAACATTATAAGATGACTTACACGCGAGCACAATGTACTTGACAGTGACCGCCCTAGCAAATCCATCCGAGCCAAAAACTGTCTTCAGCTCCACACATCCCCTGGGCACCACATGCTCGCCAGTGAACCCAATCAGCGCTCCAGTGTAAGGCGACAATGCTTCCTCCTTGAGACCCATCTTCTCAAATGCATCGCCATATATAATGTCAGCTGAACTTCCCTGGTCCAGAAGCACCCGCCGCACATCATAATTGTTAATTCGCAGTTGTACCACAACGGGGTCGCCTTTGTGCGGTAGTACCCCTTTGAAATCCTCACTGGTAAATACTATATTAGGATACTTGAACCCAAATTCTCCTTCCTGAACAGAATGCACCGTCGCATGTGCCTGACGCACATACCTCTTACGACTTGCACTTGAATCATCATTGAAGCCTCCAGAAATGCAATTGACGGTTCCCGCTGGATCTCCTAGTGGCGCCTCGCCATCCGCCTCATCCAAGTCGTCGCGTCGGGAAGCATGTCCCGATCGCTCAACTTCCCGTTGCAGGGTAACACAATCATCCGTATCATGGCCCAAAACACCAAGATACTCACACCATCTCCGGGTATCTACGTTCGTTGGGAGGCGTTTAGGGGGATACGAGCGAGCTATCAGATTAGTCTCCCTGTTGTCTGTCAATATTTGAGAGAGACCAACCGACAGCGGCACCTTTGCCCGGTCGGCCACTGGTGAGTAACGAGGTACTAGAGGCGCTGGCTGTTGTGCCTATCGTTGGGGTGCTGGCCTCCGTACAATTTCTGGGCGGGTTACGTTGTTTCGACGCTCCTGATTAGCAAAGGCGGCTGTTTGATATGGGTTGCTACTGTTTCCCCTTGGAGGATCCCGAAACTGTTCCCGTTGAGCGAACATATCCACCTGCTTTCCTCGCCCTTCATGCCTTCTTAAAGGCGCATCCAGTATGTCCCGCGTTCTCTTCTGTTCGTCGTCCTCTTCCTCCAATATGAAGTCATGAACTCGGGCTCTGAGGTCCGCCATGTCTCGTGGCGGGCTCCTACTAAGTTTATTATTCAAAGGACCTGCCCTCAAACCTTGCTTAAAGGCATTCACACAGGTCTCCTGAGGCGGATCCTCAATTCTCACCAATGTGGCATTGAACCTCGCCATGTATTGTTTCAGGGTTTCCGACGCACCCTGACGACTATTGAATAAAGCTCCTGTCGTTACCCTCTGGCTCCTGCTTGCTGCAAAGTGTGATAAAAACTTACATGAGAACTCGGTGAAGCTATTTATGGAATGCGATGGCAATTTTGAAAACCAAGCTAGTGTTGTTCCCTTCAACGTTGAAGGAAACAATCTGCATCGGACCGCGTCAGACGCCTGACTAATCACCATTTAGTCATAAACGACTGCAAATGCTCCTTAGGATCCGACTCGCCAGAGTATGTATCCAATACGAGTTGTTTCACGACGTCTGGTATGGGGACCGCCTGGATGGCGGGCGAAAAGGGTTGAAAGTCTACCACACTCTCAGCTTCCCTGAGACTCTCCATGCCAGGGTCCTTCTGCTGACGAAAATACTCCAGCTGAGCTTGCAAGTGTTGATTTTGCTGCTGAACAAAATCCAGGGCACCACATACCCTATTCCATTCAGCCACGGAGATGGTGAAAGGAATCAAGTTAGGCGCACCACCGCCCGGCGCATACGCCAGCGGCGATCCCAAGTTAGGGGTGGGGCTCGGCGGTGGTGGGGGAGGCGGTACAGGTTGACCGCCTGCCGTTCGTCCTCCCCGACCACGGCCTCGCCCTCGACGACCAGTGCCTGACATAGCTACCGCTAGAGTTCGCAGGGTTTAATTTACCTTTCCCCACAGACGGCGCCAAAAATGTTATGGGAATAGAACAATATAGGAGAGAAGTAGACAAATATTATTGATTAGTGAAAATGTCAACCCCTTTACATGAGCCTCCCTTGGCTATTTATAGGGAGGAGAGCCATAAATGACAATTAATTAACATCAAGCCTATGGGCCGCTAGGGTTTGGCCCAACATATTACAAAGTCCAACCCCCATATGTATTACAAGTTTACCCCCATATCCTAAGCTAAAGCCACCCCTGGTTTTAGACGGGCGCCCCCTCCACACTGTGAGGGGAAACCGGATCGCCCTTATTAGAGCATGAGCGCTCGCCCTGTCCATTAATTAAATTTTGTAAATATAAATAAGGAATCTTCAAAAAAATATGTAAGAAGTTCTTAATTTAATAGTAAATTTACTAAATAATAAAAGGTAATTAAATGTATTTAAAGCTTTTGAATGATATAATAATTGATATTATTTATTTTAGTATTATATATGATATATGTAAATTATGTAGAATTTTTTTTTCTAAAATTATTGAATACCAATTAACACTATCCAATGTTTTCGATACATGGTAATATTTTTCGTCGTAAATTAAAATTTATTTAGAATTCTAAAAGATTAAGAACACTAATAAAATACTGATAAAAATCATTTACAAGCAAGAATGACACCCAAAATACTGATAAAAAATTACACTAAGTCAACCATTACTGATTAATCTACCCAAGATACAAGTTTATGATTAATCTAAGATATTATAAATTTTATATTTTTTGCTACATTTTTAAAATTATAAATTTTTGTTTTATTAAATTTATTTTTCATTCATAGTTAATATAATCATGAAAATGTATGTATTTTTTCTATTAATTATTAATATGATAAATAATATATACCATTATTAATTATATTTAAATAAATTAAATAGAATTGAATTAATATTAGCCTAAATACTGCCTCATGTGAATGCTACTAATAAACTACTCTTAATAAGTTTTCTTTTTATGAGTTTTTTCACAATTAATTTATAATATATTCATAAAAGTAATTGTTTAAAACTATGACAAATTATTAAACTTTAAATATAAAAAATCGAGATGGCTATGCTTTCTACCAGAGTTGTTGGTCGAGAATCTGGGTTACCGCCTGAGATTCTATTGACAATGTGTAAGACCCAGAATAAACTAAACAATTAAATAATTATTTAATCAGCCGATGCATACCTAGGGATGCTTTCCAGCAAGAGTTAAAGTCAAGAGCTATTCGGATCATCGTAGCAAGGTTTTCCAAACGACAGTTCGTCCTAGGACCGATCTTAACTCGATTTGAAATTCGAGCGGTAATAAGAAGTTCTCACTATCTCTGTGACAATAAGTGAAGAAGTTTGACAGGAACATCTGTATTATTGTTATGGTTTCCTATCAGAGCTTGAAAGGCATTTATCGCTAGCGAGACTTTCAATCAAAAATCCAGCAAGCGCAACAGACGACTTCGAGACTTCGGATCGAAACTCCCGGAATCATCAAATGACTTTGTTTGACGTGATGGATCCAGTGGTAGTAATAAAACACACAAGAAAGAGGGGTTTGAATTGTTTGTGTAGTTTTTAAACTTCTTTTCTATTACAAACAGCTTAGTGGATTCAAATAATAATAAGAGTGTATGTAGCGGAATTTAGTTTAAAACTGAAAAGTAAAGCACGCAGAGTATTTATCCTGGTTCACCCCCTTAATCGACAGGGCTACGTCCAGTCCTTGGCTTCACCAAGATTTTCACTATTTGATCAATATAGTACAAGTATTCTACAGTACTTCTCTGAGTATTCAAAGGACTTCTCCTTGCAAGTATCATACAGGACTTCTCCTCACAAGTATTCTTTAGGACTTCTCCTGACTAGTATTCTGCAGGACTACTCCTGGTTCCTTTTCAAGGTGGCTTTGGGGTTCTACAATTATCTTTTCAAGAAGAGTTGGGTAGAAAAATGAAGAACATTTTACAGAGAGGATATAGATTTAGGTTCTCTGTTTGGTTTGCGTGTGAATAGGATAAGAGTAACTCTATATGAAATCTTCACACAGGCGGACGACTTAACTCAATTTAGGATGGCTTTGAGCTTTTGAGTTATGGCAATAAAAGCTTGCTTCTGTGTGCAACACAGAGAGCATAAGAGTTGATTTTGTGTTCAAGTCGCCAAGTCAATCCGAATGCTAACTCCTCTATTCATATCTTCAGTAGGATGAGCAACGTGAGCTTGATGATGATTCGAAAATATTTCAATTAGAGTTTCTGCTTCCTTGTTAGTAATAAATACTTCTGCAATCCTGAATCAGCATTAAATGCATTCTGCCATGCATTTATTATAACATTAATTGCTTTGGTTGACGTCGTCTAACCCATTAATGCTTTCAGCCTTGAGTTTTTTTTGGGCATTGAATGCTAGTGCATGCCAACTAAGCGAGCATTAAATGTTCTAAACAGAAGATTTGATTTTGATCATTGAGAAGATTCTACATTTCGATGGACTCGTTGTTGACTCTTAAAAGGTTGCTTAATTTTCGGAACAGCAGTGAGGTTTGCAGAAACGAGGAATGAAGTATTAATTATGTCCCTTTTTCATTCTGCAATCAACAGTGCTTCATTTAATTATTTGACGAGGTAGATGTTCTTTAATGCTTGAAGCAGTTATGACAAATGAACTATTCAGAATATTTTCGAAAGAACTCTTCAATGCTTCTACCAAACGAATTCTTCAATCTGTCTTGACAAACGAATTCTTAAGCAGTGTTACCAAACGTACTCCTTGAGCGGACGTACTCCTTTGGATGAGGTGTCAAACAAACACTTTTTTGAAAAGCCAGACGTACTCCCACGCCGGATGTGCTCCTTCAGGTTTGTGACCAGACTTACTCAACTATGGAAAATGTACTCTTTTTGTCAAAGCTTATTCAAACACTAGACGAGCTCAACTTGTAACGAGTATTTTAGTGTTGGACGAGCACAGCTTCCCAAGTGTCTTTAAATGGATGATTGTCACAGCAAGAAAATTAACTCTTCAGTAAGTTGCCGGACGTTCTCCACTTATTTGTTTTTCTTTAAACTTCTACATTTTGATAATGCCTTGTAAGGATGTATGTAGTTGTTATTCAGGTAGATAGATGTTCCTGAGTATGAAGTATTCAAAGTATTAGAGCATCTTTATCCAATGATAATAATCCTAGAGTGAAATTGTTGTTTATCAAAATATATAAATTATGAAATCTTTTGAATCTTACAATCTCCCCCTTTTTGATAATGACAATTTCTGTTGAGAAAAAGGTTTAATAATTTTTACTTTGAAGCATTATTCTCAAAATAAGTGCGTTGTTTTCAAAGATAAGTCATCATTTGAAATGATGTGTTATTTTCCTCAAGGTATTTCTTTATCTAGAAAAAGAAACATGAAAGTTCTTGACAATTTTTGCACACGAGAACATTTTTATACCTTAGCATTATTTTTAGCAGACGTGAAAACTTTAGAACTTAACATTATTTTGTGACAGACGAGGACGCTTTATAACTCAACATTTTTAACTCCCCTTGAGAAAAATAATTTAACATGCTATGCTCCCCCTCAACGTGATATGCTCCCCCTAAGCCTGATATATAATTTGTCCAAAGGAGATTTCTAATTTTCTACCCATGATAGATGCTTCTCCTAATTTCTCTATTCTTTTTCTCTAATCATATGCTTCTCCTAATTTTTCTAATGTTTTTCTCTAATCATTCTCCCCCTTTGGCATTATCAAATAGAATAGAGAATCATTCAGTAAAGCAGATAACGAACAAAAGCATAATATGACCGGACTATCAGCACATATATATATATATATATATATATATATATATATATATATATATATATATAATATTGAAATATGCAAAATTTTGTCAAAGTAAATCTGCAATGGAAATTTAAATAGATAGAGTTCAGGGATTGAAAGATGTCTTCAGGTGATCAAAAAGTTTCTTTTGAGTCTCATGTACTAGCCCAAATCTGGCATCCATGTGGCCCTGGATTTCTTTGCGTAAGTCCTCAGTTTGGCCTTTCATTTCTTGCCGCAGTTCCTCAGCTTTCTTATCGGCTGCCGCTTGCATCTCTTCAAATTTCTTTTCCAATAGAGCAATTCTGTCATTGCCGTCTGGCTGCACTGATGTGAAAGCATTTGTGTCGACTCCTTCGAGTACTTGATCATCACGGTCTTCAACTGTTTGTGATTGAGCATCATCCTTAGGAAACGCAACAGAAATGGGCTAAGCAGATGAAATCACTTCAGCCATGTTGTCATCTTGAGGCATGCTGCCTGATAGAGGCTTTTGAAAGGAACTGTGAAGCTCGCCATCGGTTGTACCCATTGAATTTGACTTTGATTCCAACAATTCTTTGGAGATGGTAACAGTGCGTGGCAACTGAATTGTAGGCATGGAAGGTGGTGAAATATGTGGGAATGCAATGAAGTTTGGATAGGGCTGTGGCTTGGGCATTTGAGCTACCAGAATGAGCGACCATGATCCCGATCGAATCACCACGTGATTCACTCTGTGGATCCAATGGTACGGAATGGTTCTTAAATGAACATTGCGGAAGACACACATCTCCAAATTATGATACAAAAAATCTTACCTGGTCCGCTTATCGAATGTGAGTTGAAGATTGTTACAAGCGGGAAGAGCCCATATTCGAGCTTTGACACAGAAGTCGTAGCCAACAAGCTCTACGATTACACTAGGGAAACATATAGCCTTTTCCATAGGAAGTAGTCTTAGTTTCCTCCAACAGATTGACATTATGCAGAGTCGTGGCTTCTTTGGAACATTAACGAGGAAGGTTCTGACCTCTTTTTCCATAGATTTGGTTTGAAGCGATGATTGAGAGGCTTGAGTGATATGGTATGGTCTTGTTATAGACTTTGAAGCAGCCATAGACTTTGATTGAGTGGAAAATCTCATTAAGAGATGGATCCGGATCACATGCAGAATTTGCTTCATCTATACAAATGGAGTCCTCTACTTGTTCAGAACTTGCATCCTGCTCCGGACTAGCCACTTTGATAGTGTTTGGCATCGTCTTGACTACAGCCGAGCTGAGCCCTTTAGTTGCAATCGGACTAAGACATTTTTCTACAGCCGAACGGGCGCAATGATCAGTTACCGGACTTGTAGTGTCAACTGCCATCGGACTTGTGCAGTTTACTTTAGCGGGACTTCCATGTTTAACGTCCATTGGAGGAGCATCATTAGAGATTGCTGCTGAAGATAGTTGATTGAGTGCAGCATTTTTAGGCCACTTTGTTGGTGTTTGAGTGAGTTTGGGTGGTGCAATCATCTCTGGACTTTTCTCCTTATTCTTGTCTGCTTCAGTTTTAGCTGGTTTCGGTGAGTCAATGGGTGTTTTGACAGGAGGGTCGATAGTTGGATCAACTATTTGCTTATACTGTCTGACGTGGGAAATGATGCATTTACCCCATCTTTTTGCATTCTTGGAACAATGAGGTCTCCATTGAGGTGTTGCATAAGGTGTTGGACCTTTAGCGCTTACCACTACGCCAAAAGCAATTGCTGTTAGTGAGGGCGCAACTAAATTCCTTTAAGGCGTAGCAGCCACGCCACGTTTCGAATGCTACACAGCAGGCAGGATGCTGGTCCACCTAGACCCAACAATCCCCCCCAGCACCTGCTAGCGACTCGCTGCAAAGAAATTACTTCCAGGGGATTCGAACACGTGACCATGCTCTGATACCACTTGATGGACCTTTAGCGCTTACCACTACGCTAAAAGAAATTATTGTTAGATTCAAATAATAAAAATGAATTATCATGTTTTGATAATTAACAATTTCGTTATAACTTGATATTCCTGAGGAAGAACTCCTAACTCGTTGAACATCTTTATTTTCAGGGAAAATTATCTTCATAAAGGACTGTATAAACCACAAGGCATTATCAAGTCACTGAAATATGAAAGACAGGAAAATTAAGAAGAAATCGTCCGGGTCCTCACTGAAGAAACAATTGCATACGTTTTCAAGAGGAACTGTCTGAATGCACAGAGAAAGAAATCAAGCAGAGACAGCCCGACGACTTACTAAAGATCAAGCCTACCTAAAAGTAAACAGACATCCTTTGGAATGCACTAAATCAGCTATACTCATTCAACACCAAAGTATACGTGATAAAGCTCAAACAGTCCAGTGATTGAATACGCTTTGACCAATAGGAAGAGTGTCTTGCCAAAGTTGAGTAAGCCTGGTCACAATCCTGAAGAAACATTTCCAGCTTTGAAGTATCTCTAACCTCTATGCAAAAGAAGTTGGGTGACAACCCATTCAAAAGGAGAACTTCAACAGAAGAACAAAAGGAGAGAACGTCCGGCCACTTGCATAGCAAAAACAGTCTGACCTCTAAGAACGTTCGGAACAAGGAGTCCGTCCGCCTATGCAATAAAGTTGACTACCTAACAGCATAATTCTATTGACTACTCACTCAGTGACGAACTTCTGAAAATTCTACAAACACTACGTCTTTTGAAGAATTCATCCATCATAATTACTTTTTGCTGTAAAGATCATCTACCTCATCAGCACATTAAATGAAGCACTGTTGATCACCGAATGAAGAAAAGGACACAATTAATATTTTATTCCTCGGTTCCTCAACTTCTCTGCTTTTCCTCAAATCAAGCTACTTTTGCAGAAATAACGGCGTGAAATTCTGAACACCGTATTTCCTCTACGTTCTAATTCAAATCTTCTGTTCAGAACATTTAATGGTCCTAGGTGGCATGCACTAGGATATAATGTCCAAACAAAATCTCAAGGATGAATATAGTAATGCGCCAGACGATGCCAACAAAAGCAAATTAATGCATGGCAGAACACATTTAATGCTGTACCAGAATTACAGAAGTAGCTGTTGCACACAAGGAAGCAGGAGCACTAACGGATCTATTTTCTCTTCTACGTCAAAGCTCAATGAAGAATTTCTATTGAAGATATAAATAGAGAAGTCAGCTTCCGAAACAACTTGGCGATTTGAACACAACCCATTGCATATCTCTACCAAGTTGCCCAAAGAACCAAGCTTCCATTGCTTTAACTCAAAAAGCCTCAAGTCATCTTATATTGAGTAAAGTCGTCGACATGTGTGAAGAACCCATAGAGTGTTACTCTTATCTTAGTCACATACAAAACAAACAGAGAACCTTAAACTCATATCTTCTCTGTAATCCGCGCTTCATCTTTCTACCCACTCTTACTGAAGAGAATTTTGTAGAAAAACAAAGCCAATTTGTAAAGGGAATCAGGAGTAGTCCTATAGAATACTAGTGAGGAGAAGTCCTGGAGAATACTTGAAAGGAGAAGTCCTTAGAATACTAGGAGAAGTCCTGTACAATACTTGATAGGAGAAGTCCTTCTAATACTGGGAGAAGTCCCTGAGAATACTTGTACTATTTGATGAAATAGTGGAAAATCTTGGTGAAGCCAAGGACTGCATGTAGCCCTGTCGATTATGGGGGTGAACCAGGATAAATACCATGTGTGCTTTAATTTTCTATCTTAAGTTAATTTTCCGCTGCGTGCACACACTCTTATATTCTTTTAAAACTAATAACTGTGTTGAATCTACAAAGAAGTTTCTAAAATCACTCACACAATTCAAACCCCCCCTTTCTTGTGTGTTTCTCGCACTATCCATTGGCATCAGAGCTTAACTGCTTTGAAAGATACTAACATCTTAATAGGTGTAGAGCGAAAAGATCCATGGTTAACAGGTATATTACTCAGTCAAAAACAACCATGATCCAAAGAACACTGAAGGGAGAACAACTTCTCAGAAATCAACTCAAGAAAAGAGTAGAGGATCTCATAGAGAAGCTCCTCACGCGTAAATTGAAACTTGCAGAAGATTCCACACTCATCTGAGATGAGCTAGTTAATGAAAACCATGGTTTTTTGATCCAGCTCATATCTGGCCTCACCAATGCTAAATCTTCTAGCAAACATATGCAATGAACAAGTTCTCTCTCAGAAAAGATATAGAAAAGAGAAGTCATCTTGATTCATGACAAGCTCATGTTGGAACGATCAAATCAGAAGAATGAAGATGAATCAACACATCCTACATTTATGATACTCACTGACTCTCTTGATCTTGAAGCAAACTAAGAAGTCAAGACTGTGGCAAATCAATGACAAATCGTTTGACCACACTACAAACGATAAAGACGAGGTAACATCAAAACCTTTGATTGTTATATATGATGATCTATCTCTATAACTCACACACCTATGATGCTAAATATTGCAAATAAACGAAAGAAGGTATGATAGATTAGAAAATTGCATGCATCTAAGCGTACATTATTTATGCTACTGATACAAACAAGGACAGGTTGAAACACATTATTCAAGCAGGAAACCTGTGCAGATCGAAGTATCTACAGCAAAGTTAAAGAATCTGTCTATAACCATTCTAGGTTAGAGCAACTAAGCTAACCTCGATAATAATCATATAAACTAGTGATACACGTGTGTTAAGCTATGAAGAGAAATGTACTGTCTTGACAATCTATGACATGTATATATGTACATACACATACGCTAGTGATTAAAATTAATTATATCTTGTTTAGAAAAGTAAGTTTCTCAATTATATATATATATATATATATGTGTGTGTGTGTGTATAAAACTAACCAGCTGGACCCAAGAAAATATGGGTACCAAAAGTGTACAATAATTTATGTTGCATAATTTCACAACACAAAGGAACTTCCATTGCCATAATGATCAACAGAAGCTGATCGATCATGGAATCCAAGTGAAATAAATTTCATCCTACAATGTGATGTTAGGAGGATGCTCTCTCCCCAAAAACCTCGGTCACGCCCTCACTAACAAGCATATGCCTTCAGTAAATAATTAAGCACTTAAGATCCAACTTCAATTTTCACTATGACGGAAAGCAAGAAGTAGAAGATCTCTCGGACGAACACACCTTGTTACCATCCGGTCAAGGGATTATGAATATTAAACTATAAAATGTCAGACGGATACCTTTTTAAGTCCTGTTCTGATAATTTCTCAGTTCAAGAAGAACACTATCAGATTCAAACTCACACCTATTGAATTAGTGAAATTATTCCTGTTCGGTAACACTGTTTGCAACTCAAAGCACCACATATCCTGTAGTAGACGGTAATAGCAATCCGACGTTCACCTCAAGGCTCATAACTTATGAGAAATGATCTCACAGGAAGTATCCTCAACTACTTATTTCTGACAAACAATATCACCAGATAGTATACTAATCTTACTTCATATAGATAATTTCTCATCAAATGCTACTAATGAAGCTCTATGGTAAGAACTTTCTATAAGTGTTTGCAGGATAAAGACACAAGTATGTTTGAAGCTCTTTCCAAGCTTACTGATTCATCAAGAAGGACACAAAGCTTACAAATTAAAATGTTTACTGAAAGAATGCTAAGACAACGAAATGACAAAATGTGTGAAGCTAGAAGAACATCAGTGTAGACAATATTTGACTCAGGCAAAGTCTGACACAAAAGGAGAACGGGACAAGCCAATCAAGGAGCGGTCATGGTTCGGTGATGACTCAGCCTCACAATAACTGTCATGTCCAACTGAGAACGTCTGGGAATAACTGAAAGGACACGATTTGACGTCCACATCGCCCACGTTCAGATTATTGGTAAACATCTGTATCGTTTCATATACTAGCTTCCTCAACGCGCATTAAATCTTTCAACTGCCATGACTGCACATTTAAATATTTTCATTTAATGCGCGTGCAGCGCCCATTCTCTCACATCAACTGCAAAACTAATCATTTCACTACGTGAAATGATTAAAACCTTTTGCATTCCATACACACTTAACAAAAGGGCCTGAGAAAAATAAACTTCACACTCACAATTCATTTGCTATCTTCTGAATCTCTTGCTCTTCTCTACCTGCGCTCTTGCTACCACTAATCATTTTCTGCAAAACTCACAAATGGCTCCCAAGAAGCAAATCGCAGCTAAGCCAAAGCTAACCCCTACTCAAGAAGCCGTGGTAGAACAAAGAAAGAAAAACATTGCTACAAATCGTCGTGAACAAGAAAAGAATATAGGAATACAAAAGTTCCCTGACCAAGGAGAAATAGATCTGGTCTCACCCAGATATCTTGAACTTTCACTCTACATATAAGTCAAAGTTGCTGGACAGAACCTAGTGTTGTTCCAAGATTGGAACAATCTCATGGAGATTTCAGAAACCCCTGTTCTTGAACCTCTGGTGAAGGAGTTCTTTGAATGTGTTGTGAAGACAAAGCATCTTTTCATCAAGAGCAGATGCATGAGGGTCTTAACAGATGTTGGCCCTAGAGATATTGTCGTCACTCTTGACGTCAAGGTAATTGAATGGATCATTTACTCACCCAAGTGGGGAACGTCTGCCGTCAAGCCCAACTGCATATGGAAAGAAGACCCAAAGACACACGGAAACTATGTCAACAATCTGGTTGACGAATGTAAGTTTCCACATGCTGTTCTGAGCAAGATCGTAATCCCTAAGGAAGGGGCTCGTGATCTGGTCAACAAATTGTCTCACTAGGCTCTCTACCAAATGTTGAACATGCAGAAGATCAACCTTCCATACTTGATCTTTCATCATATAGTAAACACTCTTGAAAGTCCAGTATCCAACCTTCCTTATGGTGCGCTCATCACTGCTATGATGGGAAAGAAGAAGCACATCGACAAAGAAAAAGAACAAAATGAGTTCATTGAACATGACTACGTCTACCCTACCCCCATCAAGTTTGGGGATGTCAGAAAAATGAGGTTAGACATTGACACCTCCGAAGTTCCCGAGAATTTGCTGACAAATTGGGAAAAGAAACTTCGCAACAATGATCAAACAGAACAAGCCAAGGAGGCAAGCCCATCTCCTCCAAGAACCAGAACCTCTAGAGCAAAGAGGAATTCCACTGCTGTTGCTTCTCCACCTGCAAAACGGTACCAACTTTCTGATTCTGGTAAGGTGACAGAAATAGAGCCTCCGTCCGATCCCGAACAAAAATGAAGACGTCTAGTAAAGGGATACCAAGCAACAACCACCACTACCACCAAACAAAATACACCTTCCTTAGAAGATGACGAATACTTTGCCAATAGCCGCTTTGGTGAAGAATGTTAAGAAGCCTGGTCTGGAGTCTATTCCAGAAAATGCTCAACCATCAACCACACTTGAAAAATATCTTCCACACGTGCCAACTTTGTTTCACGAGTATGTGGAATACATAGTTGATGTTGAGGATGATGGTAACTGTGGTTACAGACGCATCACTCAGTGGCTTGGCAGAAATGAAGATGAATGACCAGAAATCAGAAAAGCGATGCTAGAAGAACTCGCTGCCAGACGATCTTAACACCTGGGCACATTGGAGTCTGAAAAGCATCTTGAGGATGTGCGTAGGGCACTAACACTTGCTCTGGAAAACCTGCTCTCTCTCCCAAGTGGTTCAATGTTCCTGACATGGGACTTCTTTCTCCAACCGCCTTCAAGATGATACTGGTGACTCTGAGTCTTAAGGAATCACGCACTAACCCACCTCTCATGGGTCCAGTCTCTGATCCTCCTCCTCC
The DNA here is from genome assembly GCA_030819835.1 of Acmispon strigosus. NCBI lineage: Eukaryota > Viridiplantae > Streptophyta > Magnoliopsida > Fabales > Fabaceae > Acmispon > Acmispon strigosus. The sequence continues at coordinate 50,458,921 of JAUAMA010000002.1, forward strand.
TCTTGCTGTAATGTGCAACATTGATAACTGCCACTGCGTAAGAGTAAAGTTGAGCACCAAGTCTCCGCTTCCCTATGGTACACCGCAATGGAGGCCTCACTGCTAAAAAGACGCTAAGAAATGGGCAAAGAGTATTGTCCCAAGAATCACGATGTACAGGAAAATCATTGACCCTACTTATGTGCGTCCTACCAGAAACACCAACAAGCCTTCTAACACTGAGTCCGTCCAGACTAGTGATAAAGGTACATAAATGCTGTCTCCACCAAATCCTACTCGTCCCTCAACCTTACAATCTCATAATTCTCTTCCCATTGAAGCACCTTCTACAAGTGAAGTTCGTCCACTGGACGTTAAACATACTAGTCCTACTGAAACAAACACCTTAGAACCAATAAAGGCGAATACAGCAAACCCAAAAGCTGATTATTGCATATGTCCGTCTTTGGAAGAGTGTGCTCATCCAACCACAAGGAAGAAAGTCAGGTTTGCTAGAACAAGGACAAAGTCACGTGCATCCAAGGCCACTAATCCAAAGAAAAGGCAGAGGATTGATGAAAAAAAAACTGTAGATGAAGTCATTCATGGAGTCGATCCAGATCCATCTTTAGATGAGATTCTAGCTAACCAAGAAAAGCCTATGGAAAAAACTTCTTCATCTGAATCCAGACCAGACTGTATCGCTCAAGCGCCTCACTCATCCACTCAGAAGGAATCCATGAAGAAAGAAATCAGAACCTTCCTAGCTAACATTCCAAAGAAGCTCAGACGAAGCATCACGTCACTTTCATTGAAGACTCCCAGGATGCTTCTGACGAAAAATGCTGTATATTTTCCCCGTCTACTTCTAGATCTGATGGGTTATGATTTCTGCATTAAGGCACGTCTTTGATCTCCACCAGCTCATGATGGCATCCAATTCATATTCTCCAGGCGGACCAGGTATGATGTTTTCCACCACAATTGGGAAATGTCTGTGTTCAGACACGTTCATGTAAGCACCATACCATACAATTTGATTCATGGCATAAAAAACGTTGTGATTCTATCTGGATCATGGTCGCTTATTCTGATTGCTAAACTACCCCAACCACAACCGTATCTGTCATTCCCCACAGCCACACAAAGTTCACCATCACACATGCCAACCATAAAGTTTCCTCAAACAAATACAATCTCCAAAGACTTGCTCAACACACCTCCAAATTCCATGGGTACAACTATTGATGCTCCTTAGAACCCTCTTCACGAACATATCTTCACTGATATTCCTGAAGATCCTCTGAGTAATGTGATCTCCACTGCTCAACCAATATCAGTTGCCTTGCCCAAGGACATCTCTCACGAGGAAGCTGAAGTTCCAGCACAAGATGGTGTCAACACCAATACTCTTACCACAGAACAATTCGATGCTCGAACCCAGCTTGTCCTGTTGAAAGAAAAACTTGACGAGGTGCAAGCCATTCATGGCAAAGAAACCAAGGAGCTGTGAGATGAGATGAAGAACCAAAATCAGGAAATCTGAAAGGATATCAAGGAGCAGATGGATGCCCAATTTGGGATGGTGCAATCAACGCTAAATCGAATGTTTGATCATTTGAAGAAGCCCTTCGATCCCTAAACTCTCCTTTTAGTCTTTTATTTGAACAATCTTACTCTTATTTTGCTGTAGTTTTGGCTATATATATACATATCTGATTCAGTTTTACTTATGGTCTTAATTTTTTAATTGCCGTAATTTTCTTTTGATAATGCCAAAGGGGGAGAAGAATAGAGAAAAAGGTTAAAAGAGAACAAGAGTAGAGAAAAAGGTTAAAAGAGAACATAAGGATAAGAATAGAGGATTAATATCGCATTAGAAGAGAATAAAGCAAAAGGGGACAAAGGGGAACAAAAATAGAGAAAATGTAGCACTAATTTAGGGGGAGTAAACTAGAAATATAGAGAAATTGAGTTGAGAATATATGTCAAACTCAGGGGGAGCAAAGGAAACGAGAATTTAAAAATTCAGGAAAATTATTTCTCTTAAGTGAATACCATCGTTGACAAACATAAAAATGATATCGTTTGCAAGTCCTTTCAAGATCGATCATGTTTTTCTAGATAATGAAATATTTTAAGGAAAACAATCTATCTGTAAAATCGTAGCACTCGCTCTAAGAAATTTTTTTTTCTGGTTTAACAAGTAAGAATATATATAAACCTTTTTCTCAAAAGAAATTGTCATTATCAAAAAGGGGGAGATTGTTAGATTCAAATAATTAAAATGAATTATTATGTTTTGATAACTAACAATTTCGTTATAACTTGATATTTCTGAGGAAGAACTCCTAACTCGTTGAACATCTTTATGTCAAGGGAAAATTATCTTCATAAAGGACTGTATAAACCACAAGGCATTATCAAGTCACATAAATATGAAAGACAGGAAAATTAAGAAGAAATCGTCCGGGTCCTCACTGAAGAAACACTTGCATACGTTTTCAAGAGGAACTGTCAGAATGCACAGAGAAAGAAATCAAGCAGAGATAGTCCGACGACTTACTAAAGATCAAGCCTACCTAAAAGTAAACAGACATCCTTTGGAAAGCACTAAAGCAGCTATGCTCTTTCAACACCAAAGTATACGTGATAAAGTTCAAACAGTCTGGTGCTTGAATACGCTTTGACCAAAAGGAAGACTGTCTAGCCAAAGTTGAGTAAGTCTGGTCACAAGCCTGAAGAAACATCTCCGGCTTTGAAGTATCTCTAGCCTCTAAGAAAAAGTAGTTGGGTGACAACCCATTCAAAAGGAGAACTTCAACAGAAGCACAAAAGGAGAGAACGTGCGACCACTTGCATAGAAAAAACAATCTGACTGCTGAGAACGTTCGGCACAAGGAGTCTGTCCGCCTATACAATACAGTTGACTACTCACTCAGTGACAAACTTCTGAAAATTCTGCAAAGACTACGTCTGCCATGTCATGATGAAGAATTTGTCTGTCTAAAGCACTGAAGTGCTCAAGAGACATAAATGCATGAAATCTTGTTTGCTATGAGATTATGAAGAATCAGTTTGGCAGAAGCATTGGAGAAATTGTTCGGCAAAATTGTTTGAAGAATTCATCTATCATAATTTCTTTTTGCTTTAAAGATCATCTACCTCGTCATCATATTAAATGAAGCGTTGTTGATCGCCGAATGAAGAAAAGGACACAATTAATATTTTATTCCTCGGTTCCTCAACTTCTTTGCTTTTCCTCAAATCAAGCTACTTTTGTGAAATCAACGGCGTGAAAATCTGAACATCGTATCTCCTCAACGTTCCAATTCAAATCTTCTGTTCAGAACATTTAATGATCCTTAGCTGGCATGCACTGGGATATAATGTCCAAACAAAAGCTCAAGGCTGAATACAATAACGCGCCAGATGATGTCAACAAAAGAAAATTTATGCATGACAGAACACATTTAATGTTGTACCAGAATTACAGAAGTAGTTGTTACTCACCCAATGACTATCATTGGCGTTACCCAATACGACAATGATTGGAGGAAGCTGGGCCAAGAAGAGGAAGGTAAGTGCATGATTCCCTTTCACCTAGGGTTACAAGAATGATGTTGAATGTTGTAGCGACGAGCAAGCCCATATCAGGGACTGTGAACCATTTTGGAGAAAGAGCTGGTTCTCTAGGAGCGAGTCTCAACACCATAGCGAGAGTCTCATAATGATCATCAGACCATATTGTACCTCTGTGGAAGGTCCATATGGTTGTGAGCTCATCATGCATTCTTCTTCTTATTTCTGGCCAAACATGTTTACCTATCTACTTTGCTATGCATTGATAACCGCAGTTACCATCATCTTGCACATCTATAATCTCCTTAACATAATCGTGGAATAAAGATGGCAAGTTCTCTAAATATTGTACATAAGTAGCTGATGGTTGAGCTTCTTCCAAGAAGGGCTCCAGGACTGTCTTCTTGTCACTTCGCATAAGATTTGCTATAGGCATAGCATCTTCCGGATCGATAGGTGAAGAATTTGTTTGTTTAGTAGTAGTGAAAGAAGTTATCTTTTGATGTGCTTTTACCAAACATCTTCGTTTGGGCTGGGGAGCGGACAGTGTCGCTTCGGCAATCTGAGCGGATGAAAACGCCTTTTAGGGTGCAGATGAGATATGGAATGTTGGTCTTTTGATGATTCACCATTTGATAGAGAGCCCCGTGTGAAAGTTTGTTGACTAAATCACGAGCTCCTTCCTTCGGAATCACTACTTTTCTTAGTACAGCGTGGGGAAATACACATTCGTCAATTAGGTTTTTGACAGTGGCACCGATTCCTTTTGCTTTTGGATCTTCTTTCGAGATGCAGTTGGGGTTGGCACCTATTTTTAAAGATATTAGAGCATTTTTTAAAGGTGCGATCGCTGTCAAATGACTGGAAACATCTCAAGAAGAAATGAGATGCCCCAAAAAATGATTTTGGAAGTTGAGCTTTTTGATGTTTGGGGCATTGATTTTATGGGACCCTTCCCTCCTTCTTTTGGTTTCCAGTATATTCTTGTGGCTCTGGATTATGTATCAAAATGGGTTGAAGCATCGGCTCTTTCCACAAATGATGCTAAAGTGGTCTTAGACATTTTAAAGAAAAAGATTTTTACTAGGTTTAGGGTGCCAAGGGCAATTATTAGTGATGGGGGAAAGCATTTTTGTGACAAAGCTTTTGAAACCCTTTTGAAAAAGTATGGTGTTCACCATAAAATTGCTACCCCCTATCACCCCCAAACTAGTGGCCAAGTGGAAGTTTCCAATAGAGAGCCACGTCAGCCCATCTGTCCGATTTTTAACAGCAGACTGACGGAAGGCAAACGCTGCTCTTCTGAAATTCAAAGAGGGTATAAACCATGTCAAATATACTTGAGGGATGCGTTTTGCAAAAGTGTGAAACATCAGGGACTAAAACTGCTTTTTAGCCTAAATTTAATTAACAAAAACTTATAATTTTAAAAGTGTAAAAAAAAAAACTAACATTTATTTAATTTTATATATTTTAATATTACTACGTAGAAACTTATTATGAATATATATGGTTCATGGGCTCTAAATTGGTATGTTGTGTAGATTAATCAGCAATGATTGCGTTTGTGTACTTTTTTTTCTAGTATTCTCACTATATTGGGTGTCATCCTTGCTTGTAAATGAATTACTTGAGAGAATCGTTCTCATGCTATAAGAGTTATAAATAAATTTTATTTAGCCAAAAAAAATTACTTAGTATTGAAAACATCGGATAGTGTTAATTATTATTCAATAATTTTAAAAATAATTTTAAAAATAATTTTCAATATAATTTACATACATCATTTATAATAATAAAGTAAGTAATATTAATTTTTTTTTCATTCAAACGCTTTAAATACAATTAATGATTTTTCATTATTAAGTAAATTTATTATTAAATTAAGAACTCCTTATATTTTTTTTGAAGTTTCCTTATATATACTTACAAAATTTAATTAATAAAATTTTCTCCATATCCATTGACCTATAAATTAATGTATTAGTAAAATTTAGTTTAGAAATGATTAGGTTGCGTAGTGGTTCACCTCTTCATCTCTTAAGTAAGTAGTTATGAATTTGATCCCAACTCTTGTGAATATGCAAAACTCATAGGTCAGCCTCCTCCTACGTAGCGCACTAACTGTGAGGTGAGAGATTTATCTCACGTCTAAAAAAAATTAAAATTCAATTTAAAAAGTAGAAAGTATCATTTGACAACGCTACCTTATTAATACTTTATTTGGAAACCTTAAATATAACTTATAATATTTTTTATCATTATATGTATTAAACAAAACCTATTAATATATAATATAAAATTATTTTCTCTTTTTATATTAGTCAAATTTACTCTGAAAAAATCAATGGCAAAATTATTTAATTACTACTTCTGTAAATATTTTTATATTTAATGATTTTTATATTATTAAATATATTAATTATTAAAAAAAATATCACAAAAATATTTACAAATATAAATAATTAACTCATATATAAATATGTAATAATAATAAGGATAATAATAATAAAGAAGATGTTATTGCAGCCTTAAATGTAATTTAGTATTTCAACAATTTATTGCACTGCAATCTAATTTTTTGTATGCATATTTTTAGTACAAATGCACATTATTTCCTAAATATGAAATTAGAATTGTCCAATCAGTTCCAAATTATTCCGCTCTTGGGTTTCACCCATTTCTAGCAATACTTTCTCTCCTCTCTCACAACCACCCGTTTCAAGTGACATTTTCCTGGAATTTTTATGGATTTAGTCCACCACTCACTATTTGTATTCATGAATCTCTCTCACATCTGCTACGAGAAAGAAGGACAGGGTAAGAGATCTAAGATGGAGAGGTTTATTATACGTTCCTATTTCTGCTTCAAATGTATTTCCACTTCCTATTTGCCTATAAGTGTTCTAGAACCTCTGCCCTAGGATTTGTAAGAAAATCTGCAGCCCCAATTTATTCGCAACGACAGCATTTTTGGATTCTAGGATTTCATCCATGAAGGAGACGATCATCAGTAGCTGGCACATGGTTCTCAATTCCATCTGTTATTCTGCGGGCTTTGATTCCAAGCAGTGGTTGTTTAAGGGATTCAATTTCGAGTGGTGGTGGGTTGAGGACTTCGATTCCCAGTAGTGTGAGGAAGACGATCCAGAACATCAAGGAGACCACGGGTAATCACAGGAAGGATGAGATTTATGCAATTCTCAAGTAGTGTTTCATGGATACCAACGAGACTGCACAGAAGCTCCTCCTTCAAGGTAAAATCATTTCCTTATGTTTCTTTGGTGTCATGTTATTTCAATCTTGATGCTCAAATCTTTGTTTTATCTGTCAGATACATGTTTATAATTTTATTGTTGTTCATTTTTCAGCTACTAGTCTTGAAGATTCTATGAAGCAGTGTAAACCATTGTTCCTCGAAAGTTAACAATTTTTCACAGCAACGCGCTACTGAGAACATATGAGAGTAATTATATAAGTGATTCTCAATATACTCAGAAGAAAGAGGTATAACACCGGAACCTTTTCAACACTATTGAGCATCATTTGAACCTTTTCAAGTTTATTCTACACTAGCGTTGAAAAGGTTCTGGTGTTGTAGCTCTTGCTTAGAATATATTGAGCCTCATTTGTGAAATTGCACTCATATGTTTTCAATAACAAGTTACTGTGAAAAATTCTTAACTTTCAAGAAACAAAGATTTAAATTGCTTCATAGTATCTTTAAGACTGTTAGTTGAAAATGAAAAAAATATAAACATGTATCTGACCGAAAAAATAAAGACTTCAACATCAAGATCAAAATAACTCGGTTGCAAAGAAACATAAGGAAATGATGATGCTCAGAATAAGGAGCTTAAGTGTAGTCTTGTTGGTATCCAAGAAACACTTGTTGAGAATTGCATAAATCTCATCCTCCCTGTGATTACCCGTGATTTCCTTGATGTTCTAGATGGTCTTCTTCACACTACTCGGAATCGAAGCCCTCTACCCACCACCACTCTGAATTGAAGTTGTTAACCCACCACCGCTTGGAATCGATACCCTCAAAATTAAAGATGGAATTTAGAAGCATGGTGCCTGCTGCTGATGCTCCTCTCCTTCATGGATGAAACCCTAGAATCCAAAATTCCAGCATTTGCGAAGAAATTGGGATAACAGAGCAATTTACAAATCCCGGGGCAGAGCTTCTACAACACTGACAGGCAAATAGGAAACAATAACACATTAGAAGAAGAAATTGGAATGTAAAATAAACCTCTCCATCCCGGGTCTCTTACCTTCTCCATCTCCTTCACATCAGATCTGTGAGAGATGCTTGAATGTAAATTGTAAGTGGTGGACTAAGTCCATTAAAAATCCAGAAAAATCAACAAATTGTCCTTGACCAGAGAAACCTTAAACGCCTCGGAAGGACCCATATCTTCTGCAATAACCTGAGCCTTATATATAAATTTTTTGTGTGATCTTTATTTAAATAAAAATATATTTAATAATATAAACAATCATTAAATATAAAAAATAATTACAAAATTAGTAATTTATTAATTTTGGCATTGATGTTTTCAAAGTAAATTTGACTATTAAATATAGAGAAAACAATTTTATATTATATATATTAGTATGTTTAGTTTAATACATATAATGATAAAAAAATCATAAATTATATTTAAGGTTTTCAAATAAAATATTAATTAGTAATTGTTTTCATCGATACATTTTAAAGTGGATTTAATTTTTTTCGGTGTTAACCGTGAATCCCCACAGTCGATGATCGTGATATAAATCTCTCGCCGCACTATCAGCGCACTAAGTGGTAAGAGCCTGACTTATGAGTTTTTTTTCATTTGCAAGAGTAGAGATTTAAACCCCCAACCTCTTGCTTAAGAGATGAAGTGGTGAACTAATTCGCCTCGAACTGGTTCTAAAATGAATTTTCTAATACATTATTATATAAATTGATGGATATGGAGAAAAATTTATTAGTTAAATTTTGTAAATATAAAGAAGGAAACTTCAAAAAAATATGTAAGGCGGTTTATCTTAAGTGTACGGTTGATTATCGCGTAATATTAAAGATGTCGAATCCCACAGGGATAGGTGTCTTATTATTAACTTGTTGGTTTTTATAACAAGAGCATGAAAAAGCATAAATAAATTAGATAAAAGATGATGATGAGATTTAAGTACTTGGGTTGAATTACATAGCTTATAAATTATGCTAGAAAACTCCTACTTAATTTCTGAATTTTAGAACCAAGTTCATGATGCTATAGCCTAATGTTTCTACAAATTATTTCCTTACAAATGTAGAACTTTCTTCCTAATTACTAAATTCAATTCCTTGCAATTCAGAAAAAACCAAGAAGAAGATGAAGAAAGAATTCAGGCCAACATAAAGTTAAGTCTATCCTAATTCCTTAGTGATATATCATATAGCTTCTTTTAAATCCTATTTCCCTTACTACTTACAAATTTCCATTGTTATAAGCAATAAGCAAAAACTCTTATGCGCATTAAGATGAAATGAAGAACAAGGAAATAAAACATGAACTGGAAATATTATTCAGAAGAGTAGAAGAGAACTAAAACATAAATTACAAACTAAAACAACCCAAGATACTTAAAGAACTTAGCCAAGCATGGCTAATAGAGGCATTGGATTACCCTGGACTAGGAGCTCAAGAATGACTTCCCACAATTCCTAGGAACAATGCTTTTAAGGGAGAAAGAAGAATACTTGTTGTATTCTTAATAGGTGTAATGGTGTGTTTAACAAGTGAAGCAAAGGGCCCTATTTATTGTAAAAATCTGACCTCCAGCGCTTGGGCGCTAGGATCCCAAGGCTTGGGCGTTGGGTGCAATTAAATTCCCACGTTGCAGATATAGGCCCAGCGCTTGAGCGCTGGCTTCCAACACTTGAGCTCTGGGTGCACTTTCCTACTCAGATCCTAGTCATAGTCCCAACGCTGGAGCGTTGGGCTTCCAACGCTGGAGCGTTGGGTCATCTGCTGGTTCATCTTCAAGCTTTGCCCTTCTTCATGGTAGTGGGTTTTTAATGTCTTCAATGGCCTCCACTCAGCCCTTAATCATTTCTGAAACCTCCTTCCCACTACCATCAATTCTTCAACCTTATTTTCCATGTGCTATATTAGAGAGTGTTGGTTCATATTCTTCTTTTTCACTTTTGATCCTCTCTTTGCTAGCACTTCATTTCTGGCCCTTCAAATCCTTGAAGCTTCACTTTTCATCCTCCACTCTAGAACTTTTACACTTTAGTCCTTCCTTTCCTGAAACTTACAAATTGGTCCCTGGACAAAAATGATAATTATACCAGCTTTCCTAAAAATATAAAAATAACTATAAAAATTCCTAAAAATATAAAATAAGTTTAAAAACCAAATAAAAGCTAATCTATATGAAAAATGCAGAATAAATATAAAATCTACATAAAAAGAATAAAAATCCTATGAGACTCAAAAATAACAAAATAAAAAGACTAAAAAGACCCTAAAATTATCATTCAAAATCCAGTTATCAGCAGTCAGAAAAATCTATAAATAAACTACTTTGTTTCTTATGTAAATACACTTGGATACCATAAGATACTTTGTACTACTCTTGTTCTGAGCATTGCCTTAGGCGTGGGAAGCCAATTCTTGAGATCTCAATTCAGGTTCTTATTATGTTTCCCTTAGCCATGCTTGGCTAAGTTTTCTAGTATCTTGGGTTGTAGAGAATATGCTTTTTAACTATGTTTTAGGTTTCGTTTATATTTGAATAAAGGTTCATGTTTTGAGTTTCTATTCCATGCTTATTATTAGTCTAGCTGTACACAAGTGTTTATGCTCAATTCATATGAAATGGTAGTTGTTAGGAATTGAGGGAAATGGGAATAGAACGAACAATTGCATGCCACTTAGGTATAAGGTTAAAGATTGTTAGTGTTGGCCTGAACTCAGAAATTAATCTTCAATTGGATTAACTATTCACTAAGGCATTAGGCTTTGTAATTGAATTGGAAGTTCTTCTTGCTTGAGGAATTAACAAGTAGAAACCCTAGGCTAAATCACCTAAGAACATGTGCTGAAATTCATATATGGAATTGATTTTGATAGCTTAAGTTAGAAGTAGTGAAACTCAACCCAAGCGCTTATTTTATCAAATATTTATCTTGTTCTTTTTGTTGTTCATTTGTTCCTAAAAACAACCAATAATTAAAACCTTTTTTATGCTTTTCTTTTTAAGCTATGAACAATTGATTTGGGGTCCTGTAATTAAACCTATCCCTGTGGGTTCGACATCATCTATATTACATGATATCCTCCGTACAATTGCGGATTGGCTACCAGGTATGATACAATCTTAAAGGAAACAAGACTCAAAATGGTCAAAGTCAAAAAAAATCGTAAAACAGAGTAGAATAGAGTATGCTCTAACGCTCTTGCATTGGCCACTCGTCTAGTGTACAAAATTCTGGCAGAATCCCAGCGCCAATGCGTTGGAACCCAGCGCTCATGCGCCAGTTCTCGGCTTGAGAGCCCAGAAACAAAGTTTTTCACGTAAAAATCGTTTTAAGCTCAATTCTTCAAAACCCAAACATTCTCATGGATAAATCTTATTGTAAAATTGATTAAAGACAGTTTCTCTTCATAATTCAAAGGATTTTACAGAAACACGGAATATAACAAAGCTCTAACATAAGAACTGGAAAATAAACCAACCTTGTATGGTTCAAATGATTAAGAGAATTGAAACATTAGCTTTGTCCTTCAACGAACATGAAGAACTCGAACACGAAGAATATGAACTGGTATTACTTCAACACCAAGTATTTCCATAGAGTGTAGAGAATTTAGGTTTCTTCGAAGGAATGAAAGATTTAGAAGGATACTGAAGATTAATGCACTGCTACAAGCTCTTTATTTATAGAGTGAGGAAACCGACTTAAAAAAGGTTTAAATATTTTGAGTCAACAAAAACGGCAGTTTATCATTCCCAAGGACATCTGACACTTATCTCATAGGGTCAACAATAGCAGCTGAATAGACCAGACAATACAAAAACTAACCGACTTAACCAGTCACTAAGACTAGTCTAACTAAGACAATCTCCTACTAAGACGGTCTCCAACTACGACAATCTCCAACTAAGACGATCTCCAACTAAGACGATCTCCATGCCACCAAGGCGATCATCTCCTCCTCTTCAAAACTTTACTATTTCAGCCCAAGACTTAAAAGAAACATAATTCAACACATGAATCACACATTTTAACATGGACAAAATCCAATATATCAATGAAGACAAACTCGAATTACTGAATAATTCAAAAAATTATAATCATTATACTTTGAAAGATTCAAACTATAATTACAAGAATTACAGGGACTAAGACGAAATTACATAAAATTGAGGGTCTAACGATACCACCCCCTTTAAAAGAGTTTCGTCCCCAAAACTATAAGTCAAGAAATAAAGCGGTTTGTTGTTCTCTCATCTTCCACTCCAATTCCCACATAGCGTCTCCCGTCGTCTAGTTCCAAATCACCTTGACAAGCGGAATCTGCTTGTTCTTCAACTACTTGTGTTACTCTAGATAGCAACCTGAGAGGGGGGGTGAATCAGGTTTACCCGTTTTTTTCCTTGATACCTTCTTACTTTCAAGATGAATGTAAATGCAAACGATTGCAACAGAAATGAGCGTTGCTTGAAAGTAAAGATGAAGGGTAGAAGAATTCACACACAGAAATTTATCCTGGTTCACCTTCTATCCACCGAAGGCTACGTCCAGTCCCTCAAGAAAATCCGTTGAGGATTTTTCCACTATTGATAAAAATCTCTTACAAGTTCTTACACCAAGTACCTTATAAGAACTTCTATCAATCATCTGTGAAAGTATACCACTTTCAACAGACCCTGAAAGCACACCACTTTCAGTTCCTGAAGGCAAACCACCTTCAGACCTTGAAGGCTAGACCACCTTCAATCAACACCCTGAAAGTACACCACTTCCAGTAACAACAACCCTTCACCGAGATCCACGGTGAATACTCAATCTACCAGAAAGAGATGAAGAAGAGTTTACAATTTTGGCTGTATCAATCCTTTAACATACAAGTGGATTGATCATGAGAATTATGCTTTAAGGCTCTTAAGCATAATAAGATTCTGAGTTCCTCAAGATATGAACAACTAGAGTGTTCTCTTAACAATGAAGATCATGAACTCAGAATTTAGGCTCTTTGAAAGTTTAAGTATCAAAAGACTTAATCAATGAACTATTTTAGCAATGCTTTGGCCTAATGATGTATTCTCATGTGTTGTTGTGTTCTGGACTCAAATGGACTTTATATAGGCAAGAGGAAACGTCCTTGAACCAATGCAACCCTTCCCAAAAGGTTTGACTCACAATGGTTCATGAAAAGATGCAACTTTTCGTGTGTGTAATCGATTACACTAAAAACCGTTGCAGTTTGAATTTCAAATTCAAACATGTAATCGACTACAAGCAATAAGTAATTGATTACTTGCCTAGGTGTAATCGATTACCAAAAAGCTGAAATCGATTACACTCAAGTCCAATATCCAGAAACTTGAACTTTTAAGATCGGCTTGAGTTTTTCTACTTCTTTTAACTTATGAAAACATTAAACTTGATTAGCTTAGATGTTTTAAGGAGCCTTTATGCTTTGAGAAGCCTTTAGAAGCACAACTCACTTAAACTAAGACTTCTAGGTAAATGTTGAACTATATAGCACTGTTTCCTCTAAGTCTTCTTTTCTTCTTTTTGTTGATGAGTTTGTCGTCATCAAAACCTCAGCCAGGGTCAGGAGCAAGACCTTCTTCACAATCTCCCCATTTTTGATGATGGAAAACACATTCTTTGAACCTTGAAACTCAGAAATGCTTCTTTGTTGAAAACTCCCCCTGTTTGATGTAATCCAATATATCTCCCCCTTTCTGATTCACTTGTTGAATTCCTGCATATTGTCTTTAAAGAGCACAGAACCTTTCTCCCCCTTTTGACTTCATCAAAAAGAATAAAAGGCTAGAAACAGGCATACAACCATACAAGTGTATATTCAACTAAAGCATATGAGTTGGGGGTAAAGACGTAAAAGTGTGATAAACAATACTATATATATATAGACACAAATGTAGAAGTTACATATGGCATATAGATTACAAACATAAGTAGTAGGGTTTATATTACAACTAAGGAGAAAGCCTATTAGTAGATATAGAGAAAGCCTATTAGTAGATATAGTACTATACTGGACAGAGTTTGTCGGGATTTATACATGACTGGAATCCTCAGACATCTCAGAGGGGTCAAGTTCCTTGAGACTCTCAATTTCTTTACGCATAAAGGAGCGCACTGATTCTATTCGATTCTCCACAAGCAGGAATCGAGAGCGAATAGTATCCTCCAGTTGACTTAATCTTTGAGAGAGATGAAGCGTCAAGATGTCCATGCGTTCAAGGATGACCTTAGTTTCCTGAGAAAAGTTAGAAGGTATAGTATAAATGGAGATAATCCAGCAGATGCAGCATTGGTTTGGATGTCTATGCGGTACCGATGATGCACATAAGGATCATTAAAAGAATCCCTTCGAGGTGTATTGACAGGAGATGAGACATTTGAAGGATGAGGAAGAGACCTCATGGTTAGTGCAAGATCAAGAATGAAGGCAGAAGATATATGTGGATATGATGTAGGTATGGCGAGAGATCAAGAGGCTTATGCCGAATTTATAGAAAAAAAAGTATGAGTAATCGATTATGGCAGTTAATTAATTGATTACAGGATGTTTTGAATTTTAAATAAATAAAAAGAGGGAATTTTGAAAAACTGGCAGTTTTCGATGATGTAATCGATTACAGAAGTTGAGGTGATCGATTACCTTAAGCATCTAATGAGGCACGAGGACTGAAAACAGGGTTAATCGATTACAAGGTGTATGGTAATCGATTACTAAGACAGTTTATAGGTTCTAAACTATAAATTCCTATGTAATACATTACTAGAAGAATAAATCAAGTATTTAAGAGTAAAAACTCACATAAGATATAATTTTAAACATATAAGAAACTTAGATACAAGCAATCATAAATTTAAATTGTAAAATAAGCATGTAAGCATATAAGTCCACACAAAAATCATGCAAATAATTAAAACATATAAACACATTCTTAGATAAATATCTACTTAAATATCATGTTCATCTAATATACTTAATTCTCTTCTAATCTTAAAGAATGAATCTATAGGAAGAGGTTTAGTAAAAATATCAGCTAATTGGTTGTGTGTATCTACGAAGGAAATCTCAATATCCTTTCTCATGACGTGATCTCGAAGAAAATGATGTCTTATATCAATATGCTTAGTTCGAGAGTGCATGATGGGGTTTTTAGTGAGATTAATGGCACTTGTGTTGTCACA
Organism: Acmispon strigosus; assembly: GCA_030819835.1. Taxonomy (NCBI): domain Eukaryota; kingdom Viridiplantae; phylum Streptophyta; class Magnoliopsida; order Fabales; family Fabaceae; genus Acmispon; species Acmispon strigosus. Next base: position 50,473,928 of record JAUAMA010000002.1, read on the forward strand.
TTTGATTGGGATGCAGCCCAGCTCTAAGCCATAATCTTTGAGTTGTTGTTTGAGCCATAGTGTTTGTGCACAACAACTTCCCGCAGCATTGTATTCTGCTTTAGCAGTACTTAGAGCAACACATGCTTGTTTCTTATAGGACCAAGAAACAAGAGCATTTCCCAACAAGTGACAAGTACCACTTGTAATTTTTCTTTCAGTTTTACATCCAGCATAATCTGAATCTGAATATCCAATCAAATCACAAACACTCCCTTTGGGATACCACAGACTAACATTTGTAGTTCCTTTTAGATATTTGAAAATCCTTTTAACTGAACTCAAATGTGATTCCCTAGGAGATGCTTGATATCTAGCACATAAACACACACTAAACATGATATCAGGTCTACTTGCAGTTAAATATAGAAGAGATCCGATCATACCTTTGTATTTGGTAATGTCTACATGAACACCGAACTCATCTTGATCTAGATATATCTTAGAACCCATTGGTGTGGCTATGGCTTTGCAATCATTCAAATCATATTTCTTTAAAAGTTCCTTGCGAAACTTTGATTGGTTGATGAATATCCCATCATGTGATTGCTGAATTTGCAATCCTAGAAAGAAATTTAACTGTCCCATCATAGACATCTCAAATTCTTCTTGCATCATGTTAGAGAAATCCTTACATAGAGATTCGTTAGTTGCACCAAAAATAATATCATCTACATATATTTGAACTAATAAAGTATTACCTTTGGTTCTCTTGACAAACAAGGTTGTGTCAGCCTTACCCTTTTGAAATCCTTTTTCACAAAGGAATGTGCTTAATCTGTCATACCATGCACGAGGGGCTTGTTTAAGACCATAGAGTTCCTTCTTTAACCTGAAGACATGTGAAGGGTACTTGGGATCTTCAAATCCTAGAGGTTGCTTCACATAAACTTATTCTTGAATGAATCCATTCAGGAAAGCACTTTTAACATCCATTTGATATAATGGAAAGTTCAAAGAACAGGCATATGCCAACAAAAGTCTTATGGCTTCCAACCTTGCTACTGGTGCATAGGTTTCATCAAAATCAATGCCTTCTTCTTGATTATATCCTTGTGCAACCAACCTTGCTTTGTTCCTGATAATAATACCATTTTCATCTAGTTTATTTCTGAATACCTACTTTGTTCCAATGACATGCTTGTCAGTGGGTTTAGGAACAAGTTCCCAAACTTGATTCCTTTCAAATTGGTTTAGTTCTTCCTGCATTGCCACAATCCAATACTCATCTTCAAGAGCATCATTCACTTTTGAGGGTTCTATTTGAGAGATAAAGGCCATGTTTAATACTGAATCATTTAAGCGTAGCCTTGTAGAAACACCTCTTGAAATATCACCAATGATATTATCAACGGGATGATCCCTGTGGGTTCTCCATTACTTTGGTAGTTGATAAGAGTTGTCTTGAATATGCTCTTCTTGTACTGAATCTTGATCCTTTTACTTTAGGGAGTCTTCGATGATAATGCTATCTTCTTCATCATTATCTGGAAGATTGACTGTATCTTCTTTTGAAGAGTTAGACTCATCAAAGGAAACATGTATGGATTCTTCCATAGATAGAGTTTTCTTGTTAAAGACTCTATATGCTTTGCTTTTTAGGGAATAACCAAGGAATATACCTTCATCAGATTTTTCATCAAACTTACCAAGGGTTTCCTTTCCATTGTTCAAGACAAAGCATTTTGATCCAAAATCATGTAGATGAGAAATATTTGGTTTCCTTCCTTTGTAGAGTTCATAGGGTGTTTTCTTCAGAATAGGTCTAATAAGAACTCTATTGGAAACGTAGCAAGCAGTACTTACAGCATAAACCCAGAAGTATTTTGGAAGATTAGATTCACTTAGCATGGTTCTTGCTAGTTCCTCAAGTATTCTGTTCTTCCTTTCTACAACACCATTTTGTTGTGGTGTTCTTGAAGCAGAGAAGTTATGTGATATTCCATTCTCATCACATAATTCTTGAAATTGATGATTCTGAAATTCTCCACCATGATCACTTCTAATAGAAGAGATCTTTAAAGCCTTTTCATTTTGAACTAGCCTTGCATATCTTTTGAATGCGTTGAAGGCTTCATTCTTATGAGGCAAGAATAATGTCCAGGTAAATCTAGAGAAATCATCAACAATAACAAGAGCATAAAGATTACCTCCAAAGCTCTTAGTTCTTGATGGTCCGAACAAATCCATATGTAGTAATTGGAAAGGTCTTGTAGTTGAGACTATATTGTTTGGCTTGAAAGATGTTCTGGTTTTCTTCCCCTTTGGACATGCATCACAAAGCCTGTCTTTCTCGAATCTTATCTTCGGAAGTCCAATAACTAGATCATGCTTGACTAGTTTAATTAAATGATCTATGTGTATATGAGCCAGTCTTCTATGCCAAAGCCATGAATCACTATTGTTCTTGGCCAGAAGACATCTGACATTTTGTGGAATTTCATCCAAGGATATCATGAAGACCTTATTGACTTTATATCCGGAAAACTTGATTTCTTTAGTTTTCACATCCTTTACTACACAGATATCATTAATGAAACCAACTTTCAAACCTTTGTCACAAAGTTGACTGATACTTAGAAGATTGTGCATCAAACCATCAACATATAGAACTTTGTCGATGACTGTTTGAGGGGGTGTGCCTATTCTTCCAATACCAAGTATCTTTCCTTTTTGATTGTTTCCATATGTGACAAATCCCTTTTCTCTAGGTATAAGTAATGAGAACTTTGTTTTGTCTCCTGTCATGTGTGATGAGCAGCCACTATCAAGATACCATAAATCCTTTGCTGCTTTCATGCACACCTACATGACAAAGTTCAGACATGGGGATTAGGAACCCAATATGCTTTGGGTCCTTCTAAGTTAGTGTTCTTCCTAACCCATATATATTCCCTATTTGGTACTCCAACATTCTTGTAATAACATCTACTAGGGGTATGTCCTATTTTGTTACAATAAGTACATGAATATTGGTTGTAACTAGATGTTTTCCTAGGAGAAGGATTTATCTTCTAAGGAGGTCTATGATAGTTACTTTTCCTATTGTTCATACTCCTAAAAGAATTAGTCTTAGTATTTTCAGAAGATCCTTCTACTTTGTTTGGTTTTACAAACACAGTTTTCTTAACTTCTTTTGTCTTTGGATGAGATGTAAATCCTAGTCCAGACTTATTGTTTGAATGCCTTTGCATACTTAGAATATCATCTAACTTTTGTTTACCTGTATTGAAGTTATGAACCCTTTGTTGAAGATTATCTATCTTTTCTTCTAGAGAACTACACTTAGTGCATTTATGTCTAATTCCTCTTGTAGATTTCTACACTTATTTTCTAAAGATGATATTAAATCATTTTGCTTAGTGCTAATCTTAGAAATTTTTTGACATAATTTAAACACATTCTCTATAGTATATTTTAAATCATGAAAAGAAATAGAATTATCACTAACCTGGATGTCTTCAGCATCTGAATCATGTGAAGCCATTAATGCAACTTGTGCTTCTTCTTTGTCAGAATCTGATGATGAACTTACTTCATTTTCATCCCAAGCCAAGTATGCTTTTCGTGTGGGTTGATCCTTCTTTTCAAATTTGTCCTTCAAACCATGTTTCTTCTTTTGAAGATTTGGACATTCTAACTTGATGTGTCCAGGTTTACCACATTCGAAGCATGTGATCTGTTGAGAAGAGGAGGACTCATTATTCCTTTGGAAAGGTCTGTTATTGTTAAATTTCATACCTTTTCTTTTGAGAAACTTTCCAAAGTTCTTCACTAGAAGATTCACATTTTCATTTTCTTCTTCTTCAGAATCTGCATCATAATCATCTTTGATGCTTTCTTTTTCCTTTAGGAAAATGGATCAATATTTCTTCTCATGTTGTTCATGTTCCTCCAAATGATTCAATTCCAACTCGTGTTCTTGGAGTTTTCCAAAGGGAGTTGCAAGATTCATATTTGACAAACTCTTCTTTTCTGAAATAGCCATAACCTTTGGTTGCCATGATCTTGTGAGTGATCTTAGAACTTTCATGTTCAATTCACTGTTTGAAAACTGTTTACCAAGAGCAATCAAATGGTTAATCAAATGAGTGAATCGTTTTTGCATATCCAATACCTTTTCTCCTGGAAGCATTCTGAACATTTCATATTCTTAAGATAGAGTATTGATTTTTGATCTCTTGACTTCATTTGTTCCTTCATGAGTCACCATCAAGGTATCCCATATGTCTTTCGATGTTGTACATGTTGATCCTCTGAAAGACGCATCCATGCCAAGGGCAGATGTAAGAATATTCATTCCTTTGAGATCATATTGAACCTTCTTCTTTTCTTCTTCATTCCAAGTGTTTTCTGGTTTTGGTTGTCTACTGTCTCCCACATCATTCATAGGTACAAACGGACCTTCTTCAATGGCTTTCCATATTTCACCGTCTAATGACTTTATAAAGATTTTCATCTTGATCTTCCAGAAGTCATAGTGGTCTCCATTGAAGTATGGTGGTCTGTTTATGTTGAATCCTTCCCTGGTTCCATGATTGGAAGAGGATGCCATATTTTCCCGGATCTTAGGAGCAACTTACCTAAACTTACGCTCTGATACCAATTGTTACTCTTGATAGCAACCTGAGGGGGGGGGGTGAATAAGGTTTACCCGTTTTTCGCCTTGATACCTTCTTACTTTCAAGATGAATGAAAATTCAAACGATTGCAGCGGAAATAAGCGTTGCTTGAAAGTAAAGATGAAGGGTAGAAGAATTCACACACAGAAATTTATCCTGGTTCACCTTCTATCCACCGAAGGCTACGTCCAGTCCCTCAAGAAAATCCCTTGAGGATTATTCCCTATTGATAAAAATTTCTTACAAGTTCTTACACCAAGTACCTTAAAAATTTCTATCAATCACCTGTGAAAGTATACCACTTTCAACAGACCCTGAAAGCACACCACTTTCAGTTCCTGAAGGCAAACCACCTTCAGACCTTGAAGGCTATACCACCTTCAATCAACACCCTGAAAGTACACCACTTTCAGTAACAACAACCTTTCACCGAGATCCACGGTGAATACTCAATCTACCAGAAAGAGATGAAGAAGAGTTTACAATTTTGGCTGTATCAATCCTTTAACATACAAGTGGTTTGATCTTGAGAATTATGCTTTAAGGCTCTTAAGCATAATAAGATTCTGAGTTCCTCAAGATATGAACAACTAGAGTGTTCTCTTAACAATGAAGATCATGAACTCAGAATTTAGGCGCTTTGAAAGTTTAAGTATCAAAAGACTTAATCAATGAACTATTTTAGCAAAGCTTTGGCCTAATGATGTATTCTCATATGTTGTTGTGTTATGGACTCAAATGGACTTTATATAGGCAAGAGGAAACGTCCTTGAACCAATGCAACCCTTCCGAAAAGGTTTGAGACACAATGGTTCATGAAAAGATGCAACTTTTCGTGTGTGTAATCGATTACATTACTTAGGTAATCGATTACACTAAAAGCCGTTGCAGTTTGAATTTCAAATTCAAACATGTAATCGATTACAAGCAAGAAGTAATCGATTACTTGCCTAGGTGTAATCGATTACCAGAAAGCTAAAATTGATTACACTCAAGTCCAATATCCAGAAACTTGAACTTTTAAGATCGGCTTGTGTTTTTCTACTTCTTTTAACTTATGAAAACATTAAACTTGATTAGCTTAGATGTTTTAGGGAGCCTTTATGCTTTGAGAAGCCTTTAGAAGCATAACTCACCTAAACTAAGACTTCTAGGTAAATGTTGAACTATATAGCACTGTTTCCTCTAAGTCTTCTTTTCTTCTTTTTGTTGATGAGTTTTTCGTCATCAAAACCTTAGCCAGGGTCAGGAGCAAGACCTTCTTCACAACTTGATCCTGTGATCTGAGATACTCATCGGTGGAACCTCGAACGTCAAACTACCCTTCAGCTGATCATCATCCTGAGGGATGACATGAGAAGGATCTGGAACGTATTTACGCAATTGAGATACATGCAGCACATCGTGAATCTTGGACAAGAAAGATGGCAAAGCAATACGATAAGCCACTGGTCCGACTCTGTCGATGATCTGGTACGGTCCAATAAAATTTGGCATCAGCTTCTTTGACTTAATCGCTCTCCCGACTCCAGTACTAGGCATCATACGAAGAAACACATGTTCCCCTAGTGCGAACTCCAACTCTCTTCGTCAGTTGTCCGCGTAGCTCTTCAGTCTATTCTTGGACGTCTTCATCTTCTCTCTGATTTGTTTCACTTTCTCCATGGTCCGTTGGACTAAATCTGACCCAACTAACAAATGATCACCATCTTGAAACCAACACGAAGGAGTCCTGCATCTCCTTCCGTACTGTGCTTCATATGGTGCCATCCCAATACTACCACGAAAATTGTTGTTATAAGTGAACTAAACCAATGGCAGCAACTCATCCCAACTCCCCTGATACTCTAGTACACAATCTCTTAGAAGATCTTCCAAAGAAGGAATCATTCTCTCAGTCTGCTTGTAAGTCTGCGAGTGATAAGCTGAACTCAAACACAGCTTCGAACCAAGAGCTCCATGTAGAGCCTTCAAGAATTGAGAAGTAAGTTTCGAATCACTATTAGAAATTATAGTCGGAGGAACTCCATGCAATCGCATAATCTCTAAAGTGTAAACCTCTGCAAGTTGTTCCACCTTGTAAGTGGTCTTCACGGGTAGAAAATGTGCAGATTTCGTTAAACGATCAATGATAACCTAAATTGAATCAAATCTCCTCCGAGTAAGTCCTAAGGCAACCACGAAATCCATAGATATGCTATCCCCCTTCCACTTGGACACCTCAAGAGATTTCATCAACCCTACGAGTCTCTGATGCTCGACCTTCGCCTTCTAACAGCTCAGACATGCAGCAACATAGCCAGCAACATTCCTCTTCATGCCTGGCCACCAAAAGTGTAACCTCAGGTCTTGATACATCTTCGTCGCACCTGCATGAAGACTCAACCTACTCTTGTGACCTTCGTCAAGGATCAACCTCCTCAACTCAGCATCATTCGGAACACACACACGTCCCTTGCATCGCAAGATGCCACCCGATCCTACCTCAAACTAATAATTTCTCTCTTCTCGACCAACATCTTGCCTTGCATCTGCTTAACTCTGATCTCATCCAACAAACCACTAGATACGGTGATCATCCCGAAACTCATCTTCCAGGGTGTCACTTGAACATTCAAACTAAGGTCTCGAAAAGACTCAAGCAACTCTAACTCCTTAATCATCAACGAAAAAACATGGATAGCCTTCCGACTGAGAGCATCAGCCACAACATTAGCCTTTCCCGCATGATACTGCAAGGTTAAATCATAATCCTTCAGGAACTCCATCCATCGTCTCTACCTCATATTAAGATCCTCATGATAAAACAGGTACTTCAAACTCTTGTGGTCATTGAAAGCAGTAAACATGTTCCCGTACAAATAATGCCTCCAAATCTTAAGAGCAAAGACCACCGCCGCAAGTTCCAAGTTGTGTCGGGTAGTTCCGCTCATGGATCTTCAACTGACTCGAAGCATAAGAAATAGCCTTCCGATTCTGCATCAACATGCAACCAAAACACTGATAAGAAGCATCACAAGAAACTTCATAAGGTACGTCCCTTGGGTAACATCAAGACTGGTGCGGTTGTCAAACGTTGCTTCATCTCCTGAAAACTAGTCTCACATTCCTCTGTCCAAGCAAACGGGTGATTCTTCTGAGTCAGTTTTGTCAAAGGTCCTACGATATTTGCAAAACCCTCAATGAATCTCCAATAATGTCTTGCTATGCCTAACAAACTATTGATATCTTTCGCAATCTTAGGTTGTTCCCACTTAGTTACTGCATCTACTTTGCTTGGATCAACAACAATGCCCTCCTTAGAAATGACGTGACCCAAGAACTTCACTTCTTCCAACCAGAACTCACACTTAGTTGAGCTCACAAAAATAGTGTTCTCTCACAGAACGGTCAAAAATATACGCAAATGCTTCACGTGTTCCTCTCTACTCCTCGAGTAGATCAAGATATCATCGATAAAGATGACCACAAACATTTCAAGGAAGGAATTAAAGATCCTAATGGTGTTGTCCATGAATACCGCTAGTGCATTGGTGACCCCAAATGGAATTACTAACTACTCATAGTGTCCATAGCGAGCACGAAATGCAGTCTTCTGAATGTCCGCCTCCTTAACCCGAATCTGGTGATACCCAGATCAAAAATTGATCTTTGAGAAAACAGCTGCTCCCCGAATTTGGTCCATCAAGTCATCAATCCTAGGCAAGGGATAACGATTTTTCACCATCACTTTATTCAGCTGTCTATAGTCCACACAAAGTCGTGATCTACCATTTTTCTTTTTCAGGAGTAGCACAGGTGCTCTCCGTGGAGAAACACTTGGTCGAATGAAACCTTTTGCCATGAGTTCGTCTACCTGGCTCTTCAGCTCTGCCAATTCTGCTGGTGCCATCCCGTATGGTGCAATGGAAATCAGTCCAGTTCCAGGTAACAAGTCGATCGACAATTCTGTATCACAAATAGGTGGTAATCCTGCCACATCCTTAGTAAATACATCTTCAAATTCACGAATGATCGGAATACTCTGAATCCCAACCGTCGACGATTCTTCAACGTTAGTTGCTAACAGAACCTTCAAAGCTCCTCTTCTCAGGGAGGACTTCGAAAGAAAAGTGTCCAAGAACTCGGACATCTTCAAGTCAGGAATAATTACTTCCTTATTGGCGCAATCCAGTAGAACATGGTGAAGAGAGAGCCAATCCATGCCTATGATTATGTCCAAGTGCTTAAGGGGTAAGCAGATCAAGTTCGCAACGAACTCCCTATCCCGGAATATCAAAGGACAATTCAAACAAACAGAGGTTGTAGTTGTGAAGAAGGTCTTGCTCCTGACCCTGGCTGTGGTTTTGATGACGACAAACTCATCAACAAAAAGAAGAAAAGAAGACTTCGAAGAAACAACGCTACAAAGATCAACATTAGTCTAGAAGTCTTAGTTTAGGTGAGTTATGCTTCTAAAGGTCTATTAAAGCATAAAGGCTCTTAAAACACCTAATCTAATCAAGCTAAGTGTTTTCATAACTTAAAAGAAGTAGAAAACCTTAAGCCGATCTCAAAGGATCACGTTTCTGGAAGATGGACTTCAGTGTAATCGATTTCAGGATTCTGGTAATCGATTACACCTAGGCAAGTAATCGATTACTTGTTGTTTGTAATCGATTACATGTTTGAAATTCAAATTCAAACTGAAATGGCTATTAGTGTAATCGATTACACTAAGTGATGTAATTGATTACCAGAACGAAAAGTTACATCTTTTCATGAACCATTGTGTCCCAAACCTTTTGAAAAGGGTTGTGATGGTTCAAGGACGTTTCCCTTGCCTATATAAAGTCCATTTGAGCAAGACCTTCTTCACAACAACAAGGGACAACACACAACACATGAGAAAACAACATTAGGCCAAAGCTTTGTCAAAATTAGTTCATCTTTTAGAACTTAAACATTTTGGAGCCTAAATTCTGAGTTCATGATCTTCATGTCTATAAGAACACTTTAGTTGTTCATATCTTGAAGAACTCAGAATTGTATTATGCTTAAAAGCCTTAAAGCATAATTTCTCATGATCAATCCATTTCTATGATGAAGGATTGATACAGCCAAATTGTAAACTCTTCCTCATCTCTTTCTGTATGATTGAGTTTTCACCGTGGTATTCGGTGAAGGGTTGTTGTCACTGAAAGTGGTATACTTTCAGGGTTGTAATTGAAGGTGGTTTAGCCTTCAAGGTCTGAGGGTGGTTTGCCTTCAGGAACTGAAAGCGGTTTGCTTTCAGGGGCTGTTGAAAGTGGTTTGCTTTCACAGGGTATTGGTAGAAATTCTTGGGGTCCTTGGATTAGGAACTTGTAAGAGATTTTTATCAATAGTGGAAAAATCCTCAAAGGGTTTCTTTGAGGGACTGGACGTAGCCTTCGGTGGATTGAAGGTGAACCAGGATAAATCCTTGTGTGTGATTTCCTTCATCCTTCATCTTTTACTTTCAAGCAATACTCTATTCCACTACAATCACAACAAATCATCTTGTGATTATCATCATCTTGAAAGTAACATTTTCAATAAGGCGAAAATCGGGGCAACACTGATTCACCCCCCCCCTCTCAAGTTGCTATCTGTTCTAACAGTAGTTAAACTTTTGGCAGTAGGGATAGATACCACCAAGTCAAACGGAAACTCTGACACAGGCAAACCTAACTGTTCCACGCAATCAACAACAATACTATAAGAGGAATACCAGTAATGTCGCAACGATCCTTGATAAGCCTGTCAGCATCATTAGCAACTTCTCTAGTGATATCATAAACTCTACCGTGAGCAATGGGTCATTTCCCACGAGCAACATTCACAACACTCTCTACATTAGGAACCTTACAATCTCTAGTAGCATGCCCCGGTTTCTGACAGTTCCCGCAAACGATAGACTTTGTAGCACAACTATTGGCATAGTGCCCCTTCTGGTTGCACTTATAACAGACAATGTCTTCAATTGGCTTTGTAGTTCCCCAAGCGCGTAAGTTGCCTCATACAGGTCGGCCGGACCCAACAATACGCTTCATGGCTTATGGTCCTCCGCTCCCCTGTGATTTGCTCCGACGAGCACCAATGGCCTCGATGCCCTTTGCCTTCTCTACTAGGTCATGATAACGTGCAATTCCCAAAGGTTGTATAGCTCTCTACAGATCATAGTTCAACCCATCAATAAATCGCTCCCACATGAACTCCTCATCGATTTGGCCTCGGAAATATCTGAAGTGTCTGGCCAAAGACTCCAAATTAGCAGCAAACTCCGCAACATACACTACTACAGAATTGCCTTTTTACCACGCCCTTGTTACCCCGGTTCCGTGTCAGACCTAGGTAAAATGGTGCCCAGAGCTCTGTAACCACGGTTTTGTGTTGAACAGCAGTAATTGATGTCCTCTATTGCCCCGGTTCCGTGTCAACCATGGTAACTGAGATGGTTTTTATTAATTTTTTTAATTAAAAAGACTATTGCCCCGGTTGCAGTGTGAACCTTGCTAATAGAGTTTATTATTTTATTATCTGACATTGTCTATTACCACGGTTGTCAGGGGGACCGTGGTAATATATATTATTTTATTAAAAATATGGACCTTTAACTCCTGTTATAGCAATAGAAAACCCTTCTCTCGAGAAAAACCCTTGTATTCCCGCTTCTCTATCTCGACTCCATCGATCTTCTACATCGTCAGTGCCACTCAACATTCCTCCCTTCCGCACCCCATTACTTTCGCTCTTTGCTGCCAGTCGCAGCACCTCATCGCCGGCGCTCGTTCTCTCTGCATTCGCTTCGTAACTGCTTTGCTCTTGGTGGCTACTCCTCTTGCTCGCGGGCTCCCATGTTTGTGTGCTCACTAAGCTCGTTCGTCAGGCTACTCAGCTCGTTTTTCATGGTTCCACACCTCACTTGTGAGTCCTCTTGACCTGCTTCTACTTCTAGGGTTTTCTTTCTTTTGAAGATTTTTGTTGTTGTTCAGTACCTTTGCTTGGCGTTTTAAATTTTGTGGAAGTTAAGGAGCTTATCTGTTTGATAATTACCAGTTCTCATGCCTTTGCTTTTGTTGTTAGTACATTTTTTATTCTATTGAAGATTTTTGTTGTTGTTCAGTACATTTTTGTATTCTGTTGAAGATTTTTATTGTTGTTCAATACATTTCGTGGAATATATGTGTACTCTATTTTGTGAGGTCATGTTCGATTGTAAGGATTATGTGAGGATACTAACTAGTAGCTTTTTTATGTAATGGTAGCTTCTAATGTCCAGAATATTACATATTTTTCAATAACATAACATGAATTTGAGAATCCCGGCAAGAATAGGAACCTTCAACTCTGAATTTTAGTAGGATGTACTACACTTTGAGGATATGGTAATTGCGTGTAGACATTAACATCTGTTAATCCAGGTACGTATGGATCCTAAATGGATGTTTGCTAATCGCTTATCATTAACATGACCACTTAGTTTTTCAGCTCCACTATTTCGCTTCTTTTCTCTGGGCTGACTTTGCTTTGATTCACTAGACTTGGTCCGCTTCTTTGTGTTTATTTTCAAAACACTTTCCTTTGCTGCTGTCAGACGGAGTTCCTCATTAACCGCTGATTCTTCAGTTTCTTTGTTTACTGCGCATGTTGCAGTTTCTTTATCTGTGCTGAACAAGTTGCCGTCCGGTGAGCAATTCTTGACTTGAAGTGAACTTGATTGTTGAGCTGGACTTGAGTGAGCCTCTTGCTGGGATTGAGAATTCTGTGGAATCTCAGTGTTGTTGGAAGAGGATGCATTAGCAGACGGACTTAGAGGGTTTTGAGGTTGTCGAACATATTCTGGATCCACAATCTCTCTATACTTCAGTATCCTTGGATGGATATGCTTCCCCCATCTTTTGGCACTCTTCTTACAGTTGGGTCCCCACATAGGAGTGCAGTAGGGAAGTGGTGGATCACTCCTTAGCTTCACTCTAACCCAATGATGATCATCAATGTTGCAGATGACTGCAATAATTGGCGGAATGAAGGCTGGACCAACCAAAGGCAGATAAGTGCAAGACTCCCTTAAGCTCAGGGTTACCAGAATAATCTTGAATGTGCTTACAGCAAGCAGTCCCATGTCAGGAACTGTGAACCATTTGGAAGAAGAGGCCAACTCCCCTGTTGGCAAGTCCAGTGCAGCTCTTATTCTTTCCATTTCCTTTTCAGACTCCATTACACCAACAAGTGAGGAGTGATTGATTTTGAGTTCTTCCCTCATCTCAGTTCTGATGACAGGCCACTCATTCTCGTTTACTCCAAGCCACTGTGCAATGCAGCGAAAGCCACAGTTTCCATCATCCACTACATCAATGATGTCCTCCACATATTCGTGAAATATCGTGGGGACATAAGGAAGATACCTCATGAGAGATGATGAGGGATGGTTGCTGTCAGGAGTCACCTTCAGAGGTTCTTTTCTTACCTTCCTAACCAACTTGGCTATTGGCAAGGAGTCTTCGTCATCAACAGACGGAATTGTGTTCTGTTTGGATGCAGCCTTTACAAGGCGTCTTCTTTTTGCTGGTGACGGTGCTGTAAGGATAGTTTGCTTCCTTATCCTTCAAGCTCTTGTCTTTGGGGGAGAAGGATGAGTTTCCTTCCCCTGTTCAATTTCTTCACTGTCTTCTACTTGCTTCATTTCCCATTTGGAAAGCATGTTCTTCGGAACCTTGGAGAAATCAATCTTCAGGTTCATTCGCTTAACATCTCCAAACCGAATGGGAGTTGGATAGATGTAGTCCTGAGCGATGAATTCATTTTGGAGTTTTTCTTCCGTTACCAGTCCTTTCATTCCCAGAATCTTTGTGATAAGAGCCCCATAGGGAAGATTTGTCACTGGACTTTCAATCGTCCCTACCATGTGATGAAAGATCAGTGATGGGAGGTTGATCTTCTGCATGTGGCTCATTTGGTAGAGCGCCCAGTGAGCCATCTTGTTCACAAGATCTCTGGCTCCTTCTTTGGGAATGATGACTTTACTGAGAACAGCATGGGGAAACTTGAATTTTTCCACCAAGTTATTGACGGCGTTCCCATGTATTTTTAGGTTTTCCTTCCAGATGCAATCACCATCTACTGCAGAGATTTCCCACTTAGGTGAGTAGTGGGCTCCGTCTGTCACATCCACGTCCAGAGCTAGGGCAATATCATCAGGGCAGATTTTTGTGATTACTCTCAAACATCTTCTTGTGATGGTTCGAGAGTTCGTCTTTACAGCGCACTGGTAGAACTCCTTTACCAGGGGTTCAAGAACAGGCGTTTCAGATACCTTCATGAGTTGTTCCCAGTCTTGAAATAGAACAAGATTCAGTCCGGCGACCTTTGCATACTGGAAGCGATTTAGTTCAAGATACCTCGGTGAAACTAGTTCCCTTTCACCTAAGTCAGCAAACTTTTGAGCCCCGATCTTCGAGACTTGTTCACGGCGGTTTGCTTCAGCGTTCTTCTTTCTCAGTTCAAGGATGGCTTCTTGTTCCTGAGTTAGTTTTGGCTTAACAGTGGTTTGCTTCTTGGGAGCCATTTGAGAATTCTGCAAAGAAAGATCAGAGAATGCAAGCAGAGAATAGCGAGGGTTTTGGAGTGCAAGTGAAATGTGAGAGTGAGGTTTTTGCTTTCAATCTCTTTTGTTTAAGTTGATTAGAAGGCGGACAGTTTTTACTCGTTTAGTGGGATGAAATGATTTCTTTGCATTTGATGTGAGATATCATGTATCACATGCGCATTGAATAATAATAGAAAAACGTGCAGTTATGGCAGTTGAGGATTTAATGCGTGTTACAGACGCTTTTATCAAATGGAACAATACACCTGTTTACCTGTGGCCCCGGACGGACTATTTTAGTAGTGTCCTTTCGAGTGGGCCTAGACGTTCTCACATTGAATGAGTAACCACCAGACGATAATCTCCCTTGGCGTCGATCAGCCTTGATGATAAACTTTATTTCTTTTCCATTTAATGGGTGAGATCATTTCTTCATTATGGACATACTTCATCTTATGACATGTATTTTGGATTGTCCAACAATCTTTCTTCATCTCTTCTTCTTTTGACCTCCATGCTTAGTCGGATTCTGTTAACTTTCTTTTCAGAAAGTTTCTTTACCATGAATTCCTGCAGTAGAGATTATTGTATACTTTTGTGGTACCCAAATTTTAGCTGGGTCCAATGGGTTAGTAGGTTACTCACAAAGGTGTGAGCATTAGTGTTTGAGGGATATGCTTAAGATAGAACAAATCTTCAAGGCTTGAATGTTCATGCATGTAAATATATATATGTACATAAATATATATATAAGTGTGAACGTACATAAAAATTGTTAGATGACTATGATGATGCTTCAGAGAGAGTGACTCATACAAATTTGAAGATTGATATAATTTTGATTTCTTTCAAATGAATTGTGAGTTTTGCCATATATAGAAATTGTTCATATTCAGAAAACAGGAAATTCAGTTTCTCTATTCTTTATTATATTTAGTATGTCATTAATTTTGATTGACTTAAGGCAAAGAGAGAAATGAGCAGTATTAGATGTTTGTGAGATCAGAATTACCTCATTTGTATTTCTTGTGGCTACATGGTTTATCAACCTTGCAGAGAATTTGTTAGGTGCTTCTTTGTTTCCTCCATTTTATCGTCAGCTATCTGACTTAAAAAGGGTTCATTCCTTTATTGAATAGATTTCTTTAGAATGTTCTCCTGCCACCGTATTGTGGATTAAGATTGCATTTGTTTGAGAACATCATGTGCTTCTTTGGATCTTTATACTCTGCATCTGCGAAGATGTAAGTGCTTTTCAGAGTGGTTAGGCTCTGATACCAATTGAAGATGCAAGAAACACACAAGAAAGGGGGGGTTTGAATTGTGTGACAAATTTTTCAAGTTTCCTTTCTAATTTTTTGTTTATTAATCATCCGATAGAATTCACTTATTTTCATTACAAAATATTCTATAAAATAAGTGGGAATACAAGAAATATTTGACAGTTGTTGGAAGTTAAATATTTGTTCTTTAAGATGATTAACTTGTGAGAGTATGAAAGAAAGTGCAGCGAGGAAGCAGTAAAGCATGAAAGTAAAGCACACATAGTTTTTATCCTGGTTCACCCCCATAATCGACAGGGCTACATCCAGTCCTTGGCTTCACCAAGATTTTCACAATTTCAACAAATAGTACAAGTATTATCAGGGACTTCTCCCGACAAGTATTTTAAGGACTTCTCCTATCAAGTATTCTAAGGACTTCTCCTGTCAAGTATTCTAAGGACTTCTCCTGACAAGTATTCGAAGGACTTCTCCTTACAAGTATTATTAGGACTCTTCCTTACAAGTATTATCAGGACTTCTCCTTACAAGTATTTTCAGGACTTCTCCTATCACCTTTTTCAGGATTTTTCTTTTCTACAATAATCTCTTCTTGATAAGAGTGGGTAGAAGAAATGAAGCTTATAGAACAGAGAGATCATAAGCAAGCTGATCTCTTGTTCTAAGTTATGTGTGTAGAATATGATGAGAGTAAAACTCTATAAGGTTTCTACACACATAAGCAACTCAGCTCAAGTTGGGATATGACTTGAAGTTTCCTGAGCTGAGACCAAGGTTGCCTTGGTCTTTGGACGAACTAGATTGAGATGTGTACAATTTAGTTCTAGTCGCCAAGTTGCTACGGGAACAGGGTTCTCTATATATATCTTCAGTTGAAGATCTTTGTTCATTCTCCTCAGCAGGAGTGAAAACCTGCCCGAAGTGCTTCGTCCTCTCCGGGAAGCACATAACGGCTAGTTCTGCATCTCTCAGCAGGCGTAAGTCACGATCAGAGGCTTCTCTGCAAGCGTAAGATATGATCTGGAAATCATCAGTTCGTCTGGGTTGATGTCGTCTGGCTCCATGCTGAGCGAGTAGCCTTGAGCTGGTTTCTTCCTATATAACGTGTGAGAATACAGCGGTGGAGACTGCTTTGACTCTTTTACCCCAGTGCTTGAAAGCTAATACTCATCACGTGCCTTGGTCAAATTTTTGAATTTCGACCGTTGAGAGTGTACGATGCTCAGAGATTCTTGCCGTTGATTTCGCGATGTCAGCTTGATTTTAGGAAAAGCAGAGAAGTAGTGGGACCAAGAAGTATTGGATTAATTGTGTCCCATCTTTCTTTCTATGATTGCCAGTACTTTAATAAATGTGCAGACGAGATTTTGATAATCGTGCAGACGAGGAAAGAAGTAATTATTCAAAAGAATAATTTCTTTAATACTTCTGTTTACTTGATATCCTCGAAGGACGTACTCATTGATCTTTGTATCTTTGGCGTGATTCATACTTTGGTGGACGGATTCTTCCATTGAGCTTTGGCGGACGCAGTCTCCATTGAATGCTTGAAATTCCGTCATTGAGTGGCTTGCATTTGCCAAACGAATTTCCTTCAGTCAGTTCTTCTTTAAGGAATAGAACATTCTTGTCCTATGTATATCCTTGATGTTGTTTCCTTCGAGGTGACGGACGAACTCTTCTGGCGAACTGATTCTTTTGATAAGGCAATGATGTTTATTCATTCCTTTCAGAGATGCTTATTCCTGTACATGATAATTTTCACTATGTTAGGAATTTTATCTTTAACGTCATTGAAAAGAAATTGTTAATTATCAAAATATAGTAATTCATTTAATTATTTGATCTAACAGAGAAGATCCCAAGTAAAGGAGGGATCGTCTGCTACGAGTGTAAGAAACCTGGACATGTCAAAGCCGACTGCCCTCGTCTGGGAAACAAGCCTTCCCAAAAGAACTTCTATAAGAAGAAGGCCTTTTCCAGTCAAAATGATGAGTCAGAAGACGATTCCGACCAAGAAGAAGAAACTAAGGGAGCCAACGAAGAAACTTCATATTGTGCGTTTATGGGATCCATAGACATTTCAGACATTGAAGCAGATAAAGAAGCAGAGGCACTGATGATCTTTGTCGATCAATCCAACGACGAAGAAAATGACAAAGATGAGGTAAGTCCCGAAATCTCATCTGATGGCTATAATGAACTATTAGATTATGCTCATGCATTAGCTATTAAGTATAGTTCACTCAAGAAGAAGCATGATAAAACTGTAAAAGAATTGCGTGCATCTAAAGAAGTATCTATTATGCTAACAAAGAAAAATCAAATGCTCTTAGAACAAGACCCCAACAAAGAAATCAAATTCTTAAAACAAAGATTTAGTAGCCTAATCAAAGACTTATCCATGTTCACTCAAGGTTATGATAACCTAATTAAGTTAAGTAGAAACAACAGATCAGCTTATGATCGCAGAGGTTTAGGTTGTGAAGAAGAAGATTGGGATATAACTGCCATTAAACATAATTCTTCTGCTGTCCCATACAGATATCAACCTGAAAAGAAAAATGTTTCATCTTCACCTATTAAAGTCCAACCCAAAACTTTCATAGTCAACGGTAAGGAGAAACAAACTCCTCAAAAAATAGTGCATGGGAGGAACAGTCCACCCAAGGTGATAACTAACAAAAAAGGACCCAAGAAAGTTTGGGTACCTAAATCTATGATTATTCCTCTTGCAGATGTGCTTAACAGTTCAAAACCAAAAAGAACAATGGTACCTGGACAGTGGGTGCTCACGGCACATGACAATACATTCTCATCATGTCTCCAAGGAAAACAATTAAAAAGTTCTTTCCATGCAAAGAACGTTGTTAGTACCAAGAGACCTCTGGAGATGTTACACATGGACTTGTTCGGACCTACTAGAACGGCTAGTTGTTCTGGAAAAAGATTTTGTCTTGTCATCGTTGATGACTACACCATATTTACATGGGTACAATTCCTCGGAACAAAAGATGAAGCCTTCAAGTCCTTCCTAATCATTTCGAAAAGAGTTCAAAATGAAAAAGGATATTGCATCACCAACATTCGTAGTGACAGAGGAGGAGAATTTATAAATGAAGAGTTCAACCACTACTGCGAAGAGAATGGAATATTTCATCAAGTGTATGCTCCAAGAACTCCTCAGCAAAATGGAGTAGCCGAAAGGAAGAACAGATCACTTCAAGAAATGGCCAGGACTATGCTCAACGAGACATCTCTACCCAAGTACTTCTAGGCTGAAGCCATTCATACTGCATGTTACATTCAAAATAGAATATTTATGCGTCCCATCTTGAAGAAAACAGCCTATGAATTGTGGAAGGGAAGAAAGCCAAACATCTCATACTTTCATCCATTTGGAAGCACATGCTTTCTACTCAACACAAAGGATTACCTTGGAAAATTTGATGCAAAATCAGACAAAGGAATATTCTTGGGATATTCACCCAACTCCAAAGCATTCCGAGTATACAACTCCAGAACAATGGCAGTAGAAGAGTCTATCAATGTTAAGTTCGAAGATAAACACATAAGTGTAAATCAGATAACTCCAGAAGAAGAATATGATGACCTGGAAATATGTGAAGCTCCCTCATCAAATCCAGTTCAGCCATCATCGTCTGATAAAGAGACGAATCCAATCATCCCCTCTTCAACTCAACCAGACGATGTTTGTGAAACTACGTCTGACGACAACTCCACAAGTCAAGTTATGACCTCCAGTGGCATCTCTCTACCTCGAGACTGGAGATTCAAACCAGACCATCCTCCTACACACATAATTGGAAGTGTCCATGAAAAGGTATGAACCAGATCCATTTTTAATGATTATGCTAACTGTGCGTTCCTTTCTGAAATAGAACCAAAGAACACAGGTGAAGCACTACAGGATGAAGGATGGATCCTAGCCATGCAAGAAGAACGGAATCAATTTGAGAGAAGCAAAGTCTGGGATTTAGTGCCCAAACCAGAAGACAAATCTATTATAGGCACTAGATGGGTTTTCAGAAACAAAATGGATGAAAATGGAAAAGTCACCAGAAACAAAGCTCGTCTGGTGACCCAAGGGTATAATCAACAAAAAGGAATCGATTATACAGAAACGTTTGCTGCCGTAGCAAGAATTGAAGCCATTCGCATTCTTGTGGCATTTGCATGTCAGCACTCTATAAAACTGTATCAAATGGATGTGAAAAGTGCGTTCCTAAATGGATACATTGAGGAAGAAGTCTACGTGAAGCAGCCTCCAGGTTTTGAAGATCCGGATCTACCAGACCACGTCTTCAAACTAAGAAAAGCATTATATTGACTAAAGCAAGCGCCACGTGCATGGTACGATCGCTTAAGTTCATTCCTGATGAACAATGGATTCTCACGAGGAAGCATCGACAACACTCTATTTAGAAGAAAGAGGTCCAAGGACTTCATTCTGGTACAGTTGTACATCGATGATATAATATTTGGTGCCACCAATGAAGCTCTCTGCCAAGAATTCTCAAAACTGATGCAGAGTGAATTCGAGATGAGTATGATGGGAGAATTAAAGTTCTTCCTAGGATTACAGATCAAACAGGAAGGAACCCGAACCTATATTCATCAGACCAAATACATTAATGATCTCCTAAAGAAGTATTGCATGGAGTAAGAAAAAGCAATGGGAACTCCTATGCATCCTGGAACCATACAGGATAAAGGTGACGAATCAACACCGGTTGACTCAACCAAATACAGAGGAATGATAGGCTCACTGTTGTACCTTACCTCAAGCAGACCAGACATTATGTACAGCGTCTGTGTTTGTGCCAGATTTCAGGTAAGTCCCCAAGAATCTCATCTTAGCGCAGTAAAGCGCATATTTCGTTATCTCATTGGAACAACTAATCTTGGTCTAGTCTATGAGAAAGGTGACGATTTCAGGCTAAGAGGATTTTGTGATGCTGACTACGCTGGAGACAGAATCGAAAGAAAGTGCACAAGTGGAGGATGTCACTTTCTGGGGCATTGCCTAATATCATGGGCAAGCAAGCGGCAAAGCACAATCTCTCTCTCAACGGCTGAAGCAGAATATGTGGCTGCAGGTTCCTGCTACACCCAACTTCTTTGGGTGAAGCATCAATTAGAGGATTATAATATTTTTGAGCATAACATTCCATTATTATGTGATAACACAAGTGCCATTAATATTACAAAGAACCCTGTGTTGCATTCACGAACCAAACATATTGAAATTAAACATCATTTTATCCGTGATCATGTAGCCAAAGGAAATATTGACATTTCATACATACACACTGATGACCAGTTAGCAGATATATTTACTAAACCACTTATTGAAAATAAGTTTGCATGTCTTACAGAAAGAATAGGGATGTTTCCTGCACTTAGATATGCCTGCTTTAAGTTCGTCTGATTGGTTCACACCTAAAATCAATATCCACTACAAGATATGCATTTAATGCTGAAATAGTTGTGTCTTTTCATATGCATTACTTACTGAGCACGCATACATAAATTCTGGCACTCCTTATCTCTCATCATTTAATGCGCATTAATCAGCTGCATCATTCATCATGAGATTGATAATACCGAGATAATATTTACACTCTCAAAAATGAAAACGAACAGTTTTCAAAATATATCTCTACTAACCATTCTAATGCACTCATGTTTAGTCTAAAAGCACTATATGCTCTGTGTATTTTTCGTTGTCTTTCTATTCTCCTCACCTACAGAAGTCATGGCTCCCAACAAATGGAGAAATGTAAAGAATCAAGCAGTCCTCAGCCCGGAGGAGATTCAGATCATCCAGAAACAGCAAGAT
This sequence comes from Acmispon strigosus, assembly GCA_030819835.1. Classification (NCBI taxonomy): domain Eukaryota; kingdom Viridiplantae; phylum Streptophyta; class Magnoliopsida; order Fabales; family Fabaceae; genus Acmispon; species Acmispon strigosus. Next base: position 50,495,324 of record JAUAMA010000002.1, read on the forward strand.
GTTATTGCTAGAAATCGTAAACAACAAGTTTCTGAAATTGGTCCTGTGAAGATTGAACATCTGGGGGACAGAAAGCTTGTCACTCCTAGATATCTCGATCTGAAGCTGTATGAACATGCAAAGGTGGTCGGACTTGATCTCCTGCTCTCACAAGCTTGGGGAAATCTGTTCGAAATCTCCACAACTTCAGCAATCACGCCTCTAGTAAAAGAATTTTACGATTGTGCCATGAGGATAAACCCTAACCACATCAGTGGACTCTATTCCAGCTACAGCATCGCAGGAAAGTTAATTGGTCTGATCTTCTGCTTCAATACATGCTCCATACCCTGGAACAATCTAACACCAACTTCCATATGGGTCTCTCCTAACGGCCCTTATGCGTCACAAGAACATTCTCAATCCCTCTATTGAATCGGTGCAGTACATCGCATCTGACTATGTCTCTGCTACTCCCATCAAATTTGGAGATGTTCGTCGTATGAACCTGTCCGTCGACATATCAGCAGTGCCTCCAGAACTCTTAAGTGACTGGACTAAGAGGAATAAACAACGCAGATCTTCTTCACCAACTCCGTCTGATGCCTGCCTCAAACGTCGTCGTCTGGACACTCCATCTCCACAATGTTCGAATCATGCCCACCATACTGAGTCTCACGCATGCTTGCCTACACCCACGATCTTGCATGCCTCAACCTCATCCAAACCTCCTCCTGAGACTGTGCACTCCACCACTGAACTTATTTCAGCCTCTCATGCTCAATATTTGAAGTTCTTGTCTCCAATCTTTCACAAATATATTTCGGATGTCTTCGACGTCCAAGATGATGGCAATTGTGGATTTCGATGTCTTGCTCAATGGCTGGGTCATCCTCAGGATTATTGGCCAGAAGTTCGCAAGCTTCTCATTCAGGAACTTCTATCTCATAGAGTGCTTCATTCTAAAACCTTTTGCTCTGACAAATATATTGATACTTTATGCCTGGCTCTCACGCTCAATGAAAATGAACCTGCGCCTGAGTCCAAGTGGTTTACAATTCCGGACATGGGGTTACTAGCTGTCACTGCGTTTAAAATTGTTTTAGTTACCTTAGCTCCTAACTAGTGTTGCACATATCTCCCTCTCCTAGGTCCCGTTGATGATGCTCCTACTGTTGCTGTCTTGGGCAACATTGCCAATCGACACTGGGTCCGCGTCAAGCTCTCCGAGAACTCTCCACTACCTACCATTTCACCTCAATGGAAGCATTATTGCTCTCCTGATGCTCGAGGATGGGAAGTGCCTCTTCAATCCAAAATTCTACACTTCAAAAATCTACTACAACTTGAAGCTGAGCAATTTCTGGATTCCTTATTTGAAGTTCCTAACATTAACAATCCCATTCCTCTTGATGACGACTCTGAGCCTGACACTACTCCTAGCACTAACCTCTCTTGCTTAGACCTTGCCTTCACTGGCATCAACTTGCATGATATTGAAGTTGATCTCCGTCTGCACCTTGGTCAAAGTCAACCAGCTCATTCAATATCCCAAAGGGTAGATGCTCACATTAATACATCTTTTAATGCATCCTATCCGTCCCCACCGGTTCTTCTCCATAAAGTTGTGGATCTAGATCTCAAGCTTGCATCTCCATCAGAACCACTCCATGCCTTGTTACTCTCAGAGTTCCAGATCTGCTTTGGGCAAACGCAAGCGCTTACCACTTGCCCCTAATGCCCATCTGCTCTCAGATGTATGTCTTCAGGCTTTTGGTTTCCTCTTCTGCTTTAAGGCTGGATTATGGATTCCCCATGGATGTCCTGCCTCTCAACTTACTCCATCCATGCCTGCATGTCAACAGTTCTTCCACTCCGATTGGCAGCTCATTGTTCATAGGGATACTCACATTGCTTCCATTCCTCTTCATTTGGCTGGTAGAGTTGATTCCCTGGTCCTAAAGTTTAAGACATGGACACTGGTACTACTTCCTATGATGCCACCAGTCTTGAAGACTATGGGTTTTGCTTGGCAGTGTCTTCCTCCATCTCCATTCATTCCTACTGTGGCATATTTCACTCCCATTCTGCCATCTCTTAAATCGCCGCCGCTGGTCACTCGAAGTCCAAGTCCTGACTCTGACGATGTTCGCACCATGGTTTCCCTACTTGCTCAGCAAATTACAACCTTCAATAATCGCTCATCTCACGAACGGGTTGTTCTGCATCAAGATAATGCTCGTCTTTCCTCCATGCACACTGATCTTTCTGATAAGATGGATGCTCGTTTTAATCAACTCCAGGGCTCTACTTCATGGGCTATCTAAGCCATCCTCTTAACCTATCCTTACTGTTATATTTTGTCTTTACCTCTTATTATCTCAATGAATATTATCGTTTCTATCTTTGTTTTTGATAATGTCAAAGGGGGAGAAATTATACCAATAACAAATGACAAAGAAGATGGCATATAATTAGGGGTAGCTAATAAATATTAAACAAAGGGGGAGGAAATCAGAAATATACAAGCCTTACTCTCATTTGTTTTGGAAATTGTCATTATCAAAAAGGGGGAGATTGTTAAAGTAAAATATTTAAATGAATTAACCTATTTTGATAAATAACAATTTCGCTAAGTGTTACTGACTTCTTTAAAAGTTCTCATATTCAGGAACATTTATGGACTGAAGACATGCTGCAAAGATCTTGAAAAAACATTATGAAAAAGCAAGTGAAGAGACCATCCGCCTATGAGAAATTAGTCTGCCTTCAGAGAAAAGTTCGTCTGCCTGTAAAGACCGTCCGGCTTAACCCCTGTCGAACACATGGGTTGTCTAAAGAGCAATGATTGAAGACTCGTGCAAAAAGAATTAGCTTAAAGGAGATCGTTTGCTCAAACCGAAGATGAGTTGTCATGCAACTCTTGGTGGTTCAGAGCATTAATGGCGAAAGAGACAGAATTAAGCGCCTTATTCCTTGAAGGTTCAAATCCTCTGACATTCCTTAAATCAAGCTGTTTTAGCTGAATTAACGGCGATATCCTCTGATCATCGTATCTCCCCAACGGCCAAATTCAAATCTTCCTGTCAGAGCATTAATTACAGGTTTAGTTGTAATGCATATGCATTAATTGCAGCCTCTGTGAACCAGAACAAAAAGCATCGCCAGACGATACCACTCTCTATCTGTTGAAGAAACATTCCTCACCTGGCAGACTACAACAGCAGATGCAGAATTATCCGTTACTCACAATCAAGCACAAATTCAACGGAACTATTTTTGAAGATCTTCATTGAAGCCTCCAGTTATCATCCTACTGAAGATATAAATAGTGAACTCTGCATCATCTTCAACTTGGCGACTCATACACTATCAAAGCATTCAAATCTTTCAAGCCAGTTTACAATTTGAACAAGCTTTAGTCAAGAACACTCAGTAACCTTAGCCTTCTCATTTTCTGAGTTCAGTCGCCAACTAGTGTGAAATCCCTTACAGAGTGAAAACTCTTATCCTTTCTCACACAAGCCTTTCAGAGAACCAATTTGAATATCATCTCTGATTTTAGAACTTCATATTTTCTACCCACTCTTTGTGAAGAGATTCCTGTAGAAAACAAATCTTCTTGAAAAAGAACTGGGAGGAGTCCTGTCAAACACTCGAGAGATAAAGGAGAAGTCCTAGAATAATTGTAAAGGAGTAGTCCTCAGAATACTGGGAGAAGTCCCTGAGAACACTTGTACTATTCTGTTGAAAGAGTGAAAATCTTGGTATAGCCAAGGACTGGACATAGCCCTGTCGATTAAGGGGGTGAACCAGGATAAATATTGTGTGTGCTTTATTCTTCAAGCTCTATGTTTATTTCCGCTGCACATATTGTTTAACGTTTTCGAACTAATAATCATTATAGTGTGAAAAAGATTTAAAAAGTCACACACACAATTCAAACCCCCCTTTCTTGTGTGGTTTTATTACTATCAACTATGTGTGTTGGATAAATCATGGTGACTCCAGATTTGATTCTAGCGATGCAACAAATACTCTTGGAGGCTCCTCAGTTGATATAGAGAAAGGTGAATGTGAGGGTGACTTTGTTGATGAAATAGCGGAGGCGATGGAAGATATCTTCATGATTTTCCCTAAATGTTCGACAGGTTGAAAACTTATGCGAATACGCCTCTTTATGAAGGATGCTTTAAATTCACAAGATTGTCTGTGGGCTTAACTGTGTAAAACCTGAAAGATGGCAATGGATGGACCAATAAGAGCTTCACCGACCTACTTTCTCTCTTGTAGGATATGCTTCCGGAGGAGAACGCTCTTCCCAGTCGAACATATGAGGCTTAACAAATGCTTTTGTCTATTGGAATGAGATATGAGAGGATTCATGCATGTCCTAATGATTGTATTTTATATCATAATGAATATGCATCTCTAGAGACATGTCCTAAATTTAAAGCTCCACGATATAAGGAGGAAAAATCTGCTCCCTTAAAGGTGTTATGGTATTTCCCCATAATACCCAGATTTAGGCGCATGTACCGTAGTGCTGAAATTGCGAAACACCTGACATGGCATAAAGATAGAGGGGAAGGTGATGGAATGCTTCGACACCCGGAAAATTCTCCCCAATGGAAAAAAATTGATTTGGACTACCCCAAATTTGGCAAAGAGGAAAGAAACCTACACCTTGCATTGTCTACTGATAGAATAAATCCACATGGCCTTCAGAGTAGCACCCAAAGTACATGGTCGTTGATACTAGTGATCTACAACATACCTCCTTCTCTTTGTATGAAGCGCAAGTATATGAAGTTATCTATGATAGTAATAAAATCACACAAGAAAAGGGGGGTTTGAATTGTGTGTGTGACTTTTGAAATTTTTTCGCAGAATACTATTTATAAGTTTGAAAACGTTTAAATAAAAGTGCAGCGGAAATATACTTAGAGCATAAATAGTAAAGCACACAAGATATTTATCCTGGTTCACCCCCAAAACCGATAGGGTTACGTCCAGTCCTTGGCTATACCAAGATTTTCCACTATTTCGACTGAATAGTACAAGTGTTCTCAGGGACTTCTCCCAGTATTCTGAGGACTACTCCTTTACAAGTTTTCTCAGGACTTCTCCTTTATCTCTCAAGTATTCGACAGGACTTCTCCCAATTCTTTTACAAGAAGGTTGGTTTTCTACAAGGATCTCTTCACAAAGAGTGGGTAGAAGATATGAGGTTCTAAGTTCAGAGATGATTTTTAAGTTTGATTCTCTGAAGAGGTAGTGTGAGAAGAATAAGAGTTTTTACTCTATGAAGATTTCACACGGGTTGGCGACTAAACTCAGAAGGATAGAAAATCTAGTGTTACTGAGTGTTCTTGGCTAAAACTTGTTCAAATTATGAATTGACTTGAAGGATTTGAATGCTTTGATAGTGTGTAAGTCGCCAAGTTGAAAATGATGCAGAGGCCACTATTTATATCTTCAGTAGGATAAGAACTGGATGAGCTGATGAAGATCTTCAAAAATAGTTCCGTTGGAAATTTGCTTGATTGTGAGTAACGGATACTTCTGCATCTTGTTGCTTGATACGGTTTGCCAAAGTGAAGAACATTTCTTCAACTGATAGAGAGTGAGATCGTCTGGCAATACTTTTTCTTTTGGTATTCAGAGGCAGCCATTAATGCAAGTGTATTACTGCTAGGAAGGCAATTAATGCTTCTGACCAGAGGATTCGGATTCGGCCGTTGAGGAGATACGATGATCAGAGGATTTCACCGTTAATTCAGTAAAGGCAACATGAATTAAGGAATGTCAGAGAATTTGAATCTTCAAGGTAGATGGCGCTTAATTCTGTCTCTTTTGACATTAATGCTCTGATCAACCAAGAGGTGCATGACAGCTCATTGTTGGTTCAAACAAACGATCTCTTCTAAGAAGATTCTTTTTGTACCAGTCTTCAATCATTGCTCCTTAGTCAACCTATATGTTTGACGAGAAATGGACCGGACCGACTTTTCAGGCGGACGAATTTTACTCTGAGGGTGGATTCAATTCTTATAGCCGGACGGACTTTTCCTTAGCTTTTTCATAATGGTTGCAGCGTGCCTTCCGTTCATAAGAGTCCCTGAATATAAAATACCTGAATATAAAATACTTCAAGGAGAGTTAGTGACTCTTAGTGAAATTGTTTATTTATCAAAATAGATTAATTCATTTGAATATTTTTCTTTAACAATCTCCCCCTTTTTGATAATGACAATTTCTAAGAACAAATGCGAGTAAATTCTCCCCCTAAGTATGTGCCTTTCTTCTGCTTAGTTATCTTAGTCATTTATTTTATTAGCATTTATTAGCTCCCCCTAAACATGTGCCTTTCTGCTACATAGTCATTTGTTATATAAATTTCTCCCCCTTTGACATTATCAAAAACATAGAGAACACAGCGAATGATATAACGAGAGGAGTGATAATATATAACAGCAGAAATGTATATTAAAATGATGGCTTAGAAAGCCCTAAAAGTAAGGCCATAGAGGCATGCAGTTGAGCGAAGCTAGCATCGATCTTTGCAGAGAGCCTTGCATTCATGGATTCAAGGCGATCATTCACAACTTGATCTCGACGGGCCCGTTCAATAGATAAACGAGCAGTGAATGCCTTAACTTCCTGAGAGAGAAGGTGGATCATGGAGCGATCATCATCAGAGTCTGAGTGTGAGCAGTGAGCGACTGACGTAGATGAGAGGCGAGATGGCAGGATGGGAGTAAAGTATGCCACAGTTGGGATGAGCGGCGTAGGATGCAAATACAGCCAAGTAGGACGCAGAGTCTTCAAAATGGGTGATATCTGAGGGAGGAGAATCAGGGTCCATGTTCTAAACTTTAGAACCAGGGATTCAACACAGCCGGCCAGATGAAGAGGGATTGAAGCAATATGTACATCCCTGCGAACCTGAAGTTCCCAGTCAGAATGGAAGAATTGGTGACCTGAGGGCATGGATTGGGTAAGGTGAGAATTAGGACATCCACGGGGAAGCCACAATCCAACCGTAAAGCAAAATGGGAAACCAAATGCTTGAAGACAGAGATCTGATAGGAGGTGAGCATTGGGGGCATCGTGTGAACGCTTGCGCTTGCCCAAAGCAGAACTGGATCTAGGAGGGTTACTGGGCATGGAGTAGATCTGAGGGAGAGACATGCCTGAATCAGTAGTGAAGAAACCCGGAGGTGCAAGCTTGAGATCCAGATCCATACTTTTATGGAGACATGCAGGTTGGGACAGGTAGGAGGTATTAATAGATGTATTAAAGTGGACATCTACCCTAGGTAACAGTGAAAGAGTCGGTTGACTTTGACCAGTAGGCAGACGAAGATCACCTTCATCATCAGTTAGATTGAGACGGCTGAAATCAAGAGCCAAGCAAGAAAAGTCAGTGTTGGGGTCAGGTTCAGATTCGTCATCAATCTGGATAGGATTATCAAAGCTGGGGAAGTCAAATAACGAGTCAAGAAATTGCTCAGCTTCAATTTGTAGAAGATTTTGGAAATGAAGGATCTTGGATTGAAGAGGCAGTTCCCATCCTAGGGCATCAGGAGAGCAATGATGCTTCCATTGAGGTGAAACAGTTGGCAGTGGAGAGTTCTCTGAGAGCTTGACGCGAACCCAGTGTCGGTTGCTAATGTTGCCCAGTACAGCAATAGTAGGTGTAGCATTAACAGGGCCAAGAAGTGGTAGATACGTGCAACACTGAGTAGGAGATAAGGTTACTAGAACCATGCGAAAAGCAGTGGCAGCAAGCAATCCCATATCTGGAACTGTAAACCACTTGGACATTGGTGCAGGTTCATTTGCACAGAATGTGAGAGCCTCACACAATCTATCAACATCTTTATCAGAGCAAAACGTTTGGGAATGAAGCACACGATGAGATAGAAGTTCTTGAATGATCAATCCGCGAACTTCTAGCCAGTAACTCTGAGAGTGACCCATCCATTGAGCAAGACAACGGAAACCACAATTACCATCATCCTCAACATCAAAGATATCAGATATGTATTTGTGAAATATTTGAGGCAAGAACTTCAAATAGTGAGCATGAGAGATTGAGATGAGGTCAGCTATGGAGTGCACAGTCTCCGGGGGTGGCTTGGATGAAGTTGATGCATGTAGGATTGTGGGAGTAGGTGAGCGGGAAAGGGACTGAGTTCGGTGATCATGACTGGAACATTGTGGAGAGGGATCGTCTGAATAATGTCGTTTGAGGCTGGCAGCAAACGGAGTTGATGAAGAAAGCTTTCATTTTTGAATCCTCTTGGTCCATTCACTTAGGAGTTCAGTGGGTACTTCAGATATGTCAACAGACAGATTCATTCGACGAACATCACTGAACTTAATCGGAGTAGCAAAGACATAATCAGATGAAATGTAGTGCAATGATTCAATAGAAGAGTTGATTAGCTGCTTGTGACGCATGAGAGCAGAGATAAGAGCTCCATAGGGAAGGTTAGAGTTAGGTTGTTCCAGAGTGTGGAGTATGTATTGAAACACAAGATTAGGCCAATTGATATTCTTGCGATGTTGAAGTTGGAATAAAGCCCATTGAGAGAACTTATTTACTAAGTCTCGAGAACCTTCTTTTGGCAGAATAACCTTGCTAAGAACAGCATGGGGAAGAATGCATTCTTCAACTAGGTTTTTCACTCGCCTAGAAGTGGAACTTTTGGGAATCTCCTTCCAGATAGTGAAAGGAGAGCTCTCAGAGCTTTCCCAAGATGAGGAGTAGCACGTTCCTTCGAGAGGAAGGTTGAGGAGTCGATTAATGTCACTGGTGAATATATCAACCACTTGACCCAAACACCGAGTTCGAATGTGGTTAGAGTTCATCTTGACAGCACAGTCGTAGAATTCTTGAACGAGAGGCTTGATGACCGAAGCTGTGGAGATGATGAGCAGGTTCCCCCAACCGTGTGAAAGCAGGAGATCAAGTCCGGCCACTTTTGCATGTTCAAATAGCTTCAGATCAATATACCTAGGGGTGACAAGCTCTCTGCCCCCAGGTGTTCGAACTTCACAGGACCAATCTCATAACTTTGTAGTTTGCGATTGCGAGTAGTAAGATTAATTTGGTTCTGGATGATTTGAGTTTCGGCCATGCTTAGACCTCCTTGAGCTTTTCCGTTTCTTCGTTTGTTGGGAGCCATGAGATCTGTAGAAAGGGAAGACAGAACGACAACTACAGATGCACGGAGTAGGTTGAATGAGTGTATTGGAACAGTTATGAGAGATATATTTTCACGAACCGTCAATTTTTATGTTGGATAGTGTAAATAATTTCTCGATTTTATCATTCCATGATGAGTAATACAGTTCATTAAATCGTATTAAATGAAGAGAGATAATAAATGCCAACCTTCGTGTGTGCGTGCAGAGCAAGTAAGACATATGAAAAGACACAACTGTTTCAGCATTAAATGCATATTTCGTAGTGGATATTAAATTTAAATGCAAATAACCAGACGAATATGATAAATAGATATTTATAGTGCAGGAAACATTTCTATTCTTTCTCTAAGGCATGCAAACTTGTTTTCAATTAGAGGTTTAGTGAAAATGTCTACCAGTTGATCATCAGATGTTATGTATGAGATGTCAATATTTCCTTTTGCTACATGATCACGAATAAAATGATGTTTGATTTCAATATGTTTGGTTCGTGAATGCAACACAGGGTTCTTTGTTATATTAATGGCACTTTTGTTATCACATAATAATGGGATGTTATGCTCAAAAATGTTATAATCTTCTAATTGATGCTTCACCCAAAGAAGTTGGGTGCAGCATGAACCTGCAGCGACGTATTCTGCTTCAGCCGTTGAAAGAAAGATTGTGCTCTGTCTTTTGCTTGCCCAAGAAATTAGACAGTGCCCTAAGAAGTGACATCCTCCACTTGTGCTTTTTCTTTCTATTCTATCTCCGGCATAGTCAGCATCACAGAATCCTCTTAGCCTGAAATCATCACCTTTCTCATAGACTAGACCAAGATTAGTTGTGCCAATAAGGTATCGAAAAATTCGTTTTACGGCACTAAGATGAGATTCTTGGGGACTTACCTGGAATCTTGCACATAAACAGACGCTGTACATGATGTCTGGTCTGCTTGATGTGAGATATAATAGCGATCCTATCATTCCTCTGTATTTGGTTGAGTCAACAGGAGTTGATTCATCACCTTTATCAAGTATAGTTCCAGGATGCATTGGAGTTCCCATGGCTTTTGCTTTCTCCATGCAGTACTTCTTTAGTAGGTCATTGATATATTTGGTCTGATGAATGTATGTTCGAGTTCCTTCCTGTCTGATTTGTAATCCTAGGAAGAACTTCAATTCTCCCATCATACTCATCTCAAATTCACTTTGCATTAGCTTGGAGAATTCTTGACAAAGAGCTTCATTTGTGGCCCCAAATATTATATCATTGACATGTAGCTGTACTAAAATGAAGTCCTTGGACCTCTTTCTTCTAAAGAGAGTATTGTCGATGCTTCCTCGAGAAAATCCATTTTTCATTAGAAATGAGCTCAAGCGATCGTACCATGCACGTGGTGCTTGCTTTAATCCATATAGAGCTTTTCTCAGCTTGAAGACATGATCTGGTAGATCCTGATCTTCAAATCCTGGAGGTTGCTTTACGTAGACTTCTTCCTCAATAAATCCATTCAGGAATGCACTTTTTACATCCATTTGAAATAACTTTATGGAGTGTTGACATGCAAATGCTTGAAGAATACGTATGGCTTCAATTCTTGCTACTGGTGCAAACGTCTCTGTATAATCAATTCCTTCTTGTTGATTATACCCTTGGGCCACCAGACGAGCTTTGTTTCTTGTGACCTTTCCATTTTCATCCATCTTATTCCTGAAGACCCATCGAGTACTTATGATGGATTTGTCTTCTGGTTTCGGCACCAGATCCCAGACTTTACTTCGTTCAAACTGATTCAGTTCTTCTTGCATGGCAAGGATCCATCCTTCATCCTGAAGTGCTTCTCCTATGTTCTTTGGCTCTATCTCATAAATAAACGCACAGTTAGCATAATCATTAAAAGTAGATCGAGTTCTTACCTTTTCGTGGACATCTCCAATGATTTGCGTTGGAGGGTGATCTGGTTTGAATCTCCAGTCTCGAGGTAGTGATATGCCACTGGAGGTCATAACTTGAATTGATGAGATATCGTCAGACGTAGTTTCATCAACTTCGTCTGGTTGAGTTGAGAAAGGAATAGTTGAGTCTGACTCTTTGCTGGACGATGATGGCTGAGCTGGATTTGATGAAGGAGCTTCATATATTTCCAGATCATCATCTTCTGAAGATATCGGATTTACACCTATGTGCTTATCTTCAAATCTAACATTGATAGATTCTACAACTGCCATGGTTCTGGAGTTGTATACTCGAAAAGCCTTAGAATTAGGTGAATATCCTAAGAATATTCCCTTATCTGATTTTGCATTAAATTTTCCGAGACCATCCTTTGTGTTGAGTAGAAAACATGAGCTTTCGAATGGATGAAAATATGAGATGTTTGGCTTCCTTCCCTTCCATAGCTCATAAGCAGTTTTCTTCAGAATCGGACGCATGAATATTCTATTTTGAATATAACATGCTGTATGGATGGCTTCAGCCCAGAAGTACTTGGGCAGAGATGTTTCTGAGGGTTCAAGAAACACACAAGAAAGGGGGGGTTTGAATTGTGTGACTTATTTCAAATTTCGTTTATCATATATTACAAATAATTTATTCATCATCTTTTATCTAGACTTGACATGGATTATTTATGCAAGAGATCATGAAATTCATTTCATAAGTTTTGAACTATGGTTATTTATTTTCCATGAATGTTTGCAAGTTACAAACATATGAATGAGCATGCAGCGGAAAACCAATTAGATGAAAATGAAGCACACATGATTTTATCCTGGTTCACCCCCAAAACCGATAGGGTTACATCCAGTCCTTGGCTTCACCAAGATTTTCACTATTTCAACAAATAGTACAAGTATTATCAGGGACTTCTCCCAACAAGTATTCTAAGGACTTCTCCTAACAAGTATTGTCAGGACTTCTCCTATCAAGTATTAGAAGGACTTCTCCTTACAAGTATTATGAGGACTCCTCCTTACAAGTATTATACAGGACTTCTCCTGACTCCTTTTTCAAGAGTTGGCTTCTCTACATGGTTCTCTTCTTAATAAGAGTGGGCAGAGGAAATTATGCTCAGTTTACAGAGAGGATAGGAGTTTGGGTTCTCTGTTTGGAAGGATGTGTGAGTTGGGAAAGATAAGAGTAACACTCTATGAATTTTCCTCACACAAACTCATATACTCAGGCAGGGATAGGCTTGAGGAATCCTGAGTATGAACCAAGGTTGCTTGGCTCTTGGGACAGACTTAGTTGTCATATGAAAGTTTAAGTCTAAGTTGCCCCCGTACTTCGGAGAATGAATCTTCTATTTATATCATCAGTTGCTTCTTCTTCTTGAGAAAGAGAGAAGAAAAAAAAAACTGTCCGAAGTGCCTCTTCCCTTCTGAGTTGTGCGTAATGGCTAGTTCTGCATCTTTCAACACGTGTAAGTCACGATCAGAGGCTTTTCTGCAAGCATAAGATATGATCTGGAAATCATCAGTACTTCTGGGTTGATGTCGTCTGGCTCCATCTTGAGCAAGTAGCTTTAAGCTGGTTTCTGTGTATATAACGTGTGAGAATACAGCGGTGGAGACTACTTTGACTCTTTTACCCCAGTGCTTGACAGCTAATACTCATCACGTGCCTTGGTCAGAATTTTGAATTTCGGCCGTTGAGAGTGTACGATGCACAGAGATTCTTGCCGTTGATTTCGCGATGTCAGCTTGATTTAAGGGAAAGTAGAATGTCAGAGGGACAAAGGAATATTGTATTAATTTTGTCCCTTTCTACTTTCTGCCGCAGCCAGTATGTTAATAAATGTGTAGACGAGGTAGGAGTCTTTTAATTCCACGAAGTAATTACTCCAGATGAGAAAAATAGATTCTTTAATACTTCGATAATCCTGATGTCCTCGAAAACCACATTTCTTGATCTCTGTTCCTTTGGCGCAATTGTTACTTTGAGCGGACGGATTTTTCCTTGTAGCTTGGCAGACGTAGTCTCCATTCAATGCTTGAAGTTCTGCTGCAAAGTAATTTGGATTGGCGGACGAACTTTTCTTTATTCAGTCTTTCTTAACTGTTAGGATCTTCTTGTCTTGTAGATGACTGAATCTCTTCCTTTGATCTTACTGAAGTTCTTTCATCTGATAGAGTTGATTCACAAAAGAGAACCTTTGAAGCTGAAAGGAATTCTTCATAGATTAATCTGTCCTTTGATTTGAGCAGTCTTCTTAAGTGGCAGACTGTTTTGTCTTCTCAACGTAGGCTTTGATTTAGAGCTTGCAGACTTTTGTGAGGTGTTCTCAGATGTTGGTTGTTGATACCACTTTAGACTCTTATGATTCACCAGACGCAGTTTTCTTCATAGTGATCGGACGAACTTCTCCTGATGAACTGGTACTCTTGATGACGCTTCAAGTTTACTCAGTCCTTTTAGAAATGGTTATTCCTATACATGGGAGTTTTCACTGTGTTAGGAAATCCAGTTTAATACAGTATTGAACCTTAAAGAAATTGTTGATTATCAAAATATAATTATTAATTTAATTACTTAAATCTAACAGTTTCATTAAGCATAGTTCTTGCCATTTCTTGAAGTGACCTGTTTTTCCTTTCTGCTACTCCATTTTGCTGAGGGGTTCTCGGAGCGGACACTTGATGGAATATACCATTCTCTTCGCAGTAATGATTGAATTCTTCATTTATGAATTCTCCTCCTCTGTCACTCCGGATGTTGGTGATGCAGTATCCCTTTTCATTTTGAATTCTCTTTGCGATGATTAGAAAGGACCTGAAAGCTTCATCTTTTGTTCCAAGGAATTGCACCCATGTGAATCTGGTGTAGTCATCAACGATAACAAGACAAAATCTTTTTCCAGAGCAACTAGCCGTTCTAGTGGGTCCAAACAAGTCCATGTGCAACATCTCCACAGGTCTCTTTGTACTAAGAATGTTCTTTGCATGGAAAGAACTTTTTACTTGCTTTCCTTGGAGACATGCTGAGAATGTATCATCAGATTTGAAAGATAGATTTGGCAAACCACGTACTAAATCATGTTTGATTATTTTAGCAATGGTCTTTAAGGATGCATGCCCTAGCTTCCTGTGCCAGATCCATTTATCATCCTCTGCTGATACTAGACATGTTACCTTTTGACTTGCAAGGTTTTCCAGGGAGGTCTTATATAGATCTCCTTGTCTTTGAGCTTCAAAGATAATCTTGTCATTTTCATTAGTGACACTACACTTCAATTTGGTGAAGGAAACAGTGAGCCCACTATCACACAATTGACTTATGCTAAGTAGGTTGTGTTTCAATCCTTCAACTAGAAGAACCTTCCGGATTACTGGAAGGGGGTCCTTACCAACACTACCTTCTCCGACAATGAAACCTTTTTGATTACCTCCAAAGGTCACTGTCCCTCCTGTCTTCTTCTCATGGATTTTTGGGAATAAAGACCTTTTTCCCGTCATGTGCCGTGAGCATCCACTGTCCAGGTACCATTGTTCTCTTTGGTTTCGAACTGTTAAGCACATCTGCAAGAGGAATAATCATTGATTTAGGTACCCAAACTTTCTTGGGTCCTCTTTTGTTAGTAATCACCTTGGGTGGACTTTTCCTCCCATGCACTATTTTTTGAGGAGTTTGTTTCTCCTTACCATTGACTATGAAAGTTTCAGGTTGAATTTTGATAGATGCTGATGAAATATTTTTCTTTTCAGGCTGATATCTATATGGAACAGTAGACAAGTTATGTTTAATGGAAACTATATCCCAGTCTTCTTCTTCTTCATATCCTAACCCTCTTCGATCATAAGCTAATCTATTATTTCCACTTAATTTGATTAGATTATCATGACCTTGGGTAAACATGGATAAGTCCTTAATTAAGTAACTGACTCTTTGCTTTAAAAGTCTAATTTCTTTGTTTGCGTCTTGTTCTAAAAGCACTTGATTTTTCTTGGTGAGCATGATGGATACTTCCTTAGATGCATGCAATTCTTTCAATGTTTTATCATGCTTCTTTTTGAGAGAGCTATACTTAATGGCTAATGCATGAGCATATTCTAGCAGTTCATTGTAGTCATCAGATGAGATTTCAGGACATACCTCATCTTGATCATCTTCTTCGTCATTGGATTGGTCGACAGAAATCATCAATGCCTCTGCTTCTCTGTCGGCTTCAATATCTGAAGTGTCTATGGATGCCATGAACGCACAGTATGAAGCTTCTTCATTAGCTCCCTTGGCTTCTTCTTCTTGATCTGAGTCATCTTCTGATTCATCGTTCTGGCTGGAAAATGCCTTCTTTTTATAGAAAGTTTTCTGCGAAGACTTATTCCCTAGACGAGGACAATCTGCTTTGACGTGACCAAGTTTCTTGCACTCATAGCAGACGATCCCTCCTTTGCTTGGAATTCTTTCTTCTTCTCTTGATGAGGAAGATGGTCTTCCTTTGAATTGCTTCCTGTTTCCCACCATTTTTCTAAATCGTCTGTTGAACAAAGCTTGTTCATCATCAGATCGATCAGATTGAACTGCTTCCTCATCTGAGGATTCATTAGCTTTCAAAGCCTTTGATTTGTTGGCTTTAAATGCTACAGCTTTTGCAGCCGCTGCTTTTCTTTTTATGATCGCAGCATCATTTGCAAGATCCTGCTCGTGGATCTTCATTTCTCCCAGCAAATCTTCTACTTGATATGTGTCCATATCCTTTCCGGATCTTTGGGAGGTGACGAAATTTCTCCAGTTGGTGGGAAGACTTCTGAGAATCTTGACCACTTGCTCCTTGTTGGTGAAGGTTTTGCCCAAATTCCTCATACCATTGTGAATGGTCTGAAGTCGTGAAAACATGGAATCAATGGACTCATTATCATCCATCATGAAGTTTTCGTATTGGGAGGCGAGCATGCTCATCTTGGTAGTTTGAACAGCAGTTTTTCCTTCATGAGCAATAGCCAGCGTGTCCCATGCCTCCTTTGCAGTACTTAGGCTGTCAACTTTGTCATGCTCACTTTTGCTGAGAGCACATATAAGAAATAGCCTTGCCTTGGCATTCCTCTAGTTTTCGGTCTTGTGTTCATCTGTCCACTTGTCAGCTGGGATAGCCTTGTTTTCACTATCTTTAGGAAAGTAGTTTCCCTTAGATATCACGTCCCATAGTTTCCAATCAGTCGATTCAATGAATAGCTGCATATGCTTCTTCCAGTAGGGATAGTTTGAGCCATCGAAGAATGGTGGCTTGTTTGTTGCCGTTCCGGTTGGGTAGGCAATTCCGTCCATGGATCTTTTCACTCTACACCTATTAAGATGTTAGTAATTCTCAGAGCGGTTAAGCTTTGATACCAATTGATAGTAATAAAATCACACAAGAAAGGGGGGGTTTGAATTGTGTGTGTGACTTTTGAAAGTTTTTCGCAGAATACTATTTATAAGTTTGAAAACGTTTAAATAAAAGTGCAGCGGAAATATACTTAAAGCATAAATAGTAAAGCACACAAGATATTTATCCTGGTTCACCACCAAAACCAATAGGGCTACGTCCAGTCCTTGGCTATACCAAGATTTTCCACTATTTCGACTGAATAGTACAAGTGTTCTCATGGACTTCTCCCAGTATTCTGAGGACTACTCCTTTACAAGTTTTCTCAGGACTTCTCCTTTATCTCTCAAGTATTCGACAGGACTTCTCCCAATTCTTTTACAAGAAGGTTGGTTTTCTACAAGGATCTCTTCACAAAGAGTGGGTAGAAGATATGAGGTTCTAAGTTCAGAGATGATTTTTAAGTTTGATTCTCTGAAGAGGTAGTGTGAGAAGAATAAGAGTTTTTACTCTATGAAGATTTCACACGGGTTGGCGACTAAACTCAGAAGAAAATCTAGTGTTACTGAGTGTTCTTGGCTAAAGCTTGTTCAAATTATGAATTGACTTGAAGGATTTGAATGCTTTGATAGTGTGTAAGTCGCCAAGTTGAAAATGATGCAGAGGCCACTATTTATATCTTCAGTAGGATGAGAACTGGATGAGCTGATGAAGATCTTCAAAAATAGTTCCGTTGGAAATTTGCTTGATTGTGAGGAACGGATACTTCTGCATCTTGTTGCTTGATACGGTTTGCCAAAGTGAAGAACATTTCTTCAACTGATAGAGAGTGAG
This sequence comes from Acmispon strigosus, assembly GCA_030819835.1. NCBI lineage: Eukaryota > Viridiplantae > Streptophyta > Magnoliopsida > Fabales > Fabaceae > Acmispon > Acmispon strigosus. Next base: position 50,512,641 of record JAUAMA010000002.1, read on the forward strand.
ATCGTCTGGCAATACTTTTTCTTTTGGTATTCAGAGGCAGCCATTAATGCAAGTGTATTACAGCTAGGAAGGCAATTAATGCTTCTGACCAGAGGATTCGGATTCGGCCGTTGAGGAGATACGATGATCAGAGGATTTCACCGTTAATTCAGTAAAGGCAACTTGAATTAAGGAATGTCAGAGAATTTGAATCTTCAAGGTAGATGGCGCTTAATTCTGTCTCTTTTGACATTAATGCTCTGATCAACCAAGAGGTGCATGACAGCTCATTGTTGGTTCAAACAAACGATCTCTTCTAAGCAGATTCTTTTTGTACCAGTCTTCAATCATTGCTCCTTAGTCAACCTATATGTTTGACGAGAAATGGACCGGACAGACTTTTCAGGCGGACGAATTTTACTCTGAGGGTGGATTCAATTCTTATAGCCGGACGGACTTTTCCTTAGCTTTTTGATAATGGTTGCAGCGTGCCTTCCGTTCATAAGAGTCCCTGAATATAAAATACCTGAATATAAAATACTTCAAGGAGAGTTAGTGACTCTTAGCGAAATTTTTTATTTATCAAAATAGCTTAATTCATTTGAATATTTTTCTTTAACAATCTATGTTAATTTCTGGGCCTCAGCAACCGGGAAATCATATTGACATATACTTGGCCCCTCTAATTGGAGATCTGAAGAAATTATGGGATGTAGGTGTAGAGGTGTATGATGGGTCATGGGAAGAAACTTTCACACTGAGGGCAATGTTTTTTGGTACCATCAATGATTTTCCGGGATATGGCAATTTGTCGGGATATAGTGTAAAAGGAAAGCTTGCATGCCCTATATGTGAAGTTGGTACAGCTTCAATGCAATTAGAAAATTGTAAAAAGACTGTTTTCCTACAACATCGTAGATTCTTGCATACAAGACATCGTTATCAGGGCTGGCAAAAAGCTTTCAATGGAAATATAGAAGAAGGTAGAGCCCCCAAGCCATTGAAGGGTGCTGATCTGTTTGCGAAGGTGGAGAACTTGAGGTGTACATTCGGCAAGACCTTCAAAAAACAAGTTCCTAAAAGTTGTTGGAAGAAAAGGTTAATTTTCTTTGAGTTGCCATATTGGGAGTCACTCTATGTGAGACATTTTATTGATGTGGTGCATGTTGAGAAGAATGTTTTTGAAAGTATTGTTGGTACTTTGCTAAATGTGTTAGGAAAGTCTAAAGATAGCATCGATTTAAGGCTTGATTTGGTTAGCATGGGTATAAGAAAAAAATTAAGACCACTGAAGAAGGGAAAACGTACGTATCTCCATCAAGCAGCCTATACTCTGAGCAGGAAACAAAAACTTGCTTTGTGCAAGATTCTTAGTGATTTTAAGGTTCCACATGGGTTCTCATCAAATATTAAGAACCTGGTATGAATGAAAGACCTTAAGTTAAAGGGATTGAAGACTCATGATTGTCATATTCTTATGGAGAACTTGCTACTGGAGGCTATCTACTCCATTTGCCCAGAAAAATGCGATGTACATTAACAAGATATTGTCTCTTCTTTAAGGCTATTTGCAGCAAAGTGATTGACCCTTCTAAGCTGACAGCATTGCAGAGATAAATTGCTACAACTTTGTGTGAGCTTGAGATGTACTTTGATATAGTGGTTCATCTAACCATTCACTTGGTTAGAGATATACAAATGGGCGGACCAACTTATATGAGATGGATGTACCTTTTTGAACGTTACATGAAGATTTGAAAAGGTTATGTAAAAAACCGAAGCAGGCCAGAGGGGCGAATGGTTGAACGGTACTTAGTTGAAGAAGCTGTTGAATTTCGTACTGAATTCCTGTCCAATATGGATTCCATTGGGCTTCCAAAGTCTCGTCACACAGGAAGAATAGAAGAGGATGGGCTGTTTAAATGTGAGATAGTAACCATTCCGACTAAAGAATGGCAACAAGCTCACTTATTTGTTTTGGATAATGCGGATGAGGTTGCACCATATGTCGACATGCACAAGGATGAGATTAAGAGGTTGAACCCCAATAGGTCTACAAATTGGTTAGCAAAGAAGTACAACAAGACTTTTATCTCGTGTCTAAAGGATCAAATTTATCAGGAGTGGAAAGAAGATCGTACCTCTGTTTCAGATATATTGAAATGGTTGTCGAAGGGTTCGAGTATACATACCTTTTCTTACAACGTCTATGTCATTAATGGTTAATTTTTTTATATAGAAGCCCATGATGAACGAAGTACAATGCAAAAGAGTGGAGTGACTCTTGTTGCTAGAGCCATGAATGTATCCAGCGCAAAAGATAGAAACCCCATATATGTAGACATGTCATACTTTGGGGTAATTCAACACATATGGGAGTTGGATTACACAACAAGTGGGTTGACATTAACTCTAGAGTTCAGATTGATGATTCACGGTTCATTCAGGTAGACTTTAATAAGGTGGGGTCCAAGGATGATCCAATTATTTTGGCATCCCAAGCAGAGCAAATATTTTATGCCCCTGATCCCGCTGACAATAAGAGGTCCATTGTTCTTTTATCAAATAAGGCGCATATCAACAACGGTGATGGACAAAGACCTTCATGGAGAAGATGCTATTGAGGATGACCTATTCTTAGGGATACAACAACCAATCGACCATGATTCAAATGAAGATGATTGTTTGTATGTTCGAGATGATCATGAAGAGGGAACTTGGATGAATATAGCATTCCATGAAAAAATGGAATAACAATTATGCGCCTTTTGAAATAGAAGAGGAAAAGATCTAGTAAAACAAGTTAAAGAAGTATGCATTTTTTAATAATGATCATGTATGTGTATATATATTTCATATGTATGTGTAACATAATTGTATTAGTCACTTACACATTGGACATGTTGTTTGAGGAAAGTAAATAAATCATTCACACCAAGGCAGTGGTGATTTGGTGGTTAGACAAAGTTTGTAATTGCTGGAGGCTAAAATGTGTATATAGTGGGTTTGTACATATTATAATTTGTACATATTTGATTGGTCGTAGATATTATATATATTTCTTGTACATTATGCTGTCACGGTTTTCTCCATTGCATTGCAGGTCATGGCTATAATTTGTTTACTATTTGAATTGCATGTCTCTGATTGTACGTAGCACAAAATAAAAAAAATACCGCGGTTCAGTAAGGAACCTTGGTAACAGACGTGAAAAAAAATCAAAACAAAATTATTACCACGGTTCATAAAGAAACCGTGGTATTCGAACTTTAGAAAAAATAAAATAAATTTTTTATTACAATAGTTCAAAATGGAACCGTGGTAATAGAGTGGCAATATGCCACGGTTCCTCCAGCGTAGAACCGGGTGTTTCAGAGGTATAATGTTACCACGGTTCCGCCTTGAACCGTGGTACGTTATCTATTACTTCGACGCCTGTTAACACGGTTTAACCGTGGTAACAGGCTGCTGATAAGTGCAAAATTTACATATTTCTGGATATCATTTTAGACACTTATTCGACTTGTTTGCTTGAAATGTTAATCATATAAACCCTCAAAGTATATAAATCGGTAAAAGCTTAACTTTAGTCTATAGATAGTGCAAATATTAGTTTTTGTATGAATTTAACTTGGAATTTTGATACAGAGCAGAAGTTCACAAAAGTTTCCAAGTTGTAGGTGACGATCGTCTTAGACCTCGTCTGAGTGACGATCGCCTGAGGCCTCGTCTAACTGACTGATTGTCTAATTTCTCGTCTGATAACCTCTTATCTGGTTTAACCGATCTGTTAGTTCAGATAGCAACCTGAGAGGGGGGTGAATCAGTGTTGCCCCGATTTTCGCCTTATTGAAAATGTTACTTTCAAGATGATGATAATCACGAAACGATTGTTGTGATTGCAGCGGAATTGAGTATTGCTTGAAAGTAAAAGATGAAGGATGAGAAGAATTCACACACGGAGTTTTATCCTGGTTCACCTTCTATCCACCGAAGGCTACGTCCAGTCCCTCAAAGAAACCCCTTGAGGATTTTTCCACTATTGATAAAAATCTCTTACAAGTTCCTAACCCAAGGACCCAAAGAATTTCTACCAATATCCTGTGAAAGCAAACTACTTTCAACAGCCCCTGAAAGCAGATCGCTTTCATATCCTGAAGGCAAACCACCCTCAGACCTTGAAGGCTAAACCACCTTCAATCAATACCTTGAAAGTATACCACTTTCAGTGACAACAACCCTTCACCGAATACCACGGTGAAAAACTCAATCTTACAGAAAGAGATGAAGAAGAGTTTACAATTGGCTGTATCAATCCTTTAACATAGAAGTGGATTGATCATGAGAAATTATGCTTTAAGGCTTTTAAGCATAATATAATTCTGAGTTCCTCAAGATATGAACAACTAAAGTGTTCTTATAAACATGAAGATCATGAACTCAGAATTTAGGCTCTTTAAGGTTTAAGTTCTAAAAGATGAACTAATTTTTGACAAAGCTTTGGCCTAATGTTATATTCTCATGTGTTGTTGTGTTCTGGACTCAAATGGACTTTATATAGGCAAGGGAAACGTCCTTGAACCATCACAACCCTTTCCAAAAGGTTTGGGACACAATGGTTCATGAAAAGATGTAACTTTTTGTTCTGGTAATCGGTTACATCACTTAGTGTAATCGATTACACTAATAGCCGTTTCAGTTTGAATTTCAAATTCAAACATGTAATCGATTACAAGCAATGGGTAATCGATTACTTGCCTAGGTGTAATCGATCACCAGAATCCTGAAATCGATTACACTGAAGTCCATCTTCCTGAAACTTGATCCTTTGAGATCGGCTTAAGGTTTTCTACTTCTTTTAAGTTATGAAAACACTTAGCTTGATTAGTTTAGGTGTTTTAAGAGCCTTTATGCTTTAATAGACCTTTAGAATCATAACTCACCTAAACTAAGACTTCTAGACTATTGATGAACTTTGTAGCGCTGTTTCTTCGAAGTCTTCTTTTCTTCTTTTTGTCGATGAGTTTTTCGTCATCAAGCCAGGGTCAGGAGCAAGACCTTCTTCACCATCTCCCCCTTTTTGAAGATGGCAAACGCATTCTTGATACTTGAAGATCATATTTGCACTTCTGTTGAGGAACTCCCCCTGTTTGATGTAATCTAGTATTTCTCCCCCTTTCTAATGGACTTGTTGAAATCCTGCATATGATCTTTAAGAACACAGAACCTTTCTCCCCATTTTGACTTCATCAAAAAGAGAAAAGGCCAAAAAGACAGGCATACATCCATACAAGTATATATTGCAAAATAAGGCATGGGGGTATGGGGGTTAAAGTCGTAAAACAAGAATAAAGCACAATCATCCAAACATCTTATAGAAAATAAGGAAAGTACAAGCAACAACAAAATGAAAGTTATATAAAGTAAGATTAAAAACTTCAACGGGGAAGGGGAAACTAGCCTAGAAAACTAAGATTCATCGGACACGTCTTCATCCACCATGGTTTGTGAGAGTGGAGGATCACGACCAGCATCATGAACAAGATAAGGAAGAGTGAATATGTCAAAGTCATTAGTGATCCGGAGAGAGGGAAGAATGGAGGTATCAACCCTTTTGAGATGAGAAGACCGCTCATCGTACAGTTTGGCAATAGGGACTCCGGAGTAAATAAGGATGCGAGAGATGACCGAAGCATAAGGGAATGATTCCGCATGGTCACGACATCGCAGCATGTGATTCTTGACCAAAAATGCCCAGTTAATTTGATGGCAATTGAGTATGCCATACATAATTTGTAACTCTAATTCGCTAACATGAGCGAGAAGAGTTTCTTCAGGCAAAATCACTTGATTGATGAAGTAGTAAAGCAGATGATTATTTGTTGTGAGAACGTCAGTACTATAGGGGCAAGATGTAAGACCCTCAATTTTGAGTAATTATACTTTGGTCCTTGGAGATTTTATAAATAGGTTTTGGTCCTTTAAGTTTGGATATTTGCATTTTAGTCCTTGGACTAGTCAAGGCTGAATTGGAATTTCCGCATTTAAGAGCTTTTAAGGAGGTTTTGGAATTCAAATTTGAAATGGTGACATGATGGTTCGACTTAGAGGATTATAAGAGTATTTTGTCAAGAGTTTTAACAAGAAGTGCCTTGGTTTAGTGGTTGAGTATTAGGCATTTGATGGGCATGGCTTGTGTTCGAATCCTAGTGAGGTATGTTTTAATTTTAAATAGATTTTTGGTGGATTAATGCTGAATTCGAATTTGAATGGTGGACAAGGTAGTTAATGGAGTTTAATGAGAGTAATTAGGAGTTATAATCAGATTTAAATTTGAAATTTGAACATGTGAATAATGGTGAGTTAATGGGGATAATGGAGAGATAATGCTGAGTTATGGCTGAGGATTTGGCTGGATATTAAGGTGAATTTCGTGCACCTTAGGAGCCTCCACATTCAGATTTTTACCCTAACTCTATTCCCTTGTTGTTGCCTCCAAAACCCTTCTGCACGTTAGTCTTTTGCTGCATTTTCTTCTGCTGTCTTCTCCTTTGTTTTGCTGCTGCGTTTTTGTATTGGGAAGGAGTAAGACAACGTGCAATCCTCTTAGTCCCTGAGGTTCCTTGCACTCTTGAAGGTCTGGGATTCATACCTTGACCAATTCTCCCGATAAGGTTGAAGGACAAGACCAAGCAAATGATTAAAAGGTAAGGGTAACTCTGGGTCTAGATAGAGTCAGTGATGCTTATTACGCCTTGATGATTGTAAATTACTCTATGTTTGTGATGATGAGATGAATGGTATTGTGATGCATGCTGGGATTATTATCAGTGAATATAAGATGTTGGATTTGAGATTGATGATTATGATGTGATGAATATGAGGGTGATTATTTTGTAATTGTTGATTCCTGTTGATGTTGAACATGTTGGCATGGCATATGCATTATTTTTGGGGCTGATGGCGGTGAGATGGGTTTTAGTCCCATGTGATCGTGCCTGAGAGCGATGAGATGGGTTTTAGTCCCATGGGATCGTGGTTAAGGGTGATGAGATGGGTTTTAGTCCCATGTGATCATGCCATAACTTGTAGTTGCATTTGAGGAATCATAAGCATGGGTTATGATGTTGTACATGAGGAAATGAGAATATTGTTGAAGGTGTGGCTGTATTTTGAATATATTGTTGTTGTCACTTTTGTTAATTTCCCTTCAACATGCTATTTGGTATTTGTTGTTTGTTCTCGAGTTAACCCTTTCTGTTTGTGTTTGGGCGCTTAACGCCAGAAAATAGACAGGGTGTTGATCGTCGTCTATTGAAGAAGCTTTACGGAATCAGAGTGCGCAGCGGAATCGTGGAAGAAATTTGAAGAAGACGATTGATGTCTTAATATTTTCCGCTATTTTAGTTTATTTTATATTTTGGGCTCGCTGTTGGGCATTTTCTTTGTTGTAATATTGTCCTCGTTTTGCTTCCGCGCAGTAATTATTATTTATGGGGAAAATTATTACTTATATTATTTTTAAGTAATTAAGAGAGACGAAAACCTTTTAAGAAAATTGAGTTGTTTTCTGAGAGGTTTTAATTTCCGCGTATTTACCATGTAACCCTCAACCCAAAATTGGGGTGTTACACAAGAGGTCGTATGAGGCGGATGGATTATTTGAAGGTCAGATGATTGAAATCTACAAAGTGATTGATAAAAGGAGTCATGATTGTAGTCAGACCAGGGGCAGAGCAGGTTGGGACCTAAGAAGGCACCAGTTGAGGGGAGTCCAAGAAAACGACCAAAGGTGGAAAGGGAATGACGAATAAGAATCCCCTTAGCAGAGCTTTGAAATCCATCTCGCAAAGTCTCTAGGTTGCAATAGAGGACTTTAACTAATTCTAGGTAAAAGGGATTGCAGATAGAAATAAATTCCTCAAGGTCTTGATGTATGAGATATGCCGGAAAGTTGTGACCAGCTTCTACAAATGAGTCCAGATCACCGTACATAGGCTTACGGATAAGTTGATTGATGAACCTTGAGACAAACCGATTTCTTTGGTTTGTTGATGTAAGAAGTCTTGTGAGGTTCATTGGACGAGTAGAATGAGAATGATAAGAGTCCATGATTAGGTGTAGGAAGATAGTGTGGAGAAGAATAAGCAAGACTTCAGAGAAGGCTTTAAACCAAAGTTTAGAGTGATAGAGATTGAATTGGAAGACAATTGGGATTATCATCTAAAGCTGATTTAAATAACTCGAGCATGTAATTGATTACAGCAGTTCAGGTAATCGATTACAGCAGTTGGGGTAATCGATTACTTATAGATTTCTAACAGGCACGAGGACTGAGATCAAGGATAATCGATTACAGGACCTATGGTAATCGATTACTAAGACATTTTTATAGGGTCTAGGCTCTAGATTCCTATGTAACATATTTTAAATACATATTGAAGCACATAATCAAGCTAAATGCATAGAAACATATATTATCACAATGATTATGCAAAAATCATGTTAATAATTTTTATTTTATTTTTTTAAAAGTCATGCTCATCTAATATGCCTAATTCTCTTCTAATCTTAAAGAATGAATCTTTAGGAAGAGGCTTAGTAAAGATATCTGCTAATTGATTATGAGTATCCACAAAAGAAATCTCAATATCTTTCCTTATAACATGATCTCGAAGGAAATGATGTCTTATATCAATATGCTTAGTTCGAGAGTGCATGATAGGATTTTTAGTGAGATTTATGGCACTTGTGTTGTCACATTTAATTGAGATGCAGCCCAGCTCTAAGCCATAATCTTTGAGTTGTTGTTTGAGCCATAGAGTTTGTGCACAACAACTTCCTGCAGCAATATATTCTGCTTCAGCAGTACTTAGAGCAACACATGCTTGTTTCTTGCAAGAACAAGAGACAGGGGCATTTCCTAACAAGTGACAAGTACCACTAGTACTTTTTCTTTCAGTTTTACAACCAGCATAATCAGAATCAGAATATCCAATCAAATCACAAACACTTCCTTTGGGATACCACAAACCAACATTTGTAGTTCCTCTCAAGTATTTGAAAATCCGTTTAACGGAACTCAAATGTGATTCCCTAGGAGATGCTTGATATCTAGCACATAGACACACACTAAACATAATATCAGGTCTACTTGCAGTTAAGTATAGAAGAGATCCGATCATACCTCTATATTTAGTAATATCTACTGAAACACCGGATACATCTTGATCTACATATGTATTAGACCCCATTGGTGTGGCTATGGCTTTGCAATCATCCAAATCATATTTCTTTAATAATTCCTTGCAAAACTTTGATTGATTGATGAATATTCCATCACGTGATTGCTTGATTTGCAATCCAAGAAAGAAATTTAATTGTCCCATCATAGACATCTCAAATTCTTCTTGCATCATGTTAGAGAAATCCTTACAAAGAGATTCGTTAGTTGCACCAAAGATAATATCATCAACATAAATTTGAACTAATAAAGTATCAGCCTTACCCTTTGGTCCTTTTGATGAACAAGGTTGTGTCAGCCTTACCCTTTTGGAATCCTTTATCACAAAGGAATGTGCTTAATCTATCATACCATGCACGAGGGGCTTGCTTAAGACCATAGAGTGCTTTCTTTAATCTGAAGACATGTGAAGGGAACTTTGAATCTTCATATCCTGGGGGTTGCTTCACATAGACTTCTTCTTGAATATAACCGTTCAGGAAAGCACTTTTGACGTCCATTTGATATAATGGGAAATTTAAAGAGCAAGCATACGCCAACAGAAGTCTTATAGCTTCCAACCTTGCTACTGGTGCATAGGTTTCATCAAAATCTATACCTTCTTCTTGATTATATCCTTGAGCAATCAATCTTGCTTTGTTCCTAACTATGATACCATTTTCATCTAACTTATTTCTAAATACCCACTTTGTTCCTATAACATGCTTGTCACTAGGCTTTGGAACAAGTTCCTAAACTTGATTCCTTTCAAATTGGTTTAGTTCTTCCTGCATTGCTACAATCCAATACTCATCCTCCAGAGCATCATTTACTTTTGAAGGTTCTATTTGAGAGACAAAGGCCATATTCAAAACTGAATCATTTAAGCGTAGCCTTGTAGAGACGCCTCTAGAAATATCACCAATAATATTATCAATTGGATGATCCCTATGGGTTCTCCATTCCTTTGGAAGTTGATAAGTATCATCTTCAATGTGCTATTCTTGTATTGGATTTTGATCTCTATCCTTTTGAGAACCTTCATTGACAATGATATCTTCTTCTTCATTATCTGGAAGATTGACTTTATCTTCTATTGAAGATTTAGATTCATCAAAAGAGACATGTATGGATTCTTCCACAGATAGAGTTTTCTTGTTAAAGACTCTATATGCTTTGCTTGTTAGAGAATAACCAAGGAATATACCTTCATCAGATTTTTCATCAAACTTACCAAGGTTTTCCTTTCCATTATTCAAAACAAAGCATTTTGATCCAAAAACATGTAGATGAGAGATATTTGGTTTCCTTCCGTTGTAGAGTTCATAGGGGGTTTTCTTCAGAATAGGTCTAATGAGAACTCTATTGGAAACATAGCAAGCAGTACTTACAGCATCAGCCCAGAAATATTTAGGAAGGCTTGATTCACTTAGCATGGTTCTTGCTAATTCATCAAGTAATCTGTTCTTCCTTTCTACAACACCATTTTGTTGTTGTGTTCTCGGAGTAGAGAAATTATGTGATATTCCATTGTCATCACATAGTTCTTGAAATTGTTGATTCTGAAATTCTCCACCATGATCACTTCTAATAGAAGAGATCTTTAAAGACTTCTCATTTTGAACTAGCCTTGCATATTTCTTGAATGCATTGAAGGCTTCATTCGTATGAGGCAAGAATAACGTCCATGTAAATCTAGAGAAATCATCAACAATAAAAAGGGCATAGAAATTACCTTCGAGGCTTTTTGTTCTTGAAGGTCCGAACAAATCCATATGTAGCAATTGAAGGGGCCTTGAAGTCGAAACTATGTTCTTTGGTTTGAAAGACATTCTGGTTTGCTTCCCTTTTTGACATGCATCACAAAGCTTGTAAATGGGAATGGCTTTGAGGAAAAGAAAAAATAAATTGAACTGAATGTAAATGGGGAAAGTTAAGAGAAATGAATTTTTTGAAAATGTATGACTGCTCTCTTATCTTGTTTATCTTCTTTGTTTATCCGGAAAAAAAAAAAAACCATAATTCTTTGAAGCCAAGCCCCATTACAACCCTTAGAAATTCCTTAGTGATCCTTGAATTCGCCATGCAGGAATAATGATCAGAGACAAATAACAAAGTCGAGTTTTATGAGTCAATGGTTGATTGAGTGATTGAGTGTAATACTAACCCTATTCCAAAGCTTAAATTTGCAAATTTTCTTCTAGATTGGAAATTTCCTTTTGATAAAAAGAACAGTGAATTGTGTGTTGCTTATGATATCGTGATGAATTTGTCTGCAATTTCTGATAAAGAACATGCTGTGTATGCAATGAACAAAGCTTGATTTGAATGTTATTTGAAATCATGCAGGATCGTCTGAGTTGTTTTTGAAAAAGGTTTTTCATTATATATACTCATGTATAAACCTTTGTGTTTATATTTTTTCTTTTTGTGGATCATTACCTTTGTTTGAGGGCAAACAAAGTGCTAAGTTGGGGGCACTTATCAATGAAGTATTCTCGCCATTAAAATAGCTTGTCCTGTCCATTCTTTGCTTATAAATACAGATTCGATCAGAAATAGAGAGGAAGTTAGATTTTTATAAGAATTACATCTAAAACAAAGGTAGAGTTCGAGCTAGTGAAGGATTATAGTGAAGAGGAAGTAAGCCGGGAGAGAGAAAGGAAGTTCTGTGCATCAGAACATCGTCGTAACGTGGGAACGCGTCGCCGTCGTTGCCAAGCCTCCAGAATCCAATATTTCTTCTTGTAAGCTTGTAGCATCCATGGAAATGGATAGCTAAACCTCTATTTTTGGAATTAGTTGTAGTCTTTTGATCCTCTGATTTATTTATAACTTATATTTCATATATAAATCAATGTTTCTGTGAATGGTTTGAATGATTTACCTTATGTCTAATGCTTGTTTTAGCTTAATTACCTAGAACATGATTATGGATTTGATAGTTTAGTGGGAACTAGCTACTTGAATCTGAAATAGGTAATATAATTTATTGTATCTAAGGCCTAGGAATGGGGTTAGATTATTAGTCCAAACAAACATCAATGTCTAATGCTTCTTGCTTTATTAATCGATCAAGGGATTGAGGATTAATATAGTTGAGTTGATAATCTTTTACGCGGGGGACTGGGTAATAAGATAAGAACAGATGTAATGAAACCAACATACAAGAGGATTTGTATGAGAATTCTGTGAGTATGTCAAGATTAATCGGTGAAATCTAATCCCAACGGGTTCCGTAACTGCTAAAACTCCTCTCTAATATTTAATTTAGTTCTGTTTAAATTCACTCCAAAACAATCAATTCATTTTATCCATTGTTTGGTTAAATAAATCAGAGTACCGCATTTGTATCGTAATTCTCTGTGTTTCAACAAAAACCCGTTGCTATACTACATTCGAATCTTGAAAGGGATTTTGATAGTGGTTAAGTGACAATTTTATAAATTCTTTTAGTGAACAGTTTTTAATACGTACAAATCCTTTCAACAACAGCCCGAAACCGTGGTAGCATGGTAATTCTGTAGAAGTGAGATTTGCCTCCTTTTTTCGGCTCCGTGAATTCCTTCTCCCTTCTAGCTCTAGCATTCCTGGGAAAATACTTAGTCAAAAAAGCCCTCTTAAAGGACTTCCAAGTTATAGCTTGTTGATCTGCCTCCATCATAGCTCTAGCATCGTTCCACCAGTTCTCAGCCTCTCCTGACACCAAGTATGCAGCGTAGTTCACCCTTTTTGTAATAGGGGTCTGCAAAAAGACGAAGATCTTCTCGATCTACTGCAGCCATTAATCAGCATCCTCTGGATCATGCCCTCTAGAAAACATGGGTGGATCCTGTCTCTTAAAGTCGTGTAGTCCTTTCATTTGAGCAGAAGCTTGTTCTCTCTCTGCCTTCTGAGTCTGTGCAGCAGCAGTTGCAGCAGCCCGATTAGCGTCCTCGTCCACATGAGAAGCAGCAAGATTCGATTTATGCATCATAAGCGTAGTCAAATTAGTGATGGCGGCAACCATTTGGTTAAAATTGTAACACCCGAAATTTTCCCCAGTGATTAAATAATTATTTAATTATTCCAAGGTACTGTTTGGATCCGCTCGGCGGCATCGGCAAGCGTTATCGTCGAGCGAAGTACCAGTGAAACACCTTTTACAGCACTTGGTAGGAAACCAAGCTAGACCTGACTTTGAGTTCGGATGAGAATAAGACGCTCAGTGAAGAATTTCGTGAAGAACGACTGTAATATTGATATGGTTTCCTCCCGGAGCCCGGGAAGGATTTTTCGCTCTAACGGGACTTTTAGCCGAAAACTTCAGCAGGCAAAACTTCGGGACCCCGGATCGAGAATTTGAAAAGATCCAAATAATTTCGTTTTGAGTTTCGAGACCGAATTCATGAAGAGGAATGTCGTGAATAGTGACTCGGTGAATAGTGTTTACGGGCAGTGTGGCGCGGACTTCGAGAAAGATCGACCCGGCCCCGAATTGTGCGGGCCCGGTACCCCGAAACCAATAAATGACCCCGAGGCAGATAATCTCAGTGACACTGAGGTACTCTGATGACCAGAACCTGAGGATGACCGGTGACTTGACGCACCGACGCACTGACGCACTGACGCACTGACGCGCTGACGCACTGACGCACTGACGCGCTAATGCACTGACGCGTCATGATTTTGAATATATTAATAAACAAACCTAGATATTTATTAGAAATTTCTAAATTTAGAGTTTAGTCCCTGAACTTTGAAACCTTGCGGTTTGGTCCCCGATAGTAAAAAGCTATTTTTACTTTAACCTTTTATCATTCCAACTTTGGTCCCTGGGTAAGTGAAAAATTTAAAATTTGGCCCCCTCCAAGCCCATTTAGGCCGTGGCCCATGCCCATTATATCGGGCTTCATGTTGTTTGCTTTCATTTTAAGTCATTTAGTGAGATTTGGAGAGAAAATTAGAGAGAGAAAGAGAAACTCTCCACTATTCATCATCTTCCTCCTCTTGTCCTCTCCATGGCCGAACCTTGCTCCTCCATGGCAGCCCCTTCCGCTTGTCTTCTTCACTTGCTCCTTTGAGGTAAAGTGTTCCTCTCCTCTTGATTTCATTTTGCACCGATTGGGTTCTTGATTGTATGAGTTTTGGTTCTTTGAAAAATTTTAAGTTGGGTTTTTGTTGGGGTTCCCTTTGGAAAAGTCATTCCCATGACATTGATCTTTGAAAATCTCTAATTTGTTTTCTTGGAAGTTTTGTTTTTGAGAAATTGATTATTTGGAAAAGTGATTTTTCAAGCCTTAGGTAATTATTCACCCTAGTTTTCTTGTTGTCTTTGATGTGTACAAATTTGATTTGGAAGAAAAATTTATCCTTGAATTAAAGTTTTTGGCCGAATTGGACAGCATTGGTCTAAGGGTAGAAAATTGATTTTCAACTAGCTTTGAGTGAGTTTAAATGCTTGAAAATGATTTTGGGTCTGTAGGAAAGGTTTTGCCCTAATAGGTGCAAAAGGGCCTAGAGAAAAATTGTGTATTTGAAACCCTAGAAAATTGATTTCTAGAGCACTTGGGGTAAATTTGATTATGGAACTTCTAGCTTGTTTTAGGGTTTTGAAAAGTTGTGGAATTGAGAATTTAAGATTTGACAATTTATTGAATTATGTATGTTCTTGACACTTAGGGTTTTGTTGAATACAAGAGTTGGAAAGTTGATTTGGAAACTTCTAGAAAAAGTTGAGTTTTTGGTTTTGGAACTTATAGTTCAAATTAGGGTTTTGTACATTCTGAAAACTTGGGGAAATTGGTGTGGAAGATGGATTTAAAAGTTATGTTTTTGATTGTGTAATTGATTTGGAAATTGTGTGAAGTGTTGGGTGAAAATTTGGAAAATTTTAGGGTTTTTAGAATTTTGGGCAGAATTGAAGTTTGATGAAAATGTGTGTGTTTTTGTCTTCTAAGATCTTGATTAAGGCTTCAAAATGGTTTGTAAGCATCTAGCCTTGATGCTCTTTGAACAGTTTAAAGTTTTGAGAAGTTTTGGTTTTTGTAACGTAAGGTTTTTCTAAAGTTCTTTCGGTAATCGTCGAAACCTTGTTCAAGTGTTGTCGACCTCTAAGAATTTCCAAAGTTGTAGAACCTCTGTCTAAGTGTTTAGACCCCTGTTTAGATCAGCCCCTTGACCATAGGTTTGAGTTCAAAGTTCTAAGCTAGGTTGTGTTTGTTGAAGGATAACGAGACCCCGTACCGATCTAGACGCACGGAGCTTACGTGACCGCCAGGATCGACTACCTTTAAGGTAAGGGCACTTCATTTCCTTAGCTACTAAGCATAAGTATAAATTTATGCAAATGTATGCTCTACGATTTTCTAAAATTGTGGTTGACGGCGTTATGAGAACGACCCGATTTATAACTGTACTGATTGTGATATTAATGCAGTATCTGAAGGCATCCGATATGTTGGATTAGAATTGTTTGATGTTTGTTTGTATGTGCGTCTTGAATTGATTGAATTTCTTGCATTACTGTTTATTGTATGCATGCTCTCATTTCCGCACATGTTTCTATATCTGTTGATATGTACCCATGCTCTACATAATTGTGTTAATTATGAAGCTAACTTAGGCAATGTATAAAGACAAGTAAGACCTAGATGGGGTAGTTAGGTGAATATACTTTCCTTGAGGTAAGTAACTATATACAGAGTTGCTCGAGCCTTTCTTGGAATACGTATAAGGTGCAGGAGAGCTTACGCCGAACCTGCAGAAGTGGCGAATCACAGTGGTCGATGGAATGCCACCGTCTACCTACACTGGGGAAACGTCCCGCCTCCCACGAATCAGAGTTGGTGCTACATCTGGATAAATAAAAAGTCTTCACGAGATGCGAATTAAAGACATCGTGAGATACGTTTGTCAAAAACCCAAATGACTTAGGCATATAGAGGAAAATATGTCAATTTAATTGGTTTTGGGGTTTAGTAGAAACACTAACTTGTATGTTATTTGATTGTCCCTCTGCTTAGATAATTTGCCTGTTAGTTTTATATAGGGATTGCTTGTTAGTCTTGCATGTTTTGAAGTTGACCCTTGCTTGTCTGTTTTGTGTGGTTGCTGGTGATTCGTCGCCAGCTGGACAACCTTAGCCCGGAAGATGCAGGCGAATGTCGTTCCAGGAGAAACCATAGCCAGTAGTCGGGCGCATAGTGCTGGAAGACTTGTTGCTGCCGCTTTATCGTTATGTAATAATATCATGTATGATTATGTATAGGGTAGGAGTTTTAGTTTAGTTTTTTTTTTTACAACTGACAGTAGAGTTTTTTGGAAACCAAGTTAAGTGTTTTGTAAGTAAATTCTAAACTGCTGGCCAGTCACCTTATGCCATATGTGTGGCTAATTACGAATCGGGGTATTTATATCATTAATGCATCTTGTCATGGCATATTTCGAAAAGGGAAAAGGATTTCAAAAAAAATATACCCTCCTTTTTCTACATTTTGAAAAACTCCCGCATATTTAATTACTGCCCATTCGCTACAGTAACGCCCAGAAAATCGGGGTGTTCTAAAAATTGTTTCGGTCTTCCATTTGTGTGTTTTGATTTGTTAACCTCTTACTCCGGTTAAGAAAGGCTAACAGTTAATCTCAAACAACAGAAATAGCAAGAAATAGTAAGTTACATATAGTACTAGATTGTTCACTCATAGGACAATCTCAAGCAAATAATATCAATAAACAGTTATTCACAAATTTCTTCTTTCGATTGACACCCCATCAGTCGATTTCAGAATACGTAGTTACCCAACAGTGCTAGTTATCTTAACCATCGCTCTGATACCACACAATGTAACACCCCGATTTCTAACCGAGGGTCACATTGTAAAAACGCGGAAAATAACACTTCAAAAATAACCTTTCAGAACATCTAAAATTTCCAAAACAAACGTCTCTCGTATATTTATAATAGTGTAGCCCATAATCATTAATATTCATACGAAAGAGGAAACAAGACATAATTAAAGTAATATTTTGCACTACATGTGCTAATTGTACAAAATCAGCTGAATCAAAACATCATCTTTAAGTCTGCCCCAAAAGTTCCTCAAGCTTGCATAAGTATAATCTTCAAGAATTTCCTCCTTGCTGGTCGTCTTGCGTTAAGCGCCCAAACAATAAAACAACAAGCAGAAAGGGTTAACTCGAATTACAAGCAATAATCAACAGCATAGTGATGAAAACAAAATAAGCAATGAATAACAGAGCATGAATTCACAGCAATAATAACAGAAGAATATTCACAAGTTTTTCATGTTACAATGTCACATAATCATGCCTTGTTAGTTCTCAATAACTATATGCATAATCTATGGCCATTAATTCACCTTAAACTGGGTCAGGACAATCACGTGGGACAAAGATCCACCACATCACCCTCAGTTGATCCCACGGGACAAAGTTCCGTCACATCAACCTAATCCTATATATAATGCATATGCTATGACAAATAATCATCTTCCTTAGGAACTGACAGTTCCCACAATTTCCAGAATCCTCATGAACCAACGGTTCACACAATTCATAGTCATAGTATCAGCATATGCATGATATAGTCAGTTCTTCGTGGAAAATATTTTCATCATGTTATGTCCAAACAATTAAGTTTCAATAACATGTAAGCATATTCAAAATGTTACAATATCATCAACAATATCCAATCTGAGTTCAAAGGCAACCACAATCAATATCCACAAAACAGAGTCACAAAACATCACAACGACACAACACTAAGACGTGAGTTACCCTTACCTTACAGTAGTTTGCATACACTTGATCTTAAACCTAGAAATAGCATATGAACTCATTTAATCAACTATTTTAAGGGTAGGATACAATCTTAAAGGAAACAGGACAAAAAACGGTCAAAATAATAATTTTTCATAAAATAGAGTAGAGCAAAGTATGCTCCAACGCTCGTGCATTGGCCTCCAATGTCATGCGTTGGCCACTCCTCTGGTGTACAAAATTCTGGCAGATTCCCAGCACCAGTGCATTGGAACCTAGCGCTCATGCGCCAGCTCTCAGCGTGAGAGCCCAGAAACAAAGCTTTTCACGTAAAAATCACTTTAAGCTCAATTCTTCAAAACCCAAACTTTCTCATGGATAAATCTCATTGTAAAATTGATTAAAGACAGTTTCTTTTCAGAATTCAAAGGATTTTTCAGAAACACAAAAAATATAACAAAGCTTTAACAAAAGAACTGGAAAATAAACCAACCTTGTATGGCTCAAATGATTTGAAACTTCAGCTTTGTCCTTCAACGAACAAGAAGAACCCAAACACGAAGAATATGAACGGGTATTACTTCAACACCAAGTATTTCCAAAGAGTGTAGAGAGTTGAGGTTTCTTCGAAGGAAGGAAAGGCTTAGAAGGATACTAAGATTAATGCACTACTACAAGCTCTTTATTTATAGAGTGAGGAAACCGACTTAGAAAATGTTTAAATATTATGAGTCACCAAAAACACCAGTTTATCATTCCCAAGGACATCTGACACTTATCTCATAGGGTCAACAATAACGGCTGAACAAACAATACATAAAGTAACCGACTTAACCAGTCACTAAGACTAGTCTGACTAAGACGATCTCCTACTAAGACAATCTCCCACTAAGACGATCTCCAACTTGTTAGTTCAGATAGCAACCTGAGAGGGGAGGGGTGAATCAGAGTTGCCCCGATTTTCGCGTAATAATACCAAACGACTTTCAGCGCAATTAGAGTTGTAACGTAAGAACGTTGTTGCAGCGGAATATTGTAATTGCTTGAAATTAAAAGATGAAGGATGAAGGAAATGACACAAAGAGTTTTATCCTGGTTCACCTTCAATCCACCGAAGGCTACGTCCAGTCCCTCAAAGAAACCCCTTGAGGATTTTTCACTATTGATAAAAATTACTTACAAGTTCCTAACCCAAGGACCCCAAGAATTCCTACCAATATCCTGTGAAAGTAAACAACTTTCAACAGCCCCTGAAAGTAAACCACTTTCAGTTCCTGAAGGCAAACCACCCTCAGACCTTGAAGACTAACCCGCCTTCAATCGAACAACCCTTCACCGAATACCACGGTGAAGTTAGGATCCCTCAAAAAGATTACCACTTTCTGAAGAACCACTCCACTGAATTCCACAGTGAATATTTCCCATGATCGAGTACTCTTAACGAATGCTTGCACCAAGGACCCTAAGATATCTTATCAATCTTCCTGAAGCAACCCACTTCTGATTGATCAAGTCTTCTTAGCAATACTTGTGCCAAGGACCCTAAGAGGACCCATCACGCCTCAGAAAGCAAACCACTTTCTGATGACACCGCATTACCACGGTGGACTTTGAATCAAACTTGATTCAAAGGGCCTTTTTACAACCACCGAAAACTACGGTGAAAGAATCAACATGATTCAAATAGAAGAAGAAGAAGATGCCTTTTCTATGCATGATTCAATCCTTTTGACAAGAAGGATTGATCTTAGTTTGTATGCTCCAGGCAATTACAATGAAGGCTCTTCCATTCTGAGTTTCTCAAATGTTGAACATCATGAGTGTTCTTATGAAAATGAGAGAACCGAAACTCAGAATGATGACTTTAATGAATATGAAAGTTATGGACCAAGTCATTGATGTTTCTGAGTGTCTAAGGACTTTATATAGGCACTAGAGGTCGTCCATGAACCAACACAACCTTTCCCAATGGGTTTGAGACACAATGGTTCATGAAATAACACATCTGTCGACCTGGTAATCGATTACCACAGTTAGTGTAATCGATTACACCATGCCATTGAAGTTTTAATTTGAATTTCAAACTTGGTAATCGATTACACACTTGTGGTAATCGATTACACACATCCTGTAATCGATTACACACATCTGTAATCGATTACAGACAGTCCAGAACTCAGTTTTTGACTGTTTAAAACCTAATTGAGTGTTCCTACCAAGTTTTACTTGTGAGAACATATCGTACTCAATTAGTTGATCTTTTATGAGCCTTCTAATGCAATTAAACCTTAATAAAGCATAGCACACTAAGTTGACAAGACTTACTTAAAACTAGAACCTTCATGTTTTGATTTTGACGTTCTGAGCCTGGTTCTTGAAGTCTTTCTTCTCTTAAGTCTTCTTGAAGTCTTTCTTCTTTTTGTTCCTTTCTTTCTTGAAGTCTTCTTGAAGTCTTCCTTTTCTCTTCTGAAGTCTTTCTTCTTTTTGTGATGTGTTTGTCTTCATCAAAACCTCAGTCGAGTCCAAGGACGAGACTTGATTTACACAACTAAGACGATCTCCAACTAAGATGATCTCCAACTAAGACGATCTCTAAGCCACTAAGACGATTATCTCCTCCTATTCAAAACGTCGTTATTTCAACAAAGACTTAAAAGAAACATAAATCCACACACAAATCACACATTTGAACATGGACAAAATCCTGTATATCAACCAAGACTAACTCGAATTACTGAATAATTCAAAACAAAGTATAATCATACTTCGAAAGATTCAAACTATAATTAAAAGAATTACAGGGACTAAGATGAAATTACACAAAATTGAGGGTCTTACATAAATTTTGTAAGTTGATGCACACGTCGTTTAAAGGATTTGATCTTGTTATATGGACAATATAAATTGTTTCCTTTGAATTTAGAGCGGAAAACTCGTGCCTTTTGTGTTTCCCCTTCCTGTTCATGGTGGTTGTTAAATCCTCACTAAGTTGGTTTGGCTTACCCCTTTCATTTTTCTATCTACAAATTCACAGGCAGCTGAGTAGAAGGTTGTTTCAGACTCAGATTATTTCTGCTTTTTTGTTGGTAGGCCTCCTTTGGTTGTCTTGCAGCTATAGGGAGTCTTAAGTGTATTCCTTCTGAATTCATATTTATTGCTTAATTTAAGAGTTGTCACCTGAGTACTGGATTTGGTGTTTTAATTGTTTAATTGAGATTTTGGTTATGGTGACCTTTAATTGACAGATAATGATATTCCGGAATTATTGAAAATACAAAGAAGACTCTGTCGTTT
This sequence comes from Acmispon strigosus, assembly GCA_030819835.1. NCBI lineage: Eukaryota > Viridiplantae > Streptophyta > Magnoliopsida > Fabales > Fabaceae > Acmispon > Acmispon strigosus. Next base: position 50,533,897 of record JAUAMA010000002.1, read on the forward strand.
TTTTAAAATTATGTGGACATGTTTATCTTTGGAAAATTGTTTGTAAAGTTATTTTGTGAGAACAGGTTTACCATGTTAAGGTATTAGTCTGTGCGGCGGTTGCGACTAAAGATTTTGGGTCGTGACTTGGGCTAAAGGAAAGAAGGCCCAATGGTCAAAGATAAAATGAAAAAATAGGATATGAGAAGACAAGCTCACTTGTAACCCCTTAGGGTGTAATAGTGACTAAGGTTTTATCCTCCGGTTAGCCAATCACTTTACTCTATAAACATGGTGAGAATAATATTCCAATTCACTGACCCATTTAAAAGAGGTCATTCACATACAAGAGAATAAGAATTACTATTTTCAGAATGCATAAAAAAAAGAGAATAAGAAATACTAATTAAGGTAATATCTCATATTACTATATATTCTATGACAAGATTATATCGTATCTCTGCATGATTTGTTTCCAGGTTTGCTATAACCTTACATAGATAAATGGAGACATCTTTCTCTTTCACTCACTCTATCCAAAACTTGATTCTACGTGTAACAGTTACTTTAGCAACAGAGTGATTTGTATGTACCCACTTATGATGCCCACTGTCGCAATTTGGATTCTAAAACTAGGGGATCCTGAGCGAGGAGCATTCCATTATGCAAGACGCAAAGCAGCCATTTTCTCCCTTATTATGGTTTGGTAATTCTACACCTAGAACAATAGTAATAGCAATTTTTTATTTTTATTTTTAAATTAAATCACATATTATAATAAACCTAACCAACAAAGGAAATGTTATTGTACAAGTCAGAAACTTAGCTCTATCATATGCATGGATCGAAGAATAAACATCGGTGTACATTTAAAAGGTGTAAACCACAAGAAAGATAGAAAGAGATGAGAGATAAGTAATAACTATGATATTGTGAAGAAGGTCTTGCTCCTGACCCTGGCTGTGGTTTTGATGACGACAAACTCATCAACAAAAAGAAGAAAAGAAGACTTCAAAGAATCAAGCACTACAAGTCCATCAATAGTCTAGAAGTCTTAGTATTAGGTGAGTTATGCTTCCAAAGGTTTATTAAAGCATAAAGGCTCTTAAAACACCTAATCTAATCAAGCTAAGTGTTTTCATAACTTAAAAGAAGTAGAAAACCTTAAGCCAGTCTCAAAAATCAAGTTTCTGGAAAATGGGCTTCTGTGTAATCGATTATGCCATTATGGTAATCGATTACACCTAGGCAAGTAATCGATTACTCATGTCTTGTAATCGATTACATGTTTGAAATTCAAATTCAAACTGAAACGGTCACTTGTGTAATCGATTACACTAAGTATGGTAATCGATTACCAGAACGAAAAAGTGCATCTTTTCATGAACCATTGTGTCTCAAACCTTTTGAAAAGGGTTGTGATGGTTCAAGGACGTTTCCCTTGCCTATATAAAGACCATTTGAGTCCAGAAAACACAACACACACATAACATACACAAGAGACAACATATTACACATGAGAAAATCACATTAGGCCAAAGCTTTGTCAAAATTAGTTCATCTTTTAGAACTTAAATCTTTTGGAGCCTAAATTCTGAGTTCATGATCTTCATGTTAATAAGAACACTTTAGTTGTTCATATCTTGAAGAACTCAGAATTGTATTATGCTTAAAAGCCTTAAAGCATAATTTCTCATGATCAATCCAGTTGTGTGTTAAAGGATTGATACAGCCAATTGTAATATCTTCTTCATCTCTTTCTGTAAGATTGAGTTTTTCACCGTGGTATTCGGTGAAAGGTTGTTGTCACTGAAAGTGGTTTACTTTCAGGGTTTCGATTGAAGACAAGTTTGTCTTCAAGGTCTGAGGGTGGTTTGCCTTCAGGAACTGAAAGCGGTTTGCTTTCAGGGGCTGTTGAAAGTGGTTTGCTTTCACAGGATATTGGTAGAAATTCTTGGGGTCCTTGGGTTAGGAACTTGTAAGAGATTTTTATCAATAGTGGAAAAATCCTCAAGGGGTTTTCTTGAGGGACTGGACGTAGCCTTCGGTGGATTGAAGGTGAACCAGGATAAAATCTTGTGTGTGATTCTCTTTATCCTTCACATTTACTTTCAAGTATCGTTCATATCCGCTGCAATCATAACGATCATTTTGCGATCATCATAGACTTGAAAGTAACTATTTCAATAAGGCGAAAATTGGGGCAACACTGATTCACCCCCCCTCTCAGGTTTCTATCTGTTCTAACAGATATATGATAAGATGTGTTTGGTAGAAAGAGATATAAATAAATAAAAAAGGTGTCATGAAGTATCTATACTGTTTAGTGGTTTATAAATCATTATTTTAGATGGGAATTTTTTTACAAATAATATTTCAATTTTTTGTTCTACAAATGAAATCTTACCATATTAATTAAAAATAGTTATGAATGAGTCATTTACCAACTTAAATATTAACTATTAATTGGCATGTGTAAAACTAATATTTTCAAAAGATTTGTATCAGAAAACAAATGGGAGGAAACAAGTTATACCAGCAATAATCAACGACCAATTTGAAGGCTTGTGGTTATGGATGGTTCTACGGAGCTTACGGATGGTGGTGTAGGAGCATGATAAGTCGCAACAGGCCTCTTTGGAGGAAGGTTCGGCATAGCAGCCTCGAAATTAAGCACTTGAATAGCTTGTCTTATTGAAGGTCGGAGATTCACATCAGGGTGAGAGCACCACAGTCCCACAATCATCAAACAGACAACCTGTTCCCCATCAAAATCCCTCTGCAAACTCTCATCCATAGCCATAACTACCTCCCCTCTACCATAATGATCCCAAACCCACTCAATCATACCCTTTTGATCTCCATCTTTATCCTCCATAACATGAACAGCTTTTTTTCCTGTAGTAATCTCCAAAGCAACCACCCCAAAGCTATACACATCTGACTCTTTGCTAGCCCTTCCGGTACTCACATATTCTGGAGCCATATAGCCCAATGTCCCAGCAAGCCCAGTTGTTTGGGGGCCCAATTCATGGTCCATGAGTTTAGCAAGCCCAAAGTCACCAAGCTTCACATTAAAACTAGAATCCAGCATAACATTGCTTGATTTGATATCCCTGTGAACCACACATCTTTCCCATTCTTCATGTAAATAAAGCAGTGCAGAGGCCAATCCAAGAGCTATCTTGTGCCTCACGCTCCAAGGTAGCGGTGTTATCCGTTTATCAAATAAACGAGAATCAAGGCTTCCATTTGGCATGAACTCATAAACAAGGAGGAACTCACCTTTGTCATGGCACCAACCGATGAGTCTCACGAGATTCCGGTGCCGGAGTTGGCTAATGACTTTCACCTCTGTTAGATACTCTTTCTTCCCTTGTCTAGACCCCTTTGATATTTTCTTCACAGCAACTATTAAGTCTGCACCAGCAAAATAGCCTCTGTAAACAGCTCCAAACCCACCTTGACCAAGCTTCCTGTCCGTGGAGAAATTATTCGTAGCGGAAGCGAGTTCTCTGTGGGAGAATCTCCTCGGCCCTGCTCCTCTTTCAATGTCATCATTGATGGATGTTAAATTCGTAGCCTCTTCTTTTCTGCTTTCCTTTTTCTTCCTCCAAAATAATGCAAATGCTGCAATTGCAATTGCTCCCACTAATATAACACCGCAAGAGACAGATACAACCACAACTAGTCTTGTCTTCTTAGAATCACTCTCACCACTTCTTTCCAATGAGGAGTTGAATTCCCATGACAGAAGATTATGCTTTTCCCCATCAAAACCTGTTGCTGCTGAAAATCCTACTGTAACCCATTCAGGAAGGACCTTGCTCAAATCAATTTGATAGGAAAGACTGGTTTTTTCTTCAGGATCCGAGGTAGTGCTCTGGTATTTCCAAGACACGGTGAAATTCTTCATTGCAGAATTGTAGCTAATTGATACATCAGCAGTGTCTGTGCTGTGTTCACTAGCATTCCAAGGTGTCCATATTGATGAAATAACTGAGTTATTGTTGATTCCAACATGCTGCACCGTTTCATTAAATTCAGGATTTGGGTAAGAATCGAACTCCACATGAACAATTTGGTTACGGAGTGATGAAAACGTAGTTGTGGTGTTGAATAGGCCAAGAAAACCACCAGCAGAATTTGGTGGGATTTCAATTCCAGCAGTTGCAAGGAAAAAGGAAAGGCCATGGCCATACCTAGGTTTACCTTGAGTGTCAATAATGAAAGTGTAACGAGTTGTGAAGTCAGAGGGTTGACCTGTGTTTGAGTCCCAAAGTAACACCCTTTCACCATAGATGGCCCAGCCAACCTGACTTCTATAATTTTCATAAAGGTTAAAATCAACTTCTCCTTCATTATTTACTGCAGATCCTTGATAGAGTATGTTGGGATCACTAGGACTGAAATTGGGAAATTTGAAGTGAATTGAATTGGCAGGGAAAGTGAAAGAAATGAAGGGTAAGAAGAAGAGTGCAAGGATATATGAATAGCTGAATCTGGCACTGGCAGCCATGGCTTGAGTTTAATTAGCAGTGTGATCAGAAAGGTTGAGATTGGACAACAGAAAGGTGATCTTCATAGGAATGCATGATTTGTTGAAAATGCTTTTGCTTCAAATGACAACTATAATTACAATATAAAAAAAAATGGTCAATGGTAATAACGAATCACAAGGAGCTGGTTCAATCAGAGATAATTAAATAGTGTAACTAATGACTAACGTAATAAAAAATAAGCGTTTGACAAAATACTCTTCGGTTGTTAATGTTGTTTGAAAATAAAATAATAACAAGTGATGTAGGAAAAAATTCAAATTAACAATCAAAACCTACGCGAAATTTGTGACGGTAAAAAACGGTCACAAAAGATGAATGCCGGTTGTGTGTCGAATCTTTAGAGTTAAACTTTAAGATTCAATTGTAGCAAGCAATATAGGTTGTCATATCCACGTAGAGTTGTGATTATTAATACACTTCAAAAGTTAAAGTACTAAAGTGACACGTTTTTTCACAAAATTTGAGATTGTTGCAGTAACAAAGTTTAGATAAAATCACTCTAGTCGTAGGTGAACTAACGTTATTTAAAAAAATGGCTAAATATTTCATATTTTATTTACTTATTTATTTATATATAAATAATTCTAATGGTCCATTAAGGTGGAGTAAAGTTGCCTTGTGTCATTTAGACAACCCAAATAAATAAACAAAGCAATTAAAAGATAAAGTTCAAAAGGGATTAGAAACTGTTGGGATTAGATTTCACTATTGGACTTCTCTGTATTGTAATGATTCAAATGCAAACTATGTTTTAACCATGCGATTCATCTACACTAGTTCATTCATCTTTATATTTATGTGTGTCTAGTTTTATTAGCGTTTGTTAAGCTAAGATTAGTTTCTTAATAAGTCACAAATGGAGACCTTGTGATGTCATAACTTGTTGGATTAAAGTTTGACTAGGAAGAAGACAAAAGTTGTAATTAAAGAGAAAGTGACATTTACAAAGTCAAATACATTATGTTATGTAAGCATGGGCGAAAGGGTAAATAGACACTATATAAGTATATGCTAGGACGCACAACACATATGTGTTGTGAGAGTTCATTTGGCTTCATCTTTTCTTGGGTTTGAGTGAGGTTCAGGAGTCATAGAGTGGTGGGTGTGGAGAGAAAATCTTTCTCCTCCCCCTAAGACACCAAAACCGCCACCATCACCACCCATTCTCACCCTTCAAGTTGTTTTCTAGCCTCCATCTTCTACTACAAGAGGTTATAGTGCCTTCTAGATCTTCTTAGAAATGTAGATCTCATGCATCACAACTTGGTATGGTTATCTAGATCTTGTTTTGGGTTTGCAATGCTGGGTCTTAGAGAAAATGTTATCATTAAAGTTGTTGTTCATGAGTAGATCTTTCTAACCATGTAAGTTATTTTCATGAAAGTCAAGTTTAAGTTCAAGAATTGATTTTCAAAAGTGTTTTTGGCTTAGTGCCTTTGGAGAAAGTTATTCCCCATCTCTTGATCTACAAAACCATGTAAGAAGATTTTGAAAAATTTGTTTCATGTCCAAAAGTGTTTCTTGAAAAATAGCTTTTTGGAAAAGTGATTAACATAGACTTAGCTTTATTTGGCAAAAGAAACACAAATATGATATTGGATTTCGGAAAAGAAATTTCTCTCCCTATCTTTTTGACATGGCCGAACAATATACCCTTATATCTAGGGTTGGGATTTTGATTTTTAAGCTTGTTTTACAAGTGTTTCGAAAATTTAAAAGAAATTAATGGCTTTTGAAAGGGTACAGCCGAACCTATATGTGCATTTTCAAGTGGTTTTTGTTGTTTGGAAAACTTATTTTAAGTGTGTTCTCGAATAGAGAGAGCATAGGAGAGAAGTGCTATTATTAGAATATCAAGAGATGATTCAGGACCTTTTTACATGAGCCCCCTACTAGCTATTTATAGGGGGAGGAGCCATAAATATCTTTAATCCTAACAGGTCCATGGGCCTCGATAATCGGGCCCGATAAATTACAAATTCTTACCCCCCTTATATTACAAATATACCCCCCTAAAGCAGCTTGAGTCGCCCTGTCGAGTAACTTGGTCGCCCTACTGATAGTAATAAGATCACACAAGAAACGGGGGGTTTGAGTTGTGTGTGTGACTTTTGAAAAGTTTTTCGCAAAGTACTTGTTATAAGTTTGAAAACGTTTAAAGAGAAGTGCAGCGGAAATTTACTTAAAGCGTAAAAATAAAGCACACAGGTATTTATCCTGGTTCACCCCCAAAACCTATAGGGCTACGTCCAGTCCTTGGCTATACCAAGATTTTCCACTATTTCAACTGAATAGTACAAGTGTTCTCAGGGACTTCTCCCAGTATTCTGAGGACTACTCCTTTACAAGTTTTCTCAGGACTTCTCCTTTATCTCTCAAGTATTCGACAGGACTTCTCCCAGTTCTTTTTCAAGAAGGTTTGTTTTCTACAAATGTCTCTTCACAAAGAGTGGGTAGAAACTATGAGGTACTAGGTTCAGAGATGGTATTTAGCTTGATTCTCTTAAGAGGTTGTGTGAGAAGGATAAGAGTTTTCACTTAATGAAGGTTTCACACGAGTTGGCGACTAAACTCAGAGGAATAGAAAATCTAAGGTTGCTGAGTGTTCTTTGGCTAAAGCTTGTTCAAAATATACAATGACTTGAAGGATTTGAATGCTTTGATAGTGTGTAAGTCGCCAAATTCAAAATGATGCAGAGGCCGCTATTTATTAGCTCCCCCTAAACATGTGCCTATCTTCTACATAGTCATTTGTTATATACTTTTCTCCCCCTTTGACATTATCAAAAACATAGATAACATAGTGAATGAGATAAGCAAGAGGAAATGATAAAATATAACAGCAGAAATGTATATTAAGAGGATGGCTTAGAAAGTCCTAAAAGTAAGGCCATAGAAGCATGCAACTGAGCAAAACTAGCATCTATCTTTTCAGAGAGCCTTGCATCCATGGATTCAAGACGATCATTCACAGCTTGATCTCGACGGGCCTGTTCAAGGGATAGATGAGCAGTGAATGCCTTAACTTCCTGAGAGAGGAGGTGGACCATAGAGCGATCATCATCAGAGTCTGAGTGTGAGCAGTGAGCGACTGACGGAGATGAAGGTCGAGATGGCAGGATGGGAGTGAAGTATGCCACAGTTGGGATGAGCAGCGCAGGATGCAAATACGACCAAGTGGGACGCAAAGTCTTCAAAATGGGTGATATCTTAGGAAGGAGAATTAGGGTCCATGTTCTAAACTTTAGAACCAGGGATTCAACACAACCAGCCAGATGAAGAGGGATGGAAGCAATGTGGACATCCCTGCGAACCTGGAGTTTCCAGTCAGAATGGAAGAACTGTTGACCCGAGGGCATGGATTGGGTAAAGTGAGAAGCAGGACATCCATGGGGAAGCCACAATCTAGCCTTAAAGCAAAATGGGAAACCAAATGCTTGAAGACAGAGATCTGATAGGAGGTGAGCATTGGGTGCATCTTGTGAGCGCTTGCGCTTGCCCAAAGTTGAACTGGATCTAGGAGGGTTACTTGGCATGGAGTAGATCTGATGGAGAGACATGCCTGAATCAGTGGTGAAGAAACCCGGAGGTGCAAGCTTGAGATCCAGATCCATACTTTTATGGAGACATGTAGGTTGAGACAGGTAGGATGTATTAATAGATGTATTAAAGTGAGCATCTACCCGTGGTAACATTGAATAAGTCGGTTGACTTTGACCAGGAGGCAGACGAAGATCAACTTCAACATCAGTTAAGTTGAGACGGCTGAAATCAAGATCTAAGCAGGAAAGGTCAGTGTTAGGGTCCTGTTCAGATTCGTCATCAAGTTAGATAGGATTATCGAAGCTAAGGACGTCAAATAATGAGTCAAGAAATTGCTCAGCTTCAATTTATAGAAGATCTTTGAAATGAAGAATCTTGGATTGAAGAGGCAGGTCCCATCCTCGTGCATCAGGAGAACAATGGTGCTTCCATTGAGGTGAAATAGTGGGTAGTGGAGAGTTCTCTGAGAGCTTGACGCGTACCCAGTGTCGGTTGCCAATGTTGCCCAGTACAGCAATGGTAGGAGTAGTATCAACAGGGCCAAGAAGTGGTAGATACGTGCAACACTGATTGGGAGAAAGAGTAACTAGAACTATGTGAAATGCAGTGGCAGCAAGCAATCCCATATCCGGAACTGTAAACCATTTGGACATAGGTGCAGGTTCATTTCCACTGAATGTAAGAGCCTGACACAATGTATCAATATCTTTATCGGAGCTAAACATTTGGGAATGGAGCACACGATGAGATAGAAGTTCTTGAATGAGCAATTTGCGAACTTCTGGCCAGTAATTCTGAGAGTGACCCATCCATTGAGCAAGACAGCGGAAACCATAATTACCATCATCTTCAACATCAAAGACATCAGATATATATTTGTGAAATATTTGAGGCAGGAACTTCAAATAGTGAGCATGAGAGATTGAGATGAGGTCAGCTGTGGAGTGCACAGTCTCCGGGGGCGGTTAGGATGAAGTTGATGCATGTAGGATTTTGGGAGCAGGTGAACGGGTAGGAGACTTAGTCTGGTGAGCATGACTGGAACACTATGGAGAGTAGGCGTCTGAACAATGTCGTTTGAGACAGGCAGCAGACAGAGTTGATGAAGAAGGCTTTCGTTTTTGAGTCCTCTTGGTCCATTCACTTAGGAGTTCAGTGGGTACTTCATATATGTCAACAGACAAATTCATTCGGCGGACATCACTAAACTTAATCGGAGTAGCAGAGACATAATCAGATGGAGAGCGGAGATAAGAGCTCCATAGGGAAGGTTGGTGTTAGGCTGTTCCAGAGTATGGAAGATGTATTGAAACAGAAGATTGGGCCAATTGATTTTCTTGCGGTGTTGGAGTTGGAATAAAGCCCATTGAGTGAACTTATTTACTAAGTCTCGAGAACCTTCTTTTGGCAGAATGACCTTGCTAAGAACTGCATGGGGGAAAATGCATTCTTCAACTAGGTTTTTCACGTGTTAGAACAGATAGCAACCTGAGAGGGGGGGTGAATCAGTGTTGCCCCAATTTTCGCCTTATTGAAATCGTTACTTTCAAGTTTATGACGATCACGAGTTGATCTTTGTGATTGCAGCGGATATGAACAATACTTGAAAGTAAATGTGAAGGATAAACAGAATCACACACAAGATTTATCCTGGTTCGCCTTCAATCCACCGAAGACTACGTCCAGTCCCTCAAGAAAACCCCTTGAGGATTTTTCCACTATTGATAAGAATTTCTTACAAGTTCCTAACCCAAGGACCCCAAGAACTTCTACCAATATCCTGTGAAAGCAAACCGCTTTCAACAGCCCCTGAAAGCAAACCACTTTCAGTTCTTGAAGGCAAACCACCCTCAGACCTTGAAGACAAACTTGTCTTCAATCAAGACCCTGAAAGCAAACCACTTTCAGTGACAACAACCCTTCACCGAATACCACGGTGAAAAACTCAATCTTACAGAAAGAGATGAAGAAGATATTACACTTGGCTGTTTCAATCCTTTAACACACAATTGGATTGAAAATGAGAAATTATGCTTTAAGGCTTTTAAGCATAATACAATTCTGAGTTCTTCAAGATATGAACAACTAATGTGTTCTTGTAAACATGAAGATCATGAACTCAGAATTTAGGCTCCAAAAGATTTAGGTTCTAAAAGATGAACCAATTTTGAAAGAACTTTGGCCTAATGTGTTTTTCTCATGTGAGATGTGTCTATTTCGTGTGTGTTGTGTGTTCTATGTTGTTGTTGTGTTTTCTGGACTCAAATGGTCTTTATATAGGCAAGGGAAACGTCCTTGAACCATCACAACCCTTTTCAAAAGTTTTGGGACACAATGGTTCATGAAAAGATGCACTTTTTCGTTCTGGTAATCGATTACCACACTTAGTGTAATCGATTACACAAGTGACCGTTTCAGTTTGAATTTGAATTTCAAACATGTAATCGATTACAAGACTGGAGTAATCGATTACTTGCCTTGGTGTAATCGATTACCATAATGGTGTAATCGATTACACAGAAGCCCATTTTTCCAGAAACTTATTCTTTGAGACTTGCTTAAGGTTTTCTACTTCTTTTAAGTTATGAAAACACTTAGCTTGATTAGATTAGGTATTTTGAGAGCCTTTATGCTTTAATAAACCTTTAGAAGCATAACTCACCTAATTCTAAGACTTCTAGACTATTGATGGACTTGAGTGCTTGATTCTTTGAAGTCTTCTTTTCTTCTTTTTGTTGATGAGTTTGTCGTCATCAAAACCACAGCCAGGGTCAGGAGCAAGACCTTCTTCACATCACGCGCCGAGAAGTAGAACTTTTTGGAATCTCCTTCCAGATAGTAAAAGGAGAGCTTTCCCAAGAATGGGAGTAGCAGATTGCTTCGAGAGGAAGATTGAGAAGTTGAGATATGTCGTTGGTGAGTACATCAACCATTTGACCTAAACACCGTGTGCGGATGTGATTAGGGTTCATCTTGACAGCACAGTCGTAGAATTCTTGAACTAGAGGCTTGATGACTGAAGTTGTGGAGACAACGAACAGGTTCCCCCAAGCGTGTGAGAGCAGAAGATCGAGTTCGGCCACTTTTGCATGTTCAAATAGCTTCAGATCAATATACCTAGGGGTGACAAGCTTTCTGTCCCCCAGGTGTTCAACCTTCACAGGACCAATTTCACAGCTTTGTAGTTTGCGATTGCAAGTAGTAAGACTAAGCTGGTTCTGGATGATTTGAGTTTCTTCCATGCTTAGAACTCCCTGAGCTTTTCCATTTCTTCGTTTGTTGGGGGCCATGATATCTGTAGAAAGGGAAGATAGAACGACAACTACAAGTGCACGGAGTAGGTTGAATGATTGTATTGGAACAGTTATGAGAAATATATTTTCACGAACCGTCAGTTTTTATGTTGAATAGTGTAAATAATTTCTCGATTTTATCATTCCCATGATGAGTAACACAGTTCATTAATGAAGAGAGATAAGAAATGCCAAACTTCGTGTGTGCGTGCAGAGCAAGTAAGACATATGAAAAGACACAACTGTTTCAGCATTAAATGCATATTTTGTAGTGGATATTAAATTTAAATGAAAATAACCAGACGAACATGATAAGTAGATATTCATAGTGCAGGAAACATTCCTATTCTTTCTCTAAGGCATGCAAACTTGTTTTCAATTAGTGGTTTAGTAAAAATGTGTGCCAGTTGATCATCAGAGGGTATGTATGAGATGTCAAAATTTCCTTTTGCTACATGATCACGAATAAAGTGATGTTTGATTTCAATATGTTTGGTTCGTGAATGCAACACAGGGTTCTTTGTTATATTAATGGCACTTGTGTTATCACATAATAATGGGATGTTATGCTCAAAAATATTATAATCTTTTAATTGATGCTTCACCCAAAGAAGTTGGGTGCAGCAAGAACCTGCAGCGACGTATTCTGCTTCAGCCGTTGAAAGAGAAATGGTGCTCTGTCTTTTGCTTGCCCAAGAGATTAGACAATGTCCCAAAAAGCGACATCCTCCACTTGTGCTTTTTCTTTCTATTCTATCTCCGGCATAGTCAGCATCACAGAATCCTCTTAGCCTGAAATCATCACCTTTCTCATAGACTAGACCAAGATTAGTCGTGCCAATAAGATAACGAAAGATGCGTTTTACGGCACTAAGATGAGATTCTTGGGGACTTACCTGGAATCTTGCACATACACAAATGCTGTACATGATGTCTGGTCTACTTGAAGTGAGATATAATGGGGATCCGATCATTCCTCTGTATTTGGTTGAGTCAACCGAAGTAGATTCATCTCCTTTATCAAGTATAGTTCCAGGATGCATTGGAGTTCCCATGGCTTTTGCTTTCTCCATGAAGTACTTCTTTAGTAGGTCATTGATATACTTGGTCTGATGAATGTACGTTCGAGTTCCTTCCTGTCTGATTTGTAAGCCTAGGAAGAACTTTAATTCTCCCATCATACTCATCTCAAATTCACTTTGCATTAGTTTAGAGAATTCTTGACATAGAGCTTCATTTGTAGCTCCAAAAATTATATCATTGACATACAGCTGTACGAGAATGAAATCCTTGGACCTCTTTCTTCTAAAGAGAGTGTTGTCGATGCTTCCTCGAGAAAAGCCATTTTTCATCAGAAATGAGCTCAAGCGATCGTACCAAGCACGTGGTGCTTTCTTTAATCCATATAGTGATTTTCTCAGCTTAAAAACATGGTCTGGTAGATCCTGATCTTCAAATCCTGGAGGTTGCTTTACGTAGACTTCTTCCTCAATAAATCCATTTAGGAACGTACTCTTTACATCCATTTGAAATAGTTTTATGGAGTGCTGACATGCAAATGCTAGAAGAATACGTATGGCTTCAATTCTCGCTACTGGTGCGAACGTCTCTGTATAATCGATTCCTTCTTGTTGATTATACCCTTGGGCCACCAGACGAGCCTTGTTTCTTGTGACCTTTCCAGTTTCATCCATTTTATTTCTGAAAACCCATCGAGTACCTATGATGGATTTGTTTTCTGGCTTAGGCACCAGATCCCAGACTTTACTTTTTTCAAACTGATTTAGTTCTTCTTGCATGGCTAGGATCCATCCTTCATCCTGAAGTGCTTCTCCTATGTTCTTTGGTTCTATCTCAGAAAGAAACGCACAGTTAGCATAATCATTAAAAGTAGATCGAGTTCTTACTTTTTCGTGAACATTTCCAATGATTTGCGTTGGAGGGTGATCTGGCTTGAATCTCCATTCTCGAGGTAGTGATATGCCACTGGAGGTCATAACTTGACTTGAGGAGATATCGTCAGACGTAGTTTCATCAACTTCGTCTGGTTGAGTTGAGGAAGGAATAGTTGAGTCTGTCTCTTTGCTGGACGATGATGGCTGAGCCGTATTTTATGAAGGGGCTTCATATATTTCCAGTTCATCATCTTCTGAAGTTATAAGATTTACACCTACGTGCTTATCTTCAAACTTAACATTGATGGATTCTTCAACTGCCATGGTTCTGGAGTTGTATACTCGAAAAGCCTTAGAATTAGGTGAATACCCTAAGAATATTCCCTTATCTGATTTTGCATCAAATTTTCCGAGATCATCCTTTGTGTTGAGTAGAAAACATGAGCTTCCGAATGGATGAAAATATGAGATGTTTGGCTTCCTTCCCTTCCATAGCTCATAAGCAGTTTTCTTCAGAATGGGACGCATGAATATTCTATTTTGAATATAACATGCTGTATGGATGGCTTCAGCCCAGAAGTACTTGGGCAGAGATGTTTCATTAAGCATAGTCCTTGCCATTTCTTGAAGTGACCTGTTTTTCCTTTCCGCTACTCCATTTTGCTGAGGAGTTCTCGGAGCGGACACTTGATGAAATATACCATTCTCTTCGCAGTAATGATTGAATTCTTCATTTATGAATTCTCCTCCTCTGTCACTTCGAATGTTGGTGATGCAGTATCCCTTTTCATTCTGAATTCTCTTTGTAATGATTAGAAAGGACCTGAAAGCTTCATCTTTTGTTCCACGGAATTGTACCCTGGTGAATCTGGTGTAGTCATCAACGATGACAAGGCAAAATCTTTTTCCATAACAACTAGCCGTTCTAGTAGGTCCAAACAAGTCCATGTGCAACATCTCCAGAGGTCTCTTTGTACTCACAACATTCTTCGCATGGAAAGAACTTTTTACTTGCTTTCCTTGGAGACATGCTGAGCATGTATCATCAGATTTGAAAGACAGATTTGGCAGACCACTTACTAAATCATGTTTGATTATTTTAGCAATGGTCTTTAGGGATGCATGCCCTAGCTTCCTGTGCCAGATCCATTTATCATCCTCTGCTGATACTAGACATGTTACCTTTTGACTTGCAAGGTTTCCAGGGAGGTCTTATATAGATCTCCTTGTCTCTGAGCTTCAAAGATAATCTTGTCATCCTCATTAGTGATACTACACTTCAATTTGGTGAAGGAAACAGTGAGTCCACTATCACACAATTGACTCAAGTAGGTTATTATTCAATCCTTCAACTAGTAGAACCTTCCGAATTACTGGAAGGGGGTTCTTATCAACATTACCTTCTCCGACAATGAAGCCTTTTTGATTACCTCCAAAGGTCACTGTCCCTCCTGTCTTCTTCTCATGGATTTTTGGGAATAAAGACCTTTTTCCCGTCATGTGCCGTGAGCATCCACTGTCCAGGTACCATTGTTCTCTTTGGTTTCGAACTGTTAAGCTCATCTGCAAGAGGAACAATCATAGATTTAGGTACCCAAACTTTCTTGGGTCCTCTTTTGTTAGTAATCACCTTGGGTGGACTTTTCCTCCCATGTGCTATTTTTTGAGGAGTTTGTTTCTCCTTACCCTTGACTATGAAAGTTTCGGGTTGAATTTTAATAGGTACCGATGAAACATTTTTCTTTTCAGGTTGATATCTATATGGAACAGTAGAAGAGTTATGTTTAATGGCAACTATATCCCAATCTTCTTCTTCTTCATAACCTAACCCTCTTCGATCATAAGCTAATCTGTTATTTCCACTTAATTTGATTAGATTATCATGACCTTGGGTAAACATGGATAAGTCTTTAATTAAGTAACTAACTCTTTTCTTTAAGAGTCTAATTTCTTTATTTGCATCTTGTTCTAAAAGCACTTGATTTTTCTTTGTTAGCATGATGGATACTTCCTTAGATGCATGCAATTCTTTCAAGGTTTTATCACGCTTCTTTTTGAGAGAACTATACTTAATAGCTAATGCATGAGCATATTCTAGCAGTTCATTGTAGTCATCAGATGAGATTTCGGGACTTACCTCATCTTGATCATCTTCTTTGTCATTGGATTGGTCGACAGAGATCATTAATGCCTCTGCTTCTCTGTCTGCTTCAATATCTGAAGTGTCTATGGATCCCATAAACGCACAGTATGAAGCTTCTTCATTAGCTCCCTTCGTTTCTTCTTCTTGATCAGAGTCATCTTCTGATTCATCGTTTTGGCTGGAAAAGACCTTCTTTTTATAGAAAGTCTTCTGCGAAGACTTATTCCCTAGACGAGGACAATCGGCTTTGACGTGACCAGGTTTCTTGCACTCATAGCAGACGATCCCTCTCTTGCTTGGGATCCTTTCTTCTTCTCTTGATGAGGAAGATGGTCTTCCTTTGAACTACTTCCTGTTTCCCACCATTTTTTTGAATCGTCTGTTGAACAGAGCCTGTTCATCATCAGATCGATCAGATTGAGTTGTTTCCTCATCTGAGGATTCATTAGCTTTCAAAGCCTTTGATTTGTTGGCTTTAAAAGCTACAGCTTTTGCAGCAGCTGCTTTTCTTTTTATGATCGCAGCGTCATTTGCAAGATCCTGCTCGTGGATCTTCATTTCTCCCATCAAGTCTTCTACTTGATATGTATCCATATTCTTTCCAGATCTTTGGGAAGTGACAAAATTTCTCCAATTGGTGGGGAGACTCCTGATAATCTTAACCACTTTCTCCTTATTGGTGAAAGTTTTGCCCAGATTCCTCATACCATTGTGGATGGTTTGAAGTCGTGAAAACATGGAGTCAATGGACTCATTATCGTCCATCATGAAGTTTTCTTATTGGGAGGCGAGCATACTCATCTTGGTGGTTTGAACAGCAGTTGTTCCTTCATGAGCAATAGCCAGTGTGTCCCATACCTCCTTTGCAGTACTTAGGCTGTCAACTTTGTCATGCTCACTTTAGTTGAGAGCACATATAAGAAATAGCCTCGCCTTGGCATTCCTCTAATTTTCAGTCTTGTGTTCATCTGTCCATTTGTCAGCTGGAATGGCCTTGTTTTCACTATCTTTAGGAAACTAATTTCCCTTAGATATCATGTCCCATAATTTCTAATCAGTTGATT
Source organism: Acmispon strigosus (assembly GCA_030819835.1). Lineage (NCBI taxonomy): Eukaryota > Viridiplantae > Streptophyta > Magnoliopsida > Fabales > Fabaceae > Acmispon > Acmispon strigosus. The sequence goes on from JAUAMA010000002.1 coordinate 50,550,376, forward strand.
CAATGAATAGCTGCATATGCTTCTTCCAGTAGGGATAGTTTGAGCCATCGAAGAATGGTGGCTTGTTTGTTGCGGTTCCGGTTGGGTAGGCAATCCCGTCCATGGATCTTTTCACTCTACACCTGTTAAGATGTTAGCAATTCTCAGAGCGGTTAAGCTCTGATACCAATTGATAGTAATAAGATCACACAAGAAAGGGGGGGTTTGAATTGTGTGTGTGACTTTTGAAAATTTTTTCGCAAAGTACTTGTTATAAGTTTGAAAACTTTTAAAGAGAAGTGCAGCGGAAATTTACTTAGAGCGTAAAAATAAAGCACACAGGTATTTATCCTGGTTCACCCCCAAAACCGATAGGGCTACGTCCAGTCCGTGGCTATACCAAGATTTTCCACTATTTCAACTGAATAGTACAAGTGTTCTCAGGGACTTCTCCCAGTATTCTGAGGACTACTCCTTTACATGTTTTCTCAGGACTTCTCCTTTATCTCTCAAGTATTCGACAGGACTTCTCCCAGTTCTTTTTCAAGAAGGTTTGTTTTCTACAAATGTCTCTTCACAAAGAGTGGGTAGAAACTATGAGGTACTAGGTTCAGAGATGGTATTTAGCTTGATTCTCTGAAGAGGTTGTGTGAGAAGGATAAGAGTTTTCACTCTATGAAGGTTTCACACGAGTTGGCGACTAAACTCAGAAGAATAGAAAATCTAAGGTTGCCGAGTGTTCTTTGGCTAAAGCTTGTTCAAAATATACAATGACTTGAAGGATTTGAATGCTTTGATAGTGTGTAAGTCGCCAAATTCAAAATGTTGTAGAGGCCGCAATTTATATCTTCAGTAGGATGAGAACTGGATGAGCTGATGAAGATCTTCAAAAATAGTTCCGTTGAGAATTTGCTTGATTGTGAGTAACGGATACTTCTGCATCTGTTGATTGAGGAGGTTTTCCAAAGTGAAGAACATTTCTTCAACTGATAGAGAGTGAGATCGTCTGGCAATGCTTTTTCTTCTGGTACTCAGAGGCAGCAATTAATGCAAGTGTATTACAGCTAATAAGGCAATTAATGCTCTGACCAGAGGATTCGGATTCGGCTGTTGAGGAGATACGATGATCAGAGGATTTCACCGTTAATTCAGCAAAAGCAGCTTGAATTAAGGAATGTCAGAGAATTTGAATCTTCAAGGTAGATGGCGCTTAATTCTGTCTCTTTTGACATTAATGCTCTGATCAACCAAGAAGTGCATGACAGCTCATCTTTGGTTCAAGCAAACGATCTCTTCTAAGCAGATTCTTTTTGTACCAGTCTTCAATCATTGCTCCTTAGTCAACCCATATGTTTGACGAGGAATGAACCGGACAGACTTTTCAGGCGGACGAACTTTACTCTGAAGGTGGATTCAATTCTTATAGCCGGACGGACTTTTCCTTTGCTTTTTGATAATGGTTGCAGCGTACCTTCCGTTCAAAAGAGTCCCTGAATATAAAGTTCTTCAAGGAAAGTTAGTGACTCTTTAACGAAATTGTTATTTATCAAAATAGAGTAATTCATTTGGATATTTTTCTCTAACACCTACTACTAGGCAAAGGCACTCGCCCAGTCCACAAGCCCACAAGACACCAAGCTTGAAGTATGAAAACGAAGTGTGTATTTATTAAGTCTTCATGGCCCGCCACCGGGGGAAGGTGCTCGCCCGGTCCACAAGCCCACAACACACCGAGTCTGAGGCACGAAGATGAAGTGTGTCTTCATAGAATGCTCGCCATGGAATTCCAACTGACGCTTCCTTTGGGCGGTCATCCCTATAAGTATAGATAGCAACCTGAGAGGGGGGGTGAATCAAGTTTGCACGATTTTCGCCTTAGAAAACTCAAACTTCTTTCAGCGTGATCAGAATCACAACGTATAAACTTTAATGCAATGGAATAAGGTAATGCTGAAAGAAAGAGATGAAGGATAAGAAGATCACACACGAAATTTATCCTGGTTCACCTTCAATCCACCGAAGGCTACGTCCACTCCCTCAAGAAACCCCTTGAGGATTTTCCACTATTGATAAAAACTTCTTACAAGTGCTTACACCAAGTACCTTAAGAATTTCTATCAACAACCTGAAAGCACACCACTTTCAGATCCTGAAAGCAAACCACTTTCAGACAACCAACCTTCATCGAACCCTACGGTGAATCTTTCACTCAACCAGAATGAAGATGAAGAAGAATTTCTAACCGGCTGATTCAATCCTCTAACATAGAATGGATTGAATATATAAGTTACGCTTTTAGGCACTTTTCATATGAATGCTCTTTCTTATTCTGAGTTCTTCAATAGTTGAACAGCATAAGTGTTCTTTTTACAATGAAGAACAAGGAACTCAGAATATGACTCTTGAAAGATGTAGAACAAAGGCTTATATGAAAGAGTGTTAATTGCACATAAGAGTCTGGTATGAGTCTTATTACATTTCTGAACACAAATGGACTATTTATAGGCATAAGAGATCATCCATGAACCAACATGCTTCCCAAACGTTTTGAGACACAATGGTTCATGAAATAATGCAACTAGTTGAGCATGTAATTGATTACAATACTTAGGTAATCGATTACACTAAGTGACCGTTGCTGTTTGAATTTCAAATTCAAATATGTAATCGATTACAAGCAAGTTGTAATCGATTACTTGCCTTTGTGTAATAGATTACCTTAATGGTGTAATCGATTACACTCAAGTCCATTTTCCAGAAAGTGAAACTTTAAGATCAACTTTGAGTTTTTCTATCACTTTTATCTTATGAAAAGGTTAAACTCAATATGTTACTTTATGTTTGAGCCTTCATACTTAAAGAGACCTTTAGAAGCATAACTTACCTAAATATGTAAGACTTAGTTAAAAACTTGAACCCTTGAGATTGCTTGAGACATGTTGCACCAGTTCTTCTAAGTCTTCTTTTCTTCTTTTTGTTCACGAGTTTGTCATCTTCAAAACCTCAGCCAGGGTCAGGAGCAAGACCTTCTTCACAATCCTTATAGAACGTGCCTCGTTAAAACCTTCCTAGGAAAAACCCTGTGGGATAAAAACCTAGTGAAGGAAAAAAAGTACAGCAATAGATAGAGAAATAAGTCGCCTAAGGCCTGGGAGCGGAGGATAAATATGTCGCCAATCCTAGCATGAAAATGTGAGTGAATGTGACTCTTGGTTGGGTCTACACGCCTAGCGTGGAATGAAGTGATCATCATGTCAACTTGAGCCGCCAGGAAGAAGTCGTTCGCCCTACAGGAGTTTCCGCCAGCCCACAAGTCCAACTGAGCCCCGGAAATATGAAACAACTCGCCATACTGCAACCTGATCACCAATCTAGAAAGTGTAAATCTGATGGAGAATCACTCGCCAGGTTGGGCTGGGGTTACTCGCCCAACTGTGCCTCATGCTTTCCTTGTCCTGTTACCAGTTTTCTATATTTCTCAACTGCAAACACAATCATCAGTTCTTAAAGTCGCCACTGGACCATAGTTCTGAAAGAAATAATTTTCAAGGTCGCTACTGGGCCATTATTTTGAAAGAAATAATTTTTTGGGGTCGCCACTGGACTATTGCTTTGAATAAAATAGTGTTTGAGATCTCCACTGGGCCATAGTTTTGAAAGAAATAATTTTTGAGGTTACCACTGGACCATTGTCTTGAAAGAAATAAAGTTTGAGGGCGCCTCTGGGCCATTACTTTGAAAGAAATAATGTTCGAGGTCACCTCTGGGCCATAGCTTTGAAAGAAATAATTTTTGTGGTCTCCTCGGGACAATTGTTTGGAAGAAATAAAGTTTGATAGTGCCTCTGGGCCAATATTTTGAAGAAATAAAGTTTGAAGGCGCCTCTGGGCCATTGTTTTGAAGAAATAAAGTTTGAGTTCAAGTAGACCAGATATTATGTTTAGTGTGTGTCTATATGCTAGATATCAAGCATCTCCTAGGGAATCTCATTTCAGTTCAGTGGAAAGGATTTTCAAATATCTGAAAGGAACTTAAAATGTTGGTCTGTGGTATCCCAAAGGGAGTGTTTGTGATTTCATTGGATATTCTTATTCAGATTTTGCTGGATGCAAAACTGAAAGAAAGAGCACAAGTGGTACTTGTCACTTGTTGGGAAATGCTCTTGTTTCTTGGTCCTGTAAGAAACAAGCTTGTGTTGTGATACCCAAATCGCAAGTGTACGATTCAATATCGCGTAATAAAAAGATCGAACACAAGGGATAGGTTTCCTATGATTATAATATTTAGTACTTGTGCAGAAAAATTAAGAGATGAATATTTGATGTTGGTTTTTAGAACAAACAAGAACAATAGCATAAAATAATAAAGAGATAAGATGATGAGAATTAAGCTCTTGGGTTGGTTTACATAGTCTATAAAATATGCTAGCAAGTTACTACTTAATTTCTGAATTTTAAGTCCAATTTCATGATGCTATAGCCTAGTGTAACTACAAGTTAATTCCTTAAGAATTGTAGAACTTTCTTTTTAATTACTAAATCCAATTCCTTGGCACCTAGTTAACTAAAGAAGAAGATGAAGAAAATGTTCAGGCCAACATAAAGTTACGTCCATCCTAATTCCTTAGTGATGTATACTTATAACCTTTTTTAAATCCTAGGTCCCTTACTACTTACCAAATGGCCTTATGTAATAAGCAATAAGCAAGATATCTTTTGTACACAAGATGAATGAAGAACAAGGAAATAAAACATGAAAGGAAATATTATTCAGAAATGTAGAAAAGTACTAGAACATAAATTATAACTAAAACAACCCAAAAACTTAAAGAAGAAGTTAGCCAATCATGGCTAAAAGAGTCATCGAATTACCCTGGATAGGAGCTCAAGTATGGCTTCCCACAATTCCTAGGAACAATGGTCTTTAAGGAGGAAAGAAGAACACTTGTTGTATTCTGAATAGGTGTGTCTTACAAGTGAAGAAAAGCTCCCTATTTATAGCAAAAACCTGACCTCCAGCGCTAGGGCGCTGGCATTCCCAACGCTTGGGCGTTGGGATGCATTAAAAACCAACGTGCAGAAATATGCCCAGCGCTTGAGCGCTGGCTTCCAACGCTGCAGCGCTGGGTGCAACCTCTGACTCACATCCTAGTCAGAGGTCCAGCGCTTGAGCGTTGGGACTTCCAACGCTGCAGCGCTGGCACGAACACTGGCGGCTTCTTCTTGGATTCCTTTCTTCTTCAATGGTGGAATTGATTGGCTTAATTAGGCTCATTCAGCCCCTAATAAGTTCTGAAACTCCTTCCTTCCACCATTAATCCTTCAAACCTTATTTTACATGTGCTCAAATCAAAGAGAGTTGCTTCACATTCTTCAACTTCACTTCAAGTCCTCTCTTTGTTAGAACTTCAATTCTGGCCCTTTGACTCTTTCAAACTTCACTTTTTATCCACCTCTCTTGAACCTTTACACTTTGATCCTTGATTTCCTGAAACTTTACAGATCGGTCCCTAGACAAAAATGATAACTATACCAGCTTTTCCTAAAAATATAAAATAGCTATAAAAATTCATAAAAATATAAAATAAAGCTAGAAAAACAAATCAAATCTAATCTATATGCAAAATGCAAAATAAATATAAAATCTATGTAAAAATAATAAAAATCCTATATGTGACTCAAAAATAATAAAATAAAAATACTAAAAACAACCTAAAAACATCATATAATATCCTGTCATCATGTTGCTCTAAGAACTGCAGAAGCAGAGTATATTGCTGCAGGAAGTTGTTGTGGACAAACTTTATGGCTCAAACAACAACTCAAGGATTATGGCTTAGAGCTGGGCTGCATCCCAATCAAATGTGACAATACAAGTGTCATTAATCTCCCGAAAAACCCCATCATGCATTCTAGAACGAAGCATATTGATATGAGGCATCACTTTCTTCGAGATCATGTCATGAGAAAGGATACAAAAATTTCTTTTGTAGATACACATAATCAATTAGCTGATATATTTACTAAGCCTCTTCCTAAGGACTCTTTCTTTAAAATTAGAAGAGAATTAGGCATTATAGATGAAATTGATATCTGATTATATGATTAAATGCTTATATGATTATATGTCTATATGTTTATATGCTTGATTATATGATCATATGCTTTACATGCTTGTTCTTGCAGTTATATGCTTTTTGTGTGTTTTTCAATTTTGGTAATCGATTAAAACAGTCTAGCATTTGATTACATAGGAATACATAGCTTGGAATTTGAAAAATTGTCTTAAGTAATCGATTACTCCTATCCTGTAATCGATTAACATAAGTATTTTGGTCCTCGTGCCACTTTAGAAACCTAAGGTAATCGACTACCTCTCTTGCCGTAATCGATTACAAAAGACGAAACAATTTCTTTTCCTCCATTTATTTGAAATTCAAATATCAAGTAATTTATTACATAACTGCTGCAATTGATTACACACACGAATTCTTATAAACACCTGTTCATTTTCTTTCTGTTCTTTGTATTACAAACACAAGAATCTTGTCCTGACCCTTTATCAACCTAAAATCCTCTGCTTTTTCCTTGATCCTGATTCAACAATGGATTCTAACTCTCGCCCCTCCAATGTTTCTTCTCCTGCTAATCCTCCTCGAAGGGAGTCATTGCATGATTCCTTTATGAATGATCGCTATTGCATAGACATCCAGACTAATGATGCATCTGCTGGGCTATCTCGTTTCTATGTGATTCCCTCGAACTGCTCTCAGGAAACTAAAATTATCCTTGAAAGCATGGATATCTTAGCCCTCCATCTTTCACAAAGATTGAGTCATATGGAGGACACTGTCCGCTCTCGACTTCTTCTTCTGGAGAATTGAATAGAGTCTGTGAACTCCTTTCTGCGTCAAGAGATTGAGAAACTCAAGGAACTTGATCTTTCTGAGATGTCTGAGGATGAATATGTTCAACAAACTCTCTACTTTTCTTGTAATATAAGGCTTCAGAACTTTGTTATATGTTTGTTTTCTGTTGCTATGTCATATGTACCTATTCAATATATATATATATATATATATATATATATATATATATATAGGGGATGTATCTGGTGAGAAAGCTCTTCTTATATGAGAATGGTGAGAATAAATCGTGGTTGTTAGATCTAACGATGAGTGGTCATGATTAAAAGAAATAAGTGGTCACATGACCACTTAAAAATGTCATGTATATATATATATATATATATATATATATATATATATATATATATATATATAGTGTGATCTTTCTATTTATCATGATATTACTTGTTTACCCCCACTCCCTATGCTTTATAAGTCTATATTCCTTGTTAGCCTGTATGTATATTTCGGCCTCTTCTTCTTTTTGATGAAGTCAAAAGGGGGAGAAAGGCTCTGTGCACTTTAAAGATCATATGCAGGAATGCTACAAGTGAAACAGAAAGGGGGAGTTGCATCAGTTACATCAGATTGCATCTGACAGGGGGAGTTTCTACAAAGAAGCAATATACTGATCTTCAAAGTTTCAAGTATTTGTTTGCCATCATCAAAAAGGGGGAGATTGTGAAGAAGGTCTTGCTCCTGACCCTGGCTGAGGTTTTGATGACGACAAACTCATCGACAAAAAGAAGAAAAGAAGACTTAGAGGAAACAGTGCAACATGATTCTATATCTGCCTAAGTCTTAGATAGGTGAGTTATGTTTCTAAAGGCTTCTCTAGTATAATAGCTCTTTAAAACACTTAAGCTAATTGAGTTTAACGTTTTCATAATTTAAAAGAGGTAGAAAAACTCAAGTTGTTCTTAAAGGTTTCCTTTTCTGGAATCTGGACTTGAGTGTAATCAATTACACCCTTAAGGTAATCAATTACACATAGGCAAGTAATCGATTACAGCTTGCTCGTAATCGATTACACGTTTGAGTTTGAAATTCAAACAACAACGGTCACATAGCATAATCGATTACCTAAGTACTGTAATCGACTACATGCTCGACAAGTTGCATTTTTTCATGAACCATTGTGTCTCATATCTTTTGGGAAAGGTTGTGTTGGTTCATGGATGATACCTTATGCCTATAAATATTCCATTTGAGTCCAAAATCGGAACACACAAGTAACACCCACGAAATAGGCCAAAACTATTCTTGAATTGCTCTTCCATGTTCATTTAAGCCTTTGTTCTTAAACTTTCAAAGAGCCTAGGTTCTGAGTTCATAATCTTCATTGTTTAAAGAACACTCTTTCTGTTCATATATTGAGAAATCAGAATCAAGAGAGACTTCTTATGCTTAAGAGCCTTAAATCATAACTCTCATGTGTTAGAGTCAAATAATTAAATGAATTTTTATGTTTTGATAATTAACAATTTCTCTAAGATTTAATGTTGTCAGAGATAAAATTCCTTGTAAATCAGGTCTCGTCCTTGGACTCGGCTGAGGTTTTGATGAAGACAAACACATCACAAGAAGAAGAAAGACTTCAGAAAAGAAAAGGAAGACTTCAAGAAGACTTCAAGAAAGAAAGGAACAAAAAGAAGAAAGACTTCACGAAGACTTTAGAAAAAGAAGGAAGACTTTAAGAAGACTTCAAAGAAGACTTCAGAGAAGAAAGACTTCAAGAACCGGCTGAGAACGCCAAAATCAAACATGAAGGTTCTAGTTTTAAGTAAGTCTTGCCAACTTAGTGTGCTATGCTTTATTAAGGTTTAATTGCATTTGAAGGCTCATTAAAGATCAACTAATTGAGTATAATATGTTCTCACAAGTAAGACTTGGTAGGAACACTCAATTAGGGTTTAAGATGGTTAAAACTGAGTTTTGGACTATCTGTAATCGATTACAGGTTGTGTGTAATCGATTACACAGTTTGAAATTTGAATTCAAACTGCAACGACTAGTGTAATCGATTACGCTAACTGCTGTAATCGACTACCAGCACGACAAAAGTGCTTTTTAATGAACCAATGTGTCTCACAACGTTTGGGAAGCATTGTAATGGTTCATAGGCAACCTCTAGTGCCTAATATATGTTGTTTCACGAACCAATATGTCCCAAGTCATTTGGGAAACATTGCAATGGTTCATTAAAAACCTTTAGTGCATTGGATGTGTTGTTTCATGAACCAATGCATCCAAAGTCTTTTGAGAAGCATTGCAATGGTTCATGAACAATCACTAGTGCCTATAAATAGTCCATGAATACTCAGAAACAAGTATGACTTGTGCCACAACTTTCACATTCATTAGAGTCATCATTCTGAGTTCTTGTTCTCTAAATGTCAAAGAACACTTATGCTGTTCAATTATTGAGAACTCAGAATTATTAAGAAGCCTTCATTGTAATTGCCTGGAGCATACAAACTAAGATCAATCCATCTTGTCTAAAGGATTGAATCAGCCATTGTAAAGGCATCTTCTTCTTCATCTCTTGAATCGGCTTGATTCACTCACCGTGGTTTTCGGTGGTTGTAAAAAGGTCCACCGTGGTGTTCGATGGTTGTGGAAAAGGTCCTTTGAATCGGGTTTGATTCAGTTGGTGGTTTGCCATCTGAGGTTTGACAAGAATTCTTAAGGTTCTTGGTGTAAGTACTTGTAAGAAATCTTGTTCATAGTGGAAAAATCCTCAAGGGGTTTGTTGAGGGACTGGACGTAGCCTTCGGTGGATAGAAGGTGAACCAGGATAAAATCTTGTGTGTGATTTCCTCTTCCCTTCATCTTTTACTTTCAAGCAATCCTTAATTCCGCTGCAATCACAACTATCGTCTTGTGATCATCATTATCTTGAAGTAACAATTTCGATAAGGCGAAAATCGTGCAACTCTGATTCACCCCCTCTCAGGTTGCTATCTGTACTAACATTCCTAACATAGTGATAACTCTCATGCACAGGAATAACTATCTCTAAAGGGACTGAATGGATCTCAAAGCATCATCAAGAGAATTGGTCCACCAGAAAAGTCCGTCCGGCTACTCTGAAGGAAATGCTGTCAAAGATATACAAAGGAAAGCATTGATGTATAAGACAGTCCAATGACTCTCGAGAGATAAAAGCATTAACTTCAAATAGGCAATTCCCTCTCTCAAGGACACTCCATCAAAGTCTGCACACTCAAGTCAAAGTCTACTTCAAGAAGCTGAAACAGTCCGCTACCTAAATCCACAGAGATCAATAGAAAGACTGCTTCGTTTAAAGCTGAAAGAGTATGACAACGTATGAAGGAAAACCTTCGGCCTCGAAGCTTCTCAAGCATCATATAAAGAAGTTATGAATCAACTCTCTCCGATGAAGAACTTCAAAAGAAGCAACAGAAGAAAAGAAAAGATTCTGTCTTCTAAGCCAACAATATTCTAAATCCTTGAAGAAGAATCAAATGAAGAAAGTCTGTCTGCCGATGCAAATTCACTTTCAGCGGAATCTTAAACATTATATGGAGACTGCGTCTGCCAAACTCTAAGGAAGAATCCGTCCGCTCAAGCGTCAATTGCGCCAAAGGTACAAAGATCAAGAAATGTGTTTTTTGAGGATATCAGGTTAAAAGAAGCATTAAAGAATTTATTCTCCTCATCGTGAGTAATTGCTTCTTGGATCAAAAGACCTCTACCTCGTTTGCACATTTATTAAAGTACTAGCAATCATAGAAAGAAAGAAGGGACACAATTAATTCAATACTCCTTGGTCCCACTGCTTTTCTTCTTTTCCTCAAAACAAGCCGACATCGCGGAATCAACGGCAAGAATCTTTGAGCTTCGTACACTCTCAACGGTCGAAATTCAAATATCTGACCAAAGCACGTGATGAGTATTAACTGGCTAGCACTGGGGTAAAATGGTCAAAACAAACTCCACAGCTGGAACTTCACACGTTAAATACTGAAAACATGGCTCAAAGCCCCTTGCACAGCATGGAGCCAGACGATGTCAACCAAGGAGAATCAATGATTCTTAGATCATGTCTTACACCTGCTAAGAGATGCAGAACTAGCCGTTATATGCAGCTTTGAGAGGAAGAAGCACTGCGGGCAGATTTTCTCTCCTTTTGTGGAGAAAGAACAAGGATCTTCTTCTGAAGATATATATAGAGAATCCTGCTTGCGTAGCAACTTGGCGACTAGAACTAAATTTTACATATCTCAACCTAGTTCGTCCAAGAGACCAAGACATTCTTGGTTTCAACTCAGGAAACTTCAGGTCATATCACAACCTGAGTTGAGTTGCTTATGTGTGTGGAAATCTTACAGAGTACAACTCTCATCCTATCCCACACACATAACTTAAAACAGAGACCAACTTGCTGATGATCTCTCTGTTTTATGTGCTTCATTTCTTCTACCCACTCTTATCAGAAGAGAACTTTGTAGAAAAGAAAAACCCTGAAAAAGGTTTCAGGAGAAGTCCTGTATAATACTTGTAAGGAGGAGTCCTGAAAATACTTGTAAGGAGAAGTCCTACGAATACTTGATAGGAGGAGTCCTTAAAATACTTGTTGGGAGAAGTCCCTGATAATACTTGTACTATCTGTTTAAATAGTGAAAATCTTGGTGAAGCCAAGGACTGGACGTAGCCCTGTCGATTATGGGGGTGAACCAGGATAAAAATCATGTGTTCTTTATTCTTCATGTTATATTGCTTTTCCTCCGTATATTCACCTATGCTTGCACAACAAATAAATCATCTTGAAAACTAGTAATCAACCTTCCAAGTCTATCGAATAAATTTCAAAAATGATTACACAATTCAAACCCCCCTTTCTTGTGTATTTCTTGCACCTTCATCATGATCAATACAATTGTGTGTTAAAGGATTGATACAGCCAGTTGTAAAACTCATCTTCATCTTCATTCTGGTTGAGTGAATATTCACCGTAGGGTTCGGTGAAGGTAAATTGTACTGAAAGTGGTGTGCTTTCAGGGACTGAAAGTGGTGTGCTTTCAGGGGCTGTTGAAAGTGGTGTGCTTTCACAGGTTGGTGTTGATAGAAATTCTTAAGGTACTTGATGTAGGCACTTGTAAGAGATTTTTATCAATATTGGATAAATCCTCAAGGGGTTTCTTGAGGGACTGGACGTAGCCTTCGGTGGATTGAAGGTGAACTAGGATAAAATTATGTGTGTGCATTCTCCTACTCTTCATGTTTACTTTCAAGCAACGTTTATATCTGCTACACTCGATTGTGATTATCTTTATCTTGAATGTAAGGTGTGTTAAGGCGAAAATCGGGTAAACCGGATTCACCCCCCTTTTCAGGTTGCTATCTATACTTACATTAATGGGCATTAGAAGCTTAAGCACATGTTCAATGGGGATTACTCGTTTAACACCCAAAACGTCATAGAGAAAGCAACTAAGTGTAGTGGAGAAAGAAGGGCCTATATGCTTCTCAAATTAAAGAAAATTTTCTATACACTTTCTATACTAAAAAGAATATCTAGGCTACGGATATACCTACTAATTAGGCCATTAAGGCCTAAGCACATGTCCAAAGAAAATCAACGATTTTCTCAACTAGATCGGAGAGTGATAAGATAAATAACTAAAAAATTCATGAGGAAATGAAACCTAGACTCTATTTGATACTCTGGTTTTAGTCCAATAATTTTTTTTTTGCAGGAAATGGAAAATTAGGAAGGGAATAAACAATACACTGGAACTGTACTTTTTCTCTGGGAACTAGCAGAAACAAAAATATAAGACACTAGCAAAGACAACACCACATATACTCTAACACAGTACAAAACTTATACTATATTTCATTTAAGAATTTTATCAAGCATTTGAGAGGCAGACTTTGGGTATTAAGTTTCTCACAATGCCAATATTTTAAAAAAAAAATTCATCAAACAGGTAAAGCGAAAGCATTCACGGAAGTCAGGATTGTAAGAAAATGAAAGGCAAAATCAATAGATCACCAATTAGAGGGAGAGAACACTGCCCTGGTTTATGGTGATAGAGCTTATTAAACTAACTTCCCTTTTCGCATAATAGATAAGCTAACTGGGAGTGCTTTCTGGATTCCTGACTCAAAGCATTCTTCGGATGCCATATGCTCGCCGATATTCGTCACAAATTCTAAGGAAACATGAAAAATAACAGATTAAAATTTTGTCAAGCATTTCAACAAACAGTTTGCGAGTATTAAAAATTTAATAACAATAGGATAGAAAATACATTCGACAAATTAGTGAGTATGTATATGCACATATCAGAACCACAATAGAATTGTAGGAAACCACTAATTTTGTTCATCCCATCCTCGACGAGGATCCTCCCTTTCCTTTCTCTTCGTATTTACAAAGAACCATGGTTTCCGTAAACCAACACCTCTGCGCCGCCACTGACGGATAAGATTGTGTGAAAGAGTGACGTCGGGTCCTTGGACCGGTCCCGGAAAGCGGAGCGTGGCAGTGCGGTACGGCGGATTGAGTGACGGCTGACGACAAAGGTGGACACAAAGAGAAGCGGCGGTTGACTGCGGAACTCCTTAACCGGACTTCGGACTATAAGAAGAGGATGCGTGGTGGTGAGATGATGCTGATGCTTCAGGTCGGAGACGGTGGTGCTTGGAGCGGTGGCGGTTTCAGAAGAAGATGAAGGTTTCATGGTCGGACGATGGTTTGAAGTGAGGTTGAAGAAGGATGGTGGCGGCAGTGTATGGTTTGAGAGGAGATGAGGGTGGTGGCTCCATTGGTTGTGACGTGGCACAGAGAAGAGAGAAATTGGGAGAGGGAGTTGGCAGGTGCTGATGAGTCTCGGTTAGGAAATTAGGGTTCTTTTTTTTTTTGGATCACGTCTGACTCAGGCAGAGGAACACGAGAGCTTTTTCGTGGTGGTGGGAAAAGTTTTACCTTGTGTAGGAGAGAAGTGTTATCATTAGAATATCAAGAGATGATTCATGACCTTTTTACATGAGCCCCCTACTAGCTATTTATAGGGGAAGGAGTCATAAATATCTTTAATCCTAACAGGCCTATGGACCTCGAGAATCGGGCCCAATAAATTACAAATTCTCACCCCCTTATATTACAAATATACCCCCCTAAAGCAGCTTGAGTCGCCCTATCGACTAACAGGGTCACCCTACTACTGGGCAAAGGCACTCGCCCAGTCCAAAACCTCACAAGACACCAAGCTTGAAGTATGAAAGCGAAGTGTGTCTTCATTAAGTCTTCACGGCCCGCCACCGGGGGAAGGTGCTCGCCCAGCCCAAAGTGTTCGAATGAAAAATAGCTTTTACAGAAGCTAGTGGCTAGATTTAGAAGTTTTATAAAATACAAGGACTAGAATTCATATTTATGGAAAATGTAAGGACTGAATGTTGTATTTTAGAAAGTCAAAGGACTTGAAATGGCATATTACAAAAGTTTGAGGATTAAAGAAGAAATATGATAAAGTACTAGGACTGAACTATAATTTCTAAAAGTTAAGGGACTAAAAGGGAATTATAAGAAAGTATAAGGACTTGTTTGTAAATAGAAAAAAGTTAAAGGACCTTTTGTAAAGTTGTTTCCTTTATTATTTGTTATGTGTATGAGTATATAGATGCATATAGCTTAAGAAGTACTCACTCCATTCCTTTTTATAAGAACTAAAAGAGGGGTGGAGGTTGTTCTTTTTTTATAAGAACCACATAAGACTTTGTGCCATATTAATTATTTTTTCACATTCTTACCCTTATTCAATTCTGGAAATATGGAATTGCATTAATGATAGAAAGAGATTAAACAGAAGTATGTTAAGGACAATTTTAGAAATTCAGCAACATTTGAGAACAAATTTAATGCATATAATTATACTAACTTTCTTAAGGGGTGTGCAAAGTTAGTTTGGTTCTTATAAAAAAGAACAGAGGGAGTAATAGTATCCTTTATCCAAAGGAGTTATGCAACACCCCAATTTTGGGTTGAGGGTTACATGGTAAATACGCGGAAAATTAAAACCTTTCAGAAAAACAACTCAATTTTTCTTAAAAGGTTTTCGTCTCTCTTAATTACTTAAATAATATAGGTAATATTTCCCCATAGATAATATTTTATTACGCGGAAGCAAAACGAGGAAAATATTACAACAAAGTAAATATGCTCAACAGCGAGCCCAAAAATAAAATAAAATAACGGAAAATCTTAAGACATCAATCGTCTTCTTCAAATTTCTTCCACGCTTCCAATGCGCACTCTGATTCCGTAAAGCTCCTTAAGAGACGACGATCAACACCCTGTCTATTCTCTGGCGTTAAGCGCCCAAACACAAACAGAAAGGGTTAACTCTTAAAACAAACAACAAATACCGAACAACATGTTGAAGAGAACTTAACATAAGTGACAGCAACAATATCTTCAAAATACAACTCCTTCAACAATATACTCATTTCCTCATGAACAACAAACACAACCCATGCTTATGAGTCCTCAAATGCAACTACAAGTTAAGGCACAATCACATGGGACTAAAACCCATCTCATCATCCTTAACCACGATCCCATGGGACTAAAACCCATCTCATCGCCCTCAGGCACAATCACATAGGACTAAAACCCATCTCATCGCGTCAGCCCCAAAAATATGGATATGCCATGCCAACATGTTCAACATCATCATGAATGAACAATTGTCAATATAACATAATCAACTTCATCATCTTCAAGATAATCAAGTAAACAATTCTCAATTCCAAGCATCACAATACCAACAATTCCATCATAATAAACAAAGTAATTTCCAACTGCAAAATCATATGTAAAGCACAACTGACTCTATCTTGACCCAGAGTTACCCTTACCTTTTAATCCTTTGCTTGGTCTTGTCCTCCAACCTATCATGATAACATGTGTGTAAAATCATCAACAATCAAGGAAAAGACCAGAAACCGACTCCACAAGATTTAAATCCAAAACAAGCAAAACAACAACTTGTTTTCAGGGGCCTAGCGCCCAAGCGTTGGCTTCCAACGCTCAAGAATTGGGTCCTTGTTTGGCAACAGGAACTGGGCAGAATTCCAATGCCCAGGCGTTAGGAGTCCAGCGCTCATGCGTTGGCTCCCTGCCAGAAACCCTAAAAACCATGTTTTTCACCCGAAACTCCATTTTTCACAAATTCCTTTCAAAACTAAAATTCTTCCATGATTACAATCCATATAAAGACCTAATAAACAATTTTCTTCCCCAAAAATCCGAAGGTTCCTAATTTCTTAAAAGTCATTTGTTCAAGGAAGACAACTAGGTTTTGAACCGAAAGAATGGGGAGAATACCAACCTTGTTTGAGAGAGTTGATCAAGCTTATGTGTAGCATGAACTTAGCCTCTTCCAGAATGAAATGGACTCAAGCTTTATGAAAATAAAAGTTTGGAACAACAATCAATTAACTCTAGAAAGAAGACAAGAGTTGAACACCGAGAAACTCAGAATTTGGAGAAGTTAATCTCTTACCGATTAGGCTATCACCTGGACACTTGAGAGATGATTTATAATCAAGAGTGAGGACCACAATAGAAGAAGAGAGTCGACCCACAATGGCACCAAGGTTCAGCAACTCTTCAAGAAAAAACAGCACTAGAGTTCTAAGTCTTTTTTGGGAAATTCTTTGGGTGAAGAAGCAAGGAAATGATAGAAATTTGGGAAAAAGAAAATAAGTAAGGTGGAGAGGGGAGGGGAGTATGAAAATTATCAGCTCTACTTCTGAACCAACACTCCTCTTTCCTCATAAATCCCTAGACAATGCAATAACACTCCTTTACACCACCTTATTACCCACCCATAACTCCCAACAAGCATTAACTCTCTTAATACCATTTGTAAGACACTCAATTTTGTGTGATAGTATTTTGGCCCCTGTAACTCTTATGATTATAGTTTGAATCTTTTTGAAGTATATTGATTATACTTGTCTTGAATTATTTAGTAATTCGAGTTAGTATTGGGTTGATATATTGAGTTTTATTTATGAGAAATATGTGTTTGAGTATGGAATTATGTACTATTTAAGCCTTGGCTGAAATGGCGACGTTTTGAAAGGGAAGTTGAGATCGTCCTATGAAACTGGTGGAGTTCGTCTTGTGAAACTGGTTGAGTTCGTCCTGTGAAACTGGTTGAGTTCGTCCTGTGAAACTGGTTGAGATCGTCCTGTAAAACTGGTAGAGATCGTCCTGTAAAACTGGCAGACTATGTTGGCAGACTATGTTCGCGGACTATGTTGGCAGACTATGTTGGCGGACTGTTCTGGCAGACTGTTTCTCACTAGGCAGACTGTTTCTCCATTGGCAGACTATGACTTCGTTTGGTCTGGTCTGGTCAAGCCGCTATTGTTGACTTTAAAAGTGAGTGTCAAATACCTTGGGAATGATAAAATTCTGTTTTTATTGACTCTTAAGAGATAAGATGTCAGAATCATTAATCAGCATTAATGACTTGCCGTTTTCTTTGACTTAGAATATTTTAATCTTTCTAAGTCGGTTTCCTCACTCTATAAATACCAAGCTTCGGCAGTACATTAATCTTTCATTTTTCCCACACTTTTCTTCCCTTCGAAGTAAGCTGAATCCTTGACATTTTTCTGAAGCATTCTTGTTGGTAAGTTGTTCAGACTCTTACTAATTCTAGAATTTCCATAGTATTCGATATAGTTCATCTTCTTGAAGTTTAACTTGTTCTATTTTCATTGCGACCATATTATTCTTGTTCGTTCAAGACTAGAGGTGTTCGTTGTGAGTTCTTCTTGGTTCGTAAAGGATATAGCTGAAGTTTCAAATCTCTTAATCTTTAAGGCCATTCGAGGTTGAAGAACAAGTGTATGCAACCTAAGAGAAGGTAAGGGTAACTCAATCTTAGTATGACGATAGTATGATATTTTTGTGATTCTGATTGCAGAACACGGACTGTGATTACTTGTAAGTTTGTTTGAATATTGTTGATGACAGTATGGTGTAACGGATATGTTGTATGGTTATGAGATTGAATTGCTTGAATATATTTTGTAAGAAGAGCTTACTGTGTTATGTATATATTGACATAACTATGAATGAGTGAACCGTATTGTTCATGAGGATTCTGTAAACTATGGGAACCAGTAGTTCCTGAGGATTCGGTTACTGTCATGACAGATGCACTACAGGTGCGTGATTTTAGGTTTTGATGTGGCGAACTATTATGCGTCGCGGGATCATGCCATGATTTTAGGTTTTGATGTGGCGAACTATTATGCATCGTGGGACCATACCAGAGGGTGGTGTGGAAAAGTCTCTTCCATGTTCTAAGTCATCCTGGCCAAATACGGCAAAAACCCAATGAGCTATGTGCATTATTCGTTGAAAAGATAACAAGCATATGTGTTGTGATGAATGAGGCTTATTTTGTGAAGTTATGAATTACTGACAGATATATTGTGAAACGCTGTTTCAGTTATAGTATAATAGTTAATGCTGTTTACTATATAACGCACTTCTAATATTATATTTCTATTCTCTGATATTGGAGTTAACCCTTTGCTGTTTCTGTTTGTGTATTCTTTTATTTTTGGCGCTTAACGCCAGATGACCAGCGATGAGGGAAGGCTTGAAGGCTGTTTTGATGCAAGCTTGAGGAACTTTTGGGCAGATTTGAAGATGATGCTTAGTTTCCGCTATTTTGTAAAACATAGCACATGTGTGCAACATATTACTTTCATTACGTCTTGTTTTCCCTGATGTAATATTATTGACTATGGGCTACACTTATTAAATATATATGAGACGTTGTTTTGGAAAACATGAGATGTTTTGGAATGTTTTTATTTTCCGCGTTTTTCAATGTGACTCTCGACTTAAAAATCGGGCTGTTACATTTTGTGGTATCAGAGCAATGGTTGAGATAACCAGTGCTGTTGGGGGGTTATTTCGTTCTGAAATCGATTGATGGGGTGTCAATCGAAAGAAGAATTTTGTGAATAAATGTTATTGATATTAATTGCTTTAGATTGTCCTTAAGCGGACGATCTTATATTATGTTTGACTAATTTTCCTTGCTGTTTCTGTCGTTGAGATTAACCGTTAAACCATCTTAACAGGAGTAAGAGGTTAACGAATCAAAACACAGAGATGGCAGATCAAAATGCGATGAATCAGATGGCTGCCGCCATTACTAACTTGACTACGCTGATGACGCACCAAGCGAATGTTGCTGCTGCTCGTGCTGAAGAGGATGTTAACCGAGCTGCTGCATCTGCTGCCGCACAGACAGAGAAAGCTGAGAGAGAGCAAGCTTCTGCTCAGATGAAGGGGTTACATGACTTCAAGAGGCAGGATCCACCCAAGTTTTCTGGAGGATATGATCCAGAGGAGGCTGACTTATGGTTGCAGGAGATTGAGAAGATCTTTTCCTTCTTGCAGACCCCTGTTACAACCAGGGTGAACTACACTGCTTACTTGTTATCAGGAGAGGCTGAGCACTGGTGGAACGGTGCTAGAGCTATGATGGATGCAGATTTTCAAGCTGTTACTTGGGAGTCCTTCAAGAGGGCTTTTCTGGGGAAATACTTTCCGAAGAGTGCGAGATCTGCTAAGGATAAGGAGTTTACAGAGCTGAGACAAGGAATCATGTCAGTTGCTGAGTTTGCTGTGAAGTTGGAGTCGCTAGCTAGACACTACAGGTTTTTCCGAGACCAGATTGATGAGGAGTTCATGTGTGAACGCTTCATTGATGGGCTGAACTATGATTTGAAGCGTGCTGTGCAACCTTTGGGGATTGAGCGCTACCAGCAGTTAGTGGAGAAGGCTAAGGGCATCGAGGCCATCGACAACCGTAAGAACAAGTCACAGGGAAGTGGAGGAACAACCAGGTTCCATTCTACCAGAGACGACAAGGAGAAGAAGCCATATCAGAGGCCGCAAGCCAAGGGGCGATCTTTTGGGTCCGACCAACCTATTGGAGATAACTTGGGCATTCGGGGAGCTCCGAAACCGATGGAGGATGTGGTTTGTTATAAATGCAATGGGAAGGGGCATTATGCTAGTAGCTGCACTGCGAAAACCATGACTTGCTGGAATTGTCATAAGCTGGGGCATACTGCTAGAGACTGCCAAGAGCCGAAGAAGGAGGGTGCTGTAAATGCTACGCGTGGGAAACGACCTGTTGCTCACGATAGAGTGTATAATATCTCTAGAGAGACAGTTGATGATGCTGAGGGACTGATCAAGGATCGTTGTGACATATCTGGTATTCCTCTTTCTGTATTATTTGATTCGGGTGCTACTCACCCTTTTATTGCTATTGATTGTGTGGCAAAGTTAGATTTGCCTGTGTCGGAGTTGCCGTTCGACTTGGAGGTATCTAACCCTACTGCCAAAAAGTTTGACTGCAACCTCTGTTTGCTTTAATTATCCTTTAATGTTCCGGGATAGGAAGTTCGTTGCGAACTTGATCTGAGACTTTTAGTACGAAACTCCTTTAGAAGTAGTATTGTTAGATCGTCGTTCTCTAATATAATGAGTAGACACTGTGTTATCTTTGATGCTATGTTTTAATTTTGGTTGACCTTGTTTGACTCTATCATTATTGAATTAAGTCTGGTGTAAGTTAATGGCTCTTGTTTTTAGCATAAGGATTTAGAATGGATATAACTTGCTTAGTTTGTTAATATAAGGAGGTAATAACTCCTATTCTTAAGATGTCCGGTTTTTCTGGACTCTTATCTTTCAAAGTCCTCCCTAAGAAGAGGAGCTTTGAAGGTTCTCTTGGCAGCGAGTGTTGGAGAATCATAGTCAGCTGGAGTGCAGGGTATTCCTATTGTTCGTGACTTCGAAGATGTATTTCCTAACGATGTACCAGGATTACCACTTGTTCACGATACCGAGTTTTCGATTGATTTGGTTCCTGGAACCGGGCCGATTTCTATTGCACCTCGCCGAATGGCACCAGCAGAGTTAGTAGAACTGAAGAGTCTGATTGATGATCTTATGGCGAAGGGTTTCATCCGACCCAGTGTTTCTCCATGGGGAGCGCCAGTACTACTTGTGAAGAAGAAAGATGGTAGATCACGACTTTGTGTAGATTTCAGGCAGCTGAATAAGGTAACAGTGAAGAATCATTATCCCTTGCCTAGGATTGACAATTTGTTGGACCAACTACGGGAAGCTGCTGTTTTCTCGAAGATCGATCTGCGATCTAGTTATCATCAGATTCGAGTTAAGGAGACAAACATTCTGAAGACTGCATTTCGTACTCGCTATGGACACTATGAGTTTTAGTGATGCCATTTGGAGTTAATCTTCAGATCTTGTATATTTCTTGTGCAAGATCTTATTCTTTTCTGGACAAGTTTGTGACTGTCCTTGAGTTAATCTCCAGATCTTGTATGTTTTGTGTGCAAGATCTTATTCTTTTCTTGACAAGTTCATGGTCGTCTTTGTTGATGACATCCTAATTTATTCGATGAGTCGAGAGGAGCACGAAGGACATCTGTGTCAGGTGTTGACCGTTCTGCGAGAGAAGGTTCTCTTTGCGAATTCAGCTAAGTGTGAGTTCTGGTTGGACGAAGTGAAGTTTTTGGGTCGTTTTTGATTGTTTGACAAAATCTGCGCATTTTCTACCAGTGAAGACCACTTATAAGGTGGAACAGCTTGCAAAATTTTATATGGTCGAGATTTTACGATTGCATGGGGTTCCTTCGACTATAGTTTCTGACAGAGATCCAAAGTTTACTTCTAACTTCTGGAAGGCTTTGCAAGGAGCTCTTGGTTCGAAGCTGAGTTTGAGTTCAGCTTACCACCTGTAGACTGACGGGCAGACCGAGAGGACGATTCCGTCTTTGGAGGATCTTCTGAGGGCTTGTGTGTTAGAGAATCAGGGGAGTTGGGATGAGCTTTTACCCTTGATTGAGTTCACTTATAACAACAGTTTCCATGCTAGTATCGGGATGGCACCATTTGAAGCGTTGTATGGAAGGAGATGCAGGACTCCTTTGTGTTGGTTTCAGGATGGTGAGCATTTGCTGGTTGGACCAAAGTTAGTTCAGCAGACAACAGAGAAGGTGAAACAGATCAAAGAGAAAATGAGGACAACTCAAAGTAGACAGAAGAGTTATGCGGACAACAGACGAAGACAATTGGAGTTTTCAGTAGGAGAACATGTGTTTCTTCGTGTGACACCTACTACTAGAGTTGGAAGAGCAATTAAGTCCAAGAAGTTGACGCCAAAGTTTATTGGACCGTATCAGATCATCGAGAGAGTTGGACCCACAGCTTATCGTATTGCTTTACCGCCTTTGTTGTCCAAGATTCACGACGTGCTTCATGTATCTCAGTTGCGTAAATATGTTCCAGATCCATCACATGTTATCACTCAGGATGATGTTCGGTTGAAGGATAATTTGACGTTTGAGGTTCCTCCGATGAGTATTGCAGATCGTAGGATCAAACAATTGAAGAACAAGAAGATTCCTCTTGTAAAGGTGATTTGGAAGCAGGCGACGGGAGACGCGACATGGGAGTTGGAAGAAAAGATGAGAGAACAATATCCCGCTTTGTTTCTTGACTTGTAGTTTCAGGGGCGAAACTCTTTTAAGAGGGGTGGTATTGTAAGACCCTCAATTTTGTGTGATAGTATTTTGGCCCCTGTAACTCTTATGATTATAGTTTGAATCTTTTTGAAGTATATTGATTATACTTGTCTTAAATTATTTAGTAATTCGAGTTAGTATTGGGTTGATATATTGAGTTTTATTTATGAGAAATATGTGTTTGAGTATGGAATTATGTACTATTTAAGCCTTGGCTGAAATGGCGACGTTTTGAAAGGGAAGTTGAGATCGTCCTATGAAACTGGTGGAGTTCGTCCAGTGAAACTGGTGGAGTTCGTCCTGTGAAACTGGTTGAGATCATCCTGTAAAACTGGTAGAGATCGTCCTGTAAAACTGGCAGAGTATGTTGGCAGACTATGTTGGCGGACTATGTTGGCAAACTATGTTGGCGGACTGTTCTGGCAGACTGTTTCTCACTAGGCAGACTGTTTCTCCATTGGCAGACTATGACTTCGTTTGGTCTGGTCTGGTCAAGCCGCTATTGTTGACTTTAAAAGTGAGTGTCAAATACCTTGGGAATGATAGAATTCCGTTTTTATTGACTCTTAAGAGATAAGATGTCAGAATCATTAATCAGCATTAATGACTTGCCGTTTTCGTTGACTTAGAATATTTTAATCTTTCTAAGTCGGTTTCCTCACTCTATAAATACCAAGCTTCGTCAGTAAATTAATCTTTCATTTTTCCCACACTTTTCTTCCCTTCGAAGTAAGCTGAATCCTTGACATCTTTATGAAGCATTCTTGTTGGTAAGTTGTTCAGACTCTTACTAATTCTGGAATTTCCATAGTATTCGATATAGTTCATCTTCTTGAAGTTTAACTTGTTCTATTTTCATTGCGACCATATTCTTCTTGTTCGTTGAAGACCAGAGGCGTTCGTTATGACTTCTTCTTGGTTCGTAAAGGATAGAGCTGAAGTTTCAAATCTCTTAATCTTTTAGGCCATTCGAGGTTGAAGAACAAGTGTATGCAACCTAAGAGAAGGTAAGGGTAACTCAATCTTAGTATTACGATATTATGTTATTTTTGTGATTCTGATTGCAGAACACGGACTGTGATTACTTGTAAGTTTGTTTGAATATTGTTGACGACAGTATGGTGTAACGGATATGTTGTATGGTTATGAGATTGAATTTCTTGAATATATTTTGTAAGAAGAGCTTACTGTGTTATGTATATATTGACATAACTATGAACGAGTGAACCGTATTGTTCATGAGGATTCTGTAAACTATGGGAACCAGTAGTTCCTGAGGATTCGGTTACTGTCATGACAGATGCACTGCAGGTGCATGATTTTAGGCATCGTGGGATCATACCAGAGGGTGGTGTGGAAAAGTCTCTTCCATGTTCTAAGTCATCTTGGCCAAATACGGCAAAAACCCAATGAGCAATGTGCATTATTCGTTGAAAAGCTAACAAGCATATGTGTTGTGATGAATGAGGCTTATTTTGTGAAGTTATGAATTACTGACATATTGTGAAACGCTGTTTCAGTTATAGTATAATAGTTAATGCTGTTTACTATATAACGCACTTCTAATATCATATTTCTATACTCTTATATTTGAGTTAACCCTTTGCTGTTTCTTTTTCTGTATTCTTTTATTTTGGCGCTTAACGCCAGATGACCAGCGATGAGGGAAGGCGTGAAGGCTGTTTTGATGCAAGCTTGAGGAACTTTTGGGCAGATTTGAAGATGATGCTTAGTTTCCGCTATTTTGTAAAACATAGCACATGTGTGCAACATATTACTTTCATTACGTCTTGTTTTCCTTGCTGTAATATTATTGACTATGGGCTACACTTATTAAATATATATGATACGTTGTTTTGGAAAACATGAGATGTTTTGGAATGTTTTTATTTGCCGCGTTTTTCAATGTGACTCTCGACTTAAAAATCGGGCTGTTACACCATTCAAATTCAGCTTGTAACTCCTTTTCTCCTCATTAAACTCTTGTCTAAAACTTCAAATTCGAAATTATCCTTAAAACCATCAAAATTCTGATTAGAATCAAAACCTACATCACTAGGATTCGAACACAAGCCTTGCCAATCAAATGCTCTAACTCAAACCATCATGTTCCCATTTCAAATTTGAATTC
Organism: Acmispon strigosus; assembly: GCA_030819835.1. Taxonomy (NCBI): domain Eukaryota; kingdom Viridiplantae; phylum Streptophyta; class Magnoliopsida; order Fabales; family Fabaceae; genus Acmispon; species Acmispon strigosus. The sequence continues at coordinate 50,575,029 of JAUAMA010000002.1, forward strand.
TAAAGCCTCCTTAAAAGCTCTTAAATGCGGAATTCCAATTCAACCCTGACTAGTCCAAGGACTAAAATGCAAATATCCAAACTTAAAGGACCAAAACCTAATTATAAAATCTCCAAGGACCAAAGTATAATTACTCAAAACTTGAGGGTCTTACAAGTTAAGTCAAGCTTAGTTGTTTAGAAACTAAGCTTAGAACGTATCTTATGTAAGGTACGAGGCTCGAAGGTTAGCAAAGTTTAGAGCTATAGGAGCATCACGTGAATTGCGTTACAGGTAATGGCTCCTAAGAATTTTCGTATAACTTAAGCCTTGTGATCGTGTTTGGTGTATGCTAACTGTATGATATGCATTGTATAACGTATATGTTGAAATGTTGTGGTTGACAATCTAACACCCCGATTTTCATGGGTTTACAACAGTGACCTGAACAGTAAAAACAATATGCTGACTATCTTTTAAAGACGAGAAAATGCATAATATTTTTTTTAGAAACATGCAATGACCATGCATTAATATTATACATCAATCCCATCCATACGAATAACATATACAGTAACCAGCATTAGTAAAAGTAGTTATGTAATATAGGTTGTCATCATTAAAAGAAAAGATATACCTATGCATCCAACCTAAGACTAGACCTCATAACACCGGTATACCTCCTACGGTTTCATGCAGGGTGACCACACAAAAGTATGTATAGCTGGGAACTACCTTGTCCCCAACCATATGAAAGTACAGACCGCTAAAAAGAAACAATCTAAGCCCTACACCGAGACATTACTCGTCTAGCCATGATAATCGAGGTGTTAAATCATTGTATCAGAGCTCCGGTTGAGAACACCAGAGCATGTCGGGGAATAGGTCTTCTGTGCTAAGATGTGTGAACTCTATGATCAGTTGATGGGGTGTCAATCAATTGTTTGAGTTCCTGATGATTGATTGACTTGTGTGGCTTATTCTAGTTGCAACCAAAATTGCGGCGGGACGGCGCTAACAAAATTAATATAATCAACTGAGTCGCCACTAACATATTTTAAAGGGAAACTCTAGAAAAACACTAAAGTAAAATAAAGGCCTACGAAACCTAAAAAACTTGGCCTAAGAGTCTATTACGCGTACAGAAGGTATTAGCACCCCACAAAGCCCACCTAATATGATACTTAAAATCAATTATGCGATTTTCCTAGCTTTCTACTTTATTCTACCCTAACCTATTTTTTCCTTTTTATTGAATTTTTTATCATTAATTATCCCAAAAAAAACAAATGTTTTATTTTATTTATTTAGCCTGATAGGTATGAACATATGCTTACGTACACCCTTGCGAACCAAAGATCAAAGGTTACACATTTCTTGATTTTAATTTTAATTTTAAATTCATTTGTTTAAGGAAAATGGCAAGAGCCGAGAAACGGGACATTCTATGCGAACAGCCGAAACCTCTCATTGAAATTGCGTTTAGTTTTAATTTATTATTATCATTGTTTAAGAAAAAAAGCGAGACACCACATCCTATACAGACAGCCAAGACATCATTTTATGTTAATATTGTTTTTAAAAAAGGGTGAGCCACGACATCCTATATAGACAGTCGAGACCTCACATCAAAATTATATTTAATATTTGAAATTATTGAAACAAAAGTAAGCAACCTCATGTCGTATTTGCATATCTTTTTTTATATAATTTAGGCGAGGATTATTTTACTTTATACAATGTTGAAATAAAACGGTGAAGAAACGCGTGCAAAAACAGGACGTGATCACGCAAGAGAAACAGAAACTCGGCGCAAACACAACATATAAGGGTGCATAAAGACCAAAAGTGTATAATAAGCAACATGGGCTTCGGTTACAATAGAAAGAACTCTCATCAACAACACAAGAAAAATTGAGAAGTTGAATATTTTGAATGTTCTATCTATTCTAATTAATTAACTTTTACAATATCTGTATTTATGCAGAGAGAAAACGGACAAACAGACAAGGTCCCGGATATTCCGGGTCAACATAATCGGCGAATCATCTATCACATATTGACAGCTGACACCTATCACACATGGTCAATATAATCGGCGAGTCACCTATCATACATTAACATCTGACATGACTAACTGACCAGATTATACACTTATGCAATCGATTCATCTTGGCAGACTATGCTGCCAATTGATCTTGAACAGGAATGTGATACACAAGCAATGACTTTTTTTGAACTTTATCTCAAACGAAGAAGATGTCTAATTCCATATGTTTGGTTCTGGTGTGCAAAATCAGGTTGTGACTTAAGGCCACAACTCCCATTTTATCACAGTATACTATAGGAACATGGAAAGGAATCTTTACCTCCGCGAGGAGAGATTAAATCCAAAGAAGTTCAGCTGTGGTGTTTGCCAAGCTTCGATATTCTGCTTCAGTGCTGGACCTTGCGACAATCGTCTACTTCTTGGAGCTCCAAGACACTAAGTTTGGTCCAAATAAAACACATGAACCAGACGTGGAATGTCTATCGTTCGGATCCGAATCCCAATCAGCATCACAGTAAACAGTCAAGGGCTCAACAACTTTAGAATTGCAGGGCTTGAGAAGAAGACCGTGAGGTATCTTAGTATGCGCTTAACATGCTTCCACTGAACCTCTAGAAAGTGGCTAATTTCAGATCTGGTGAGAGTTGCATATTCCAATGCACCAACAACAGACGTGTAGTTGGTTGGATTACCGTATAGATCTGTACCATGTTTGTTGAGTTTGGAGCTACTTATCATAGGCATAGACTGCCCTGTCGCATTGGTCATATTTGCCTTATCAATAAGATCTCCTATGTATTTAGATTGTGATAGGAGAAGAGACCATCTTGAAAATGCTGAACTTGAACTCCAAGGAAGTAATCCAACGTACCCAGTTGTTTGAGTGAAAACTCTACATTGAGCTGGGTGACAATTTGCTGAATGAGAGGGTATGGAACTGCTAGTGATTATAATATCATCAACATAGACCAAGATGTTTATGCAACAAGAAGCTTTACTGTAGAAAAATAAAGATGGATCACAACAACTGGCCTTGAAGCCAAATTGTAGCACAACCCCTTTTAATTTGTCAAACCAAGCTCGTGGAGCTTTTTTGAGACCATAAAGAGCTTTGTTGAGTTTGTAGACTAAGGTCCAATCTTCAGTGTGAAACCCATGTGGTTGTTCCATGTAGAGATCTTCATTAAGTGTGCCATTCAGGAAGGGATTGTTGACATCAAGTTGTTGAATATGCAAACATTTGGTGACAACCAATGAAAAAATGAGACGGATAGTGATTGGCTTCAGAACAGGGGAAAAGGTCTTTGAATAGTCAAAACCTTGAATGTGATTGTATCCTTTGGCTACTAACCTTGGTTTGTATCTTTCAACAGTTCCATCAGCCTTTTGCTTGATCCTGAACTCCCATTTGCAACCTATTGGTTTTCTATTTGGTGGTAAGGAGACCAAGGACCATGTGGGGTATTATTGCGAGGCATCAAACTCTGCCTGCATAAACTGCTTCCAGTGTGGATCTTCAAGAGCGTTTTGTAGGAGGTTGGTTAAACCTGAGTTAAAAAAAGTTGTGGTTGAACAGTGCTCGTCTTTGAGCGAGCTTTCATAATGTGAGTGTTGACTGGAGGGGGCGGAACTGAAGATACCTGGGGCCGAGTAATCCCAGCTTTGGATCTAGTTTGCATGGCATGAGTGTTGACTGGTGCTTGTTGATTACCAGACCATGTTATAACGCCAGAGGATTGAGGAGCGCCAAACGATGGAGCTGCACTAGACGATGTAGGAACATTAGATGATGAAGGAACTGCAGATAATGAAGGAACATCAGACTGTGGCTGCTCTTGATGTGGAGTTACAGAATACCTTGGAATAAATGTTGTTAGAGAAGGCCCCTCCATGGTGGTAGAAAGAGTTGAAAATATCTCTATGTATGGGTACCTGTATTCATTGAAAATAACATCCTTTGACAGAAATTTTTTCCCACTGGCATCTAATTATTTATAACCTCTCTAGGCAAGGAAATAACCAAGGAAGACACACTCCTGGGACCTGAACTGAATTTCGGAGACATTGTAAGGATGGAGAAAGGGAAAGCATGCACATCCAAAGGCTTTCAAGAACTTATAATCTGGGTGAACATTGTGAAGCTTATAGTAAGGGATAACATTGCCTAAGACAGAGGTAGGAAAAGAAAGGCAAGTTTCAACAACATGTCTGTGCTTGCATACCACACTGCCATTTTGCTGATGTGTGTGGGGTGTAACGTCCTGTATTTTCAGAACGTAATTTCCTTAAACTATTTCCCTAGCTACTGACTATGAGAGATAGAAACCCTAGATCTATCTCAGTAACTATAAAATATATTTATATAGTACTAGTGTATATAGATGAATTGATTGCTAATTGTAGTGATAAATATGATTATTATGAAAGTGTAGGCATGGCATTGGCAATAGGAGCCCCAATTTACTCTGATTAACTCTTTTGACAATAGTCGATATTGTCTTGGAGTGATCGTAACTAGACTGAGCCAGTTAGCTGAGAGTACTGACTACTCATGATTCTAGACTCTGAGATAGGGAAATAATTCAGGTGAAACATTATTGCATAGGTGAAACATTATTGACAACATGATGGTATGTGCGACCAATACGGTGCAACGAACACTATGTCTGATGTACATGTCACTTTGCACATCACCTCAAATTAAATTTCAGACTCCATTAAACACAATATCAGCCCTAATTTCGTGCACCATCACCATAATGCATGGAAAGAAACCGTAAACACCTTGCATGAAAAGCCATTGGTGGTGCAATTTCATTAAGATGGAAATCTTGGTTCATTAGCTTAACACCCATTCAGCCTATAAATACAACTTCCTGGACATCAAAGTAACTCAGGGAAATGGTCTGAAACGGTCCAGAGGGTTCGAGCAAGTAGGAGGGCTCTGGTTTTCTCACAAAACCGAGGGGCCTTGTTCAAACTTTTCTTCTTCGATTTTTCATTTCTAGAATGTTTTAGGACTTCAAATCCTTTCTATTAGCTTTCTGGAAGGTGTAAGAAGGATTCTGGAAGGTTTTCCTAAAGCTTTACTCGAAGAAACGAAAGGAATAAAGCTCTGCAAATTTTCCCAGTTTCCGGCGTAATTTTCCAGAATCCGGTGGCCGGAAAATTTCTTCTTCCGTGTTTTCCGTTGTAACCAAGAGGTCTTAGGAAAAACCACCACCACCACTGAGTTTCTGGAAGCTTGAGGAATCAGGACCACCGTGCAGCTTAGCTCTGGCGACGACGACCGCCGTGGCCGTCGCCGTGCTTCATCTTTGATAATAAAATTGCAAGTGAACAATTTACTATCGCGTAATAAAAATGTTCGAACCCAAAGGATAGGTGTTCTTGTTAGTATTAAGTTTAGTACTTAAACAGAAAAATAAAAAGATGAATTTGTTGGAAGTTTGTTTAAGGTAGCACATGGAAATAGCAATATAATAGTAGAGAATAAGAAGATAACAAATAAGCTTCTTGGGTTGGTTTACATAGTCTATATAATATGCTAGCAAGTTCCTACTTAATTTCTGAATTATAAATCTAATTTCATGATGCTATAGCCTAATTATCTACAAGTTAATTCCTTACACATTGTAGAACTTTCCTTCTAATTACTAAATTCAATTCCTTGCAACTTAGTTAACTAGAGAAGAAGATGAAGAAGAAATTCAGGCCAACATAAAGTTACGTCCTTCCTAATTCCTTAGTGAAGTATACTTATAACCTTTTTTAGATCCTAGGTCCCTTACTACTTACCAATTTCCATTCGAATAAGTAATAAGTAAGAAATCTTTTGTACACAAGATGAATGAAGAACAAGGAAATAAAACATGAAATAGAGATAATATTCAGAAAGGTAAAAACAAACTAAAACATAAATATAAACTACTACAACCCAAGAAACTTAAAGAAGAATTAGCCAAGCATGGCTAAAAGATTCATTGAATTACCCTGGATAGGAGCTCAAGTATGGCTTCCCACAATGCCTAGGAACAATGATCTTTGAGGGAGAAAGAGAGAATACTTGTTGTATTCTATGAAGGTGTGTCTTACAAGTGAAGCAAAGGGCCCTATTTATAGTAAAAATCCAGCCTCCAACGCTTGAGCGCTGGCTTTCCCAACGCCTGGGCGCTAGGATGCATTAAAAATCCACTTTCTGTCCGAGGCCCAGCGCTTGAGCGCTGGCTTTCCAACGCTTGGGCGCTGGGACACAATCTGACTCATCATCTAGTCAGAACCCCAGCGCTGGAGCGCTGGGATCCCAACGCATGAGCGCTGGGACGCTGCTTCTTCATCTTCTTGCTTGTTCTTCCTTCTTCATTCATGGTAGTGGGTTTTGATGGCCATAAAAAGCCACTAACCAGCCTTGATCAGTTCTGAAACCCTTCTTCAATTCTTTAAACATTTTTTCCATGTGCTAAATTGGAGAGTGACTCTTCATATTTTTCTTTTCCACTTTGGTCCTCCCTTGGTTAGCACTTCATTTCAAGCCCTCATATTCTCTCAATCTCCACTTTCAGTCCTCCACTCTTGAACTTTTACAACTTGGTCCCTGAATTCCTGAGACTTTACATATTGGTCCCTGGCCCAAAAATGATAACTAACCAGCTTTTCCTAAAAATATAAAATAACTAGAGAAATCCCTAAAAATATAAAATAAAGATAGAAAAACACAAAAAATCTAATCTACATGCAAAATGAAAAATAAATATAAAATCTACATAAAAACAATAAAAAACCTACATGAGACTCAAATATAATAAAATAAAAAGACTAAAAAGACCCTAAAAACATCATATAAAATCCACTCATCACACCACTATACCCAACGACAGCTTGTCCTCAAGCGACAAAACTTAAAGAAAAACTCGTCCCTGAGTTTTGAGAAAGTTTATCTGATTAAAACTTGAAGCACAAAAACCTTTCAAAGAAAGCTTAGCAGAAAAGGAAGACATGCATGTTTTAAAGACAAAGAATCAAGAAAGTTAGGCTTGGCTTTTAACATGTTGAGTTCATCAGTTAAGCTCACCAAAAATAATATTCTCCATGAAAACAAGAAAGCTCAATAATCCTGCCTATCATTCAAATCAAAACTGAAATAATGCAACCAAGTGATTTTGAAGAGATTTTTTTGAAGGTTGTAACTTGGCCAAAGGGTTGAACAATTTAAGGTATGGATTTCAAGAAATTGGCAACTCTAGTGGCTGACTCAGAAGCTGTTGTTAAGTGATTTTTTTCCTTGACTTAGAGCTCAACAATTCACACAAGGGTTCTCTCAATTTTTTCCTTTTCTCTTTTTTTTTTTTTGGAACAAAGTAGTGGAATGTATGGGATGAATGACTAGAATTTTACTCCCTCATACTCTTTCTCACCCCACTACTTCATTATTTTTTCTCTAAGGCACATACCTTATTTTTTCCAAATTTTTTTCTTTATTTTTTTTAGAGAGAATCCCAACAAACAAAGCTCTAACAATTTCAGCACATGAATCACAATAACAACTTTAAGAATTATCACACAAAGTAGGCTCCAAAGAATGACTCTTTTAAGGCTCAAAAGGGCTACTAGTGGATATAACATTTCAAGCAAAAATCTGAGTTTTCAAAAATGCCTATAATCTCTTCTCAACTCACAAAGTATACAAAACTCCAATCAACATGCAACACAAGGCAGAAAAATTTTACAATCATGCATTCAGAGTCCTCAGCTCTCAGAAAAAGATAGGGTAAGTGGTACCCTTTTTAGAACTCAGAAAAACTTTGCCAACAACCAAACAATCAAGATATCAAAAATCCTTTCTACAGCATGCAATCCTAACTGCTTAAAAACATAGAATTTTTCACAAAGCATATCAATCAGATAAAGCATTTCACAAAGCTATAGCAACTTCAGAATGGATAATATACTCAAAGACTCATGCAAAAATAAAACAGAAAAACTAAACTAAAAATAAAAATAAAAATAGAACTAAAAACTATAAAAAGAAAAACAAAAAATAAAAACTAACAAGCTGGTATAGTAACAAATTTTCCACAAAGGTCCAAGGGAACCTCAATGTAAAAATCACTATGAACATTCAAGTTCAAGAGGGCTCTTCCTCCTTTTTGGTACCTATCCTGCAACAATGAACAAACAAAAGTCTCACAAGTAGAAACTTGCTTGACTTGTTAGTTCCAAAATTAGCACACAAGCTTATGGGTTGAAAAATTTGTGTCCACCTTTTGAAACAAGAATTCTTGAGTTCCCAAAAATTAAAAACAGTTTAGAACCAAGGGAAAACTCAAAGAATCTAAAACCTTTTCAGAAAATGGTGAACACAAAATTTTATTAAAAACTAAAAACAGCAAATAAAAATAGCAACACTGCCCGAGCTCCAGCGCTTGAGCGTTGGGGATACCAACGCTTGGGCGCTGGATTAAAACAGAAACTGGGCAATCAGAGGTGCAAAGCAGGGGCCTAACGCTTGAGCGTTGGCCTCCAGCGCTGGAGCGCTGGCCTCTCCTGCAGTAAAAACATAGAATTTTTTTCTTTTATTTATTTACAAAGATGATGCAGAAAATTAAATAACAGAATTGAAACTAATCCTAAGTTGGGTTGTCTCCCAACCAGCTCAATGTTAAGGTCCGAGATAGACCCTTCCACTAATCACTTTCAACCGGGGTCTATTACAAAATTCATTAGACCCCGCAAATCATGCATATTTTGGCACAAAAGCAACATGGTGCCACATGAATTTTCAGCTAACAAGGTAACAACATTTAAATTAAAAATGGAAGGAATAAATAAATTTTCCCTTCCCTGTTCTGCTCCTTGCTTTTCTGAACCTATAGCATAGGTTCCTTGAGGTTCTTCTTCCTCCATCTCCAATTTGTCTTCAAAGACAAATTTTACAATGGAAGTTTCTTTTACCTCCTCTTTTTGTACCACAAGTTCACCTTCATGAACATGTGGTTGTTGTTCATCCTTGGGCCGCCTCCTTAGAATGCTTTGTATTTTCCCTTGTAATTCTTCCATGGCCTTACATTCTTGCTCAGGGGTTGGCAAAAATCCCGCATTTCGCTTACACTTTAAATCAGAACAGAATTCGTCAACTAAAGTGAAAACATCTTGGTTTTTCTTCTCATATTCTATTTCCAGTTTAGCTCGGAATTTTGCCTCCCTTTGCTCAAATGTTTCAGCCATTGCTATACCTGCCAATACTCAACAAACAAAATTAGCAGCACCAGTTCATCACACAAATAATAATTTTTTTTTTATATATTTTTTTAATAAAAAGCACTAAACAAAATAATAACAAGAACTTGAAAGAACCTATCCCCGGCAACGGCGCCAAAAACTTGATAATAAAATTGCAAGTGAACAATTTACTATCGCGTAATAAAAATGTTCGAACCCAAAGGATAGGTGTTCTTGTTAGTATTAAGTTTAGTACTTAAACAGAAAAATAAAAAGATGAATTTGTTGGAAGTTTGTTTAAGGTAGCACATGGAAATAGCAATATAATAGTAGAGAATAAGAAGATAACAAATAAGCTTCTTGGGTTGGTTTACATAGTCTATATAATATGCTAGCAAGTTCCTACTTAATTTCTGAATTATAAATCTAATTTCATGATGCTATAGCCTAATTATCTACAAGTTAATTCCTTACACATTGTAGAACTTTCCTTCTAATTACTAAATTCAATTCCTTGCAACTTAGTTAACTAGAGAAGAAGATGAAGAAGAAATTCAGGCCAACATAAAGTTACGTCCTTCCTAATTCCTTAGTGAAGTATACTTATAACCTTTTTTAGATCCTAGGTCCCTTACTACTTACCAATTTCCATTCGAATAAGTAATAAGTAAGAAATCTTTTGTACACAAGATGAATGAAGAACAAGGAAATAAAACATGAAATAGAGATAATATTCAGAAAGGTAAAAACAAACTAAAACATAAATATAAACTACTACAACCCAAGAAACTTAAAGAAGAATTAGCCAAGCATAGCTAAAAGATTCATTGAATTACCCTGGATAGGAGCTCAAGTATGGCTTCCCACAATGCCTAGGAACAATGATCTTTGAGGGAGAAAGAGAGAATACTTGTTGTATTCTATGAAGGTGTGTCTTACAAGTGAAGCAAAGGGCCCTATTTATAGTAAAAATCCAGCCTCCAACGCTTGAGCGCTGGCTTTCCCAACGCCTGGGCGCTAGGATGCATTAAAAATCCACTTTCTGTCCGAGGCCCAGCGCTTGAGCGCTGGCTTTCCAACGCTTGGGCGCTGGGACACAATCTGACTCATCATCTAGTCAGAACCCCAGCGCTGGAGCGCTGGGATCCCAACGCATGAGCGCTGGGACGCTGCTTCTTCATCTTCTTGCTTGTTCTTCCTTCTTCATTCATGGTAGTGGGTTTTGATGGCCATAAAAAGCCACTAACCAGCCTTGATCAGTTCTGAAACCCTTCTTCAATTCTTTAAACATTTTTTCCATGTGCTAAATTGGAGAGTGACTCTTCATATTTTTCTTTTCCACTTTGGTCCTCCCTTGGTTAGCACTTCATTTCAAGCCCTCATATTCTCTCAATCTCCACTTTCAGTCCTCCACTCTTGAACTTTTACAACTTGGTCCCTGAATTCCTGAGACTTTACATATTGGTCCCTGGCCCAAAAATGATAACTAACCAGCTTTTCCTAAAAATATAAAATAACTAGAGAAATCCCTAAAAATATAAAATAAAGATAGAAAAACACAAAAAATCTAATCTACATGCAAAATGAAAAATAAATATAAAATCTACATAAAAACAATAAAAAACCTACATGAGACTCAAATATAATAAAATAAAAAGACTAAAAAGACCCTAAAAACATCATATAAAATCCACTCATCAATCTTCTTCGGTGAGCCTCTCAAGAAAAAATTCCCAAAACTGCTTTTTCGAGGTAATTTGACCTCCATAACTCATTTTCACCTTATTTCTTCAATTTAGAGCCCCTAGGAACAAGTTTTGATCCTTGGAAACTAAGATTTCCATGCTACAAAGCCCAAGAACACAAGAAACTCGTGTTCTCTATGCTGGCATGCTTAATGAACCAAATGACCTAGAAATGATTCGTGTGAGTTTCTGGAACATCAAGGAGTAATTTAGGAAACCCAAAATGAAGGAAAGAACTAGAAATAGTAAAGTTGGATTTTCAAGCTTAAAGCTAAAATACTTGAATATGGAAGATAGTGAGATAGACGTAGAAACCTATGTAGCTTCTGATAGAAAGACTCAGTATGCTAATGATAGTGAATTTAGGAAGGAAAAATAGAAGATGAATAGAGAGAGTGATGGAAGTGAGGAATTTCACATACGATCATAAGAAACCTCGTCTAATTATAACTAAGAACATGAGCCTATGAGCTTTCGTATACTAACACTAGGACTCAGAATTCAGAGGAAGTAAAATAGAGAAAGAAAATATAGTTTAGAAATAAAATAGGATTTGAAATGTGAAATAAAGAAATTATGGGGACTTAATTGTAAATAAAATAAATATGAAGGACTAAAATGTAAATATGGACATAGTTCTAACTCTGACCTATCACATAACCTGGAATATGTGGTATCATGTGCAGAATATCAAGGATTATATACAAACTCAGAACCTCAAGCTGGAACCCGAGGTAATGGGAGTTAGACTATGTCATGTCATGTTATTAGAAAGATGGAATGCTTATTATTGTTATGTGTGATTGCTTGTTTGATGTGTTATGATGTTTCTGAATGAATGCTGATTGTTCTATGCTACAAATGATTGTGAAATTGTTACATTGAAAATTAGATGGAGAACGTACACTATGGGATATAGTGGTAATAGGAATTGCTGTCATAAGGCTTATTTTATATTTCTATAAGAAATAATTACATAGCATCTGTGGTAGTAGAGAAGAGGGAAAAATCTTGAGGTAATTGTTGGCCTGTCACTTGTTTATGAAACTCATCCTACCCTATAATTGATTAGGACTCACCAGTAGGATAGATAGTTAATGGACATAACTAAATGAATTAGGGAGTAGAAACGGTTTGAGAACTTAAGCGCGGGCTGGTTACCAAGAGAACGTGGTTCCTGTGTGTAAAGCTCTACTTACCTATTATATAAGTTACTCAAATGTTATGAACTCATTTTATGAGATCAAATACAGATGCAACAGAGTTCATCGTAGTTATGACACTGGATATTCAGGAAGTATAAGGGGGTGACAAAATGCTAAATAATATATTTATATTCACATGGAGGGATAAGGAGTAGGAAAACACTGTCACTACCACTATAAGAGTGTGGGAATATAGAGATATCGAGGGTGGCCATGTTTAGAGATGAATAAGCCCGGGAATACATCATGGGACTACCTCTCTACCAGTTCCAGGCTGAACCCCTTAGTGTGAAGAAGGTCTTGCTCCTGACCCTGGCTGAGGTTTTGATGACGACAAACTCATCGACAAAAAGAAGAAAAGAAGACTTAGAGGAAATAGCGCTACAAAGTCTATCAAATATCTAGAAGTCTTAGTTTAGGTGAGTTATGCTTCTAAAGGTCTATTAAAGCATAAAGGCTCTTTAAAACACCTAAACTAATCAAGCTAAGTGTTTTCATAACTTAAAAGAAGTAGAAAACCTTAAGCCGATCTCAAAGGATCAAGTTTCTGGAAGTTGGACTTCGGTGTAATCGATTTTAGCCTTCTTGTAATCGATTACACCTAGGCAAGTAATCGATTACCCATTGCTTGTAATCGATTACATGTTTGAATTTGAAATTCAAACTGAAACGGCTATTAGTGTAATCGATTACACTAAGTGATGTAATCGATTACCAGAACGAAAAGTTGCATCTTTTCATGAACCATTGTGTCCCAAACCTTTTGAAAAGGGTTGTGATGGTTCAAGGACGTTTCCCTTGCCTATATAAAGTCCATTTGAGTCCAGAACACAAGAGACAACACACAACACATGAGAATACAACATTAGGCCAAAGCTTTGTCAAAATTAGTTCATATTTTAGAACTTAAACCTTCAAGAGCCTAAATTCTGAGTTCATGATCTTCATGTTTATAAGAACACTTTAGTTGTTCATATCTTGAGGAACTCATTATGCTATTATGCTTAAAAGCCTTAAAGCATAAATTCTCATGATCAATCCACTTGTATGTTAAAGGATTGATACAACCAATTGTAAACTCTTCTTCATCTCTTTCTGTAAGATTGAGTATTCACCGTGGTATTCGGTGAAGGGTTGTTGGTACTGAAAGTGGTATACTTTCAGGGTGTTGATTGAAGGTGGTTTAGCCTTCAAGGTCTGAGGGTGGTTTGCCTTTAGGAACTGAAAGTGGTTTTCTTTCAGGGGCTGTGGAAAGCGGTTTGCTTTCACAGGAAATTAGTAGAAATTCTTAGGGTCCTTGGGTTAAGAACTTGTAAGAGATTTTTATCAATAGTGGAAAAATCCTCAAGGGGTTTTCTTGAGGGACTGGACGTAGCCTTCGGTGGATAGAAGGTGAACCAGGATAAAACTCTGTGTATGAATTCTTCTATCCTTCATCTTTATTTTCGAGCAACGCTTAATTTCGCTGCAATCACAACTCTTGTTTCACGGTTATCATTATCTTGAAAGTAACATCTTCAATAAGGCGAAAATCGGGGCAACTCTGATTCATCCCCCCCTCCTCTCAGGTTTCTATCTGTACTAACAATTGGTATTAGAGCGGAAGTTTAGGTAAGTTATTCCTAAGATCCGGGAAAAGATGGCATCCTCTTCCAATCATGGAACCAGTGAAGGATTCAACATAAACAGGCCACCATTCTTTAATGGAGAACACTATGACTTCTGGAAGATCAAAATGAAAATATTCATAAAGTCATTAGACGCAGGAATTTGAAAAGCCATTGAAGAAGGTCCCTTTGTGCCTGTAACAGAAGTAGAAGGAAATTCACAACCAAAACCAGAAAGTACTTGGAGTGAAGAAGAAAAGAAGAAGGTTCAATATGATCTAAAAGGAATGAATATTCTTACATCTGCTCTTGGCATGGACGAATTTTTCAGAGTATCAACGTGCACTTCATCGAAAGAAATATGGAATACGTTGATGGTGACTCACGAAGGAACAGATGAAGTCAAGAGATCAAAGATCAATACCCTATCTCAGGAATATGAAATGTTCAGAATGCTTCCAGGAGAAAAGGTATTAGATATGCAAAAAAGATTCACTCATTTGATTAATCATTTGATTGCTCTTGGAAAACAATTTTCAAACAGTGACTTGAACATGAAATTTCTAAGATCACTTACAAGAGTATGGCAACCAAAAGTTACAGCCATCTCTGAGAAGAAAAGTTTATCAAATATGACTCTTGCAACTCTTTTTGGAAAACTCCAAGAACATGAGTTGGAATTGAATCGTTTAGAAGAGCATGAACAACATGAGAAGAAGTATTGATCCATTTCCCTAAAGGCAAAAGAAAGCATCAAAGAAGATTATGATGCAGATTCTGAAGAAGAAGACAATGGGAATTTGAATCTTCTAGTAAAGAACTTTGGAAAGTTTCTTAAAAGAAAAGGTGTGAAATTCAACAACAACAAATATTTCCAAAGGAACAATGAGTCTTCTTCCTCTCAAAAGATCACATGCTTCAAATGTGGCAAGCCTGGACACTTCAAGTCAGAATGTCCAAATCTTCAAAAGAAGAAACATGGTCTAAGAGAAAAATTTGAAAAGAAGTATCAACCCACAAGAAGAGCATATTTAGCTTGGGATGATAATGAAGTAAGTTCATCATCAGACTCTGAAAAAGAAGAAGCACAAGTTTCTTTGATGGCCTCACATGATTCAGATGTTGAAGATTCCCAGGTGTGTACGAAAGCAGCAAAGGATTTATGGTATCTTGATAGTGGCTGCTCATCACACATGACAAGAGACAAAACAAACTTTTCTTTTCTTATACCTAGGGAAAAAGGTTTTGTCACATGTGGAAACAATCAAAAGGGAAAGATACTCGGTATTGGAAGAATAGGCACACCCCCTCAAACAGTCATCGATAAAGTTCTTTACGTTGATGGTTTGATGCATAATCTTCTGAGTATCAGTCAACTATGTGACAAAGGTTTAAAATTTGGTTTCATTGATGATATATGTGTAGTAAAAGATGTGAAAACTAAAGAAGTTAAGTTTTCTAGGTATAAAGCAAATAAAGTCTTCATGATCTCCTTGGAAGAAATTCCACAAAACGTAAGACGTCTTTTGGCCAAGAACAATAGTGATTCATGGCTATGGCATAGAAGACTTGCTCATATACACATAGATCATTTAAACAAACTAGTCAAGCATGATCTAGTTGTTGGGCTTCCAAAGATAAGATTCGAAAAAGACAAGCTTTGTGATGCATGTCAAAAAGGGAAGCAAACCAGAACGCCTTTCAAACCAAAGAACATAGTTTCGACTTCAAGGTCCCTTCAATTGCTACATATGGATTTGTTCGGACCTTCAAGAACAAAAAGCCTCGGAGGTAATTTCTATGCACTTGTTATTGTTGATGATTTCTCTAGATGTACATGGACTTTATTTCTGCCTCATAAGAATGAAGCCTTCAATGCATTCAAGAGACATGCAAGGGTAGTTCAAAATGAGAAGTCTTTAAAGATCCCTTCTATTAGAAGTGATCATGGTGGAGAATTTCAGAATCAACAATTTCAAGAACTATGTGATGAAAATGGAATATCACATAATTTCTCTACTCCGAGAACACCATAACAAAATGGTATCGTAGAAAGGAAGAACAAACTACTTGAGGAATTAGCAAGAACCATGCTAAGTGAATCAAGACTTCCTAAATATTTCTGGGCTGATGCTGTAAGTACTGCTTGCTATGTTTCCAATAGAGTTCTTATTAGACCTATTCTGAAGAAAACCCCCTATGAACTCTACAAAGGAAGGAAACCGAATATCTCTCATCTACATGTTTTTGGATCCAAATGCTTTGTCTTGAATAATGGAAAAGAAAACCTTGGTAAGTTTGATGAAAAATCTGATGAAGGTATTTTCCTTGGTTATTCTCTAACAAGCAAAGCATATAGAGTCTTTAATAAGAAAACTCTATCTGTGGAAGAATCCATACATGTTTCTTTTGATGAATCTAAGTCTTCAATAGAAGATATAGTCAATCTTCCAGATAATGAAGAAGAAGATATCACTATCAATGAAGATTCTCAAAAGGAAAGAGATCAAAATCCAATACAAGAAGAGCACATTGAAGATGATACTTATCAACTTCCAAAGGAATGGAGAATCCATAGGGATCATCCAGTTGATAATATCATTGGGGATATTTCTAGAGGCGTTTCTACAAGGCTACGTTTAAATGATTCCGTTTTGAATATGGCCTTTGTCTCTCAAATAGAACCCTCAAAAGTAAATGATGCTCTGGAGGATGAATATTGGATTGTGGCAATGTAGGAAGAATTAAACCAATTTGAAAGGAATCAAGTTTGGGAACTTGTCCCTAAGCC
This sequence comes from Acmispon strigosus, assembly GCA_030819835.1. Classification (NCBI taxonomy): domain Eukaryota; kingdom Viridiplantae; phylum Streptophyta; class Magnoliopsida; order Fabales; family Fabaceae; genus Acmispon; species Acmispon strigosus. The sequence goes on from JAUAMA010000002.1 coordinate 50,591,624, forward strand.
TAGTGATAAGCATGTTATTGGAACAAAGTGGGTATTTAGAAATAAGTTAGATGAAAATGGTATCATAGTTGGGAACAAAGCAAGGTTAGTCGCACAAGGTTACAATCAAGAAGAAGGCATAGATTTCGATGAAACCTATGCACCAGTAGCAAGGTTGGAAGCCATAAGACTTTTGTTGGCTTATGCTTGTTCTCTAAATTTTCCATTATATCAAATGGATGTCAAAAGTACTTTCCTGAACGGATACATTCAAGAAGAAGTCTATGTGAAGCAACCTCCAGGATTTGAAGATCCAAAGTCCCCTTCACATGTCTTCAGATTAAAGAAGACACTTTATGGTCTCAAGCAAGCCCCTCGTGCATGGTATGATATATTAAGCACATTCCTTTGTGAAAAAGGATTCCAAAAGGGTAAGGCTGACACAACCTTGTTTATCAAAAGAACCAAAGGTAATACTTTATTAGTTCAAATTTATGTTGATGATATTATCTTTGGTGCAACTAACGAATCTCTCTGTAAGGATTTCTCTAACATGATGCAAGAAGAATTTGAGATGTCCATGATGGGGAAATTAAATTTCTTTCTAGGATTGCAAATTAAGCAATCACATGATGGAATATTCATCAATCAATCAAAGTTTTGCAAGGAATTATTAAAGAAATATGATTTGGATGATTGCAAAGCCATAGCCACACCAATGGGGTCTAACACATATCTAGATCAAGATGAATCCGGTATTCAAGTAGACATTACCAAATATAGAGGTATGATCGGATCTCTTTTATACTTAACTGCAAGTAGACCTGATATTATGTTTAGTGTGTGTCTATGTGCTAGATATCAAGCATCTCCTAGGGAATCACATTTGAGTTCCGTCAAACGGATTTTCAAATACTTGAGAGGAACTACAAATGTTGGTTTGTGGTATCCCAAAGGGAGTGTTTGTGATTTGATTGGATATTCTGATTCAGATTATGCTGGTTGTAAAACTGAAAGAAAGAGTACAAGTGGTACTTGTCACTTATTAGGAAATGCCCTTGTTTCTTGGTCTTGTAAGAAACAAGCTTGTGTTGCTCTAAGTACTGCTGAAGCAGAATACATTGCTGCAGGAAGTTGTTGTGCACAAACTCTATGGCTCAAACAACAACTCAAAGATTATGGCTTAGAGCTGGGCTGCATTCCAATCAAATGTGACAACACAAGTGCCATTAATCTCACTAAAAATCCTATCATGCATTCTCGAACTAAGCATATTGATATAAGACATCATTTCCTTCGAGATCATGTTATGAGAAAAGACATTGAGATTTCATTTGTGGATACTCATAATCAGTTAGCAGATATCTTTACTAAACCTCTTCCTAAAGATTCATTCTTTAAGATAAGAAGAGAATTAGGCATATTAGATGAGCATGACATTTAAAGTAACATGTTATTTGCATAATCTTTGTGATATTATTTGCTTAAATGCATTTATATTGATTATGTGCTTAAATGTTCATTTAAAAATGTGTTACATAGGATTCTAGAGGTTAGAACATATAAAAATGTCCTAGTAATCATTTACCATAGGTCCTGTAATCGATTATCCCTGATCTCAGTCCTCGTTCCTGTTAGAAACCTCTAAGTAATCGATTATCATAACTGCTATAATCGGTTACATGTTCAAAATTTGAAAATTTGAAAATTTACAACTGATGTAATCGATTACCCTAACTGCTGTAATCGATTACCTGCTCGAAAAACTGCCAGAATTTCAAATTTCTCTCCATCTTTTGAAATTCAAACTCAGATTAACGGCTATGTAATCGATTACTCAACTGCTGTAATCGATTACATTCTCGAGCTATTTATATCAGCACTAGATGGTGATCAATCATATCTTCCAAGTCTCATCTCTATCATTCTACAACCCTGATTTCTAACCTTTCCCGAAGTCTTGCTTATCCTCCCCAACACTATCTTCATAAAAATTTGTCATGGCCTCTTATCATTCTCATTCTACCCGTCCTATGAACTTGACAAGACTTCTTCCCACCACCAACCAGCGAACTCGGTTTGTCTCCAGGTTCCTCAATCAACTAATCCGCAAACCCATGTATGGGGATCTGGATTTTTTTTGTTGAGAATGGTCACACTTTTCCAGCATATCTCCGATATCAAGACCTTGAAGAATTCATCTCTACAAGCAATCCCTTTTATCCAGAACTCGCTAAGGTGTTCTATTGCAATCTAGAAACTCTGCGAGATGGATTTCAAAGTTCTGTAAAGGGAATTCTTATTCGTCATTCTCTTTCCACTTTTGGTCGATGTCTTGGACTTCCCTCCACTGGCGCCTTCCTAGGTCCCAACTTGCCCTGTCCCTGGCCCGACTACAATCAAGAGACGTTTTACCAGTCTCTCTACAGATTTCAGGCGTCAGATCTTCAACGAATTCATCCGCCTCACACAACTTCTTGCCCCTATAATACTGACGTCCTAACCACAAACAATCATCTGCTTCACTACTTCATTAATCAAGTCATCCTGCCTCAAGAAACTCTTCTCGCTCATATTAGTGAGTTAGAGTTACAGATTCTGTATGGCATTCTCAACTGCCATAAAATAAATTGGGCATTCTTGGTTATGAATCATATGCTGAGATGTAGGGACAATGCTGAGTCCTTTCCATATGCTTCGCACATATCTCGCATCCTTCTCTACTCTGGAGTACCGATTGCAAAGCTGTACGATGAGCGGTCTTCTCATCTCAAGCGTGTTGATACCTCCATTCTTCCTTCTCTCCAGAACACCAATGACTTTGGCATATTTACTCTTACTTACCATATTCATGATGCCGGTCGTGATTCTTTACTCCCCAAAACCATAGCTAATGACGACCTCTCAGATGACTCTTAGTTTTCTAGGCTAGTTTTCTGTTTACTTTCAAACATCTGTCTTACTCTTTGATTGTACTTTCCTTGTTTCTACTTTCTATATAAAATGTTTGGATGGTTATGGTTTATCCTTGTTTTACATCTTTACCCCCATTCCCTTGCTTTATTTTCGACATATATACTTGTATGGATGCATGCCTGCATTTTTTGCCTTTTCTTCTTTTTGATGAAGTCAAAAGGGGAGAAAGGTTCTGTGCTCTTAAATATCATATGCAGGAATTCAACAAGTACATTAGAAAGGGGGAGAAATACTGGATTATATCAAACAGGGGGAGTTCTTCAACAAAATGCATATATGATCTTCAAGTATCAAGAATGTGTTTGCCATCATCAAAAAGGGGGAGATTGTGAAGAAGGTCTTGCTCCTGACCCTGGCTGAGGTTTTAATGATGACAAACTCATCAACAAAAAGAAGAAAATAAGACTTAGAGGAAATAGCGCTACAAAGTCTATCAAATATCTAGAAGTCTTAGTTTAGGTGAGTTATTCTTCTAAAGGTCTATTAAAGCATAAAGGCTCTTTAAAACACCTAAACTAATCAAGCTAAGTGTTTTCAAAACTTAAAAGAAGTAGAAAACCTTAAGCCGATCTCAAAGGATCAAGTTTCTGGAAGTTGGACTTCAGTGTAATCGATTTCAGCCTTCTGGTAATCGATTACACCTAGGCAAGTAATCGATTACCCATTGCTTGTAATCGATTACATGTTTGAATTTGAAATTCAAACTGAAACGGCTATTAGTGTAATCGATTACACTAAGTGATGTAATCGATTACCAGAACGAAAAGTTGCATCTTTTCATGAACCATTGTGTCCCAAACCTTTTGAAAATGGTTGTGATGGTTCAAGGACGTTTCCCTTGCCTATATAAAGTCCATTTGAGTCCAGAACACAAGAGACAACACACAACACATGAGAATACAACATTAGGCCAAAGCTTTGTCAAAATTAGTTTATCTTTTAGAACTTAAACCTTCAAGAGCCTAAATTCTGAGTTCATGATCTTCATGTTTATAAGAACACTTTAGTTGTTCATATCTTGAGGAACTCAGAATCCTATTATGCTTAAAATCCTTAAAGCATAAATTCTCATGATCAATCCACTTGTATGTTAAAGGATTGATACAGCCAATTGTAAACTTTTCTTCATCTCTTTCTGTAAGATTGAGTATTCACCGTGGTATTCGGTGAAGGGTTGTTGGTACTGAAAGTGGTATACTTTCAGGGTGTTGATTGAAGGTGGTTTAGCCTTCAAGGTCTGAGGGTGGTTTGCCTTCAGGAACTGAAAGTGGTTTGCTTTCAGGGGCTGTGGAAAGCGGTTTGCTTTCACAGGAAATTGGTAGAAATTCTTAGGGTCCTTGGGTTAAGAACTTGTAAGAGATTTTTATCAATAGTGGAAAAATCCTCAAGGGGTTTTCTTGAGGGACTGGACGTAGCCTTCGGTGGATAGAAGGTGAACCGGGATAAAACTCTGTGTGTGAATTCTTATATCCTTCATCTTTACTTTCAAGCAACGCTTAATTCCGCTGCAATCACAACTCTTGTTTCACGGTTATCATTATCTTGAAAGTAACATCTTCAATAAGGCGAAAATCGGGGCAACTCTGATTCACCCCCCCTCTCAGGTTGCTATCTGTACTAACACTTAGGTCGGGCTGGTATGAAGTTAAAGGACTTGGAAAGTCATGTATATCTATCAGTGAAGCCCTACGGTTATCCAAGTTCAGTAAAGAGTGGAACGAGGGTAAATTCTGTGTCCATAATTCCCGAATGGCTTTCTGAAGAGTGTAGCAGCTAAGATGTTTCGGGCCTTATACACTACTCGCATTCATGATATTTAATTATAAAAAGGTCAGATCACGGGCTTTCTTCTCAGGGGTATAACCTCTGGGGAAAATGGGAAGTGAAGTCTGACTAAAATATGGAGATATAAGGGTGGTTTGATAACCCACATGTTTGCATAATGAATATGTGCTTGGTGTGATCATATGTGATGATGATATGTTATCTTGATTTGTAATGGATCACTTATATGTTGTGTAGCATGTATATGTTTATGTCTGACTCACCCTTGCACTTTATTTTCAATATAGATTCTGACAGGTACACCGATGAGCCGGCCACCAATCGTCTCCATCCATGCTAAATTCCCTGCAGCCTTAGGATGGTATCACGATCGCTCCACTAGATACTGTCTATATAACGGTGTTTCAGTTTTCTGCTTTAGAAGTTACCTCAGTGAAGAAGTTGGTTACCTTGTTACCTTACCCATGGCCTTTTCTTTCTACTTACCTGTGAGAGCACGTCATGTTAACCTAAGAAATTCACCTGGACCTCAGCCTAACTCACCCCACGAGCCTGAATCGGTACCTGTAATACCCATTAGAGAGTTTCCACCAGAGGATAATAACTCCAGACGTCAACAACCCTCTGTGTCAGTCACCTCACCACCTCCTGGAAGACCAAGACCCTGTATGAGAGTCACCGCTAGGAAGAATGTGATAGCCCAAACCAGAAGGATGACCTCTAGGGAGTATAGGAACCTATTTAACCATGGTGAAACCTCTCTGGCAGCAGATATGAGAGTGCCGGTAATCCAGATTAAGGATAGTGTTGGGATGGAGGAGGCTCAGAATGAAGCTAGTGATGGTCCGAATGGGGTAGACAATCTTTAGTTGCTTGTTGTCTTTTATGTTACTGATGGCTCTGTTATGTTATTCACTATGTTTTTAACTTGTGTACTTGAAGGATGCCTAGTGTATCCGCTGATTGAACACTCTACTTAAAATTCTGTCACTGTAATATATTCGTTGATGTGTTTTGAATAAGAATGTGTGTGTGACTAATATATTTGGCAGATCATAGATTATCATAAGTAAGGGTTCATGATAAGTAAATGAACCGCGACATTAGAATAAGCATAGGTAACACCGTAGCTTCCGCATATATATATATATATATATATATATATATATATATATATATATATATATATATATATATATATATATATATATATAAGGTATCCACATATACTCTAACACGCGAACGTTGTTTGGTAAGACATGGTTACAAAACAATTGTGGCAATCCTTAGTTCAGAGAATAAATAAGAGAACTAGTAACGTTTATTCTTCGGGCTAAAGGAGCGTCACAATTGGGTGGTATCAAAGTAGTTATCTTGAAAAGCCTAGTTATGAGCCTACTATGCTATGCTGTGAGATTTGGATGAACTAACTGATGTGTGGATTTCAGGAAAGAGAATGGCAGCAATGGCTAGAGCACTAGATTGACTCACTACATTCTTGGCTGAACAAGAAGCGAGAACGGAGCAGGGAATTAATACAAATCGAGCTGAGGATGAAGTATACCATGGACTCGATAAATTTCTTAAGAGGGAACCACCAAAGTTCGGCGGGGGATACAACCCGGACAGAGCTTATGAGTGGATCAGAGAAATAGAAAGAATTTTTGAAACTCTAACTTATGTCGATGCACACAAAGTTGCATTTGCTACATATTTGTTGACAGGGGAAGCATCGATTTGGTGGGCTACTGCAAAGGGCAGAATAGCACCAGCGACGAGAGGAATAACTTGGGAAGCATTTAAGACTGCATTTCTAGAGAAGTATTTTCTGGATGATGCCAAAGGTAGGAAAGAGACAGAATTATTGGAACTAAGGCAACGCACCATGACGGTGGGAGAGTACGCGGCGAAATTTGAGGAGCTGTGTCGTTTCCATCCGCACTATCACCAGGCAGTTGACAACACGTCAAAGTGTATCAGGTTTGAGTATGGATTAAGACCTGATATTAAGGTTTCCGTAGGACATGATCAAGTTAGGAATTTTGCGACGTTAGTGGAAAAGTGCAGGATTTTTGAAGGAAACGAGCAAATGAGGAAGGAGTATATGAAGGGAGTTAGTAATCAGAAGGTGGTTAAGAGAAGGGATGAACGTAGAGGGCCTTATCAAAGATCATTTGGACAAGGAAGAAACCAGAATAGTGGAGTGAGATATCAGCAAGGGAATTCCAACGTTCGTGGACAGATGAATTGGAACAATGGTCAGTATTGTGTCAGATGCAAGTAGCATGGACACGTGATTCACAACTGTACAAACCAGTGGGAAAGTCCGGTAGGAGCATCAGCCAGTGGGAATGGAAGTTCCAACCCAGTTAGTAACAATGCGGGAAGTGACAACAGGAATATTCCTAGGACAAACGAGGCAAGGAAACCTGGACGGCAAGTCAATAAAGGGAAAGTGTTTGCTATGAGTGGGAAGGAAGTTGAAGAATCTCCAGATCTGACACAAGGTATGTGCTATGTTAATGTATTTTCTTTGAGTGTTTTATATGATTCAGGTGCAACGCATTTGTTTATATCACATGAGCAGGTCAAACAACTAGGATTCTGTGAGACAGAACTAGGGTATAAATTAGAAGTTTCTACCCCAACCAACGGAGCGTATCAGACATCTAGAGTTTGTAAGGGATGTTTAATAACTGTACTAGGACGAACTTTCCAAGAAGACCTGATATGTTTACCCTTGGAACAGTTAGATGTGATCTTAGGAATGGATTGGTTATACAGGCATAATGTGAGGATAGATTGTTGTAGGAAGACAATTGAGTTCGTAGGGAATGATTCTGAGCGAGAAGAAAGAGTGACCTATAGTAAGATAGGAGAAGCCATGATGTGCATATTAGGATCCTACATGTATTCTTTAGAGGAAGGGAAGAAGGATCCTAAAGTGGAAGAAATCCCAATAGTGAAGGAATTTCTGGAGGTATTTCCAGAAGATGTGACAGAGTTACCACCGGAAAGGTAAATAGAGTTTACCACAGGCTTAGTACCAGGAACAGGACTTATTTCCATAGCACCTTATAGGATGTCACCTATGGAATTAGCAAAACTTAAGAAGCAAGTAGAGGAGTTGATGCAGAAAGGATATATACGTCCGAGTGTGTCTTCGTGGGGAGCACCCGTGTTATTGGTTAAGAAGAAGGATGGAAGTATTAGATTGTGTGTAGATTATAGGCAGTTGAACAAGGTAACAGTGAAGAATAAGTACCCTCTACCTAGGATAGATGATCTGATGGGTCATTTTAAGGGAGCAGCGGTATTTTCTAAGATAGATTTGAGGTCAGCATATCACCAAATAAGGGTTAGAAGAGAGGACATACCAAAGACATCTTTTAGGACGCGGTATGGACACTATGAATATTTAGTAATGTTGTTCGGAGTCACGAACGCACTTGCTATATTCATGGATTACATGAACCGTATCTTCAACCCGTACTTGGACAAATGTGTAGTTGTGTTCATAGACGACATCCTGATATGCTCAAGGAGTGAGAAAGAACATGAAGAGCACCTTAGGATAGTACTAGGAATTTTGAAGGATAGACAGCTATTTGCCAAGTTGTCAAAGTGTGAATTCTGGTTAGAGTCAGTGCAATTCCTAGGAAACATGGTCAGTAAAGCTGGAATAGCGGTAGATCCAAATAAAGTGGAGGCAGTGATTGCTTGGAGCACACCAAAGACCGTGACGGAAGTCCGTAGTTTTCTTGGTTTAGCTGGATATTACCGAAGATTTATAGAAGAATTTTCAAAGATAGCTACCCCATTGACCAAACTAACTAGGAAGAACCAACCGTTTAATTAGACACAGGAATGTGAGGAGAGTTTTCAAAATCTGAAGAAGAAGTTAACTACTTCACCAGTATTAGTGTTACCAGACTCAGAAATGGAATTTGAAGTGTACTGTGACGCTTCAAAGTTAGGATTAGGATTTGTGTTGATGCAAGAATGTAAGGTAGTAGCGTATGCATCAAGGCAGTTGAGGCCACATGAGTTGAACTACCCTACCCATGATCTAGAGTTAGCAGCCATAGTATTTGCACTAAAGATATGGAGGCATTACTTATACGGTGCAAATTTCACGGTGTTTAGTGACCATAAGAGTTTGAAGTACTTCTTTGATCAAAAGGAAATGAACATGAGACAAAGGAAATGGGTAGAATTTTTAAAGGATTATGATTTTAAGTTGTAGTATCACCCAGGGAAGGCGAATGTAGTAGCGGATGCCTTGAGTCGGAAGACTCTACATATCTCTGGCATGATGATGAGAGAGTTTAAGCTAATTGAGGAATTTTGAGACTTAAGTCTAGCCGTAGGAGTTGGACCCAGAAGGATACATTTTGGGACAGTAGTGTTAACCAATGAATTTTTAGAGGAAGTTAGAAAGGAACAAGAGAATGATGAGAGATTTCAAGAGTTGATACAAGCATACCAGAGGAAAGAGAAGGAGAGTTTGTCAAAGGAAATAACGGACTATGGAGATTTGGTAAAAGAGTATGCATACCAGGAGGAACAAACTTGAGGAGTAGAATTTTGGAAGAAGCCCATGGGAGTAATCTTAGTATACACCCTGGATTCACTAAGATGTACCAAGACCTTAAAGAGAGATTTTGGTGGGCAGGAATGAAAATGGATATATGGAATCAGGTGATGACATGTCTAGTATGTCAAAAGCTAAGGCAGAACATAGGAAACCATCGGGAGAACTAAAGCCTTTAGAAATTCCGGAGTGGAAATGGGAGAGTATGTCAATGGATTTTGTGACAGGATTACCAAAGACACGATCCGGAAAGGATGCAATTTGGGTAATTGTGGATAGATTGACTAAAAGTGCTCATTTCTAGGCAGTGAACATGACACAATCTTTAGAGAAGTTAACCTAGATGTATGTGAAGGAAGTAGTGAGATTACATGGAGTACCATCTAGTATAGTATCTGATAGAGATCCTAGATTCACATCACAATTTTGGAGAAGCTTTCATGAAGCATTAGGAACTAATTTGAAGTTTAGTTCTGCATATCATCCACAAACAGATGGGAAGACTGAGAGAACCATTCAGACTTTGGAAGATATGCATATCTTACTACCCAGTGTCCCGGTATAGAAGATTATCATTCCGCTAGATTAACCCCCAATCTCTTGATCGATTAATTAACAGAATGCATTAGACATGGGTGTTTGAATGAACTAACGATCTAAACCCATCTCTAGGTCTTAGATGCATTAGATGATATTACCTAATTTAGTTTCAAATAGCCAGTTCTCACCTTCTTATCAAATCTGAAATCATGTTCTAGGTGATCAATCCAAAACAGGCATTAGACAAACAATAATCATTGAATCATAACATAAAAGCTTTGACTTCTCTGATGTATTTATACTGATATTTCATATATAGATCAATGTTTTTATGAAAGGTTTCAATGATTTACCATTTGTCTAATACTTGTTTTGAATTGATCACCTAGAACATGATTATAGATTTGATAGGTGTTTACTCTGGTTTTTGGTAAACCAAGTGAATTCAAATTTTGATGAAGAGGCTGGATCCTGATCCTCTTACAGACTCTGGGATATGGAAATCATGAGTGCGCGAAATGGTGTGAGTGGAGTGGGTGTGCATGGTGTCCATCAAAAGTGGTTCGAGCGAAATGGTTGAGCTTTTTAAAGATAAAAGACTGAATTTAAAGTACATAAAGGGCAAATCAAAAGAAGAAGAAAAACTGCATTGAAAAGTAAATTGCAGGAAAACATAAAGAGTTTTGCAGGGAATTTAAAGGGTTGGTTAGTCAAACACCGCTCAGTCACTCACGTTTGACTCGTTCCTATTGCGTTGTGTCACGTTGGCTTGGACTTATGGCTGTTGGGTGTGAAAACTAACGTTTACGGACGTGTCGCGTGTTGGACGAAATACCTCTTCTCCGTGCATGTTTTCTTCTATTTATAGGCTGCATCTTCAACCGTTGGGTAATGGATGAATCCTATGTATCTAACACGTGTCCCACGTTTGCTGCTTTGCTTTCTGCACGTCCTCCTTGAATAACGGCCTGTAACCGCCATCGAAATGCCTCCTCGTGCACACTGAAGCTTTAGTGGGAAACAAGTTCAGCACTTGTTTATCTTCGATACAAATTTGACTTCGACTCAACATGTCATCTTAGTCAAAATATCAAAAAACGCTTTGTCAGCCTTGACTACGTATCCTTCCTTTCTGGTCGAAATCACTTCACTGTGCAATCTTCGACCAAGTTTTAACTTGGGAAAAATCCCAAGCTAACAGATGCCCCCAAAAATATCATACTTCGAAGGATTTTCTTGCTGAGAAGTGTGATATTTTACCAAATAAAAGATAAATCTAATTATTTTTTATTTAATTAAGTTAAAAAGGAGATTGACGATTTAGTAATGATAGTGGAGCAGTTAGTAGCCCACCTTACTAATAAATAGGCAATGGCGGGTATTGGATTTCCAATACTCTCCCACGTGTCCGAAGTGAATGGTGTGAACTTGCTTCTCTTTTTATAAGTAGAACCCCTCCTAACACCTTCTCTTTTCATCTCGTTTCTAGAAACATTCTCCTTCTCGAATTTTTCTTTCCAAAAACGCTCTTGTAGAGAAGATAGCAAACATCATGACTATATGTCCCCCTTTCACTGTTAATTTTATCCAGTTACACCATTAATTTTATCCAGTTACACCATTATCTGTGGTTCTAATGATCTGCAACATACCCATTTATCTGCATTGTGTAATGCCCCTGATGAGTCCTTATACTCTGAACTCGTTATAACTTATTGGTCTTCTTTGTCTCTTAATCGTGACAACAGTTTCACCGGGGCAGTGTTAAATCATAACATCTCTTTGACTAGGGAAAAGCTTGCCGAACTTCTCAATAGTGCAGATAAAGGAGAAATATACTCATAATTTTGGCAAAGAGAACGCGACAGAGGAGACATCGACAAAGTCATTTATCACATGGAAAACCCCGTTGTCTCTCAACATTCTCTCTACTCATCCCTTACCTTTCCAGCCAAAGTGTTGCACCAAATGATTACACACGTAATTTTTCCAAGAATGGATCGTTTAACGGACATACTTGACCATGATCTGTTCATCATGTACTCCATTCTGAATGAAGAGTACATCAATACTGTCGACATTGTCCACAACCATCTCTCCTACGCTCTAAGTAACAAACAGCAAGCCATTCCCTATGTTTTCCTTGTCACTAAACTTCTCAAAGGTCCAAACAGGATGTCTTTTCTGGCTTAAAATGCTTTGGAGGAAATAGTTTGTTAAGAGATCATATTAGAATTTCTTCGATCAAAAGGCCTCATTATTATCGATCCATTCTCTTCCAAGGATTCGAATGATTCTTCAAATGGTTCTTGTGATTCTACAGACTCTATCCAAGAATCAATAAGCTTTTCCAAGACATTCTCACTTCCAAAGTAAAAATAAACAATCAAAGGACAATCATAGGCCAACTCAGTCAAATTGTAACTTTCTTAGTTTTTTGGCCCAATGGTTTGGCCTAAATTTTGTATCGATGATTTTGCCCCATTACAATTCAAGCGGTTTATCGTTAATTTTCTTTTATTCCTTTTAATTATTTTCCGCATCAAAAAAGCCATCAACCGATCTTTTTCTCGAATTTAATTGAACGATTCGCCAAAGCCTGATTGTTGATTCAATTTTAATCATCATAGGCTTCAACAAAGAAAATTCAAGTTAAACCGGAATGAGGACTTGATCGAGATGAGAATCGACTTATCATCTAAGGCATACCGGAAAATCATAAGTATAAAAAATCTTGAATTATTGCCTAACACTTATCACCAATAGAACTTCATAAAGGTGACACGATGATGCTTATTTTGCCGCAGTTGTAAGAATTTATATTTCTCAACAGCGCTTTTTAGTCGAGTCCTCCTTTTTCAAACTTAGTTCAAACTAAGTTAGCATCATCTCTGTATCTCGACTAAAACAGATTGATAAAGCCAATTTCTCTTTTGATTTTAAATCGGGTAAGCTTCGACAATACACACTTTGAATTGAATAAAATTGGAAGCATAATGGAACGCTAAATTAACTTTATATAACTTCATGAAGAATACAATTACAGGCATAATGTAAGCATCAAAGCATGCCTATTATTACATCATTTATATTTCTATGATAATGACATTATACTTCGACGCCATCGCTGCATTTCAATGTAAAAACTTGTACATCTTCATAAGTTAAATTGCGTTCTTTTAAACATATTTCCGGCTTCTTGAGCCGTCTCATTATCACATTCGGCTATGTAGACCGAATTTTGAGTTTAACTCATTTATATGGGATCCATCATGTGCCACTCGCCTGTGGCATCTACATCTTCATTTTCTTGATGGTCTTGATTAAACTCCATTCTTCGGATGAAACCATACTCAGGATCAAGCCTGAATGAGCTTGAATTATATTCCCCCTTAATTTCATTCTCCAACTCGTTATAAGTTGGAATATTCGCAAGCTTCTTGTCAAATGTCTTTTTATCAAAATGATCACATTCAGCCAAGATGTAGCTTTGAACAACATCAACATTGTCAAGGACACCGTCTTCTCTCCAAAGAGATAACTTTTGGTGTAAAATTGAAGGAACCGCTCCAACTCCATGAATCCACTCTCTGCCTAAAAGCAAGTTGTAGTTTGCTTTTGCAGGAACTACCGCAAACAGAGTGGTTCTTGTTGCCGTTCCCATAGTAATTTCGAGTGGAATAATGTAAGTCCAGATAGCAACCTAAGAGGGGGGTGAATTAGGTTTTTACGATTTTCGGCTTCTTAATCCCAATTCAACAATGATAACTTTTATTTTGAAAGATTCGCAATTAATAAACGAGTATGCAGCAGAAATGTAAATTGCGTAAAGTAAAAGTTCAGGGATAAGAAGATCACGCAGTGATTTTATCATGGTTCACCTTCAAACCACCGAAGGCTACGTCCAGTTCCCCTTTTTGATTTAGGGATTTTTCCACTATTGATCAAGTGTTCTTACCTATGCTTACGCCAAGGACCCTAAGAAGACCTATCAATCTTCCCGAAAGCAAAGCACTTTTCGATTGATCAAGTGTTCTTACCGATGCTTGAGCCAAGGATCCTAAGAAGACCTATCAACCATTGGAAAGCACGCCACCTTCTGATTACAGACCTTTCATCAAACCGGTTCAAATGACCTTTTCCACTAACAACAAATGCTATGGTGGATGAAGAAGATTTTACAATGGCTGAACAATCTTCAAATGGATTGGTCTTAGTTTATATACTCCAGGCTATCACAATAAATACTCAATTATTCTGAGTTCTTTTAACGGTTGAACAGTATAAATGTTCTTTGATAATGCGAGTAAATTTGCTGAGAATAATTGCTCTAGAAGTTATGAAAGTTGTGATACTATTTCAGAACTTAAAGATGTATATATAGAATTTAGAGAAGCTCCACAAAACAAGGCAATGGTTAAAAAAAAATATTCGTTCAACAACGTCGTCCCTGTCCAATACGTTGTGTTGCTTTCCATTTCCAAAGTTACCCGTTTATAAATTAGACGTTGCTTATTCAATATTCATTCGCGTCCCTTCCCTTTGACTACCGTTTTTCTTTTCAATTCAAAAGCTTTAATAATACAATCCCTGGAATCAATCGTTGAAGCATTTTTTGGTGTTCATCAAGGTATCCCCACAGTCGATTGCTGTGAGACTAATCTTTCGTCCCACATTCAGCGCACGAAGCGGTAGGAGCTGGCCAATGAGTTTTTTCCATTCACAAGTGTTGGGATTCGAATCGCCAACCACTTGCTTAAGGGACGAATGGTTGAAGCATTTGCATACAACGTTTGAATTTTTTTATTTTTAAAACCAATCCCAATTATCAATGGTATCAAACGTTTATGCATTTTGAAAAATAATATAAAGCTTTTCAATTTAAACATTAAACTTTTATGTATACCATTTGTAACTTTTTCAAATTTTTTTTTAATTAAAAACTTTATACTAATATATAAAAGGCTACTAGTTATAAATACCCAATATTCATCCAGTTAACTTAATTTGTAAATACTCAAAAAAATTTACTTCCACTAAATAAAATCTTATAGATTTATTTTAAAAGCCTATTTTAGTGGATTTTATCTCTTTTTAATTTGAAAAATATTTTACCCTTAATTATTTAAGTTTGAATGAGCTTTAAGTGATATTAAACTTAAAATAAATTTTTAAAGGTAAAGACCTATAACTATAAAGAAAGACATTTATCTAATAATTAAGCTTGAACCATTGTGCTTTCTCATCCTTATGGTTTTCAACATTTTTCTTCTTTCTTGATGTTGTTGTCTTCATCAAAACCCAGTCAAGGTCAAGGAGAAGCTCTTCTTTACAATTTCCCCCTTTTTGATGATGACAAACTAAACCGTTTGAAAGTTTTGTTCAACTTTGGATACCTCCCCCTATCTTGTACATCTTGTGAAGAAGGTCTTGCTCCTGACCCTGGCTGTGGTTTTGATGACGACAAACTCATCAACAAAAAGAAGAAAAGAAGACTTCAAGGAATCAAGCACTCAAGTCCATCAGTAGTCTAGAAGTCTTAGTATTAGGTGAGTTATGATTCCAAAGGTTTATTAAAGCGTAAAGGCTCTCAAAACACCTAATCTAATCAAGCTAAGTGTTTTCATAACTTAAAAGAAGTAGAAAACCTTAAGCAAGTCTCAAAGAATAAGTTTCTGGAAAATGGGCTTCTGTGTAATCGATTACACCATTATGGTAATCGATTACACCAAAGCAAGTAATCGATTACTCCAGTCTTGTAATCGATTACATGTTTGAAATTCAAATTCAAACTGAAACGGTCACTTGTGTAATCGATTACACTAAGTATGGTAATCGATTACCAGAACGAAAAAGTGCATCTTTTCATGAACCATTGTGTCCCAAACCTTTTGAAAAGGGTTGTGATGGTTCAAGGACGTTTCCTTTGCCTATATAAAGACCATTTGAGTCCAGAAAACAGAACAACAACATAGAACACACAACACACACGAAATATACACATTTCACATGAGAAAAACACATTAGGCCAAAGCTCTTTCAAAATTGGTTCATCTTTTAGAACTTAAATCTTTTGGAGCCTAAATTCTGAGTTCATGATCTTCATGTTAATAAGAACACTTTAGTTGTTCATATCTTGAAGAACTCAGAATTGTATTATGCTTAAAAGCCTTAAAGCATAATTTCTCATGATCAATCCAATTGTGTGTTAAAGGATTGAAACAGCCAAGTGTAATATCTTCTTCATCTCTTTCTGTAAGATTGAGTTTTTCACCGTGGTATTCGGTGAAGGGTTGTTGTCACTG
Source organism: Acmispon strigosus (assembly GCA_030819835.1). Lineage (NCBI taxonomy): Eukaryota > Viridiplantae > Streptophyta > Magnoliopsida > Fabales > Fabaceae > Acmispon > Acmispon strigosus. The sequence continues at coordinate 50,607,803 of JAUAMA010000002.1, forward strand.
AAAGTGGTTTGCTTTCAGGGTTTCGATTGAAGACAAGTTCGTCTTCAAGGTCTGAGGGTGGTTTGCCTTCAGGAACTGAAAGCGGTTTGCTTTCAGGGGCTGTTGAAAGCGGTTTGCTTTCACAGGATATTGGTAGAAGTTCTTAGGGTCCTTGGGTTAGGAATTTGTAAGAAATTCTTATCAATAGTGGAAAAATCCTCAAGGGGTTTTCTTAAGGGACTGGACGTAGTCTTCAGTGGATTGAAGGCGAACCAAGATAAATCTTGTGTGTGATTCTCTTTATCCTTCACATTTACTTTCAAGTATTGTTCATATCCGCTGCAATCACTAAGATCAACTCGTGATCATCATAAACTTGAAAGTATCGATTTCAATAAGGCGAAAATTGGGGCAACACTGATTCACCCCCCTCTCAGGTTGCTATCTGTTCTAACACATCTCCCCCTTTCTTTTGCAATTTAAGTCTTAAATGCCCAAAAAAAAAGAACAAAGAGTAATAAAATCCAAGGCAAAGTAATATGGGATATATACATTATAAAAATTAAGTATTACACGAGGGGATATAGTAGTATACAAAGTGACACTTATTCTTCTTCACAATGCTAACCGAAAGAGAAAATATTTTCAATTTATTTTAATTTTAAAATTTACCTTACCAATACCATATGATTTACTTGTGCCTTGAATAACCGATCTGTATATAACAATGTTTAGCATTAAGTTTCCAAGCACACTTACAAAAGAAAATCAATGGTTCTTTCGAGGTACCCAATAATTTTTGGGTCCTTTTAGGTTAGATCCTTTCTCAACCCATATAAATTCACCACTTGATATACTAAATTTTTTAATATAACATGAATTAGAAGTATGTCCTACTAAGTTACAATAAAAGTATGTAGGTTTTATATTATACGTTTTCTTTTTATGATAATAGAAATAATTCTTGTTGTATGCCTTTCTAGATTGAGTATGATTATGTACCTTTCTTGTTTGGACAAAGTTACAAGCATTACTTGGTTTAACAAAAGTAATTTTCTTAATTCCTCTAAAATGATCATGATCAGAAAATCCTAGACCTCTAACAAAACATCCAAATCATTTGTACATTTTTCACAGTTGTTTATAACTTGACTTAATTCAACGATCTTTGATTCAAGAGATGTGCATTGTGAACAAGTACTTTGATCATCTATTTCTTCTAATTCTTCTAGATGTTTTTAGAAGTACTTTCTAGAGATGAAATGATCTTCTTTTGTTTTGCACATACCTTAGAAAGATTTAAGTAAACATCATACAAGTCATCAAAAGCATTTAATGAGCGATTTATCATTACTAACCTCATCATCAGAATGATGTGTTGCCATTAATGCCATATGTGCTACTTCTTCTTCAGAATCTAATGATGATCTTACTTCATTTTCTTTAATGCATGCTTTCTTTGATTTTTTGTCTTTCTTGGCTTTGAATCCATTTGTGCTTTGCAAAGAAGGGCAATTTTACACATTGTTTCTTCTTGAAGATTTTCTCAAGCTTCTTTACAAGAATTTTTATATGCTCATCATCATCATCGCTATCGGATTGAGAATCTTCTTCTTGTGAACTATCATATTCTGTAGCTTTAGTCCTCAATGCAATAGGGCGAATGTTTTTATCACGTCCTTCATTTTGTTCCAAGCGATTTAACTCCAACTCATATTCTTGAAGTTTTCCAAATAGTGCAGTCAATGTCATATTAATAAACGATGATGCAGCGAAAATGTAAATTGCGTAAAGTAAAAGTTCAGGGATAAGAAGATCACGCAGTGATTTTATCCTGGTTCACCTTTAAACCACCGAAGGCTACGTCCAGTCCCCCATTCTGATTTAGGGATTTTTCCACTATTGATCAAGTGTTCTTACAGATGCTTGCGCCAAGGACCCTAAGAAGACCTATCAATCTTCCCGAAAGCAAAGCACTTTTCGATTGATCAAGTGTTCTTACCGATGCTTGCGCCAAGGACCCTAAGAAGACCTATCAACCCTCAAAAAGCACACCACCTTCTGATTACAGACCTTTCACTGAACACTACGGTGGACTTTGAATCAAACCGATTTAATGGAACTTCTCCACTAACACCAAATGCTATGGTGGATGAAGAAGATTTTACAATGGCTGAACAATCCTTCAATATAAATGAATTGGTCTTAGTTTGTATGCTCCAGCCAATCACAATGAAGGCTCAATTATTTTGAGTTCTTTTAACAGTTGAACAATATAAGTGTTCTTTGAAAATGCGAGTAAAGTTGCTCAGAATGATTGCTGCAAGAGTTATTAAAGTTGTGATACTATTTCAGAACTTAAAGATATATAGATTTTAGAGAAGCACCGCGAAACAAGGAAATAGTTTAAGAAAAATATTCGTTCAACAACGTCTTCCCTGTCCAATACGTTGTGTTGCTTTCCATTTCAAAAGTTACCCGTTTATAAATTAACGCTGCTTATTCAATATTCATTCACGTCCCTTCCCTTTGACTACCGTTTTTCTTTTCAATTCAAAAGCTTTAATAATACAATCCCTGGAATCAATCGTTGAAGCATTTGCATACAACGTTTGAAGTTTTTTATTTTTACAACCAATCCCAATTATCAATGGTATCAAACGTTTCAGCATTTTTAAAATAATATAAAGCTTTTCAATTTAAACATTATACTTTCCTGTATACCATTTGTAACTTTTTCAATTTTTCTTTTCTTTTAATTCAAAACTTTACACTAATATATAAGAGGCTAATTGTTATAAATACCCAATATTCATCTAGTGAACTTAATTTGTAAATACTCAAAAAAAATTACTTCCACTAAATAAAATCTTATACATTTATTTTAAAAGCCTATTTTAGTGGTTTTTTCCTCTTTTTAATTTAAAAAATATTTTACCCTTAATTATTTAAGTTTTAATGAGCCTTATGTGATATTAAATTGAAAATAAACTTTCAAAGGTAAAGACCTATAACTATAAAGAAAGTCACTTATCTAATAATTAAGCTTGAACCATTGCGCTATCTCATCCTTATGGTCTTCAACATTTTTCTTCTTTGTTGATTTTGTTGTCTTCATCAAAACCTAGTCAAGGTCAAGGAGAAGCTCTTCTTCACAAATAACACCTAGTGATTTATTTGTTTTTCCCTCATAGTCGGAAAGAACCAAGTTATGAGGCTGTTGGTCTGCCTCATTCTTGCCTAATTTCTTCATTAAAAATTTAGGCATTAGATTTATTGTTGCTCCTCCATCGAATAGCACCTTGTTGATTCCTTTGTCTTCAACTCGAGCCCAAACAAACAGTGGCTTCAAGTGGTTTTTCATTTCAGGATTTGGATTCTTAAAAATCGCAGTCTTCTCTTCGACCCCACCTTTAATCAATATGTAATAGCAAAGAGGGTTGTCATCTTCTTCTTCTTTGACGTAGTAGTCATCTTCATCTTCTGTTATATCTAGAGTCTGGTCGAACTCAGAAGGGAGAATAAACACTACATTGCAAATAATGTCTAGACTTTCTGTATCACTACCAAAATTATCAGTGATTAAACCTTCCTCGTCAACATTTAGTGATTTAGGAGGCACAACTTTAGGTGTGAATGGTTTAGCTTCATGACTTAACTTAGGCTTGTACGCTAAGTCCATGTAAGGTAAAGTCTTACTTCAACTTGACTGTCCGAATTCAAAAAAAGACTTTCGTCTTTTGTTCACATTTGTCGAAGGACCCTTCTTTCCAGAAGCCTCGACCATAGCCTTCCTTTTTTGAGTAACAACTCTTTCTCTAGCGGCTTTTCTCGTCCTCTGGAACCTCCTCCTTTGAGTTTTATTCATGGGCTTGGTTCCAAAGTTAGAATTCGGAACGTGGGAGAGATCCTATGGAGCATGAGTATTCCCACTTCCGAAAGCAGAGTGTCTCATTTTGACCCTTGATTTCATAGTAGGTTTGGGTCAAAATGCAGCAACCCATTGGTTAGGACGAACCCTTGGCGGAGGAATAAAACTTTTCCTTTTGTGAGTGGGATTCATTTGAGATCTTGACTCGAATAGGTTCCTCGAACCTAAACGTTGAGTAGCAGGGAGTCAGTGGCCTAACATTTCCATTGCTGATTTACGATTTATCCTCCTAGCCGTTTCTATGGCCTTTGTAGCAGTTCGATCAAAAACAAAACTGCATATAGGACACATAGTTACTTCAGCATCCTTTTCATTTCACCTTTGCAGGTACTCCAGCAGAGTTTCTCCTTCTTTTGGATAAACCTCTTGCGTTTCCTTATCAAATTCTTCGATCGGAATGATGTTGGAGTCAGGAACTTTAGCAATGTTTATAGTATAGATTGCTACAGGCTCCACAAAATTTGTATTCTGGACCTGTAATGGATCAGAATCGATCTTCATTGTTGTTTTTGTTAGTACAGATAGCAACCTGAGAGGGGGGGGTGTATCAGTGTTGCCCCGATTTTCGCCTTATTGAAAATGTTACTTTCAAGATTATGATGATCACGAAACGATTGTTGTGATTGCAGCGGAATTAAGCGTTGCTTGAAAGTAAAGATGAAGGATAAGAAGAACACATAGAGATTTTATCCTGGTTCACCTTCAAACCCAGAAGGCTACGTCCAGTCCTCTGATCACACAAAGATTTTCCACTATACCAGAAAGCAAACCCCTTTCTGAAAACCACTCCACTGAATCACACAGTGAAGATTTCCAATGATCAAGTACTCTTACAGATACTTGCACCAAGTACCCTAAGATATCTTATCAATCTTCCCGAAGCAACCCACTTCTGATTGATCAAGTCTTCTTAGCAATACTTGTGCCAAGGACCCTAAGAGGACCTATCAAACCTCATAAAGCAAACCACTTTCTGATGACACTGTATTACCACGGTGGACTTTGAATCAAACCTGATTCAAAGGGCCCTTTTACAACCACCGAAAACCACGGTGAATGAATCAACATGATTCAAAAATAGAAGAAGAAGAAGAAGATGCCTTTTCTATGGATGAATCAATCCTTTAGACAAGAAGGATTGATCTTAGTTTGTATGCTCCAGGAAATTACAATGAAGTCTCTTCCATTCTGAGTTTCTCAAATGTTGAACATCATGAGTGTTCTTATGAAAATGAGAGAACCGAAACTCAGAATGATGACTTTAATGAATATGAAAGTTATGGGCCAAGTCATTGATGTTTCTGAGTGTCTAAGGACTTTATATAGGAACTAGAGGTCGTCCATGAACCAACACAACCTTTCCCAAACGGTTTGAGACACAATGGTTCATGAAAAGACACATTTGTCGACCTGGTAATCGAATACAACAGTTAGTGTAATCGATTACACCATGCCGTTGAAGTTTGAATTCAAATTTCAAACTTGGTAATGGATGACACACTTGTGGTAATCGATTACACATATCCTGTAATCGATTACACACATCTGTAATCGATTACAGACAGTCCAGAACTCAGTTTTTGACTGTTTAAAACCTAATTGAGTGTTCCTACCAAGTTTTACTTGTGGGAACGTATCGTACTCAATTAGTTGATCTTTTATGAGCCTTCAAGTGCAATTTAAACCTTAATAAAGCATAGCACACTAAGTTGACAAGACTTACTTAAAACTAGAACCTTGATGATTGATCTTGACGTTCTGAGCCGGTTCTTGAAGTCTTTCTTCTCTGAAGTCTTCTTTGAAGTCTTCTTAAAGTCTTCCTTCCTTTTCTGAAGTCTTCATGAAGTCCTTCTTCTTTTTGTTCCTTTCTTTCTTGAAGTCTTCTTGAAGTCTTCCTTTTCTTTTCTGAAGTCTTTCTTCTTTTTGTGATGTGTTTGTCTTCATCAAAACCTCAGCCGAGTCCAAGGACGAGACCTTCTTCACAATCTCCCCCTTTTTGATGATGACAAACATCATGCTTGAACATTGATTGATCATTAGACTTTCTTTCTTGTCTTGTATCTCCCCCTTGGTTTTGCAATTATATCTCCCACTTTGTTTTGCAAATGAAGCACAATATCGTGAAAAATGATCAAGCATACACAAGACTTTTCTCCCCCTTTTGACATCATAAAAAAGAAGAGAAAGCCATACAAAGTATTCCAGGATAATAGAAATAGAGGGAAGCATAATGACAAATATGTTCATGTCAAAACGATAATGTGTATCAACATTTTTCTCCCCCTTTTTGTTCCACTTGTAGCTTTTCTTATAAGTAAGTCTTTACAAAGCACATGTGACCCCTTCTCCCCCTTTTGACTTCATCAAAAAGAAGATGAGTCCAAGCATACATTGCTAACAAGTAGTATAGACATTTGAATCGTAGGGAGTGGGGTTGTGCAAGACAGTATTTTGAAACTTATGCATCACACGTAATTAAAGCATAACCATAGAAGTTCAGAATACATAATTAAATATACAAGCAAAATTCAAACCATCTAAGAGTTATGTCTAAACTATTACAACCCAAAATATATGAAAACATAAGCCAAACTCTGAAAGTTAACTATTTTCCATTTTTAGCCCTGATAGAATTGATTATAGACTTCCAGTAATTGATTACTGAAGCTTTCTGAAATAAAATCCTGGGCCAAGATATGCCTGTAACCGATTACTGACTTTATGTAATCGATTATCATGTCTGAAAACTTGAAATTCCAGACTTGATAGGTACTGCATGAAAAATATATTTAACATGATGTGAATGCAGATGCCTAAGAATGCATTACTCTTGTACTTAATATCATTTGAAAGCTATAAAGTTTTTAGAATTTCTCTTACCAATACCATAGTCTAAATTTGTGTTTTGAAAGACCATCCTTTGTATATGACATTTCAGATCACAAGATCTTCAAACACATTTGCACAATAGGCTTAATGGTATTTTAGAGGTACTCAAAAGACTTTGGATCCTTGTGGATTAAGTCCTTTCATATCCCATTTGAATCTTTCATTGGGGACCTCATCGTTTCTTTGATAACTAGGAGAATAATAGGAACACTTAAATTTCACGTTAGATACTTTGTCCTTAAGATGATAGAAAGATTTGATACATGCCTTTCTAAGTTGAACACCATCATGTATTCTTCTTGAGTGACCAAAGTTATATGAACTTCTTGGTCTAAAAGTGATTTTCTTAACATCACTAGGATGATTATGATCAGATAAACCTAAATCACTTTTATGAAAGGCATGTCTTTGATTACATAACAACTTATCCATATCATCTGTACCTTTGTTTACCACTTGTGTTAATTCATCAATTCTTGATTCGAGGATTATTCATGAATCTAAAGATGTAAAAACATTTTGAATATCTATTCTAGATTTTACTTGATCTAACTCATCTTGCATGCTTTTAGTTTTACTTTGTAGAGATGAGATGATCCTACTTTGATATGCATATACTTCATAAGAACTTAAGAAGCTATCATGCAATCTATCAAAGATTCTTTGTAATTTATCATATGAAATTGCATTACTAACCTCTTCATTTCCATCATTAGAATGATGTGTTGCCATCAAAGCGAGACATATTTCTCCATTTTCTGAATTGGATGATGAACTTGCTTCATTGTCTTCCAAGTTTGTCTTCTTTGTTTTGGAGGACAAGTTTCAGAGAGTATAGACAAGGGCTCTATATTTGGTAATCTCTACTGGAGTGAATGATTCATCTTGATCTAGACAAGGGCTTGATCCTCATTGATGTGGGTATTACTTTGTAATCATCCAAGTCATATTTCTTTAGAGGTTCTTTATATAACTTGGATTGATTGATGAATATCCCATTTTCAGATTGCTTGATTTGCAATTCATGCCCGTAGTGCTTGCTTTAGATCATATAAAGCTTTCTTTAAGATGAGGACATGTGAAGGAAACTTTGGATCTTCAAAGCCAGGAGGTTGCTTCACATAGACTTCTTCTTGAATGTATCCATTCAAGAAACCGCTCTTAACATCCATTTGATATAGTTGGAAGTTAAGCGAGTAAGCATACTCTAATAGAAGTCTAATTGCTTCTAACCAAGCAATTGGTACATATGTTTATCAAAATCTATACCTTCTTTCTGATTATGACCTTGTACTACTAATCTAGCCTAATTTCTAACTATGATTCCATGTTCATCTAGTTTGTTCCTAAACACCCATTTGGTTTCGATAATATGCTTATCATTAGATTAGGGAGCCAATATCCATACTTGGTTTCTCTTATACTGGTTCAACTATTCTTGCATGGCTAGAATCCCGTTCTCATTTTCTAAAGCATCATGTACTTTAGATGGCTCTATTTAATGCTGTTTGAGGAGGCGTACCTATTTTTCCTATGCCAAGTATTTTCCCTTTTTAATTATTTTCATGTGTTACATATTCCTTTTCTCAAGGTATGAGATGAAAATTTTGTTTTGTCTCCAAACATGTGTGATGAGCAGCCATTATCAAGATACCATAAACCCTTTGCTGCTTTCATACACAAAAACAAATTTTCAGAAGGGAATGTTAGGTACTCAATTTGCTTTGGGTCCTATGTTATTGGTTGTCTTCTCAACCCACATATATTCCCCACTTGATAATCCTATATTCCTATAATAACATCTACTAGATGTATGCCCTATTCTATTGCAATAACTACAAGCATATTGTCTATAACTTTCATTATATCTAAGCATATCATAATGTCTCCTAGGTTGTCTTGGAGCATTCCTATTGAAATTTCATGCTTTGATTATATAGCATGAGTATGTAATCGATTACAGCAGTTGGGTAATCGATTACAGAACAGTTTTCCTGAATTTGAATTTCAAAAGATGGAGGGAAATTTGAAATTCTTGCTGTTTTCAAGCAGGTAATCGATTACAGCAGTTAGGGTAATCGATTACTTTGAGGTTTCTAACAGGCACGAGGACTGAGAGCAGGGATAATCGATTACAGGTCTATGGTAATCGATTACTAGGACATTTTTATAAGTTCTAACCTATAAATTCCTATGTAACATATTTCCAAATGAACATTTAAGCACATAATCAATTTAAATACATACAATCATATAAGTTCACAAAGATTATGTACATATCATATAACTTTAAATGTCATGTTCATCTAATATGCCTAATTCTCTTCTAATCTTAAAGAATGAATCTTTAGGAAGAGGTTTTGGGACATTTTGTGGATAGTTCCTATAGTTCATATTTCTTAGAAGAACTAGTATGCATGTGTTTACTCCCAAGAGATTTAACTTTATATGTTGCTTTAACAAAGACATTTTTCTTAATCTCCTTGTTATTCTTTTGGGGTGTAAATCCTATACTACTCTTGTTGTTTGAGTTTTGTAGAACACTAAGAATTTTATCTAGTTTCTGCTTTTCTAGGTTGAAAATATAAACTGTTTGTTGTAGATTTTCTACTTTTACTTCTAAAGAACTACATTTAGTGCATGCATGTGTAACATCTAATATAGATTTAACATCATCTAATTCCTTTTGAAGCCTTTGACATTTTTCTTCTAAAGATGAAATAATGTTTATCACTAAATTTAGAAGTACTACGACACATCTTAGAAAGGCTTTCTATAGCGTATTCTAAATCATTAAAAGAAATGCTGGTACTAACCTGGATAATTTTCTTGTCAGAATTCTGAGATGCCATTAATGCAAGGTGTGCTTTTTCCTTCTCTGATTCTGAGCCTAAGCCTACGTCATTGTCATCCCAAGCGATGTATACTCTTTTGGAGTTTGAATTTTTCTTTTGAATGTATGGACATTCAGATTTGATTTGACCAGATTTACCATACTCATAACATGTGATCTTTTGTGAAGAGGAGGAGGGTTCATTTTCCTTTTGAGAACTTCTAGATTTCATATCTTTCCTTTGTGAGAGTCTTCGAAAATTCTTGACTATTAAGTCCATGTTCTCATCATCTTTTGAGTCTGCATCATATTCATCATTGATGCTTTCTTTGGCTTTTAGAGCAATAGGCCGATGTATCTTTTCATTGTTTTCATATTGCTCAAGTCTGTTTAACTTCAAATCATGTTCTTGAAGTTTTTCCAAAAAGAGCAGCCAGAGTCATGTTGGAGAGACTCTTCTTCTTTGAGATAGCAGTGTCCTTTGGTTGCCATGTTCTTGTAAGGGATCTTAACACCTTCATGTCTATGGCATAATAAGAGAATTCCTTACCAAGAACAATCAAGTGATTCAATATATGTGTGAACCGCTTTTGCATATCAAGTATGCTTTCTCCAGGAAACATTCTGAACATCTCATATTCTTGTGATAGAATATTGATCTTGAATATTTTGACTTCATCAGTCCCTTCGTGTGTAACCATTAAAATATCCCATATTTCTTTTGAAGATATGCAAGTAGATACTTTAAAGAATTCCTTCATACCAAGGGCTGAAGTCAAGATGTTCATACCTTTTAAGTCACGTTGAACTTTCTTCTTTTCTTCGTCACTCCATGAACTTTCTGGTTTTACTTGTGAAGTTCCTTCTACTTCTGCTACAGGCACAAAGGGACCTTCTTCAATGGCTTTCCAAATTCCTGCGTCTAATGACTTTATGAATATTTTCATCTTGATCTTCCAGAAGTCATAGTGTTCTCCATTGAAGAATGGTGGCCTGTTTATGTTGTTTCCTTCATTGGTTCCATGATTGGAAGAGGATGCCATCTTTTCCCGGACCTTAGGAATAACTTACCTAAACTTCCGCTCTGATACCAATTGTTAGTACAGATAGCAACCTGAGAGGGGGGATGAATTAGTGTTGCCCCGATTTTCGCCTTATTGAAAATGTTACTTTCAAGATTATGATGATCACGAAACGATTGTTGTGATTGCAGCGGAATTATGCGTTGCTTGAAAGTAAAGATGAAGGATAAGAAGAACACACAGGGATTTTATCCTGGTTCACCTTCAAACCCAGAAGGCTACGTCCAGTCCTCTGATCACACAGAGATTTTCCACTATACCAGAAAGCAAACCACTTTCTGAAAAACCACTCCACTGAATCACACAGTGAAGATTTCCAATGATCAAGTACTCTTACAGATACTTGCACCAAGGACCCTAAGATATCTTATCAATCTTCCCGAAGCAACCCACTTCTAATTGATCAAGTCTTCTTAGCAATACTTGTGCCAAGGACCCTAAGAGGACCTATCAAACCTCAGAAAGCAAACAACTTTCTGATGACACCGTATTACCACGGTGGACTTTGAATCAAACCTGATTCAAAGGGCCTTTTTACAACCACCGAAAACCACGGTGAATGAATCAACATGATTCAAAAATAGAAGAAGAAGAAGATGCCTTTTCTATGGATGATTCAATCCTTTAGACAAGAAGGATTGATCTTAGTTTGTATGCTCCAGGAAATTACAATGAAGGCTCTTCCATTCTGAGTTTCTCAAATGTTGAACATCATGAGTGTTCTTATGAAAATGAGAGAACCGAAACTCAGAATGATGACTTTAATGAATATGAAAGTTATGGACCAAGTCATTGATGTTTCTGAGTGTCTAAGGACTTTATATAGGCACTAGAGGTCGTCCATGAACCAACACAACCTTTTCCAAACGGTTTGAGACACAATGGTTCATGAAAAGACACATTTGTCGACCTGGTCATCGATTACAACAGTTAGTGTAATCGATCACACCATGCCGTTGAAGTTTGAATTCAAATTTAAAACTTGGTAATCGATTACACACTTGTGGTAATCTATTACACATATCCTGTAATCGATTACACACATCTGTAATCGATTACAGACAGTCCCGAACTCAGTTTTTGACTGTTTAAAACCTAATTGAGTGTTCCTACCAAGTTTTACTTGTGAGAACATATCGTAATCAATTAGTTGATCTTTTATGAGCCTTCAAGTGCAATTTAAACCTTAATAAAGCATAGCACACTAAGTTGACAAGACTTACTTAAAACTAGAACCTTGATGATTGATCTTGACGTTCTGAGCCGGTTCTTGAAGTCTTTCTTCTCTGAAGTCTTCTTAAAGTCTTCCTTCCTCTTCTGAAGTCTTCTTGAAGTTCTTCTTCTTTTTGTTCCTTTCTTTCTTGAAGTCTTCTTGAAGTCTTCCTTTTCTTTTCTGAAGTCTTTCTTCTTTTTGTGATGTGTTTGTCTTCATCAAAACCTCAGCCGAATCCAAGCACGAGACCTTCTTCACAGTTTTCTCCTTAGGCTCGAAGATCAACCCTGAATTTAGTACACTGATTAGTCCAATGGCAAAATTAATTGTGATACTTACAAAATCTTCGACCTTTCCTTTGATCGATAGAAGGAACTTTCTTATCAAAAGGAATGTCGATTTGACCATATTTTACCAAAATATCATAGATGGCCTCACATTTTGAAATATCAAAATTATAAACTTTAACAGGAAAATTAGAATTTCGAGGCGTATCATTATAATTTGGCCTCCATTTATTAGGTGGTAGCATTTTGCAAACATAAGGAGACCCTTCCTTGAGTTCAACTAACTGAACATCATGGGATTTGAAATCCTCATAAGGCTCGAAATTCATAGATTCGTTTCGACCTACATCGCCTGTTTCGATATAGGCTATTTTTTCTTTTTTAGGCAATTTACTATTTTTTAATTTCTCCTGCCTAAGGTACTTAACTTGTTTGATCCTATTGGCCAATTGGGCCAAATCTCTTATATGTTGAGTATCTATTTTCTTTGTGGTCGAAAAGTCTAGTCCACCAGCAGAGAATTCGACCAGTTCGTGTTCAGGGACTTGTATGAAGCATTTCGACTTCATATGTCGGAATCTACTTAGATAATCATCGACAGATTTCGATAATTCCCTTTTAAAACTCGTGAATTCTTTGAGAGTAACTTTAGATTCACCTCTAAAGTATTGATCATGGAAAACCCGCTCTAATTGATTCCAGCTAAAAATCGAATTTAGTGGTAATGTTGTGAACCAAGTGAACGCGTTTTTTGTCAAAGAACTAGGAAAATATTTAATTTTTAAATATTCATTATTCGCCAAATCTCCCGCTTTGACTTGGTATCTGGTAATATGTTCAATCGCGGACTCTTCGACGTCCCCTGAAAACTTAGTAAATTTAAGGACTTTCCATCCCCTTGGAAGTTCAGTTTGGAGAACAATCTCAGGAAAATCCGAGACACAATGTGGTCGATTCACTACTACAGATTTGCCATGTTACCACGGTTCCGGGAAGCATGTTACCATGGTTAAACCGCGGTAACAGATATCGATGGAATAGATAAATTACCCCGGTTCAAGGCGGAACCGTGGTAACATCGCAGCTCTGTTACCCCGCTTGAAGGTGCAACCGCGGTAACATTGCAGCTCTGTTACCGCGTTTGAAGGCTTAACGGAGGTAACATTGCATCTCTGTGACCACAGTTCCTCTACAAACCATGGTAACATGTTTTCCTATTACCTCAATTCAGTGTTAAACCGTGGTAATATGTCTAATTTTTTTATTTTTTTTGGTTTTTCTTATGTTCACTCTCACCTTAATTAAATTGTACGTGCAAATAAAATACAGTCAATGCCAAAATATATAATACCATATTAACTAAAACATAGTATACAGATGATAGCCAAACCGCAAGTGCACGGTTGATTATCGTGTAATAAAAAGATCGAACCCAAGGGATAGGTGCCTTCTTATTAGATTATTTAGTACTTAAGCAGAAAAAGATAAAAAGGTGTGTTTTGTTGATGGTTTGTTTATGAAAGAGCAAGATATAGCAATAAAATATAAAGAGAATAAGATGATGAAGAATAAGCTCTTGGGTTGAATTACATAGTCTATAAAATATGCTAGCAAGTTCCTACTTAATTTCTGAATTCTAAGTCCAAGTTCATGATGCTATAGCCTAGTATATCTACAAGTTAATTCCTTACACAATGTAGAAATTTCTTTCTAATTACTAAATTCAATTCCTTGCAACTTAGTTAACTAGAGAAGAAGATGAAGATGAAATTCAAGCCAACATAAAGCTACGTCTATCCTAATTCCTTAGTGATATATACTTATAGCCTTTTTTAATTCCTAGGTCCCTTACTACTTACCAATTTCCATTCGTATAAGTAATAAGCAAGAAATCTTATGCGCATTAAGAAGAAATAAAGAACAAGGAAATAAAACATAAACTGGAAATATTATTCAGAAAGGTAGAAACAAACTAAAACATAAATATAAACTATAACAACCCAAGAAACTTAAAAAGAATTTAGCCAAGCATGGCTAAAAGAGTCATTGAATTACCTTGGATAGGAGCTCAAGTATGGCTTCGCACAATTCCTAGGAACAATGATCTTTAAGGAGGAAAGAAGAACACTTGTTGTATTCTGAATAGGTGTGCTTTACAAGTGAAGAAAAGGCCCCTATTTATAGTAAAAATTCACCCTCAAGCGCTTGAGCGCTGGCACTCCCAACGCTTGGGCGTTGGGATGCATTAAAATTCCACTTTCTGTCCGAGGCCCAGCGCTTGAGCGCTGGCCTTCCAACGCTTGAGCGCTGGGTGAAAATCTGACTCATCTCCTAGTCAAAGTCCCAGCGCTTGAGCGCTGGGATCCCAACGCTGGAGCATTGGGTCGCTGCGGCTTCATCTTCAAGCTTTTCCCTTCTTCATGGTAGTGGGTTTTGAATGCCTTCAATGGCCACCACTCAGCCCTTATTCATTTCTGAAACCTTCTTCCCACTACCATCAATCCTTCAACCTTATTTTCCATGTGCTAATTTAGAGAGTGATTCTTCATATTCTTCTTTTCCACTTTTGGTCCTCTCTTGGTTAGCACTCCAATTCAAGCCCTTTTACTTCTTGCAACTTCAATTTTCAGCCCCCAACTCTTGAACCTTTAGACTTTGGTCCTTCATTTCCTGAACTTTACAAATAGGCCCCTGGACAAAAATGATAATTTCTACCAGCTTTCCTAAAAATACAAAAATACCTATAAAAATTCCTAAAAATATAAAATAAAGTTTAAAAACCAAATAAAAGCTAATCTATATGCCAAATGCAAAATAAATAGAAAATCTACATAAAAATAATAAAAATCCTATATGAGACTCAAAAATAACAAAATAAAAAGACTAAAAAGACCCTAAAATTATCATACAAAATCCAGTCATCAACAGACAACTATAAATACCAAATTACCAAATAAACTATATATCGTTACAATTCAATGCCAAAACACAGTTCAGTAGTAGGAAACTATCCTAATGTCTCGTTACCATTCAATGCCAAAACACAATTCAGCAGTTAGAATTCTATCCTAATATCTCGTTACAATTCAATGCCAACAGAGTTAGGCAGAAGAAGAACTCAATCTAAAATAATTCAGCAAAAGAACAAGTTAAAGCAAAAACAGTTCCTGGCAGAAGAACAACTCAATGCCAACTGTGCACAACAAAAGAAAAACTCAATGAAAATAAAATAAAATAAAGGCAGGCAGTACATCTCAGCAGTTGAATCATAACATCTTCTAGCAGAAATGGGTGCTCCTACTTGTGCTCCCACCTGCTTTTGATACATCTCCTTCAATGTATCTCCTAGCCCGGAATGGTTCTTAGCATGCGTAATATATTGCTAAGCCATTCCGCATGGACATAATATACTGCTAAGTCATTCCGAACAGTTCCTGGCATTCCAAAAAACATAACAATGAATAAAAATAGAAGGAGATTATTGGGAATTAGCTAGAAGAAAAATTATATTCATTGAAGAAAAATTGTACATCCAAATTTAACAAAAAAAAAGTACAATTGATGAGGATTAAAATGTACAAAAAATCAGTCTACAGGATTGGAGGCAATCGATTCCATATAATCATTAGAGGATTCATCCGAAGAAGAGTCATCCGAGTCTTCGGAGGGTTCGTGCAGTAGTGGCTCACCAATGTCAATACCCCTTGACCGGAGGAATTCTACTCTGATCACCAGACAATCCACCTCTTGTCAAGGGTTCCAAGCTAGTAATGGCAACCTATTTGGACCCCTAAGGAGTTTTGTTATGAGGAAACCATAGGGCATGCCTTGCTGGTTGTCAACCAGAGCAGAAACAAGGTGATTGTAGACGATGTCTACAACATTAAAATGCTCATTATTCAGGACCATGTACATTATATATTGGTCGTGGTCAAGCACGTCTTCCAAACGATCAAGTCTTGGGCACAACACTTTAGTGACCAATTGATGTAGAACTCTGGAATGGTGGTTGAGGGATGAGTAGAGACGACGCTCATATACAGATCGATTTTCCATCCTATAGATGCTTTCATCTATATCTTCCTCATCGCAGCCTAATTTCCAGAATTCATTGTATGTGTCTCCTTCGTCCTCACTATTGAGGAGTTCAGCAATTTTCCCTCTGGTTAGGGAGACCTCATGACCCACCACTGTTGCAACGAAGCCTTCGTGATGAGAAAATGTTAAGGAGGACCAGGAGGAAAAAACGAGATCGGGGTACATGGACTCGTTGGAGGCATCACACGATGCTCGGAAACGTGTGTTACTCCGAGAATTGGTGCTGAAAACTTGATAGTGCTCTAGTTCAGGGAATATTATGGCATAGGGAAGACAGAGTTCGAAAACATTTGCCATTTCGGTTTTTACTGAAGAATAATGAACACAGAAAAAGAAGGATGCAGGTGTGAAGAAGGTCTTGCTCCTGACCCTGGCTGAGTTTTGATGACGACAAACTCATCGACAAAAAGAAGAAAAGAAGACTTAGAGGAAACAGCGCTACAAAGTCTATCAAATACCTAGAAGTCTTAGTTTAGGTGAGTTATGCTTCTAAAGGTCTATTAAAGCATAAAGGCTCTTTAAAACACCTAAACTAATCAAGGTTAATGTTTTCATAACTTAAAAGAAGTAGAAAACCTTAAGCCGATCTCAAAGGATCAAGATTCTGGAAGTTGGACTTCAGTGTAATCGATTTCAGCCTTCTGGTAATCGATTACACCTAGGCAAGTAATCGATTAATCCTTGCTTGTAATCGATTACATGTTTGAATTTGAAATTCAAACTGAAACGGCTATTAGTGTAATCAATTACACTAAGTGATGTAATTGATTACCAGAACGAAAAGTTGCATCTTTTCATGAACCATTGTGTCCCAAACCTTTTGGAAAGGGTTGTGATGGTTCAAGGACGTTTCCCCTTGCCTATATAAAGTCCATTTGAGTCCAGAACACAACAACACATGAGAATATAACATTAGGCCAAAGCTTTGCCAAAATTAGTTCATCTTTTAGAACTTAAACCTTCAAGAGCCTAAATTCTGAGTTCATGATCTTTATGTTTATAAGAACACTTTAGTTGTTCATATCTTGAGTAACTCAGAATCCTATTATTCTTAAAAGCCTTAAAGCATAAATTCTAATGATCAATCCACTTGTATGTTAAAGGATTGATATAGCCAATTGTAAACTCTTCTTCATCTCTTTCTGTAAGATTGAGTATTCACCGTGGTATTCGGCGAAGGGTTGTTGGTACTGAAAGTGGGATACTTTCAGGGTGTTGATTGAAGGTGGTTTAGCCTTCAAGGTCTGAGGGTGGTTTGCCTTCAGGAACTGAAAGTGGTTTGCTTTCAGGGGCTGTGGAAAGTGGTTTGCTTTCACAGGAAATTGGTAGAAATTCTTAGGGTCCTTGGGATAAGAACTTGTAAGAGATTTTTATCAATAGTGGAAAAATCCTCAAGGGGTTTTCTTAAGGGACTGGACGTAGCCTTCGGTGGATAGAAGGTGAACCAGGATAAAATTCTGTGTGTGAATTCTTCTATCCTTCATCTTTACTTTCAAGCAACGCTTAATTCCGCTGCAATCACAACTATCGTTTGGTGATCATCTTTATCTTGAAAGTAATAATTTCAATAAGGAAAAAATTGGGGCAACACTGATTCACCCCCCCCCCTCTCAGGTTGCTATCTGCACTAACAGCAGGGAAGATGGAGTATTGGATGGAGAACTGGGAAAACATTCTGAAATTTATAAGCAAACGAGGAAAGTGAAACGGTATGAAGAAGAGCAACCGTCATGACTGTTCTGAAGTTCAGAGTAAAAAGATGTATTGGGAAGGAGAACTGGCGTGACTGTTTAGAAGAACGAAACCGCGCATGCGGGAGACAATGAAGTGAGTGGAAAGACATGCATTTAAGACCAAAACGGCGCACACTTCTTGTGCTCCGGGAAAACAAAACCCTAATGGCTAGTACTGAACAACAACAACAACAACAACAACAACTATATTCAAAACAAAACCCTGAAACTAGAAGTATGTCAAGAGGACTAACCAGTGAGGTAGAGAAGAGCGGCCAACAAGAGAAGATGGGAACAACGAGGCACGAAGATGGAGATGAGCCTAGTGCTGACGAGCATGCACAGCAGTGGCGGTGCCATTGTGGAGAGAAGGAGGGTCGTTGATGAGGTGCAGCGGCCAGCAACAGCGGTCATGAGGTGCAACAGAGAAAGGGTTCACATATGGGTTTTATCGATCTGAAAACTACTGTTTTATGGTTAAAATATCAACATTTTAGTAATAATATAATACCTATCACTACGGTTGGCATGATAACCGGGTAAGAGACATGTTTTATTACCTCGGTTCAGCTTGCAACCGTGGTGAAAATCCTTTATTATTAAAGATAATAATAAAAACAATCTCAGTTACCGCGGTTGATACGGAACCGGGGTAATAGATAACATCAGTTACCTCGATTCAACACAAAACTGTGGTAACTGAGCTCCGGGCATCATTTTACCTCGGTTCGTGACTGAACCAGGGTAACAAGGCCGAGGTAAAAACACAAATCTGTAGTAGTGATTAGCATAGCCCACATTGAATCCATGTTGATTCAACAATTTTTCTACAGTATTAGCAACAATTTGTTGCCCCCCAAAATTATTTTTTCGAACCCTTTCTAGGATTTGTTCAGCATTTTCGTTTCTATTAACCAAAATCAGGGCTCTTTCATTGTGAACTAGGTTAACTTGGTGAACAGGTTCATTATGGGGAACCCCTTCATTTCGAACAAGATTGACTTGGTGGACAGGTTCGTTATGACGAACTTGTTGGTTAGGTTGAATCTCTAACATTTGGGGTTGATTGACCGGATACGGCGCTTGTCGACCAGCATGGAAAGTTTGTCCACTTACAGGATCTGGTGCGTCAAATATATCCGCGATTCGACCCAATTGAGTCGTCAATTGTTGGTAGGCAATTGTAGTATCTCTAACCATAGGATTAAATACTGTACCAATTTGTTGAGTCAATTTATTGCCTAAGAACATTTACTGTATTGTTGGTCAAGGAAAATGGGGATCCATCAAAATTATGAAGTGGGGGTCCCATATTTCTTGATCCAACTGCTCCTGATCCCAATGCTACATACTGGTTTCCTAGGAACCCGTCGAAACCATATTTTCAGAATACATCATAGGATAAGTTCCTATTCCTTGCATTATTGACCAAGGCATCCCATAAAATTGATTTATGAACTTCTGGGGATTTCGATTATTATTATTATTCCAAGATCTTCAATCGACGATACCAACAATAGCCTGTGAAACTGCAGGAGTTGTGGGACTTGCCATTGGAATCAGGATTGAGGCCGTAACTTGTGATAAAATTGGCCCTGTCGTGTATGGATTTGATGCCTGACCAGGGTTTAATCCAACAGACATTGAGGAAATCGTTTGAGATAAATTCTGACCATTTGAGACCGGTTGTGAATTTTGACTCGTTGAAACACTTGTAACAGCCATGTCTAGGTTGGAAATAACTTCCTACCTTTGAGGATCAACACTATGACTAATGTTAATTGAACGTTCTATATTGGCATTAGAAGCATTACTGGTTTCAACCTGAGATCTTGGAGATTAATTTCCTCTAGAACAGTTTGCCATACTTACACATTTACCACTCCGTAATAGCATACACCCATTAAGGATCATTTTCTAAAATTTAGAAAATCAAGGCACTGGGAATGATTTATAATGAAACATATCCCCTTGGTCCCACCACGCGTGCCAATTGGTTTACTCTGGTTTTTGGTAAACCAAGTAAATCCGCAAGTGAATCCAAATGTTGATGAAGAGGCTGGATCCTGATCCTCTTATGGGCTTTGGGGTATGGAAATCGTGAGTGTGCGAAATGTTGTGAGTGGAGTGGGTGTGCGTGGTTTCCGTCGAAAGTAGTTCGAGCAAATTGGTTAAGTGCTTTAAAGATAAAAGACAGAATTTAAAGTAAATACAGAGAAAATCAAAAGAAGAAGAAAAGCTGGGTAACAGACGAATCCTCTGTATTTGCACGTGTCCCACGTTTGCTGCTTTTCTTTCTGCACGTCCTCCTTGAGTAACTTCCTATAACCGCTGTCGAAATGCCTCCTCGTGCACATTGAAGCTTTAGTCGAAAACAAGTTCAGCACTTGTTTATCTTCGATACAGATTTGACTTCGACTCAACATGTCGTCTTAGTCGAAATATCAGAAACCGCTTTGTAAGCCTTGGCTAACAATAGGATGGTGGGAACTGGCTATTTAAATATGAACTGGGTAATAACATCTAATGACTCTAAGGCCTAGGAATGGGGTTAGGTCATTTGTCTAATTAAACATCTATGTCTAATGCTTCTTGATTTATCAATCAATCAAGGGATTGAGGATTAATTTAGTTGAGTTGATAATCTTCTACACCGACGGACTGGGTAGTAAGATAAGAACTGATGTGATGAAACCAACATAGGAAAAGATTTATATATGAGTTCAGGGAATACGTTAAAGTAAATAGTTTCTTAATCTACTTAAAAACTCATATGTTATTTTGGTTATATTTATGTGTAAATAGCAACCTTTAAACAACCTTATTTAATCCATTGTTTGATTAGTTCCGCTAAAGAATGACTTTTGTCCGCAATTCTCTGTGGTTCGACAATACCCATTGCTATACTACATTTGAATATTGAAAGAGATTTAAATAGTAGTTAAGTGACAATTTATAAATGGGTTTAGTGAGCGGTTTTTGAATAGCAAAAAATTCTTTCAACAGATGCACGAAGATAGTTACAACTAGAAAGTTGTGGATCGTGTGGGGATACGGAAGCGCTGAAAATACTTGTGAAGAAAGAAACTATACAATAAAGAAGAGGCACTTGCTTAGGAGCAATAAGTACCTAAAGGATTTGAATTTCCAAAAAAATTAACCGAGGCCCACATTAGGAAGGAAGGAGAAAGGCGAAAATGATTCAAGTAACTCGCATCCCTCCCGGAAAACAATCCCAAGGCTTCAGAATTTGTATGACCCGAATTCGTATGATGTTTTTAGGGTCTTTTTCTCTTGTTTTTAGTTCATTTTATTGAGTCTCATATAGTTTTTATTTCACTTTGTTAGGTTTTTCTCTTTATTTGTGCATTTGCATATAATTTAGTAACTTTTGTGTTTTTAGTCCTTTTAGTTATGTTTTATTGCATTTTTAGTCCTTGTAAGAGGTTCTGGTCAATTAAGGAATATTTGTGGGGATCTTGGTGCAAATAAGTGAAAGAGTGTGGCTGAAGTTAAAGAGGAAGAAGAATCATCAAACCTCCAATGCTTGTTTAACATGTGCCTAATTGAAGAAATTAAAGAAGGAGATAAAGAATCAAGCATTTAGCATGTGCTAAAATGGAGAAATGATGAAGGAAATGGAGGTTTCAGCTTTTGCAAAACATCCATGATAGGCACAATGAAGCTCCTTAATTGCATTGAAGAATGGAATCAAAAGAGAAGGTTAAGGACAAGAAAATGAGGAGTCTGTCGTGCTCCCAACGATTGAGCGTTGGCATTCTGTCTGAAACTGGTGAATTAATGCTGTCTCCAACACATGAGCGTTGGAACCCAGCGCTTGAGCATTGGCTTGCTGTCAGTTTCGCTATAAATTCGTTTCTGTAGCCTTGTTCTTAAAGTTAGTAAGAGGCCTTTGGAGCCCCTGGTTTAGGTTTTGCATTTTTAATTATCTTTTCCTTAGCCATGTTTGGCTAAGGTTTCTTGTATGTGGGTTGTAGTGAATCTATTTCAACTATGCTTTAGGTTTCTCTTTTTAGTATATGAATAAAAGTTCAAGTTCTTAGTTTCTATTCTCTGTTTTAATATGATTCTTATTGATCACAAGTCTTCATGCTTAATTCTTATGCAATGTTAATTGGTAGGATTTAAGGGAAATGAGAGCAGAACGAATAATTGTATGCCACTTAGGTATAACGGTAAACATTGTTAGTGTTGGCCTGAACTTGTAATTCATCTTCAATTTGATTAACTAATCACTAAGGTATTAGGATTAGTAATTGGATTCAAAGTTCTATTTGATTAAGGTATTAACAAGTAGAAACTCTAGGCTAGAACACCTAAGAACATGTTCTGAAATTCATATATAGAATTGATTCTTAATAGCTTAGCTAGAGGTAGTGAAACTCAACCCAAGTACTTGTTTTATCAAGATTTTATTTCTTCTTTTATGTTTCTCTCTAAATTCCAAAATCAAAACAAAAACTTCTTTTCTTTTCCAACTCTGAAAAAAAAATTATAAAATCAAACCAATCCCTTTGGAGACGAGATCTGTAATATTACTTCAATAACCTCCGTACACTTGCGGATTTTGGTCATCAAGTTTTTGGCGCCATTGCCGGGGATTGGTTCTTTGATTTTTAGTTGGCTATTTAGAGTTCTTTTGTTTTTAATTTTTGCTGAGAACTGGTATTGCTAATTCTGTTTGCTGAGTTTTCTCTTTAGGAGTAGCAATGGCTGAAACATTCGAGCAAAGGTTGGCAAAAATCCGGTCGGAAGTTGAAAAGGAATATGAAACGAAGAAGCAGGATGCCTTCACTCTAATTGACGAGTTTTACTCTGAATTAGATTGCAAGCGCAATGCTGGATTTTTGCAAAGTCCTAAGCAAGAATGTAAAGTTAGGGAGATTCTTCGAGAAAGGATACGAAGCATTCTGAGGAGGCAGCCCCGAGATGAACAACAACCACCCGTTCATGAAAGTGAACCCGTGGTTTGAAGAGAGGAGGAGGAAGAAGAACCTCAAGGAACCTATGTCATAGGTTCAGAAAATCAAGGCAAAGCACAAGAAGGGGAAAATTGTCTTATCCCTTCTATTTGTTATTTTATTAGTGTTGTCTTGAAAGCTAAAAATTCATTTGGCACCATGATGTTTTTGTGCCAAAATTTGCATGACTTGCGGGGTCTAATGAATTTTATAATAGACCCCGGTTGAAAATTTATTAGTGAAAAGTCTACCAAAGACTAACATTGGGCTTCTTGGGAGACAACCCAAGTGCATATTTTATTTGATTTGTTATGTTAAATAAATAGTTGCAGGAACCCCAACGCTCAAGCGTTGGAAGCTCAACGCTCATGCGTTGAGCCCCTGGGAAGCTGCCCAGAATTTCATAAAATCCAACGCTCAAGCGTGGGAGGGGCCAACGCCCATGCGATGAGCCCCTGGAATTCCAGAGTTTGTTTTCAATTCCAACGCTCAAGCGTTGGAACTGCAACGCTCATGCGTTGAGGCTCGGGCAGGTAACATAAGTTTGTTTGTTTTTTCTTTGTTTTGAATAAAAAGAAAGGTTGCTCAAGAAGCAGGTGGTACTGGTAAAGTTGGGGCTGCTAATGATGAAGAAGACCCCATGAATACTTGATTTTGACCAGTGTAGTGTTTTCATTTTTGTTTTTAGTTTTTATTTTATTCTTTTTTAATTTTATTTCCTTTTTAGCTTTTAGTTTTCTTTTTAGTTTAAGATTAATCTTTTAGAATTTGAGTCTTGCATGTAGGATAGATTGAGTCAGTTATTCTTACTTCTGTTCATCATGCCATGTTTGCCTAACTTTCAAGTGGTTTCACCTTTAGCTAATGTTTTTGAAAATTGATACATGTGTTTTTAAAAAAATGCTGGGTAGAATTGCATGTTGTTAGGGGTTTGAAAGAATTCTTAATTTCTGAGTTTGTTATTGATCATGATGTGAGTTCTAAAAAAGGGTACACTTAGTCTATCTTTCTGAGTGCTTTGAGTGACCTCTGACATACTTATGCATGCTTGATTCTGTCTTGATTTACATGTCAATTTAATAATGCATGTTTTGTGATTTTTGTGAGAGACTTATAGGATTTCTTTGAGACCTCAGACTTTGTTGTTATAATGTTTTCCCTTAGTAGCCCCATTTTGAGCCTAAATTGAGTAATTTCTTTGGAGCCTACTATTATGACTAATTTGTGTGGTTAGTGTGATCTGAATTGTTGTTAGAGCTAATTATGTGATAGATTGCTCTCTGAGAAATAAAAGTGAAAAATAAAAATGAAACAAAATATAAGGTAACCTTAGAAAAAATGAAAAAAGGAAAAGTCAATGAGGTAGTGGGGTGAGTAAGAGTATGAGGGTAGTTAAAATTTATTTTCATACATCCCATAACATTACACTACTTTGTTTCAAAAAAAAAGAGAACCTTTGTGTTGTAAAGTATAGCTCTTGTGTTTTGTAAAGAAGATCACCTAACTAATCTGAGTCTGAGCCCCTAGAGTTGTCAAGTTCTTCAATTTTTCCTACCTATCGTTGCACCCTTGGCCAAGTTTCAACCTGAAAAAGCCTCTCCAAATTCCACTATTGTTTTGTTTGATTTTGATTTGAATGATAGCCAGATTTGATGCATTGCACTTGTATGGTCATGAGCTTTGTTAGTAAGATAAATTGTGAACTCTTTTCTGCCTCTATGATCGATTTTCATGCTCTAAATCCTTGATGAATTTCACTCTTGACATGCATGTGTTTTAACCCGGCCGCGCTTTCTTGGATATGTATCTTGTGCTTCGTTTTTCTAGCTAAGGTGATTTGTTCTGAGCTCGAGGACAAGCTCTTCTCAAAGTGTTTTACGCTTGACAACAAGCTATCGTTGGGTATAGTGCTGTGATGACCCGAATTCGTATGATGTTTTTAGGGTCTTTTTCTCTTGTTTTTAGTTCATTTTATTGAGTCTCATATAGTTTTTATTTCACTTTGTTAGGTTTTTCTCTTTATTTGTGCATTTGCATATAATTTAGTAACTTTTTGTGTTTTTAGTCCTTTTAGTTATGTTTTATTGCATTTTTAGTCCTTGTTAGAGATTCTGGTCAATTAAGGAATATTTGTGAGGATCTTGGTGCAAATAAATGAAAGAGTGTGGCTGAAGTTAAAGAGGAAGAAGAATCATCAAACCTCCAATGTTTGTTTAACATGTGCCTAATTGAAGAAATTAAAGAAGGAGATGAAGAATCAAGCATTTAGCATGTGGTAAAATGGAGAAATGATGAAGGTGGTGGTTTTAGCTGTTGCAAAACATCCATGATAGCCACAATGAAGCCCCTTAATTGCATTGAAGAAAGGAATCAAAAGAGAAGGTTGAGAACAAGAAAATGAGGAGTCTGCCGTGCTCCCAACGCTTGAGCGTTGTCACTCCAACGCCCATGCGTTGGCATTCTGTCTGAAACTGGTGAATTAATGCTGTCTCCAACACATGAGCGTTGGAACCGAGCGCTGGAGCGTTGGCTTGCTGTCAGTTTCACTATAAATTCGGTTTTTGGATTTTCTTTTGTATCAAGCCCTGGAACCGGAGTTCCTTCTTTTGTATCCTTGTTCTTAAAGCTTGTAAGAGGCCTTTGGTGCCCTTAGTTCAGGTTTTGCATTTTTAATTATGTTTTCCTTAGCCATGTTTGGCTAAGGTTTCTTGTATTTGGGTTGTAGTGAATCTATTTCAACTATGCTTTACATTTCTCTTTTCAGTATATGAATAAAAGTTCAAATTCTTAGTTTCTATTCTCTGTTTTAATATTATTCTTATTGATCACAAGTCTTCATGCTTAATTCTTATGCAATGGTAATTGGTAGGATTTAAGGGAAATGAGAATAGAATGAATAATTGTATGCCACTTAGGTATAAGGGTAAACATTGTTAGTGTTGGCCTGAACTTGTAATTCATCTTCAATTTGATTAACCAATCACTAAGGTATTAGGCTTAGTAATTGGATTGAAAGTTCTATTTGATTAAGGTATTAACAAGTAGAAACTCTAGGCTAGAACACCTAAGAACATGTTCTGAAATTCATATATAGAATTGATCCTGAATAGCTTAGCTAGAGGTTGTGAAACTCAACCCAAGTACTTGTTTTATCAAGCTTTTATTTCTGCTTTTATGTTTCTCTCTAAATTCCAAAATCGAAACAAAAACTTCTTTATAATGGATATGCTATGACCACAATATAATGAACATCCTCATGAACCAACAGTTCACACAATTCCTCAATCATCGTGAAATATTCAAATAACTCAATATAATTTTACCAAGTCAATTCTTTAAATGAGACAATTATATTTACCAACAATTAGAGACAATTAAAACACAACACATTTAATATAAAGAAACAACAGCCTAATTTAAATTTTAAAACAGAAACAACTGTTACCAAAATAATGCAAAAACAATACCTTTTTTTAATACAAAAAAGAATTAATTTTGATACAGAAAACAGCAGTATTTTCTTTTTAAAATACAGAAACCGAATGGTCTAAAACACAGAAAACAGGAGAATTTCGAAATACAGAACAATAGTATTTTTAATACAGAAACAACAGTATTTCTATAAAATACAGAAACAGCAGAATTTTCAAAATACAGAGCAGGATGGTTTTTTAAATACAGAATACAGCAGTGTATAAAAGAAATACATAACAGCAAGGTTTTTTTTCTTCTTTTAAATACAGAATACAACAGTGTTTTAAAAACAGAAAAACAGCAGTATATAAAAACAGAAAAAAACAGCTGTGTGTATAATTACTGAATACAGAATTATAAAAAAAAAAAAAAAAACAGCACCATTTATTTTACAACAAGGAGAGTTCAAATATCACCACATCATCATCAAATCCAAACTAAAGTCCAAGGCAAGTAATAACCAAATTCTCAAAAAAACAACTCATTAAATCACAACCGTAAAAAATCCTACAAAGAGTTACCCTTACTGTCGTACGTGACGCATAAACTTCAAGTCCAACCTTCCAAAATAACAGCCAAATAGATTCACTCAATTATCCAACCAAATTAGTGAAAAGAAAAATGAAAATCTAAACCCCAAAACCTTCATCAAACCCATGACCAAACCTTATAGGAAGAGAGTTTTGAAAATTATTTTTTGGTCACAAAAGAGAATGAAAACCCTGGCTCAAAAGAGGAGAAAAAGGATGGATTTGTTTTCAAAATCTTGGGCTAATTTAGGATTACATAACAGCCCCAAAAATCTTTAAGTTTAAGGTAGAAAAAATGGAGTAAGAGGAGGAACCTACCTTGCTTGACTTGCTTGATCAAAAAGAAGTTAGACACAACTCTTGTCCTTCAATGGTAAAGAGGAAGCTTGAATAGAATGAGGAAGGGTGTGCGGAAACAATATGGGGTTAGAACCCTAGAAGGAGAGAAAGGAAATGAACAAACGAATTCAGAATTGGAGAAGAATCACTTACCAATAAAGCAACACCAAGCACTACTTGGAGAGGAGAGGAGAAGCAAACTTGACCACAAAAAGGAGGGGATAGGGGCGGCAATGGCAGCACAAGAGGGAGAGATTTTCAGAACTTGAGCCTAGGGTTTTTGCACTTGAAGGACGAAAGAAAAGCAAGTGAGAAACCTTCACTTTAAGCTCAAAAATTGCAATCGAAGGAGATAGAAGAGGAGGATTCGGCCAACAGAATAACAATGGCATCATTCTCAATCAAAACTAGTTAAGACTCTAGATCAAGCCATTGAGACACTTCATTCTCCTTAATTCTCATCAAACACATGTCTCTAATTCACACTACTACAGAATTTCCTTTTTACCATGCACTTGTTACCACAATCCCATGTTCGACCGTGGTAAAATGTTGCCCGGTGCTCTGTTACCACGGTTCCGTGTCGAACGTGGTAACTATGTTCCTCAGTTACCATGGTTCCTTGACAATCGTGGTAACTAACATAGTTTTTTTTTTAATTAAATTAGACTATTACCACGGTTTATACCTTAACCGCTGTAATAGATATTATATTATTATGGAAATGTTGATTTTTCTACTAGCAAACCTTAGTTTGCAGATCAAAAACCCATAGTTTTCTCTGTTGAACCTCATGACCGTCGTTCCTGGTCACTACACCTCACCACCGACCCTCCTTCTCTCCACAATGGCACCACCGCTGCTTTGCATGCTCATCGGCGCCAAGCTCGTCACCGTCATCGTGCATCGTCGTTCCCGTCTTCGCCGATTGGTCACTCTTCTCTACCTCACTGGTTGACCTGCTTCTACTTCTAGGTTTTGTTTTGAATATTGTTGTTGTTGTTGTTGTTCAGTTATAGGGCTTTGTTTTACCGAAGCGCATGAAGCGTGCGTCATTTTTGTCGTAAGTGCTTCTCAGTGTGGTTTCTTTAGCATGCGCGGTGACCTTCTTCTAAACAGTAACGCCGGTTCTCCTTCCCATACGAGTTTCACATTTCTCAATACATCCTATTTACTCTGCACTTTTGAACAGTCATGGTGGTTACTCTTCTTCATCCTGTTTCTCTTTCCTTGCTTGCTTATAAATTCCAGAGTATTTCTCAGTTCTCCATCCATTACTCCATTATCTTCCCTAAATCCTTCTTTTTCTCTGTTCATTAATCTTCACTAAAAACAGAAATGGCAAACAGTTTCAAAATCTGTCTTCCTTATACCGTTAATTTCCCAGAACTCGAGTGGTATCAAGTTCTCAACACTGAATCTCTACGTAACAAACATTTCTGAGCATTGTGTCATGCCTCCAATGAGTCCATGAATCCCGACCTTGTCTTCGCATTCTGGTCCTCCTTAACATTTTCTCAGAAGAGAGGCTTCGTTGCAACAGTGGTGGGTCATGAGTTCTCCCTAACCAAAGGGGAACTTGCTGAACTCCTCAATAGTGATGATGAAGGAGACACATACACTGAATTCTGGAAAGCAGAATGCGATGAGAAGGATATAGATGAAAGAATCTATATGATGGAAAATCCATCCGTTTATGAGCATCGTTTCTACTCATCCCTCAACCACCATTCCAGAGTTAGACATCAATTGATCACTAAAAGTGCTTTGTCCAAGAGACGATCGTCTAGATGCATGCTTGACCACGACCTGTATATAATGTACATGATTACGAATAATGAGCATTTTAATCTTGTAGACATCGTCTACAATCACCTTCTTTTTGCACTGGTTGACAACAAGCAAGGCATTCCCTATGGCTTCCTCGTAAAAAAAATCCTTAGGGGTCCAAATGGGTTGCCCTATATGGCTTGGAACCCTTTAGATGAGGTGGTTTATCAGGTGATCGGAGTAATAATTCATGCGGTCAAGTGATATTGACATTGGTGAGCCATTACTGGATGAACCTTCCGAAGACTCAGATGACTCCTCTTGGGATGACTCCTCCGATGATTATATGGCATCGATGGGCTCCAATTTTGTACCCTGATTTTTAATTCAGCCAACCAGTACATGTTGTACATTTTTTAAAATTTGGCTGTATGATTGTTAAATTTGGTTGTACAACTTTTCTTCAAGTGAATATAATTTTTCTTCTAGTTATTATATGGCTGATCTTGTGAATTCCTAATAATCTCTTTCTCTTTTTATTCATTGTTATATTTTTTGGAAATGTAATGCTAGGAACTGTTCGGAATGACTTAGCACCATATTATTTACATACGGAATGGCTTAGAAACATATTACGAATGCTTAGTAGCATTGCGGACTCGGAGATATATTGAATGCGATGTATCATAAGCGGTTGGGAGCACAAGCAGGAGCACTAAGTTTATTTGAAGATGTTATGATGTAACTGCTAAGATCTACTCCTAAATTTTATTTTTTTCAGAATTAATGGATTGCAGAACTGTTTTGGCATTGAGTTGTTCTACTGTTGAACTGTTTTGGCATTGAATTGTAACGAGATATTAGGATATTTTCCTGTAGACCATGTTGTATTAATCCCATATGCATGTTATATATAGTTTATTTAATTGGTTATTGATGACTAGATTTTGTATGATATTTTTAGGGTCTTTTTAGTCTTTTTATTTTGTTATTTTTGAGTCTCATATAGGGTTTTTATTCTTTTTATATAGATTTTATGTTTATTTTGCATTTTGCATATAAATTAGCTTTTATTTGGTTTTTAAACTTTATTTTATATTTTTAGGAGTTTTTTATAGTTTTTTTTTATATTTTAAGGAAAGCTGGTAGAATTATCATTTTTTGTCTAGGGACCGATTTGTAAGTTTCAGGAAAAGAAGGACCAAAGTGCAAAAGTTCAAGAGTGGAGGATTGAAAGTGAAGTTTCAAGGATTTGAAGGATTTGAAATGAAGTGCTAACAACGAGAGGACCAAAAGTAGAAATCAAGAATATGAAGCAACACTCTCTAATTTAGCACATGTAAAATAAGGATTGAAGGATTGATGGTAGTGGAGGGCTGTTTCAGAAGTTAATAGAGGTTGAGTGGAGGCCATTGAAGGCATTGAAAACCCACTACCATGAAGAAGAGCAAAGAATGAAGAAGAGCAACCAGCAGACGTCCCAGCGCTCAAGCGTTGGAAGTCTAACGCTCGAGCATTGGAACTCTGACTAGGATCCAAGTAGGAATTTCATCCCAACGCTCAAGCATTGGCAGCCAGCGCTCATGCGCTAGGCCTCTGTCTGCAACGTCTGTATTTAATTGCACCCAACGCTCAAGCGTTGGGATCCCAGCGCTCAAGCGCTGGAGGACAGACTTTTGCTATAAATAGGGATCTTTGCTTCACTTGTAAAACACACCTATTCAGAATACAACAAGTATTCTTCTTTCTCCCTTAAGAGCATTTTTCCTGAGAATTGTGGGAAGCCAAACTTGAGCTCCTAGTCCAGGGTAATTCGATGTTTCTTTTAGCCATTCTTGGCTAACTTCTTTAAGTTACATGGGTTGTTTTAGCTTTTAATTTATGTTTTAGTTCTCTTCTACTCTTCTGAATAATATTGCTATAAGTTCATGTTTTACTTCCTTGTTCTTTATGTTATCTTGATGTACACAAGAGTTTAAGCTTACTTCTTATAACAATGGAAATTGGTAAGTAGTAAGGGAAATAGGACTTAAAAGAGGCTGTATGATATATCACTAAGGAACTAGGATAGACTTAGCTTCATGTTGGACTAAACTTCATCTTCATCTTCTTCTTAATTAACTAAGTTGCAAGGAATTGAATTTAGTAATTAGGAAGAAAGTTCTACATTTGTAAGGAATTAACTTGTAGAAATAATAGGCTATAGCATCATGAAGTTGGCTTAAAAATTCAGAAATAAAGTAGGAGTTTGCTAGCATATTTTATTAGCTATATAATTCAACCCAAGTGCTTAATTCTTATCATCATCTTTTCTCTTCTTATTTATGTTTATGCTTGTTCTTGTTCTAAACAAACCCAAATCAAAACCAACCTTTAATTTCTTGCACTAAGTTCTAAACAAGTTAATAATTAGACACCAATCCGTGTGGGATCGATATCTTTTGTATTACGCGATATTCAACCGTACACTTGCGGATTTGTCTATTAGTTATTCGGTATTTATAGTTTTCTTGTAGACCATGTTTTAGTTAATTTGGTATTTTGGCATTATAATAGACTATATTGTTATTTGCACATACAATTAAGGTGCGAGAACATAAGAAAAACAAACAAAAAAAAATTAAACCTATTACCACAGTTAAACACTAAACCGAGGTAATAGGAAGAGATGTTACCACGGTTCAGAAAGGAAATGTGGTAACAGATCTGCAATGTTACCACGGTTAAGCCTTCAATTGTGGTGACAGAGCTTCAATGTTACCACGGTTACATCTTCAACCGTGGTAACAAAGCTGCGTAATTACCTCGGTTCCACCTTGAACCATGGTAATTTATCTATTACTTCACCGTCTATTACCATGTTTTAACCGTGGTAATATGCTGCACGGAACCGTGGTAACATGGTAATTCTGTAGTAGTGTCAAATTTTAAATTTCAAATTCTGGTCAACTTAAAGCCACCATAAAATTAGATTAAAAACAAAACTTCCCTCACCAAAGTTCAAACCCTTACCATGGAAATGAAATGCTTAAATCTAAACCACTAAGCCAAAGCTCATCTTGTTATACCTCAAGCAAAAATATTTTTATGATCCTCAAAGTAAAACCAACATAACCCAATCAGATATCTGAATAGTCAAAGGCTAGAATTTAATTAATTAACTCAAGGGATAAATTTACAAATACATGGATTTCCAGAGACTAAAATGCAATTACAATAAATTAAGGGTCTTACAATTCCATGTAAGTGTAGATAGAAACCTAAGAGGGGGGTGAATTAGGTTTTCTCAATTTTCACCTTAACAGAACTGATTACTTTCAAGATAATGATAACCACAATTGATGATTGTGAATGCAGCGGAATAAAGCGTTGCTTGAAAGTAAAATATGAAAGAAGAGAGAATCACACATTATTTTATCTTGGTTCACCTTCAATCCACCGAAGGCTACATCCATTCCCTCAAGAACCCTTGAGGATTTATCCACTATGATCAAGACTTCTTACAAGTACTTACACCAAGAACCTTAAGAATTCTTGTCAAACCTCAGAAGGAAAACCACAAACTGATGACACCGAACACTACGGCGGACATTGAATCAAACCGGTTCAAAGGACCTTTTCCACAACCACCAAACACTACGGTGAATAAATCAAACCGATTCAAGATGGTAGGTAAACTCAAGGAGTTAAGACCGTCCGTCTAAAAACAAAAAAAATTCTTGTCTACGAACCATTAAAGAACGATCATGTCTTTCTATATAATAAAATATCTTGTAGAAAAAATCATTTTATGACAAGGAGATTATATCAATAAATATATTGTCAATTAGACCTTTTTCCCAAAAGAAATTGTCATTATCAAAAAGGGGGAGATTGTTAGATTCAAATAATTAAATTAATTATTATGTTTTGATAATTAACAATTTCTTTAAGGTTTAATATCGTTAAAGATAGAATTCCTAACACAGTGAAATTTCTAATATCCAGGAATATCTATCTACTGAAGAGACTGAATGAATCCCAAAGCATCATCAAGAGAATCAGTCTGCCAGAAGAAACCGTCCGGTCATCCTGAAGGAAATACTGTCAAAGACATACAAAGGAAAGCATTCATGAAAAGACAGTCTAGTGACTCACGAAGGATAAAGCAGTAACTGCAAATAGCAAACATCCTCTCTCAAGGACACTCTATCAAGCTCTGTGCTCTCAAGTCAAAGTCTACTTCAAGATGCTGAAACAGTCCGCATCTAAACCTACAGTGATCAAAAGGAAGACTATTTCATCTAAAGCTGAAAGAGTATGACCACTCATGAAGAAACACCTTCGACTTCGAAGCTTCTCTAGCATCATATAAAGAAGTTTGGATCAACTCTCTCAGATGGAGAACTTCAGTGGAAGCAAAAGAAAAGAGAAGATTCAGTCTTCTATGAGCCAAGAAGATTCTAATCCTTAAGAAGGATTGAAAGAAGAATGATCGTCAGCCTAATGCAAGCCATTCACTAACGGAATTCTAAATACTCTATGGAGACTGCGTCTACCAAATCCTAAGAAAGAATCTGTCTGCTCAAGCATCAGAATGCGCCAAAGGTACAAATATCAAGAAATGTGTTTTACGAGGATATTAGTTTAATAGAAGCATTAAAGAAATTATTCTCTTCATCCTAAATAATTGCTTCTTGGATCAAAAGACATCTACCTCGTCTGCATATTTATTAAAGTACTGGCAATGGCAGAAAGTAGAAAGGGAAACAATTAATACAATATTCCTTGGTCCCACTACTTTTCTACTTTTCCTCCAATCAAGCTTACATCGCGGAATCAACGGCAAGAATCTCTGAGCATCGTACACCTTCAACGGTTGAAATTCAAATATCTGAGCAAAGCACTTGATGAACACTAGCTGGCATGCACTGGGGTATAATGGTCAAAACAAGTACCACAGCTGAAACTCCACACATTAAATACAGAAGACATAGCTCAAGGCTACTCGCTCAAATGGAGCCAGACGATGTCACCCCAGGGAAATCAATGCTTCTCAGATCATGTCTCAGACCTGCTGAAAAATGCAGAACTAGCCGTTACTTACAACTAAGAGAGGAAGAAGAACTTCGGACAGGTTTTCTCTCCTGCTGTGAAGGAAGAACAAAGATCTTCAACTGAAGATATATATAGAGAACCCTGCCTCTGTAGCAGTTGGGAAACTTAGACTTAAACTTCCATATTCCAACAAAGTTTGTCCAAAGAACCAAGGAACCTTGGTTCCAACTCAAGATGCTTCAAGCCTACCTCTACCTCAACCTGAGTTGAAGTGCTTCTGTGTGAGAAAGTCATAGAGTATTACTCTCATCTTATCCAACTCACACAACCCAAAAACAGAGAACCCAAATTCCTATCCTCTCTGTATAAACTGAGCCTCATTATTTCTACCCACTCTTATTTGAAGAGAATTTTTGTAGAAAAACCAAACCTTGTAAAAGGTGTCAGGAGAAGTCATGTATAATACTTGTAAGGAGAAGTCCTAATAATACTTGTAAGGAGAAGTCCTTCGAATACTTGATAGGAGAAGTCCTTCGAATACTTGTTGGGAGAAGTCCCTGATAATACTTGTACTATTTGTTTAAATAGTGGAAAATCTTGGTGAAGCCAAGGACTGGACGTAGCCCTGTCGATTATGGGGGTGAACCAGGAATATTGTTATTCATGTGCCTTATGAATAACTCTTGTTAAAAGCAAATAAATGATTAACATTCAAAATTAACGAAAGAAACTTTAAAAATGAGTCACACAATTCAAACCCCCCTTTCTTGTGTGTTTCTTGCACCTTCAATTGGTATCAGAGCCTAACCACTCTGAAAATAACTAACATCTTCACAGATGCAGAGTATAAAGATCTATGGAAATAGATGTTCTCCTCGAACAAAAAGCAACCATGATCCAAACAATAGTGCAGGAAGAATATCTCAAAGAAACTATCCCAAGAAAGGAGTAAACAGGTTAAAAGGAAGTTATTCACGGATAACTTGAAGAAGTACAGTAGATCCCACGTCCATTCAGAAGAGGAAGCAAGTGAAAACTATGGAAATCTCTACTCATATATACAGCATCATTAATGATGGATCTTCTAGCTGGTATGTGAAATGATCAGGCTCCCTTTCAAGAAAAGAAAATGAGGTAACTCTGAACCTATAGTTAATTGTTTGCTACTATCTCATCCTTTATGTCACAAATGGTTTAAGTGTATAAATGTATGAGAGAAAAGATTACAAAATATATTCTAACATATTCATCATTTATACTACTAAGATAAATCGGATAAAACTGATGCATCTTTTCAGGGAAGCTAAACTCATAAGCATCAACTCTTTATTGCCATGTCATATCTGCATAATGAATAAGTACTATCTCGAAGATTTGGCATCACATACATATCTATGTTTATTTGCTTAAGGATTAGAAGATGCCCCACTCTGGCTATAACCCTCAAAAAATGATATTTTCAACTTTATGAGTGTAAAACTAATCCTCTGGAGACAAAGATACATGGATACTAAAGAATATACTATGATTACTACTACATGATCTTATAAGAAGAAACATATCTGTTGCAATTCTAATCAACAGAAGCTGATCAAGTATTAAATTCAAAAAAAAAAAAAAAGTCAGCCCATTGAATGCTGTCTGAAGAATGTTCCTACTCAAAAAGAATATATTTGCTTCTTCACTAACAGCAGCTGCAGGGATACAACTACAAGCGATTCAAGAAGTCAATGTCAACTTTCACATTGACTAAGAGCAAAAGTAGAGGCTATGCCAGACGAACACCTCTCATGACCGTCCAGTGAAAGATAATGAATATCTATGAGATGATCTATCAGACGGACACCTATTTCAGTCTTGTTCTGATATCTTCCTAACTATGGAAGAACATTGTTAGATTCAATTGTTAGTTGAACCATTTACTTTCAAAAATTTAGTATGCAGATCAAAACATCCCTTACGTGAAGGAAGATATTGATAAAGCTATGACTAGCACAGGACTTATAACAAGTTCCTTAAAGGAAGTACTCTTAACTTGCTTACACTTGTCAAAAGAAGGACACACACATCCTACTGCATGTAGTCAATATAATGACTGAATGATACTAATAAAGCTCTATGGAAAAGAACTATATGCTGATACTTGCAGGATTGAAGATAGACGTACACATTAAATGAACAACAAAAAGAAAGGGTATGAAGTCAGGGAAGCCCTCGAAGGAAGAACAACGTTTGATTCAAATGGAGCTTGTCGCCAAAAACCAAGTGAAGTAAATATGAGTCATCGTCTGGTGACTATCTGAGCAACTTCCGAAAGAGAAGGTCTGTGAATAACTGATAAGACATGATCAGTCATCCACAACACCCACGTTTGGGTTACTGGTAAATAGCTGTATCGTTTCATATGCTAAAACGTTCTCAGCACGCATTAAATCTTTCAACTGCCATGACTGCACATTTAAAGATTCACATTTAATGCACATGTTGATCATTATTTCACATCATTGCAGAACCAATCATCTCAACTCGTAAACCAAGTAAAAAACTGTTTGCATTCTAACTAAACTTAACAAAAAGAACTTGAAAGAAGAAGTAATATACTTATCACTGAAGTATTTTCTTCCAAACTCTCTATTATCTTCAATTTGTTATTTTGCCTTCTGTAACCTTCACTTGCAGAATACTACAATGGCATCTAAGAAACAAACTGCTGCCACCTCTGAACTAACCTCTGCTCAACAAGAGATTATCAACAGGAGAAACAAGAATATTTCTGCAACAGAAGAGAACAAGAAGCACTGATAGGCAAGCAAAAAGTGACCAATCTGGGAGAGAAAGAACTTGTCCCCCCAAGATATCTTGATCTCAACATATACAGCCATGCAAAGGTGGCAGGACTAGACTTGGTACTGTCTCAAGAGTGGATCAACCTCATGAGAATATCTGCATCATCCACCATCAAACCTGTGGTTAAGGAGTTCTTTGACTGCACAGTCAAGAAGGGAACAGTCACTATCAAATCCAGATGCATGAGAGCTGTTACAAATATATCTCCAGGAGACATTGCTGTAACTCTGGATGTCAAGATAGATGAAGGGGTAAGATTCAGGCCAACATGGGAACTGTCAGCACCCAACCCTAACTGCATCTGGAAACAGGATCCGAAGGTTTATGGTACCAACATCAACAATCTGATAGAGGAATGCAAGTTTCCCTATGTCGTGCTGTGCAAGATAGTGATTCCTAGGGAAGGAAACTGCAACCAAGTAGATAAACTATCCCATTGGGCCCTCTATCAAATGGTGCACAAGGAAAAGATAAATATTTCCTACTTAATCTTCAACCACATCATCAACACGATGGAAAGTCAAGAATCAAACTTGCCGTATGGAGCTCTCATTTCTGAGATGATGAGAAAGAAAAAGCTCATTGATGAAATAAAGGAGAAAAGTGAGCTTATCATCCATGACTACGTCCATCCTACTCCCATCAAGTTTGGGGACGTCAAGAGAATGTGTTAGAGTAAAATATTTACTGAATTAACCTATTTTGATAAATAACAATTTCGCTAAGTGTTACTGACTTCTTTAAAAGGTTTCATATTCAGGAACACTTATGAACTGAAGACATGCTGCAAAGATCTCGACAAAACATTCTCAAAAAGCAAGTGAAGAAACCGTCCGCCTATGAGAAATTAGTCTGCCTTCAGAGAAAAGTTCGTTCGCCCGCAAAGACCGTCCGGCTTAATCACTGACGAACACATGGGTTGACTAAAGAGAAATGATTGAAGTCTTGAGCAAAAATCATTAGCATAAAGATGATCGTTTGCTCAAATTGAAGATGAGCTGTCATGCATCTCTTGGTGGTTCAGAGCATTAATGGCGAAAGAGACAGAATTAAGCGCCTTATTCTTTGAAGATTCAAATCCTCTGACATTCCTTAATTCAAGCTGCTTTTTCTGAATTAACGGCGATATCCTCTGATCATCGTATCTCCCCAACGGCCAAATTCAAATCTTCTAGTCAGAACATTAATTACTGGATTAGCTGTAATGCATATGCATTAATTGCAGCCTCTGTGAACCAGAACAAAAGCATCGCCAGACGATACCGTTCTCTATCTGATAGAAGAAACATTCCTCACCTGGCAGTCTACAACAGCAGATGCAGAAGTATCCGTTACTCACAATCAAGTAAAACTTCAACGGAACTATTTTTGAAGATCTTCATTGAAGCCTCCAGTTATCATCCTACTGAAGATATAAATAGTGGACTCTGCATCATCTTCAACTTGGCGACTCATACACAATCAAAGCATTCAAATCTTTCAATTCAATTTACAATTTGAACAAGCTTTAAGTCAAGAACACTCAGTAACCTTAGCCTTCTCATTTTCTGAGTTCAGTCGCCAAACTAGTGTGAAATCCCTTACAGAGTGAAAACTCTTATTCTTTCTCACACAAGCCTTTCAGAGAACCAATTTGAATACCATCTCTGATTTTAGAACTTCATAGTTTCTACCCACTCTTTGTGAAGAGATTCCTGTAGAAAAAAAAATCTTCTTGAAAAAGAACTGGGAGGAGTCCTGTCAAACACTCGAGAGATAAAGGAGAAGTCCTAGAATACTTGTAAAGGAGTAGTCCTTAGAATACTGGGAGAAGTCCCTGAGAACACTTGTACTATACTGTTGAAATAGTGAAAATCTTGGTATAGCCAAGGACTGGACGTAGCCCTGTCGATTAAGGGGGTGAACCAGGATAAATATCGTGTGTGCTTTATTCTTCAAGCTCTAAGTTTATTTCCGCTGCACATATTGTTTAACGTTTTCGAACTAATTGTTATATTGTGAAAAAGATTTAAAAAGTCACACACACAATTCAAACCCCCCATTTCTTATGTGGTTTTGTTACTATCAATTGGTATCAGAGCTTAACCGCTCTGAGAATTACTAACATCTCAACAGGTGTCGAGTGAAAAGATCCATGGACAGCATTGCCTACCCAACCGGAACTGCAACCAACAAGCCACCATTCTTCGATGGCTCAAACTACCCCTACTGGAAAAAGCACATGCAGCTATTCATC
Source organism: Acmispon strigosus (assembly GCA_030819835.1). Lineage (NCBI taxonomy): Eukaryota > Viridiplantae > Streptophyta > Magnoliopsida > Fabales > Fabaceae > Acmispon > Acmispon strigosus. The sequence goes on from JAUAMA010000002.1 coordinate 50,647,063, forward strand.
GAACCAACCGACTGGAAACTATGGGACGTAATATCAAAAGGAAACTACGTTCCCAAAGATAGTGAAAGCAAGGCCATTCCAGCTGATAAGTGGACAGATGAACAGAGAACAGACAATCAGAGAAATGCCAAGGCGAGGTTGTTTCTTATATGTGCTCTTAGCAAAAATGAGCATGACAAAGATTGTAATGTACAGGAAAATTGTAAATCCTGACTATGTTCGACCTTCAAAACTCAAGAGGAAACGGCCTGATTCTAAGATCGTCCAGGCAAGTGCTGAAGTTCAAGAAAAGGTACCCCTGCAAAGACCCAATCAACCACAGACCTCAAACACAAAAGATGCAAGGATGGAAGACCAAAGCCGTCCACTGAATGTTGAACAAATGAAGAAAAGGAAAGAGACAGCTTCCAGACCAAGTGGCGTTGATGCAATGCAACCAGAAGTTCCTGAACCAACTCATTCAACTGACAAACAACATGCATCACCTGAGAAGGTAAGAAGTGTTGGAAACAGGGTTAAATCTCGTGTAGTTCGAATGACCAATCCAAGGAAGAAGCAGAAGAGTGACCTAAAAGAAGCTGATAAACATGTCACTGATCCAGTAGTGTCTCTGGTTAACCTTCTAAACACTCAGCAAGTGACTGGTAAAGGATCTTCTGCATCAAAAGGAAATCAGGAGAATGTTTCTCGAGTATCTCAAGCCGGCATTCAGGCTCGAATCTGGTCTCCTCCTGCCCTTGACGGTTTATGAATCACATTCGTTCAGAGGACAAGGTATGATACCTTTCATCATGAATGGGAACTGTCTGTCTTCAGACACGTTCATACAAGCACCATATCATCAGGATTGATCCATGGTGTTGAATGCATTGTGTTCCAATATGGATCATGGTCGCTTATCTTGGTCACTAACAGACCTCAACCTGACTCTTTGTCAATTGCTGCTTCATCTCCAAATAGTCATCCTCTACATGAATCAGTTATTCCTCCACCTCAAATTATAACTGCATCCGAAGATGTGATCATCATCTCTTTGGACTCTAAGGAAAGTCTCAATGTCGCATCTCCAATCTCTCCAAGAGAAATCTCTGCGACTGACACATCATAAAAGGTCTTGGGTACTAAGACCACTACGGCTCAACTCACAATTACCCCTCAAAAGAAGCATCCCTCTTCAGCTGAGGAAATTCCTGAACAAGGGCATTCAAGTGGAACTCTGTCCACTGAAGAGCCTTTTGATGCCAAAGCTGCTATAAAGAATTTATCAGAGAAAATTGAGAGAGTCTGCTCCAACAACACCAAAGAAAACCAGGAGCTGCGTGGAGAAGTGTTCAACCACGTTAACTCGGTGTCTCAAACACTCTCTGATAAGATGGACATCCGCTTTGAAATCATTGAAGCACTGCTGAGGAGATGCCCTGAACAGCAACAGAAGAAACACAACTGACTCCTTCATCCTACACTCCTTTATTTGCTTACATATTGTCATACTTAATATTTGTTGCTATTTATATAATTCTCTTATTCAGCACTCAGTTTTCATTTCCTGCTTTACTTATCGATTATTTCTTTTTGATAATGCCAAAGGGGGAGAATATAGGTAAGGAAAAAAAGATAGAAATGTTAGGACAAAGAGATAATGAAATATATTAGAAGCACAATTAAGGGATGGGAAGATATCTCTTAAAAGTAAACCCTAACTATATTGAAAACTTAATAGTATTAGTTCAGGGGGAGCTTATTTAGAAAAACATATGTTAGAAAAAAATTATTTAAGGAATATCAGATTTAGGGGGAGAAGAGGTAGGTAAACTCAAGGAGTTAAGACCGTCCGTCTAAAAACAAAAAAAATTCTTGTCTACGAACCATTAAAGAACGACCATGTCTTTCTATATAATAAAATATCTTCTAGAAAAAATCATTTTATGACAAGGAGATTATATCAATAAATATATTGTCAATTAGACCTTTTTCCCAAAAGAAATTGTCATTATCAAAAAGGAGGAGATTGTTAGATTCAAATAATTAAATGAATTATTATGTTTTGATGATTAACAATTTCTTTAAGGTTTAATATCGTTAAAGATAGAATTCCTAACACAGTGAAATTTCTAATATCCAGGAATATCTATCTACTGAAGAGACTGAATGAATCCCAAAGCATCATCAAGAGAATCAGTCTGCCAGAAGAAACCGTCCGGTCATCCTGAAGGAAATACTGTCAAAGACATACAAAGGAAAACATTCATGAAAAGACAGTCTAGTGACTCACGAAGGATAAAGCAGTAACTGCAAATAGCAAACATCCTCTCTCAAGGACACTCTATCAAGCTCTGTGCTCTCAAATCAAAGTCTACTTCAAGAAGCTGAAACAGTCCGCATCTAAACCTACAGTGATCAAAAGGAAGACTATTTCATCTAAAGCTGAAAGAGTATGACCACTCATGAAGAAACACCTTCGACTTCGAAGCTTCTCTAGCATCATATAAAGAAGTTGTGGATCAACTCTCTCAGATGGAGAACTTCAGTGGAAGCAAAAGAAAAGAGAAGATTCATTCTTCTATGAGCCAAGAAGATTCTAATCCTTAAGAAGGATTGAATGAAGAAAGATCGTCAGCCTAATGCGATCCATTCACTAACGGAATTCTAAATACTCTATGGAGACTGCGTCTACCAAATCCTAAGAAAGAATCTGTCTGCTCAAGCATTAGAATGCGCCAAAGGTACAAATATCAAGAAATGTGTTTTACGAGGATATTAGTTTAATAGAAGCATTAAAGAAATTATTCTCTTCATCCTAAATAATTGCTTCTTGGATCAAAAGACATCTACCTCGTCTGCATATTTATTAAAGTACTGGCAATGGCAGAAAGTAGAATGGTTTGAAGAAGGTATTGCTCCTGACCCTGGCTGAGGTTTTGATGACGACAAACTCATCGGCAAAAAGAAGAAAAGAAGACTTAGAGGAAACAACGCTATAAAGTTCATCAATTACCTAGAAGTCTTAGTTTAGGTGAGTTATGCTTCTAAAGGTCTCTTAAAGCATAAAGGCTCTTTAAAACACCTAAACTAATCAAGCTTAATGTTTTCATAACTTAAAAGAAGTAGAAAAACTTAAGCCGATCTTAAAATATCAAGTTTCTGGAAGTTGGACTTCAGTGTAATCGATTTCAGCCTTCTAGTAATCGATTACACCTAGGCAAGTAATCGATTACCACTTGCTTGTAATTGATTACATGTTTGAATTTGAAACTCAAACTGTAACGGCCATTAGTGTAATCGATTACACTAAGTGATGTAATCGATTACACACACGAAAAGTTGCATCTTTTCATGAACCATTGTGTCTCAAACCTTTTGGGAAAGGTTGCATTGGTTCAAGGATGTTTCCCTTGCCTATATAAAGTCCATTTGAGTCCAGAACATAACAACACATGAGAATACAACATTAGGACAAAGCTTTGCCAAAATTAGTTCATTAAGTCTTTTAGAACTTAAACTTTCAAGAGCCTAAAATTCTGAGTTCATGATCTTCATGTTTATAAGAACACTCTAGTTGTTCATATCTTGAGCAACTCAGAATCTTGTTATGCTTAAAAGCCTTGAAGCATAAATTCTCATGATCAATCCACTTGTATGTTAAAGGATTGATACAGCCAATTGTAAACTCTTCTTCATCTCTTTCTGATAGATTGAGTATTCACCGTGGATCTCGGTGAAGGGTTGTTGCTACTGAAACTGGTATACTTTCAGGGTGTTGATTGTGTAAGTACAGATAGCAACCTGAGAGGGGGGGTGAATCAGAGTTGCCCAGTTTTTCGCGTAATAGTACCAAATGACTTTCAGCGCAATTAGAGTTGTAACGTAAGAACGTTGTTGCAGCGGAATATTGTAATTGCTTGAAAGTAAAAGATGAAGGATAAGAAGATACCACAGGGATTTTATCCTGGTTCACCTTCAAACCCAAGAGGCTACGTCCAGTCCTCTGATCACACAGAGATTTTCCACTATACCAGAACGCAAACCGCTTTCTGAAAATCACCGCTCACTGAATCACACAGTGAAATGATTACAACCCTCAGAACAGATTACACTGTCTGAGTCAAACCCTTTACTGAATCCACAGTAAAGTTAGAAACCCTCAGAAAGATTACCACTTCATGAAGAACCACTCCATTGAATTCCACAGTGAAGATTTCCAATGATCAAGTACTCTTACAGATACTTGCACCAAGAACCCTAAGATATCTTATCAATCTTTCCGAAGCAACCCACTTCTGATTGATCAAGTCTTCTTAGCAATACTTGTGACAAGGACCCTAAGAGGACCTATCAAACCTCAGAAAGCAAACCACTTTCTGATGACACCGTATTACCACGGTGGACTTTGAATCAAACCCGATTCAAAAGGACCTTTTTACACCCACCGAAAACCACGGTGAATGAATCAACATGATTCAAATAGAAGAGGAGGAAGATGCCTTTTCTATGGATGATTCAATCCTTTAGACAAGAAGGATTGATCTTAGTTTGTATGCTCTAGGCAATTGCAATGAAGGCTCTTCCCTTCTGAGTTTCTCAAATGTTGAACATCATGAGTGTTGATACATAAAATCGCAAGTGCACGATTCAATATTGCGTAATACAAAAAGATCGAACCCAAGGGATAGGTGTTCTCATTGATATAAAATTTAGTACTTAAGCATAAAAATAAAAAGATAGAAACATGAAGTTGGTTTAGAACAAAGATATAACAATAGCATAAAATGATAAGAAATAAGATGAGAGGAATTTAAGCTCTTGGGTTGATTTACATAATTTATAAAACATGCTATAAAACTCTTACTAAATTTCTGAACTTTAAATTCATATTCATGGTGCTATAGCTTAAATTTCTACATCCTAATAGCCTTAAGAAATGTAGAACTTTCTTACCTAATTACTAACTCCATAGCCTTGGTTATTAGTTAATTAGAGAAGAAGATGAAGAAAAGAAAATCCGGGCCAACACAAAGTTACGTCCATCCTTATAGCCTTAAGAAATGTATACTTATAACCTTTTTTATTTCCTATTTCCCTTACTACTTACCAAATGGCCTTATGAATAAGTAGAAAGCATGAAATCTTTTGCGCATAAAGATTAATAAAGAACAAAGAAATAGAACATGAATTGAAAATATTATTCAGAAATGTAAAAGGAAACTAGAACATGAATTATAAATTAAAACAACCCAAAAACTTAAAAGAGAAGTTAGCCAAGCATGGCTAAAGGAGACATTGAATTACCCTGGATAGAAGCTCAAATATGGCTTCCCACAAGTCCTACGAACAATGCTCAAGAGGGAGAAAGAGAGAATACTTGTTGTATTCTAAGAAGGTGTGCCTTACAAGTGAAGAGGAAGGTCCTATTTATAGTAAAAATCCAGCCTCCAACGCTTCAGCGCTAGCATTCCCAACGCTTGGGCGCTAGGAGGCATTAAAATCCCACTTCCAGACCGAGGCCCAACGCTTGAGCGCTGGCTTTCCAACGCTTGGGCGCTGGGTCAACATCTGACTCATCATCCAGTCAGAACCCCAGCGCTGGAGCGCTGGGATCCCAACGCTGGAGCGTTGGGACGCTGCTTCTTCATCTTCTTGCTTTTCTTCCTTCTTCATTCATGGTAGTGGGTTTTGATGGCCATAAAAAGCCACTACTCAGCCTTGTTTAATTCTGAAACCTCTCCTCCACTAACATCAATTCCTTCAATCTTATTTTCCATGTGCTAAATTAGAGAGTGATTCTTCATATTCTTCTTTTCCACTTTGATCCTCTCTTGGTTAGCACTTCAATTCAAGCCCCCATATTCTCTCAATCTTCACTTTAAGTCCTCCACTCTTGAACTTTTACAATTTGGTCCCTGACTTCCTGAAACTTTACACATTGGTCCCTGGACAAAAATGATAACTAAACCAGCTTTTCCTAAAAATATAAAATAACTAGAAAAATTCCTAAAAATATAAAATAAAGATACAAAAACATAAAAAATCTAATCTACATGAAAAATGCAAAATAAATATAAAATCTACATAAAAACAATAAAAAACCTACATGTGACTCAAAAATAATAAAATAAAAAGACTAAAAAGACCCTAAAAACATCATATAAAATCCACTCATCACACCACTATACCCAACGACAGTTTGTCCTCAAGCGACAAAACTTAAAGAAAAACTTGTCCCTCAGTTTTGAGAAAGTTTTATCTGATTACTACTTGAAGCATAGAAACTTCTCAAAGAAAGCTTAGCAGAAAAGGAAGACATGCATGTTTTATAGACAAAGAATCAAGAAAGTTAGGCTTGGCTTTTAACATGGTTGAGTTCATCGATTAAGCTCACAAAAATAATATTCTCCATGAAAACAAGAAAGCTCAATAATCTTGCCTATAATTCAAATCAAAACTGAAGTAAAGCAACCAAGTGATGTTGAAGAGATTTTTAAGGTTGTAACTTGGCCAAAAGGTTGATCATTTCAAGGTGTGGATTTCAAGAAAAATTGGCAACTCTAGTGGCTGACTCAGAATCTGTTGTTAAGTGATTTTTCTTGACTAAGAGTTTAGACAATTCACACAAGGGTCCTCTCAATTTTTTCTTTTCTCTTTTTTTTTTTTGAACAAAGTAGTGGAATGTATGGGATGAATGACTTGAATTTTACTCCCTTCATACTCTTTCTCACCCCACTACTTCATTATTTTTCTAAGGCACATACCTTACTTTTTCAATTTTTTCCTTCATCTTTTTTAGAGAGAAACCCACAAACATAGCTCTAACAATTTAGCACATGAATCACAATAACAACTTTAAGAATTATCACAGAAAGTAGGCTCCAAAGAATGACTCTTTTAAGGCTCAAAAGGGGCTACTAGTGGATATAACATTTCAAGCAAAAATCTGAGTTTTCAAAAATGCCTATAATCTCTTCTCAACTCACAAAGTGTACAAAACTCCAATCAACATGCAACACAAGGCAGAAAAATCTCACAATCAAGAATTCAGAGTCCTCAGCTCTCAGAAAAAGATAGGGTAAGTGGTACCCTTTTTAGAACTCAGAAAAACTTTTGCCAACAACTCAACAATCAAGATATCAAAACCATTTCTACAGCATGCAATCCTAACTGTTTCAAAACATAGAACTTTTTCACAAAGCAGTTCAATCAAATAAAGCATTTCACAACGCTATAGCAACATTCAGAATGGATAATATACTCAAGACTCATGCAAAAATAAAACAGAAAAACTAAACTAAAAATAAAACTAAAAACTATAAAAAGAAAACAAAAACTAAGAAGCTGGTATAGTAACAAATTTTCCACAAAGGTCCAAAGGAACCTCAATGTAAAAATCAATTTGAACACTTAAGTTCAAGAGGGCTCTTTCCCCTTCTGGTACCTATCCTGTAACAATGAACAAAGAAAAGCCTTACAAGCAGAAGCTTGCTCGACTTGTTAGTTCCAAAAACAGCACAAAAGATTATGGGTTGAAAAATTTGTGTTCACCTTAAAAACAAGAATTCTTGAGTTTCCCAAAAAAAAAAAATAATTAAAACCAGTTTAGAACCAAGGGAAAACTCATAGAACCTTAAAACTTCCAGAAAATGGTGAACACAAAATTTATTTAAAACAGCAAACAAAAGCAAAACCAGCAAACTGCCCGAGCTCCAGCGCTTGAGCGTTGGGGATGCCAACGCTTGGGCGCTGGAATTAAAATAAATACTGGGCATCAGAGGTCCCAGCGCCTAAGCGCTGGGTTTCCAACGCTATGGCGCTGGAAAATGAAAAATAAAAAGATGGGATTCCAAGGGCCTAGCGCATGAGCGCTGGCCCTCCAGCGCTGGAGCGCTGGAATTAACTGGAACTAGGGGGCTTTTACAGGGGCCTAACGCTTGAGCGTTGGCCTCCAGCGCTTGAGCGCTGGCCCCTCCTGCAGCAAGAAAATAGAATTCTTTTCTTTTATTTATTTACAAGAGTTGTGCAGAAAATTAAAAAGACATAAAAATAAACTATCCTAAGTTGGGTTGTCTCCCAACCAGCTCAATGTTAAGGTCCGAGATAGACCCTTCCCCTCAATCAATTGGGGGTACTTTTTCTTTTCTTGCTACAAACATCATCTTTGAACTCATCCTCACTTTCTGACTCATAGTGCTTACAAGTATGGAATACATAAAACTTCACTTTTTCATGCCCTACCTTCAAAGATAGGAGGCCTTCTGCTACATTAATCTTGGCGTTTCCTGTAGCAAGGAATGGCCGCCCAAGAATTAATGGTACCTTGGAGTCTTCTTCCATATCAAGTATCACAAAATCAACCGGGAAGACAAACTTGTCAACCCTTACCAAAACATCTTCAGCCACCCCATAGGGGTACTTAATTGACCTGTCCGCCAATTGTAAACACATCAAAGTAGGAGTGGCCTCTCCCATGTCCAATTTCCTAAACATGGAGAGTGGCATGAGGTTTATAGAAGCTCCTAAATCACAAAGAGCTGTTGCATTTGGTAGTCCCTCAATTTCCACAGGCAAAGTGAAGCTCCCCGGATCCTTCAATTTTTGGGGCAACTTCCTCAAAACCATAGCTGAACACTCCTCAGTTAACATTACAGTTTCATCCATCTCACTCAATTTCCTCCTTCTAAATAAAATGTCCTTCATAAATTTAGCATAAATTGGCATTTGTTCCAAAGCTTCAGAAAATGGAATGTTGATTTGAAGTCTTTTAAAAATCTCAAGAAATTTTGAGAATTGCTTTTCCAAATTCTTTTTAAAAGCTTTAGGAAATGGAACCTTGCCAATTTTCTTAGAAGGAGGAATTACATTTTCAGCAATTTTTTCAATAACAACAGGCACACTCCTTTCTTTTTCTTTTTCTTCACCACTTACCTCTTGCTCAATTTCCACTACCCTTTCGGGCATAGTCTTACCACTCCTAAGAGTGATGGCAGAAACATTCTCAACATTTTCCTTTGGATTGACAGGAGTATCAGATGGAAAAGTACCTGGAATCCTTTCTGAGATGGTCTTGGCCAACTGGCCTACCTGGACCTCCAAATTTCTAATGGAGGCTTCATGATTCTTGGCACTTGTTCTGGTCTCATTCATAAATTGCACAGTTTGTTGGCCTATTTCACCAACAATTTCTTCCAAACTCTTTCTTCCCTGGTTTGGATTCAAAGGCATTGGTGGCCTTTGATTTTGGAATGGCCTCTGAAATTGCTGCCTGACTTCTCCTTGACCACCCCCTTGATCCCTCCAAGAAAAATTGGGGTGGTTTCTCCAGCTTGGGTTATAGGTGTTGCCATAGGAATTCTGAAAATTCCCCATAGCTTTTACCTCAGCTTCTAATTCAGCCTCCTCCGGGCTCAGTTGAACCCCCTCCATTCTTTTGACCATTGCATCAACTTTCCTGGATAAAAGTTTATTTGAAGCAACAATGGACTCAAAAGAATCAACCTCATAAATACCTTTCCTGATTGCCCGGTCCTGGTTTGAATGAGCAGCTCTTGCAGCAAGTTTGTTGATTAGATCAAGAGCTCCTTGTGGTGTGTAACACCCGGAATTTTCCCCAGTGATTAAATAATTATTTAATTATTCCAAGGTACTGTTTGGATCCGCTCGGCTGCATCGGCAAGCGTTATCGTCGAGCGAAGTACCGGTGAAACACCTTTTGCAACACTTGGTAGGAAACCAAGCTAGACTTGACTTTAAGTTCGGACGAGAATTAGACATTCTCACTATCACCACGACGATCAGTGGAAAATTTCGTGAAGAACGACTGTAATATTGATATGGTTTCCTCCCGGAGCCCGGGAAGCATTTTTCGCTCTAACGGGACTTTTAGCCGAAACTTCAACAGAAGAAACGGATGACTTCGGGACCCCGGATCGAGAATCTAAAAAGCTCCAAACGATTTCGTTTGGCGTGTCGAGACCAAATTCGTGAAGAAGAATTTCGTGAATAGTGACTCGGTGAATAGTGTTTTCGGGCAGCGTAACGCAGACTTCGAGAAAGATCGACCCGGCTCCGAATTGTGCGGGCCCAGTACCCCGAAACCAATAAATGACCCCGGGGCAGATATTCTCAGTGACACAGAGGTACTCACTGATGAGCAGAACCCGATGATGACCGGTGACTTGACGCACTGACGCATTGACGCATTGACGCATTGACGCACTGACGCACTGACGCACTGACGCACTGACGCGTCATGATTAAGAATTTATTAATAAACAAACCTAGATATTTATTAGAACTTTCTAAATTAGAGTTTAGTCCCTGAACTTTGAAAACCTTACGGTTTGGTCCCCGATAGTAAAAAGTCGTTTTTACTTTAACCTTTTACCGTTTTCACTTTGGTCCTTTGGTTAAATGAAAATTTAGAGTTTCACCCCTCTTTTTGGGCCAAAACCCACGGCCATGCACCCTCCTTAAGGCCCATGTAGTCCATTTTTCTTCCAACTTCATTAAACCAAGTCATTAAGTGAAAATTTGAGAGAAAATTAGAGAGAGAAAGAGAAAGCTTCATCTTCTTCCTCCCCTCATCACCATGGCCGAACCTCCTCCTCACCATGGCAGCCCCTTCCTCTCTTCTTCTTCACTTGGTGCTTTGAGGTAAAATGCTCCCCTCCTCTTGATCTACACTTCTACCGATTCGGTTTTTCCATATGTTGAGTTTGGTTTTTATGCATGTGTTAGAACTCAAATGTCTCTTCACAAATGTTGTTCCCACCATCTTAAGCTTCAATTTGAACCGATTAGATTTTTGATTGGGTGAGTTTTTGTCTCTTGAAGATTTTGAAGTTGAGTTTTTGTTAGGGTTCCTTTTGGAAAAGTTGTTCCCATTGGATTGATCTTTGAAAATCTCTAATTTGTTTTCTTGGAAGTTTTGTTTTTGAAAAATTGATTATTTGGAAAAGTGATTTTTCAAGCTTTAAGTAATTAAGTGTCTTAGTTTTCCTATTACCTTTGATGTGTACAAATTAGATTTTGAAGAAAAAATTGTTCTTGAATTTATGTGTTTGGCCGAATTTCATCACTGTTTTGGGCAGGGGATAACTTGATTTTGTAACTAGCTTTGAGTGTGTTTGAATGCTTGAAAATGGTTTTAAGTTTGTAGGAAAGGTTTTGCCCTAGTTAGTGCATAAGGGCCTAGAGAAAATTGTGTATTTGAAACCCTAGAAAATTGATTTCTAGAGCACTTTGGAAATTTGGAATTTGAAGTTTGAAATTGAGAGTTTAAAAGTTGACAATTGAATGAATTTTGTATGTTCTTGACACTTAGTTTTTGTTGAATACAAGAGTTGGGAATTTGATTTGGAAACTTGTAGAAAAAAAGTTGAGTTTTTGGGCAAATTGGATTTTGGAACTTATAGTTCAAATTAGGATTTTGCACATTCTGAAAACCTTGGGAAATTGGTGTGGAAAATGGATTAAAAAGTTATGTTTTTCATTGTGTGATTGATTTGGAGATTGAGTGAAGTGTTTGGTGAAAATTTGGAAAATTTTAGGGTTTTAAAGAATTTGGGCAGAATTGATGTTTGGTGGTTTTGGGTCTGTTTTTAGCCTCTAAAATCTTGATTAAGGCTTCAAAAATGGTTTATAAGCATCTAGCCTTGATGCTCTTTGAATGGTTTAAAGTCTTGACAAATTCTGGTTTTTGTAACTTAGGGTTTTCTAGGTTCTTTGGTAAGCGTCGAAAAATCTTGTTTAAGTGTCTTCGACCTCCGAGCATTTCCTAAGTTGTAGAACCTTGTCTAAGTGATTAGACCCTGTTTAGACCAGCCCCTTGACCCTAGGTTTGAGTTCAAAGTTCTAAGCTAGGTTGTGTTTGTTGAAGGATAACGAGACCCCGAACCGATCTAGACGCACGGAGTTTACGTGACCGCCAGGATCGACAACCTTTAAGGTAAGGGCACTTCGTATCCTTGTCTATTAGCATAAGTATATATGTATATACCATGCTGCACTATAATCCTAGAATTGTAGTTGACGGCGTTCTGAGAACGACCCGACTTTAAACTGTATTTAATTGATGTATGAATGCAGTCTCTGAAGGCATCTGATATGCTGGATTAGGTTTTTATTTGACGTATGACATCGTTGAATATTGTGGTTGTTGCTTGCTTATGATTTCGTGTGCAGGAACGTTTCCCCAAGACGACGCTGTCGTCATCCCCCAGCTGTTTGGAATAGCAAGGCTATCCGTCCAGCATACTGTGGGGAAGCTATGTGCCGTGCTATGTGCCGTGCTATGTGCCGTGCTTTGTGCCGTGCTATGTGCCGTGCTATGTGCTGTGCTATGTGCCGTGCTATGTGCCGTGCTTTGTGCCGTGCTATGTGCCGTGCTATGTGCCGAATAAGATTGGGATAACTAGTTTATTCCCAATCAGCTATGTGCCGGGCTTTGTGCCGTATACGGTTGGGAAATTAAGTTTATTCCCAACCAGCTATGTGCCGCTTCGATTGAGTTTTTGGTTGAAATTCTACTTGTGTTGTGTTTTATCGCTTACTTGTAAATTTTCCTGCACGGCCCTTATGTTTATTTGATTTGCTCTCTGCATCCTCTCGTTGTAGATATTCGTTGTTATGCATTGCTATCTGTATTGTCTGTTTTAGAAGTTGACCCTTGCATTTGTGTGTTGCTTGTGTTCTGGTGATTCGTCGCCAGTCAGACTACCTTTAGCCGGAAGATGCAGATGGATGTCGCTCTAGGAGAAACCATGACATGGAGCTGGGCGCCTAGGGCTGGAAGATTTGCCGCTACCGTTTTATTTATTTTGTAATAACCCTTGTATGCTTACGTATCAGGGTAGGAGTTTTAGTTTGCTTTCTTTTACAACTGATAGCAGAGTTTTTCGAAAACAAGATAAGTGTTTTGTAAATAATCTCTAAGCTGCTGGTCAGTCATTTTACGCCATATGTTTGGCTATTTGCAAATTATGTATTTATAATACTAGTGCACTTCAGCATGGCATATTTCGAAAATGAAAATGATTTCAAAAAAAAATGTACCCTCTTTTCCAAGCTTTGAAAATACCCCTGCATATTTATTTATGATTTATTTGCTACAGTAACGCCCTGAAAATCGGGGTGTTACATTGTGGTATCAGAGCTCCGGTTGAGAAAACCAGAGCTTTTGGGGAACGGGTTTTTCTATGCTAAGTTGCTTGCTGTTTGTGTTTGCAATTAGGATATTTCGGCTTTGATTGTTGGGGAGTTGTTTCGTAAGGCCTGATCAACCTTACGGCTGCTCCAAGCATGATGAGATCCTAAAGTATCCGAACTTGTAGACTGCCTTAGGTTTATCACTTGAGTGGAAAGCCTTCTTACGTACTTGGCTGTTATCAGGAAATAGTTAGTTCTGTACTAACTAATATTTGAGCCTATGTTGTGTGAATTATCTTAAGGCATGTTACTTAGCTCATATAATAAGAGCAAGACGCCTTGGAATCTAGTCATTCCTCGTCTGGATGAATGTTGTGTTTTCCAGGAACGAGATGTCTTCACCATCAGGCCCAGGAGAGGGACTGCAGGCCAACCTAAACCAGATGGCTCAAGCAATGACCAATTTGACTGATGTGGTTGCTCAGCAGGCTGCTGCGGCTGCAGAACAAGAATCTGCCTCTGCTCAACGATAGGCAGTGGAGGATGAGCGTCGTGCACGCCAGCAAGAAAGGGAAGAGACTTTTTCTCAGACTCGAGGACTCAACGACTTTCGACGTCATGACCCGCCAAGGTTCTTAGGGGGGAGCTGGACCTGAGGAAGCGGATCTTTGGGTTCAGCAAGTTGAGAAGATCCTCGGAGTTCTGAACACTCCAGAAGAATCCAAGCTGGAGTTTGCTTCTTACCTGCTGCGAGGAAATGCAGAATACTGGTGGAAAGGATCCAGACAGATCATGGAGGCCAACCAGGTAGCTGTCACGTGGAACACGTTCCGAGACGCCCTTACGGAGAGGTACTACCCGCCTAGCGCTCGTGAAGAGATGGAGTCCCGATTCCCGGAGCTGTGCCAGGGAAGCATGTCGGTGGACGAGTATGCTGCAAAGCTGGAATCTTTGGCTAGACACTTCCGATTCTTCGCATGGAGGTTAGATGAACCCTACCTCTGTTCAAGGTTCATGAGGGGACTTCGATACGAGATCGAGAAGTCAGTGAGACCCTTAGGGATTTTCTATTACCAGCCACTTGTGGAGAAGTACAGAGAAATCGAAACCATGAGGAACGAGCGGAAGAGGAAGTTCGGAAGAGGTGGACCATCCCAGCCAAGGACACAAGACCGAGAGAGTCTAGGGAAAGGGCATTAGAAGAGGCTATATCAGCGGACGCACAGGATAGGCCGAGCGACAGGACCGCTCCAGTCGGAAGCTGCATCCGGGAGAGGCCAAGCAGTTCCACCCCCAAAGGGAACAGTGATTTGCTACAAATGTGGAGAAACAGGACATGTTGCGAGGACTTGCAAAGGGGAGAAGAAGAGGTGTCATCGTTGCCAGAAAAATGGACACTTTTCCAGGGAATGTCGAACACTCAAGGCAGAGCCGAAGTGATCGTCACGAAGGAAACCTGAGCATGTAGTTGAGACTGCAAGGTGCCGAGACATTACTTCCTATGGGTGCGACTCCTCATCAAGTTCTTGAGTAGGGAGCGGTGCATTCGCCCATTCGATGAATGGCGAGGACCACTAGAAACTACATTGACCTTCCTTTGCCTTTATTTTGCATGTACTTCTGTTGTGGTTGTTTTGATCGTTAAACTGTTGTGTGCTTGTATGTTGATGGTTACGAGAAGAATTTCTTCTCTTGTCTGTTATAAAAATATATATATGTATATGTATATTTCCCCCCTACAATCTCTGAATGAGCCGATTATCCCAGAACATGTGGAACTGGATAGTCTATGTAGGATAGAACCGAGTGTCTCTGAATGTATACAGAGAACCTCGTGGGAACCGCTCGAAGAAAGGATTCCGACAGTGTTCTTCTATCGATCAGCATTGAAGGGAGAAAGGAAAGTGAAGATGCGAATCGTGCAAGACGATGCAAGACCCATCTCAGATTCAACTTACGAATTGCACTTGCACCGTCCACCGAGTACAAGTGGTAGATAAAGGAGTTAACTCGGAGTGGTCGTGCAAGGGTAAAGTGTTTCGCTTTGGGAAAAGTGCCAGCGTTGCTGTTAAAGGAGAAGGACAGGAGGTCCCGACCCTGTATGGATTGACGACAACCGAGTGGAACGACAGTAAGAGATCAATGTTCTTACTAAGGGCCGATGACTTGGCGAACCAACTTGAGAAGCAGTGTGGTTCCCTAAGATCGACCAGGACTACCACATCGTCAGAATCGGATTGAGGAAGAGGATGTTCCAAAGACCATTACCAGAACTCGTTACAAACAGAATGAGTGTCATGCGGTGCCTTGGGGGTGACCAATGCACCAGTCGTCTTTGTAAGATACGAGGACAGGGAGACCTCAGCCACTCTTGGGCCATTCGTGGCCTTAGTGTTTGATGACGTACCTGTGTGCGCCAAGATTTTCGAAGAATAGGAGAAGCTATCTCTGACCAGTACCGCACGTATTACGGAGAAGAAGTGGTATGCCAATCCTTCAAGTCCAAGTTCGACTCGAAGGAGTAAAACCTTTTGACATGTGATTTCAAGGGAAGAAATCGCAGTTGACCCAGCCAAAAGGAATGAGGGTCAGCTTGGGAACGACTGAAGACAACAATTGAGGATGAAGAGTTGCTTCGATCTGGATGGTCACTATCGGTACTTCACCGAAGGACTCTCGAAGCTAGTGGGACCGCAAATGCGACTCGCTAAGAAGGACCAACCTCTTGTAAGGACCAAGAGGGGTGAGTGTAGCTATCGGTGAATGAAGAAGCTGTGGACGACTTCGTCAGCACTAATTGCCATAACAGGGAACAAATACGTAGTCGATGTCGATACGTATACCAAAGGATAGGTCGTGTCCGGAAGTAGGACCTCAGAGTGGTGGTGCCTGTTTGGAATCGGTTAAAGACACCAGAGCAGAGCTATCCAGAATATCAGTTGGAATTAGCCGCAACGGAGTTTGTGCTCAAGATATGAAGACGCCACCTCTATGAGAGTGCTATACTACCTTCAACTATCACGAGGAATTTGGAATACTCGTTTGATTTGAAGGAGGGAGCTTGTAGCGGCGTGAATGGGCAAAGCCCACGAGGGAGTAGGATTTTACCCCGCAGTACCATCTGAGGAAGTTCATCGTGGTTGCCAGGTCTTGGATCAACCAGCAATGAATGCCTCCACCACGACGGTGAGAAAGATGGGATCGTTCAAACAGTTTCAAGGTCTGAAGCTGGATCAGGCTATCATGAACAAGGAAGCAGACAGACTAAGTGTGATGACATACCTTACTTGTCAGAAGGCAAGGACGGAACATGAGGAGCTGGCAGAAATGTTTCAGCCCCTTAACGCCCCCAAGTGGAAGTGGGACGGTACATCGATGGACATGGGTATTCGAGGACTGATCAAGTCAGCTCACCTCTACCCGCAATGAAAATCTTCAACGTACAACAAGACGTCAGAAGTGTGTTTTCAAAGGATGCTTAACTGCACAGAACGTGCCCAGCAGCACCTTGGGTATGGAACGATACTCCAATCGCCCTTGAGGGAACGAATCCAAAGAGCTTAGGATTAAAGCTCTCTCGTTGAATCGAGCACTTTGAAGTCATCTTGGTTCGGGGTTTTTCAGCACCCTAGACCAGAGATGCAATCTTTCGGGAGCGTTATGCAGAACGTACCCGTGTAAGTGACAACTCCCGACTGTCCGTGGCACTTTCATTTTCGCACGGAGATCGGTTGAGTGTCCCGCCAACCTACGAGGTTTTGTGCTATCTTTCTGAATAAGATTTCTTTGTACAACGGGGAGTTGTACGTGCACCTAGGAACCGTAGAGCCATCGACCACACTGTTTATTTATTTCTGTGTGGAATGCGCCTTACGTGGAAACTTGAATGTTACCTACGTGCTTGACTGCCTAGTTTATACCCGACAGTATTTGAAGATGGGACCAATATTCTTCTGACACCCTTCGACGACAAAGCAGAACTAGACAGATATTGGGATCACTGGAGAATTGCAAGACTTGTGTTTTGGACCATTGAAAAAAAAAAAAAAGCTGGACGGAACAGCTGCCTTTGATGGAATTTATCTTCGGCGACGACTATCGTGCAACCCAGGGATGGAACCCTGCGAAGCGAAGTGTAGACGCGAGATGTTTCGAGCTACACCGAGGCGGTGGAAGCCGGTAATTGGAGTAGACTTGCTCGGCAAACCATGGAAGGTTTTGAGTCGAGTAAAGGAAAGATGAGAACTTCTCAGAACAGGTGTAAGGACTACGCCAGTAAGAGGATTGGAGCATGAAACGAGGAACATGCCTACCTCGAAAGACCCTGACGACGGGAGTCGGGAAGGCAATTAAGTCAGGAAGGCTTATGCATAGTTGTTGAGTCAGAGCACTCGCAACTCAAGGATGACCTGTCACTCATAATTTCACCTATGAAGACCGAAGACGGGAATGATGAGGAGTGGCAGGGGAAAGAGTTTCCCTAGCCAAGTAGTAATGGACGAACCACGGAAGGAACAACGGGGAAACCCAAAGGGGAAGTAGAAGAAAACTTTGCTCAAGCACTTCGGCAACCTATAGTTTCGAGGACGAAACTAATTTAAGGGGGGTAGGATTGTAACACCCGGAATTTTCCCCAGTGATTAAATAATTATTTAATTATTCCAAGGTACTGTTTGGATCCGCTCGGCTGCATCGGCAAGCGTTATCGTCGAGCGAAGTACCGGTGAAACACCTTTTGCAACACTTGGTAGGAAACCAAGCTAGACTTGACTTTAAGTTCGGACGAGAATTAGACATTCTCACTATCACCACGACGATCAGTGGAAAATTTCGTGAAGAACGACTGTAATATTGATATGGTTTCCTCCCGGAGCCCGGGAAGCATTTTTCGCTCTAACGGGACTTTTAGCCGAAACTTCAACAGAAGAAACGGATGACTTCGGGACCCCGGATCGAGAATCTAAAAAGCTCCAAACGATTTCGTTTGGCGTGTCGAGACCAAATTCGTGAAGAAGAATTTCGTGAATAGTGACTCGGTGAATAGTGTTTTCGGGCAGCGTAACGCAGACTTCGAGAAAGATCGACCCGGCTCCGAATTGTGCGGGCCCGGTACCCCGAAACCAATAAATGACCCCGGGGCAGATATTCTCAGTGACACAGAGGTACTCACTGATGAGCAGAACCCGATGATGACCGGTGACTTGACGCACTGATGCATTGACGCATTGACGCAGTGACGCACTGACGCACTGACGCACTGACGCACTGACGCGTCATGATTAAGAATTTATTAATAAACAAACCTAGATATTTATTAGAACTTTCTAAATTAGAGTTTAGTCCCTGAACTTTGAAAACCTTACGGTTTGGTCCCCGATAGTAAAAAGTCGTTTTTACTTTAACCTTTTACCGTTTTCACTTTGGTCCTTTGGTTAAATGAAAATTTAGAGTTTCACCCCTCTTTTTGGGCCAAAACCCACGGCCATGCACCCTCCTTAAGGCCCATGTAGTCCATTTTTCTTCCAACTTCATTAAACCAAGTCATTAAGTGAAAATTTGAGAGAAAATTAGAGAGAGAAAGAGAAAGCTTCATCTTCTTCCTCCCCTCATCACCATGGCCGAACCTCCTCCTCACCATGGCAGCCCCTTCCTCTCTTCTTCTTCACTTGGTGCTTTGAGGTAAAATGCTCCCCTCCTCTTGATCTACACTTCTACCGATTCGGTTTTTCCATATGTTGAGTTTGGTTTTTATGCATGTGTTAGAACTCAAATGTCTCTTCACAAATGTTGTTCCCACCATCTTAAGCTTCAATTTGAACCGATTAGATTTTTGATTGGGTGAGTTTTTGTCTCTTGAAGATTTTGAAGTTGAGTTTTTGTTAGGGTTCCTTTTGGAAAAGTTGTTCCCATTGGATTGATCTTTGAAAATCTCTAATTTGTTTTCTTGGAAGTTTTGTTTTTGAAAAATTGATTATTTGGAAAAGTGATTTTTCAAGCTTTAAGTAATTAAGTGTCTTAGTTTTCCTATTACCTTTGATGTGTACAAATTAGATTTTGAAGAAAAAATTGTTCTTGAATTTATGTGTTTGGCCGAATTTCATCACTGTTTTGGGCAGGGGATAACTTGATTTTGTAACTAGCTTTGAGTGTGTTTGAATGCTTGAAAATGGTTTTAAGTTTGTAGGAAAGGTTTTGCCCTAGTTAGTGCATAAGGGCCTAGAGAAAATTGTGTATTTGAAACCCTAGAAAATTGATTTCTAGAGCACTTTGGAAATTTGGAATTTGAAGTTTGAAATTGAGAGTTTAAAAGTTGACAATTGAATGAATTTTGTATGTTCTTGACACTTAGTTTTTGTTGAATACAAGAGTTGGGAATTTGATTTGGAAACTTGTAGAAAAAAAGTTGAGTTTTTGGGCAAATTGGATTTTGGAACTTATAGTTCAAATTAGGATTTTGCACATTCTGAAAACCTTGGGAAATTGGTGTGGAAAATGGATTAAAAAGTTATGTTTTTCATTGTGTGATTGATTTGGAGATTGAGTGAAGTGTTTGGTGAAAATTTGGAAAATTTTAGGGTTTTAAAGAATTTGGGCAGAATTGATGTTTGGTGGTTTTGGGTCTGTTTTTAGCCTCTAAAATCTTGATTAAGGCTTCAAAAATGGTTTATAAGCATCTAGCCTTGATGCTCTTTGAATGGTTTAAAGTCTTGACAAATTCTGGTTTTTGTAACTTAGGGTTTTCTAGGTTCTTTGGTAAGCGTCGAAAAATCTTGTTTAAGTGTCTTCGACCTCCGAGCATTTCCTAAGTTGTAGAACCTTGTCTAAGTGATTAGACCCTGTTTAGACCAGCCCCTTGACCCTAGGTTTGAGTTCAAAGTTCTAAGCTAGGTTGTGTTTGTTGAAGGATAACGAGACCCCGAACCGATCTAGACGCACGGAGTTTACGTGACCGCCAGGATCGACAACCTTTAAGGTAAGGGCACTTCGTATCCTTGTCTATTAGCATAAGTATATATGTATATACCATGCTGCACTATAATCCTAGAATTGTAGTTGACGGCGTTCTGAGAACGACCCGACTTTAAACTGTATTTAATTGATGTATGAATGCAGTCTCTGAAGGCATCTGATATGCTGGATTAGGTTTTTATTTGACGTATGACATCGTTGAATATTGTGGTTGTTGCTTGCTTATGATTTCGTGTGCAGGAACGTTTCCCCAAGACGACGCTGTCGTCATCCCCCAGCTGTTTGGAATAGCAAGGCTATCCGTCCAGCATACTGTGGGGAAGCTATGTGCCGTGCTATGTGCCGTGCTATGTGCCGTGCTATGTGCCGTGCTTTGTGCCGTGCTATGTGCCGTGCTATGTGCTGTGCTATGTGCCGTGCTATGTGCCGTGCTTTGTGCCGTGCTATGTGCCGTGCTATGTGCCGTGCTATGTGCCGAATAAGATTGGGATAACTAGTTTATTCCCAATCAGCTATGTGCCGGGCTTTGTGCCGTATACGGTTGGGAAATTAAGTTTATTCCCAACCAGCTATGTGCCGCTTCGATTGAGTTTTTGGTTGAAATTCTACTTGTGTTGTGTTTTATCGCTTACTTGTAAATTTTCCTGCACGGCCCTTATGTTTATTTGATTTGCTCTCTGCATCCTCTCGTTGTAGATATTCGTTGTTATGCATTGCTATCTGTATTGTCTGTTTTAGAAGTTGACCCTTGCATTTGTGTGTTGCTTGTGTTCTGGTGATTCGTCGCCAGTCAGACTACCTTTAGCCGGAAGATGCAGATGGATGTCGCTCTAGGAGAAACCATGACATGGAGCTGGGCGCCTAGGGCTGGAAGATTTGCCGCTACCGTTTTATTTATTTTGTAATAACCCTTGTATGCTTACGTATCAGGGTAGGAGTTTTAGTTTGCTTTCTTTTACAACTGATAGCAGAGTTTTTCGAAAACAAGATAAGTGTTTTGTAAATAATCTCTAAGCTGCTGGTCAGTCATTTTACGCCATATGTTTGGCTATTTGCAAATTATGTATTTATAATACTAGTGCACTTCAGCATGGCATATTTCGAAAAGGAAAATGATTTCAAAAAAAAATGTACCCTCTTTTCCAAGCTTTGAAAATACCCCTGCATATTTATTTATGATTTATTTGCTACAGTAACGCCCTGAAAATCGGGGTGTTACATGGTGGCAAAGCATCGAATGCCCCACTTGCTGCAGTATCCAATTTGTCCCTGGTATAATCATTCAAAGCAGCATAAAATTTCTCTACCTGATCTGCGATAGAGATGTTATGACCCGGGCACCTTCTGAGAAGTCCCTTGAACCTCTCCCATGTCTCATACAGGTTTTCAGCATCCTGTTGAATGAAGGAGTTGATTTCCTGCTTCAACTTCCTTATGCGGTTGTAAGGAAAAAATTTGGCCGTGAATTTTTCAACCAAATCATCCCATGAAGTAATGCTTCTGAGAGGTTGAGAAGATAGCCACTCCTCTGCCACATCTCTTAAGGAAAATGGAAACAGCATAAGTCTTACCGTATCCAAATGAGCATCATTTCTCCTTAAGGTGGAGCATTGCCTCGTGAATCGCTCCAGATGTGTGGCAGTCTTCATTTACACTTCCACCAAATTGGTTTTGACTTACCAAAGAGATGAAGTGTGGAGGAATCTGGAAATTTGGCAAAGCATCCTTCGGAACCACAATACTCCCTTCAAAATTGTAATCTACCTGGGGAGCTGTGATATCACGAAGAGAGCGATTAGCGTTCTGCTCTTCCTCCTCCTCTCTCAGCCTTTGAAGTCTAGCTTGGACTTCATCTTCTACCCTTGCATTATATTCAGCAAGGAGGCGCTCCTCCATTTGTGCTTGTGTTTCAGCCATGGCCCTTGCTAATCTCCTTTGCTCCGCTAATCTGCCATGCAAAGTTCTTTCAATTTCAGGGTCCAATTCAAAATGTCCTACCATGCAAACAAGCCAAAAAGAAAAGTTAATAGCACCTACTCAATACAATTTTTTTTTGTTTTTTTTATATATAAACAAAAAGTACTAAATAAAATAAAAATAAGAACTTGAAAGGAACCTATCCCCGGCAACGGCGCCAAAAACTTGATACATAAAATCGCAAGTGCACGATTCAATATCGCGTAATACAAAAAGATCGAACCCAAGGGATAGGTGTTCTCATTGATATAAATTTAGTACTTAAGCATAAAAATAAAAAGATAGAAACATGAAGTTGGTTTAGAACAAAGATATAACAATAGCATAAAATGATAAGAAATAAGATGAGAGGAATTTAAGCTCTTGGGTTGATTTACATAATTTATAAAACATGCTAGAAAACTCTTACTAAATTTCTGAACTTTAAATTCATATTCATGGTGCTATAGCCTAAATTTCTACATCCTAATAGCCTTAAGAAATGTAGAACTTTCTTACCTAATTACTAACTCCATAGCCTTGGTTATTAGTTAATTAGAGAATAAGATGAAGAAAAGAAAATCCGGGCCAACACAAAGTTACGTCCATCCTTATAGCCTTAAGAAATGTATACTTATAACCTTTTTTATTTCCTATTTCCCTTACTACTTACCAAATGGCCTTATGAATAAGTAGAAAGCATGAAATCTTTTGCGCATAAAGATTAATGAAGAACAAAGAAATAGAACACGAATTGAAAATATTATTCAGAAATGTAAAAGGAAACTAGAACATGAATTATAAATTAAAACAACCCAAAAACTTAAAAGAGAAGTTAGCCAAGCATGGCTAAAGGAGACATTGAATTACCCTGGATAGAAGCTCAAATATGGCTTCCCACAAGTCCTACGAACAATGCTCAAGAGGGAGAAAGAGAGAATACTTGTTGTATTCTAAGAAGGTGTGCCTTACAAGTGAAGAGAAAGGTCCTATTTATAGTAAAAATCCAGCCTCCAACGCTTCAGCGCTAGCATTCCCAACGCTTGGGCGCTAGGAGGCATTAAAATCCCACTTCCAGACCGAGGCCCAGCGCTTGAGCGCTGGCTTTCCAACGCTTGGGCGCTGGGTCAACATTTGACTAATCATCCAGTCAGAACCCCAGCGCTGGAGCGCTGGGATCCCACCGCTGGAGCGTTGCGACGCTGCTTCTTCATCTTCTTGCTTTTCTTCCTTCTTCATTCATGGTAGTGGGTTTTGATGGCCATAAAAAGCCACTACTCAGCCTTGTTTAATTCTGCAACCTCTCCTCCACTATTATCAATTCCTTCAATCTTATTTTCCATGTGCTAAATTAGAGAGTGATTCTTCATATTCTTCTTTTCCACTTTGATCCTCTCTTGGTTAGCACTTCAATTCAAGCCCCCATATTCTCTCAATCTTCACTTTAAGTCCTCCACTCTTGAACTTTTACAATTTGGTCCCTGACTTCCTGAAACTTTACACATTGGTCCCTGGACAAAAATGATAACTAAACCAGCTTTTCCTAAAAATATAAAATAACTAGAAAAATTCCTAAAAATATAAAATAAAGATAAAAAAACATAAAAAAATCTAATCTACATGCAAAATGCAAAATAAATATAAAATCTACATAAAAACAATAAAAAACCTACATGTGACTCAAAAATAATAAAATAAAAAGACTAAAAAGACCCTAAAAACATCATATAAAATCCACTCATCAAGTGTTCTTATGAAAATGAGAGAACCGAAACTCAGAATGATGACTTTAATGAATATGAAAGTTATGGACCAAGTCATTGATGTTTCTGAGTGTCTAAGGACTTTATATAGGCACTAGAGGTCGTCCATGAACCAACACAACCTTTCCCAAACGGTTTGAGACACAATGGTTCATGAAAAGACACATTTGTCGACCTGGTAATCGATTACAACAGTTAGTGTAATCGCTTACACCATGCCGTTGAAGTTTGAATTCAAATTTCAAAATTGGTAATCGATTACACACTTGTGGTAATCGATTACACACATCCTGTAATCGATTACACACATCTGTAATCGATTACAGACAGTCCAGAACTCAGTTTTTGACTGTTTAAAACCTAATTGAGTGTTCCTACCAAGTTTTACTTGTGAGAACATATCGTACTCAATTAGTTGATCTTTTATGAGCCTTCAAGTGAAATTTAAACCTTAATAAAGCATAGCACACTAAGTTGACAAGACTTACTTAAAACTAGAACCTTGATGATTGATCTTGACGTTCTGAGCCTGTTCTTGAAGTCTTTCTTCTCTGAAGTCTTCTTTGAAGTCTTCTTAAAGTCTTCCTTCCTTTTCCAAAGTCTTCGTGAAGTGCTTCTTATTTTTGTTCCTTTCTTTCTTGAAGTCTTCCTTTTCTTTTCTGAAGTCTTTCTTCTTTTTGTGATGTGTTTGTCTTCATCAAAACCTCAGCCAAGTCCAAGGACGAGACCTTCTTCACAATCTCCCCCTTTTTGATGATGACAAACATCATGCTTGAACATTGATTGATCATTAGACTTTCTTTCTTGTCTTGTATCTCCCCCTTGGTTTTGAAATTATATCTCCCCCTTTGTTTTGCAAATGAAGCACAGTATCCTGAAAAATGATCAAGCATACACAAGACTTTTCTCCCCCTTTTGACATCATCAAAAAGAAGAAAAAGCCATACAAAGTATTCCAGGATAATAGAAATAAAGGGAAGCATAATGACAAATATTTTGATGTCAAAACGATAATGTGTATCAACACTTTTCTCCCCCTTTTTGTTCCACTTGTAGCTTTTCTTATAAGTAAGTCTTTACAAAGCACATGTGACCATTTCTCCCCCTTTTGACTTCATCAAAAAGAAGATGAGTCCAAGCATACATTGCTAACAAGTAGTATAGTCATTTGAATCGTAGGGAGTGGGGGTGTGCAAGACAGTATTTTGAAACTTATGCATCACACGCAATTAAAGCATAACCATAGCAGTGCAGAATACATAATTAAACATACAAGCAGAATTCAAACCATCTAAAAGTTATGTCTAAACTGTTAAAACCATAATATATGAAAACAAAATCCAAACTCTGAAAGGTAACTATTTTCCATTTTAGCCCTGATAGAATTGATTATAAACTTCCAGTAATTGATTACTGAAGCTTTCTAAAATAATCCTGGGCCAAAATATCCCTGTAACCGATTACTTACTTTATGTAATCGATTATTATGTCTGAAAACTTGAAATTCCAGACTTGATAGGTACTGCATGAAAGATATATCTAACAGAGAACTATGATGTAAGTACAGATGCCTAAGAATGCATTACTCTTGTACTTAATATCATTTGAAAGATATAAAGTTTTTAGAATTTCTCTTACGAATACCATATTCTAAATTTGTGTCTTGAAAGACCATTCTTTGTATATGACATTTCATATCACAATGTCTTCAAACACATTTGCACAATAGGCTTAATGGTATTGTAGAGGTACCCAATAGTCTTTGGATCCTTTTGGATTAGTTCCTTTCACATCCCATATGAATCTTTCATTTTGGGAACTCCGTCGTTTCTTTGATAATTAGGAGAATGATAGGAACACTTAAATTTCATGTTAGACAGTTTTTCCTTAAGATGATAGAAAGATTTGATACATGCCTTTCTAAGTTGAACACCATCATGTATTCTTCTTGATTGACCAAAGTTATATGAACTTTTTGGTCGAAAAGTGATTTTCTTAACATCACTAGGATGATTATGATCAGATAAACCTAAATCACTTTTATGAAAGGCGTGTCTTTGATTATATAACAACTTATCCATATCATCTTGTTCCTTTGTTTACCACTTCTTTTAATTTATGAATCCTTGACTCAAGAGTTATGCATGTATCTAAAGATGAAACATCACTTTGAATATCTATTCTAGATTTCACTTGATCTAATTCATCTTGCATGCTTTTAGTTTTACTTTGTAGAGATGAGATGATCCTACTATGATATGCATATACTTCATAAACACTCAAGAAACTATCATGCAATCTATAAAAATTACTTTGTAAATTATCATATGAAATTGCATTACTAACCTCTTTATTACCATCATTAGAATGATGTGTGTAACACCCCGATTTTCAGGGCGTTACTGTAGCAGATGAACAGTAAATAAACATGCGGAAGCTTTTTCAAAACTTGGAAAAGAGAGTATATTTTTTTTTTGAAATCATTTTCCTTTTCGAAACATGCCATGCTTAAGTGCATTAATATTATAATTACAACTTCGCAAATAGCCAAACATATGGCATAAAATGTCCGACCAGCAGTTTGGAAATTGCTTACAAAACATATTCTTGTTTTCAAAACTCTGCTGTCAGTTGTAAAATGCAAACTAAAAACTCTACCCTGACCCGTGAACATACATAATATTATTACATAATATTAAAAACGGCGGCACAAGTCTTCCAGCTCTATGCGCCTGACGTCTGGTCATGGTTCTCCTGTAACGGCATCCTTCTGCATCTTCCGGCTAAGGGACGTACGACTGGCGACGGATCACCAGATATACAAACAACACACATATGCAAGGGTCAACTCAAGATAAAACATTGAGTACAATTTAAAGCCTAGGGCAACACAAAATATCCAAACAAATCAACATGTAGAAAATAACAAGTATACATACATTTATTTGACGCAAGTAATTGAAAACTCTAGGACTCTATATGCACGTACATCATCCACATGTACAGAAAAGATTTTATCCGGATACACCAACTCCCGTAGGCAGGTGGGACACTCTCCCGAACTCCGCACGAACTAGAAAGTAAGTCGGTAAGTCGAGAGTTGCCTCTTACACGAGAACGCTCTGTAATAACGCCCCGATAGGTTGCATCTCCAGTCCATGACTCTTTATTAGCCCCGAACCATGACAACTTCAAAGTATGCTTGACACGACATGACACAAAACACAAGTAGGACTCATACGTATTTAAACGAGGCCTAGCATAGCTTCATAATTAACACTAATCATGTAGAGCAGTTGCACATATCTTAAGCAGATATAGATCATGTCGAAGGAAGGAACATGCTTTCAATTATCATCAAAGCAATAAACATCTAATCAGTCAAGCCACATATCACAACAATCCAACAATGCCACGCATCAGACAAAAACTAATCCAGCATATCAGATGCCTTCAGAGACTGCATTCATATATCAATTAAATACAGTTTAAAGTCGGGTCGTTCTCAGAACGCCGTCAACTACAATTCTAAGATTATAGTGCAGCATGGTATATACATATATACTTATGCTAATAGACAAAGATACGAAGTGCCCTTACCTTAAAGGTAGTCGATCCTGGCGGTCACGTAAACTTCGTGCGTCTAGATCGGTACGGGGTCTCGTTATCCTTCAACAAACACAACCTAGCTTAGAACTTTGAACTTAAACCTAAGGATAGGGGCTGGTCTAACGGGGTCTAATCACTTAGACAAGGTTCTACAACTTAGGAAATGCTCGGAGGTCGAAGACATTTAAACAAGATTTTTCGACGCTTACCAAAGAACTTAGAAAAACCCTAAGTTACAAAAACCAAAACTTGTCAAAACTTTTAACCATTCAAAGAGCATCAAGGCTAGATGCTTACAAACCATTTTGAAGCCTTAATCAAGGTTTTAGAAGACGAAAACACACCCAAAACCACCAAACATCAATTCTGCCCAAATTCTTTAAAACCCTAAAATTTTCCAAATTTTCACCTAACACTTCACACAATTTCCAAATCACTCACACAATCAAAAGCATAAATTTTTAATCCATTTTCGACACCAATTTCCCAAAGTTTTCAGAATTTTCAAAAATCCTAATTTGAACTATAAGTTCCAAAATTCAACTTGCCCAAAAACTCAACTTTTTCTACAAGTTTCCAAAAGCAAATTTTCCAAATTCTAAGTTTTCTTGACTTAGCAAAAACCCTAATTAAGCTATGAGTTCCAAAATCCAATTAACCCAAAAGCTCAATTTTAAACTTCAAATTCCAAATTTCCAAGTGCTCTAGAAATCAATTTTCTAGGGTTTCAAATGCACAATTTTACCTAGGCCCTTATGCACTAACTAGGGCAAAACCTTTCCTACAAACTTAAAACCATTTTCAAGCATTTAAGCACACTCAAAGCTAGTTACAAAATCAATTTATCCCCTGCCCAAAACAGTGATGCAATTCGGCCATGACAAAAATTCCAAAACCAATTTTTTTCCAAGTCTTTAACACTCAAATTTTCTAGGCCAATGCTCAACAATTGTGACAAAACATTTTCTCAATACCCAAAACCATTTACAAGTACTTTAACACATCCAAAAGCTAGTTAGAAAATCAATTTTTCAAAGTCCTAATACCCTAGTCAATTCGGCCAAACAACTTTAATTCAAGGGAAATTTTTTCTTCAAAAACTAATTTGTACACATCAAAGACAACAAGAAATCCATGGTGAATAATTACCTAAAGCTTGAAAAATCACTTTTCCAAATAATCAATTTTTCAAAAACAAAACTTCCAAGAAAACAAATTAGAGATTTTCAAAGATCAATCCAAGGGGAATAACTTTTCCAAAAGGAACCCTAACAAAAACCCAACTTGAAATTTTTCAAAGAACCAAAAACTCAACCAATCAAAAATCCAATCGGTTCAAAATGAAGCTAAAGGTAGTGGGAACAACATTTGTGAAGCAACTTTCAAATCCTAGTACTTGCATAAAAACCAAACTCAACAAAACGAAAAACCGAATCGGTAGCAATATAGATCGAGAGGTGAGGAACACTTTACCTCAAAGAATCAAGTGCAAAAGAGGTGAGGGAGGGGCTTCCATGGAGGAAGGAGGGGGCGGCCATGGTGCTTCAAGGAGGAAGAAGATGAGAGCTTCATCTTTCTCTCTCTAAAAATCACTAAAACTTAAGGGATTTTTACTTAATGAATGATGAAGAGGTTAAAAGGCCACTTAACCCCTTAAGGGTGTGCTTGGGCCACGGTCATGGGCCCTAAAATGGGGTGAAAATTCTAATTTTTACACTTACCCAAGGACCAAAGTGAAAACGGTAAAAGGTTAAAGTAAAAACGACTTTTTACTATCGGGGACCAAACCGTAAGGTTTTCAAAGTTCAGGGACTAAACTATAAATTTAGAAAGTTCTAATAAATATCTAGGTTTGTTTATTATTAAATTCTTAATCATGACGCGTCGGTGCGTCAGTGCGTCAATGCGTCAGTGCGTCAGCGCGTCAATGCGTCAATGCGTTAGTGCGTCAAGTCACCGGTCATCATCAGGTTCTGGTCATCAGTGAGTACCTCTGTGTCACTGAGAATATCTGCCCCGGGGTCATTTATTGGTTTTGGGGTACCGGGCCCGCACAATTCGGGGCCGGGTCGATCTTTCTCGAAGTCTGCGTTACGCTGCCCGAAAACACTATTCACCGAGTCACTATTCACAAAAATCTTCAGCACCAAATTGGTCTCGAAACGCCAAACGAAATCGTTTGGAGCTTTTTAGATTCTGGATCCGGGGTCCCGAAGTCATCCGTTTCTTCTGTTGAAGTTTCGGTTAAAAGTCCCGTTAGAGCGAAAAATGCTTCCCGGGCTCCGGGAGGAAACCATATCAATATTACAGTCGTTCTTCACGAAATTCTTCACTGAACGTCATGGTGATAGTGAGAACGTCTAATTCTCGTCCAAACTTAAAGTCAAGTCTAGCTTGGTTTCCTACCAAGTGCTGTAAAAGGTGCTTCACCGGCACTTCGCTCGACGATAACGCTTGTCGATGCCGCCGAGCGGATCCAAACAGTGCCTTGGAATAAATAAATAATTATTTAATCGCTGGGGGAAATTCCGGGTGTTACAATGTGTTACCATCAAAGCAAGACATACTCCTCTATTTTCTGAATTGGATGATGAACTTGCTTCATTGTCTTCCAAGTTTGTCTTCTTTGTTTTGGAGGACAGGTTTCAGAGAGTATAGACAAGGGCTCTATATTTGGTAATCTCGACTGGAGTAAATGATTCATCTTGATCTAGATAAGTGCTTGATCCTTATTGATGTGGGTATTAATTTGTAATCATCCAAGTCATATTTCTCCAGAGGTTCTTTATAGATCTTGGATTGATTGATAAATATCCCATTTTCAGATTGCTTGATTTGCAATCCATGCTCGTAGTGCTTGCTTTAGATCATATAAAGCTTTCTTTAAGATGAGGACATGTGAAGGAAACCTTTGGATCTTCAAAGCCAGGAGGTTGTTTCTCATAGACTTCTTCTTGAATGTATCCATTCAAGAAACCGCTCTTAACATCCATTTGATATAGTTGGAAGTTAATCGAGTAAGCATACTCTAAAGAAGTCTAATTGCTTCTAACCAAGCAATTGGTACATATGTCTAATCAAAATCTATACCTTCTTTCTGATTATAACCTTGTACTACTAATTTATCCTAATTTCTAACTATGATTCCATGTTCATCTAGTTTGTTTCTAAACACCCATTTGGTTTCAATAATATGCTTATCATTAGGTCAGGGGGCCAATATCCATACTTGGTTTCTCTTAAACTGGTTCAACTATTCTTGCATGGCTAGAATCCCGTTCTCATCTTCTAAAGCATTATGTACTTTAGATGGCTCTATTTAATACTATTTGAGGAGGCGTGCCTATTTTTCTTATGCCAAGTATTTTCCCTTTTTCATTATGCCCATATGTTACATATCCCTTTTCTCAAGGTATGAGATGAAAAATTTTGTTTTGTCTCCAATCATGTGTGATGTGCAGCCATTATCAAGATATCATAAACTCTTTGCTGCTTTCATACACACTTACAAAACAAATTCTCGTAAAGGAATATTAAGTACCTTAGTTGCTTTGGGTTCTAGGTTATTGATTGTCTTCTCCACCCACATACATTGCCCACTAGATATTCCTATATTCCTATAATAACATCTACTAGAGGCATATTCTATTCTTTTGCAATAACTACAAGTATATAATCTATAACTTTCATTATATATTATATCTAAGCATATCATAATGTCTCCTAGGTTGTCTTGGATCATTTTGAGAATAATTCCTATTGAAATTTTATGCTTTGATTATATAGCATGAGTATGTAATCGATTACATCAGTTGGGTAATCGATTACTGACAGTTTAAATTTGAAAAATTTCAAACTTTGAATATGTAATCGATTATAGCAGTTATGGTAATCGATTACTTAGAAGATTCTAACAGGCACGAGGACTGAGAACAGGGTTAATCGATTACAGGACCTATGGTAATCGATTACAAGGACATTTTTTAGGTTCTAAAACTATCAAGTCCTATGTAGCACATTTCTAGATGAACATATAATCACATAATCAATTTAAATACATGCAATCAAATAAGTTCACATAAAGATCATGCAATGTAATTAAAACATATAAACACATACTTAGATAAATATCTAATTAAATATCATGTTCATCTAAAATACCTAATTTTCTTCTAATCTTTAAAAATGAATCTTTAGGATTGTTTTGGGATATTTTGTGGGTAGTTCCTATAGTTCATATTTGTAGAAGAACTAGCATGCATGTGTTAACTCCTAAGAGATTTAACATCATCTAATTCCTTTTGAAGCATTTGACATTTTTCTTCTAAAGATGAAATAATAGCATTTTGTTTATCACTAAATTTAGAAGTACTACGACACATCTTAAAGAAGACTTTTTATAGCATATTCTAAATCATTAGAGAAAGAAGTGCTGGTACTAACCTGGATATTTTCCTTGTCAGAATTCTGAGATGCCATTAATGCAAGGTGTGCTCTTTCCTTCTCTGATTCTGAGTCTGAGCCTACGTCATTGTCATCCCAAGAGATGTATGCTCTTCTGAAGTTTGAATCCTTCTTCTTTTGAATGTTTGGACAATCATATTTGATGTGACCAGATTTACCACACTCATAGCATGTGATCTTTGGTGAAGAGGAGGAGGGTTCATTTCCCTTTTTAAGACTTCTAGATTTCATACCTTTTCTTTGTAAGAATCTTCGAAAGTTCTTGACTATTAAGGCCATGTTCTCATCATCTTCTGACTCTGCATCATATTCATCATTGATGCTTTCTTTGGCTTTTAGAGCAATAGGTTGATGTCTCTTTTCATTGTTCACACATTTCTCGAGTCTTTTTAATTCCAATACATGTTCTCGAAATTTTCCAAAAAGAATAGCCAGAGTCATGTTGGAGAGACTTTTCTTTTCTGAGATAGCAGTGTCCTTTGGTTGCCATGCTCTTGTAAGGGATTTTAACACTTTCGCGTTTAAGACATTATTGGAGAATTCCTTACCAAGAGCAATCAAGTGGTTCGATATATGTGTGAACCGCTTTTGCATATCAAGTATGCTTTTTCCAGGCAACATTCTGAACATCTCATATTCTTGTGATAGAATATTGATCTTGAATCTTTTGACTTCATCAGTCCCTTCGTGTGTAACCATTAAAGTATCCCATATTTCTTTTGAAGATTTGCAAGTAGATACTCTAAGGAATTCCTTCATATCAAGGGCTGAAGTCAAGATGTTCATACCTATTAATTCATGTTGAACTTTCTTCTTTTCTTTGACACTCCATTTGTTTTCTGGTTCTAATTGTGAACTTCCTTCAACTTCTACTATAGGCACAAAGGGATATTTTTCAATGGCTTTCCAGATTCCTGCGTCTAATGACTCTATGAAGATTATCATCTTGATATTCCAGAAATCGTAGTGTTCTCCATTGTAGAATGGTGGCCTGTTTATGTTGAATCCTTCATTGGTACTTGTTGTAGATGAGGATGCTATCTTCTCCCGGATCTTAGGAATAACTTACCTAAACTTCCGCTCTGATACCAATTGTAAGTACAGATAGCAACCTGAGAGGGGGGGTCAATCAGAGTTGCCCCGTTTTTCGCGTAATAGTACCAAATGACTTTCAGTGCAATTAGAGTTGTAACGTAAGAACGTTGTTGCAGCGGAATATTGTAATTGCTTGAAAGTAAAAGATGAAGGATAAGAAGAACAAACAGGGATTTTATCCTGGTTCACCTTCAAACCCAAAAGGCTACGTCCAGTCCTCTGATCACACAGAGATTTTCCACTATACCAGAAAGCAAACCGCTTTCTGAAAATCACCGCTCACTGAATCACACAGTGAAATGATTACAACCCTCAGAACAGATTACACTGTCTGAGTCAAACCCTTTACTGAATCCACAGTAAAGTTAGAACCCCTCAGAAAGATTACCACTTTCTGAAGAACCACTCCACTGAATTCCACAGTGAAGATTTCCAATGATCAAGTACTCTTACAGATACTTGCACCAAGAACCCTAAGATATCTTATCAATCTTCCCGAAGCAGCCCACTTCTGATTGATCAAGTCTTCTTAGAAATACTTGTGACAAGGACCCTTAGAGGACCTATCAAACCTCAAAAAGCAAACCACTTTCTGATGACACCGTATTACCACGGTGGACTTTGAATCAAACCCGATTCAAAGGACCTTTTTACAACCACCGAAAACCACAGTGAATGAATCAACATGATTCAAATAGAAGAAGAGGAAGATGACTTTTCTATGGATGATTCAATCCTTTAGACAAGAAGGATTGATCTTATTTTGTATGCTCTAGGCAATTGCAATGAAGGCTCTTCCATTCTGAGTTTCTCAAATGTTGAACATCATGAGTGTTCTTATGAAAATGAGAGAACCGAAACTCAGAATGATGACTTTAATGAATATGAAAGTTATGGACCAAGTCATTAGTTTCTGAGTGTCTAAGGACTTTATATAGGCACTAGAGGTCGTCCATGAACCAACACAACCTTTCCCAAACGGTTTGAGACACAATGGTTCATGAAAAGACACATTTGTCGACCTGGTAATCGATTACAACAGTTAGTGTAATCGATTACACCATGTCGTTGAAGTTTGAATTCTAATTTCAAATTTGGTAATTGATTACACACATGTGGTAATCGATTACACACATCCTGTAATCGATTACACACATCTGCAATCGATTACAGACAGTCCAGAACTCAGTTTTTGACTGTTTAAAACCTAATTGAGTGTTCCTACCAAGTTTTACTTGTGAGAACATATCGTACTCAATTAGTTGATCTTTTATGAGCCTTCAAGTGCAATTTAAACCTTAATAAAGCATAGCTCACTAAGTTGACAAGACTTACTTAAAACTAGAACCTTGATGATTGATCTTGACGTTCTGAGCCGGTTCTTGAAGTCTTTCTTCTCTGAAGTCTTCTTAAAGTCTTCCTTCCTTTTCTGAAGTCTTCGTGAAGTCCTTCTTCTTTTTGTTCCTTTCTTTCTTGAAGTCTTCTTGAAGTCTTCCTTTTCTTTTCTGAAGTCTTTCTTCTTTTTGTGATGTGTTTGTCTTCATCAAAACCTCAGCCGAGTCCAAGGACGAGACCTTCTTCACAGATTGAAGGTGGTTTATCCTTCAAGGTCTGAAGGTGGTTTGCCTTCAGGAACTGAAAGTGGTATACTTTCAGGGGCTGTTGAAAGTTGTATACTTTCACAGGAAATTGATAGAAATTCTTAGGGTCGTTGGTGTAAGAACTTGTAAGAGATTTTTATCAATAGTGGAAAAATCCTCAAGGGATTTTCTTAAGGGACTGGACGTAGCCTTCGGTGGATAGAAGGTGAACCAGGATAAAATTCTGTGTGTGTGAATTCTTCTATCCTTCATCTTTACTTTCAAGCAACACTTAATTCCACTGCAATCGTTTGCTTTTACATTTATCTTGAAAGTAAGAAGTTATCAAGGCGAAAATCGGGTAAACCTGATTCACCCCCCCCTCTCAGGTTACTATCTGTACTAACAATTGGTATCAGAGCGGAGGTTTAGGTAAGTTATTCCTAAGATCCGGGAAAAGATGGCATCCTCTTCCAATCATGGAACTAGTGAAGGATTCAACATAAATAGGCCACCATTCTTCAATGGAGAACACTATGACTTCTGGAAAATCAAGATGAAAATTTTCATAAAGTCATTAGACGCAGGAATTTGGAAAGCCATTGAAGAAGGTCCCTTTGTGCCTGTAGAAGAAGTTGAAGGAAGTATACAACCAAAATAAAAAAGTACTTGGAGTGAAGAAGAAAAGAAGAGAGTTCAATATGATCTCAAAGGACTGAATATCCTTACATCTGCTCTTGGCATGGATGAGTTATTCAGAGTATCAACATGTACATCATCGAAAGAAATATGGGACACATTGATGGTGACTCATGAAGGAACAGATGAAGTCAAGAGATCAAAGATCAATACTCTATCTCAAGAATATGAAATGTTCAGAATGCTTCCAGGAGAAAAGGTATTGGATATGCAAAAACGATTCACTCATTTAATTAACCATTTGATTGCTCTTGGTAAACAGTTTTCAAATAGTGACTTGAACATGAAAGTTCTAAGATCACTCACAAGAGTATGGCAACCAAAGGTTACGGCCATTTCCGAGAAGAAGAGTTTATCAAACATGACTCTTGCAACTCTCTTTGGAAAACTCCAAGAACATGAGTTGGAATTGAATCGGTTGGAGGAGCATGAACAACATGAGAAGAAGTATCGATCCATTTCCCTAAAGGCAAAAGAAAGCATCAAAGATGATTATGATGCAGATTCTGAAGAAGAAGATAATGGGAACTTGAATCTTTTAGTGAAGAACTTTGGAAAGATTCTTAAAAGAAAAGGTATGAAATTTAACAATAAAAGATCTTTCCAAAGGAACAATGAGTCTTCTTCCTCTCAAAAGATCACATGCTTCGAATGTGGTAAGCCTGGACACATCAAGTTAGAATGTCCAAATCTTCAATAGAAGAAATATGGTCTAAAGGACAAATTCGAAAAGAAGGATCAATCTACACGAAGAGCATATTTGGCTTGGGATGATAATGAAGTAAGTTCATCATCAAATTTTGACAAAGAAGAAGCACAAGTTGCATTGATGGCTTCACATGATTCAGATGTTGAAGATACCCAGGTTAGTGATAATTCTATTTATTTTCATGATTTAAAATATACCATGGAAAATATGTTTAAATTATGTCAAGAATTTTCTAAGGTTAGCACTAACCAAAATGATTTAATATCATCCTTAGAAAGTAAGTGTAGGATTTTACAAGAAGAATTAGATGTAGTAAAATCTAAGTTAGATATTACACATAAATGCACTAAGTGTAGTTCTCTAGAAGAAAAGATAGATAATCTTCAACAAAGAGTTCATAACTTCAATAAGGGAAAACAAAAGTTAGATGATATTCTAAGTGTGCAAAGGCACTCAAACAATAAGTCTGGACTAGGATATACATCTCATCCAAAAACAAAAGAAGTTAAGAAAACCATGTTTGTAAAATCAAACCAAGTGGAAGGATCTTCTAAAAACACTAAGACCTATTCTTTTAGAAGTATGAACAATAGGAAAAGTAATCCTCATAGACCTCCTAAGAAGATTAATCCCTCTCCTAGGCAAACATCTAGTAACAATTATTATTCTTGTACTTATTGTAACAAAATAGGACATACCCCTAGTAGATGTTATTACAAAAATGTTGGAGTACCAAATAGGGAATACATATGGGTTAGGAAGAATGTTAACTTAGAAGGAACCAAAACTTGTTGGGTTCCTAATACCCATGTCTGATCTTTGTCATGTAGGTGTGTATGAAAGCAGCAAAGGATTTATGGTATCTTTATAGTGGCTGCTCATCACACATGACAGGAGACAAAATAAAGTTTTCTTTTCTTATACCTAGGGAAAAAGGTTTTGTCACATATGGAAACAATCAAAAGGGAAAGATACTTGGTATTGGAAGAATAGGCACACCCCCTCAAACAGTCATCGATAAAGTTCTTTATGTTGATGGTTTGATGCATAATCTTTTGAGTATCAGTCAACTATGTGACAAAGGTTTGAAAGTTGGCTTCATTAATGATATATGTGTAGTAAAAGATGTGAAAACTAAAGAGATTAAGTTTTCCAGAAATAAAGTCAATAAAGTCTTCATGGTCTCCTTGGAAGAAATTCCACAAAATGTAAGATGTCTTTTGGCCAAGAACAATAGTGATTCATGGCTATGGCATAGAAGACTTGCTCATATACACATAGATCATTTAAACAAACTAGTCAAGCATGATCTAGTTGTTGGGGGCCAAAGATAAAATTCGAGAAAGACAAGCTTTGTGATGCATGTCAAAAAGGGAAGCAAACCAGAACGTCTTTCAAGCCAAAGAACATAGTCTCAACTACAAGACCCCTTCAATTACTACACATGGATTTATTCAGACCATCAAGAACAAAAAGCCTCGGAGGTAATCTTTATGCACTTGTTATTGTTGATGATTTCTCTAGATTTACTTGGACATTATTCTTGCCTCATAAGAATGAAGCCTTCAACACATTCAAAAGATATGCAAGGCTAGTTCAAAATGAGAAGGCTTTAAAGATCTCTTCTATTAGAAGTGATCATGGTGGAGAATTGAAGAATCATCAATTTCAAGAATTATGTGATGAAAATGGAATATCACATAACTTCTCTACTCCGAGAACTCCACAACAAAATGGTGTTGTAGAAAGGAAGAACAGACTACTTGAAGAATTAGCAAGAACCATGCTAAGTGAATCAAGTCTTCCTAAATACTTCTGGGCTGATGCTGTAAGTTTGATGAAAAATATGATGAAGGTATATTCCTTGGTTATTCTCTTTCAAGCAAAGCATATAGAGTCTTTAAAAAGAAAACTCTACCTATGGAAGAATCCATACATGTTTCCTTTGATGAGTCTATCTCTTCAAAAGAAGATATAGTCAATCCTCCAGATAATGAAGAAGAAGATATCATTATCAATGAAGACTCTCTAAAGGAAAAAGATCAAAATCCAATACAAGAAGAGCACATTGAAGATAACACTTATCAACTACCAAAGGAATGGAGAACCCACAGGGATCATCCAGTTGATAATATCATTGGAGATATTTCTAGAGGTGTTTCTACAAGGCTACGCTTAAATGATTCAGTTTTGAATATGGCCTTTATCTCTCGAATAGAACCCTCAAAAGTAAATGATGCTCTGGAGGATGAGTATTGGATTGTGGCAATGCAGGAAGAACTAAACCAATTTGAAAGGAATCAAGTTTAAGAACTTGTTCCTAAGCCTTCTGACAAGCATGTCATTGGTACAAAGTGGGTATTCAGAAACAAGTTAGATGAAAATGGAATTATCGTTAGGAACAAAGCAAGGTTGGTTGCACAAGGTTATAATCAAGAAGAAGAAGAAGGCATAGATTTTGATGAAACCTATGCACCAGTAGCAAGGTTGGAAACCATAAGACTTCTGTTGGCTTATGCTTGTTCTTTAAACTTCCCATTATATCAAATGCATGTCAAAAGTGCTTTCCTGAACGGATACATTCAAGAAGAAGTCTATGTGAAGCAACCTCTAGGATTTGAAGATCCCAAGTTTGCTTCACATGTCTTCAGATTAAAGAAGGCACTTTATGGCCTTATGCAAGCCCCTCGTGCATGGTATGATAGATTAAGTACATTCCTTTGTGAGGAAGGATTCCAAAAGGGTAAGGCTAATACAACCTTGTTTATTAAGAGAACCAAAGGTAAAACTTTATTAGCTCAAATATATGTAGATGATATTATTTTTGGTGCAACTAATGAATCTCTATGCAAGGATTTCTCTAACATGATGCAAGAAGAATTTGAGATGTCCATGATGGGACAATTAAATTTCTTCCTAGGATTGCAAATTAAGCAATCACATGATGGGATATTCATCAATCAATCAAAGTTTTGCAAGGAACTAGTAAAGAAATATGACTTGGATGATTGCAAAGCCATAGCTACACCAATGGGGTCTAACACATATCTAGATCAAGATGAATCCGGTGTTCAAGTAGACATTACCAAATATAGAGGTATGATCGGATCTCTTCTATACTTAACTGCAAGTAGACCTGATATTATGTTTAGTGTTTGTCTATGTGCTAGATATCAAGCATCTCCTAGGGAATCACATTTGAGTTCAGTCAAACGAATTTTCAAATATCTGAAAGGAACTACAAATGTTGGTCTGTGGTATCCCAAAGGGAGTGTTTGTGATTTGATTGGATATTTTGATTCTGATTATGCTGGATGCAAAACTGAAAGAAAAAGTACAAGTGGTACTTGTCACTTGTTGGGAAATGCCCTTGTTTCTTGGTCTTGTAAGAAACAAGCATGTGTTGCTCTAAGTACTGCTGAAGCAGAATACATTGCTACAGGAAGTTGTTGTGCACAAACTCTATGGCTCAAACAACAACTCAAAGACTATGGCTTAGAGCTGGACTGCATTTCAATCAAATGTGACAACACAATTGCCATTAATCTCACTAAAAACCCTATCATGCATTCTCAAACTAAGCATATTGATATAAGACATCATTTTCTTCGAGATCATGTTATGAGAAAGGATATTGAAATTTCATTTGTAGATACACATAACCAATTAGCTGACATTTTTACCAAACCTCTTCCTAAAGATTCATTCTTTAAGATTAGAAGAGAATTAGGCATATTAGATGAGCATGACATTTAAAGTAAAATATTATTTGCATAATCTTTGTATGAACTTATATGATTGCATGTATGTAAATTGATTATGTGCTTAAATGTTCATCTAGAAATTTGTTACATAGGACTTGATAGTTTAGAACCTATAAAAATGTTCTTGTAATCGATTACCATAGGTCCTGTAATCGATTACCCTTGTTCTCAGTCCTCGAGCCTGTTAGCATATTCTAAGTAATCGATTACCATAACTGCTGTAATCGATTACATATTCGAAATTTTAAATTTTTCAAATTTATAACTGCTGTAATTGTTAGTGCAGATAGCAACCTGAGAGGGGGGGTGAATCAGTGTTGCCCCAATTTTTGCCTTATTGAAATTATTACTTTCATGATAATGATGATCACCAAACGGTAGTTGTGATTGCAGCGGAATTAAGCGTTGCTTGAAAGTAAAGATGAAGGATAGAAGAATTCACACACAGAATTTTATCCTGGTTCACCTTCTATCCACCGAAGGCTACGTCCAGTCCCTCAAGAAAACCCCTTGAGGATTTTTCCACTATTGATAAAAATCTCTTACAAGTTCTTATCCCAAGGACCCTAAGAATTTCTACCAATTTCCTGTGAAAGCAAACCACTTTCCACAGCCCCTGAAAGCAAACCACTTTCAGTTCCTGAAGGCAAACCACCCTCAGACCTTGAAGGCTAAACCACCTTCAATCAACACCCTGAAAGTATCCCACTTTCAGTACCAACAACCCTTCACCGAAAACCACGGTGAATACTCAATCTTACAGAAAGAGATGGAGAAGATTTTACAATTGGTTGTATCAATCCTTTAACATACAAGTGGATTGATCATGAGAATTTATGCTTTAAGGCTTTTAAGAATAATAGGATTCTGAGTTCCTCAAGATATGAACAACTAGAGTGTTCTTATAAACATGAAGATCATGAACTCAGAATTTAGGCTCTTGAAGGTTTAAGTTCTAAAACATGAACTAATTTTGACAAAGCTTTGGCCTAATGTAATATTCTCATGTGTTGTGTGTTGTCTCTTGTGTTCTGGACTCAAATGGACTTTATATAGGCAAGGAGAAACGTCCTTGAACCATCACAACCCTTTCCAAAAGGTTTGGGGCACAATGGTTCATGAAAAGATGCAACTTTTCGTTCTGGTAATCGATTACATCACTTAGTGTAATCGATTACACTAATAGCCGTTTCAGTTGGAATTTCAAATTCAAACATGTAATCGATTACAAGCAAGGAGTAATCGATTACTTGCCTAGGTGTAATCGATTACCAGAAGGCTAAAATCGATTACACTGAAGTCCAACTTCCAGAATCTTGATCCTTTGAGATCGGCTTAAGGTTTTTGATGAGTGGATTTTATATGATGTTTTTAGGCTATTTTTAGTCTTTTTATTTTATTATTTTTGAGTCTCATATAGGTTTTTTATTGTTTTTATGTATATTTTATATTTATTTTGCATTTTGCATGTAGATTAGATTTGTTGTGTTTTTCTATCTCTATTTTATATTTTTAGGGATTTTTCTAGTTATTTTATATTTTTAGGAAAAGCTGGTTAGTTATCATTTTTGTCCAGGGACCAATTTGTAAAGTTTCAGGAAGTCAGGGACCAAGTTGTAAAAGTTCAAGAGTGGAGGACTAAAAGTGGAGATTGAGAGAATATGAGGGCTTGAATTGAAGTGCTAACCAAGGGAGGACCAAAGTGAAAAAGAAAAATATGAAGAGTCACTCTCCAATTTAGCACATGGAAAAAATGTTTAAAGAATTGATGAAGGGTTTCAGAATTGATCAAGGCTGGTTAGTGGCTTTTTATGGCCATCAAAACCCACTACCATGAATGAAGAAGGAAGAACAAGCAAGAAGATGAAGAAGCAGCATCCCAACGCTCCAGCGCTGGGGTTCTGACTAGATGATGAGTCAGATGGTGACCCAGCGCCCCAGCGTTGGAAAGCCAGCGCTCAAGCGCTGGGCCTCGGACAGAAAGTGGATTTTTAATGCATCCTAGCGCCCATGCGTTGGGAATGCCAGCGCTCAAGCGTTGGAGGCTGGAATTTTACTATAAATAGGGCCCTTTTCTTCACTTGTAAGACACACCTTCATAGAATACAACAAGTATTCTCTCTTTCTCCCTCAAAGATCATTGTTCCTAGGACTTGTGGGAAGCCATACTTGAGCTCCTATCCAGGGTAATCCAATGATTCTTTTAGCCATGCTTGGCTAATTCTTCTTTTAAGTTTTTGGGTTGTTTTAATTTATAATTCATGTTCTAGTTTTCTTTTACGTTTCTGAATAATATCTTCTATTCATGTTTTATTTCTTTGTTCTTCATTAATCTTGTGATCAAAAGATTTCTTGCTTTCTACTTATTCATAAGGCCATTTGGTAAGTAGTAAGGGAAATAGGAAATAAAAAAGGTTATAAGTATACATTTTTTAAGGCTATAAGGATGGACGTAGCTTTGTGTTGGCCCGAATTCTCTCTTCATCTTCTTCTCTAATTAACTAATAACCAAGGCTATGGAGTTAGTAATTAGGTAAGAAAGTTCTACATTTCTTAAGGCTATTAGGATGTAGAAACTTAGGCTATAGCACCATGAATTTGAATTTAAAATTCAGAAATTTAGTAAAAGTTTTCTAGCATGTTTTATAGATTATGTAAATCAACCCAAGAGCTTAAATTCTCTCATCTTATTTTCTCATTATTTTATGCTATTGCTCTCATCTTTGCCTAAACCAAACATCAATCATATTATTTTATTTTCTTTGCACAAGTACTAAACTTAATAAATATAAGAACACCTATCCCTTGGGTTCGATAATCTTTTATATTACGCGATAGTAAATTGTACACTTGCAATTTCATTATCAAGTTTTTGGCGCCGTTGCCGGGGATAGGTTCTTTCAAGTTCTTATTTTTATTTTATTTAGTACTTCCTGTATATATAAAAAAAAAATTTTTCTGCCTAACAGTTTGTTGCCATGTGGGAAGAAGATCCTTTAGAGACTATAATCTCTGAAGGATTGGATTTTGAAGATATTGAAAGCAATGACGAACAGGTCATTGAAATGGCAAGATATCTGGAAGCTGCCCATTTTTTCCCTTCAAAAGGAAATTGGGTAGAGGAGCTGAAAAGAGAGGAAGAAGTTCAAGAGGAAAAGAGGGAATTGAAGCCCTTACCTTCCACCCTTAAGTATGTATTTCTTGAGGAAGGTAATAACAAGCCAGTCATTGTGAGTAGTTCCCTCTCTCCTCTTGAAGAAGAAAAACTGGTAAGAATTCTTAGAGCTCATAAATCTGCTTTGGGTTGGACTATAGAGGATATTAAAGGCATAAGCCCCACTGTTTGTATGCATAAAATTTGTTTAGAAGAACAAGTTAAACCTGTAGTCCAACCCCAAAGAAGACTTAATCCTGCCATGAAAGAGGTGGTAAGGAAAGAAGTGATTAAGTTGCTAGATGCAGGGATCATCTATCCCATTTCTGATAGTGAATGGGTTAGTCCTGTTCAGGTAGTTCCCAAGAAAGGGGGAATTACTGTGGTCCCAAATGAGAACAATGAATTAATTCCCACCAGGATGGTAACTGGATGGAGAGTTTGCATAGATTACCGGAGGCTAAATTCTGCCACCCGGAAAGATCATTTCCCCCTTCCCTTTATTGATCAAATGCTTGACAGGTTGGCTGGCTATGAGTACTATTGTTTCTTGGATGGGTATTCAGGTTATAATCAAATTGTTGTTGATCCTAAGGATCAAGAAAAAACTGCTTTTACTTGCCCCTTTGGGGTGTTTGCTTATAAAAGAATGCCTTTTGGCTTGTGTAATGCTCCAGGAACCTTCCAAAGATGTATGTTTGCTATTTTTTATGATTTAATTGGTGAATGTATGGAAGTGTTCATGGATGATTTTTCTGTTTATGGCCCCAACTTTGACAAGTGTTTGAGCAATTTGGAAAGGATTCTTGTTAGGTGCCAAGAAAAGAATTTGGTACTTAATTGGGAAAAATGTCATTTCATGGTAAAAGATGGCACTGTGCTTGGGCACAAGATTTCTGAAAAAGGGATTGAGGTAGATAAAGCTAAAACTGAAATCATTGAAAATCTACCTCCTCCCACTAATATTAAAGGTATAAGAAGCTTTCTTGGTCATGCAGGTTTTTATAGGCGATTTATAAAAGATTTTTCTAAAA
Organism: Acmispon strigosus; assembly: GCA_030819835.1. NCBI lineage: Eukaryota > Viridiplantae > Streptophyta > Magnoliopsida > Fabales > Fabaceae > Acmispon > Acmispon strigosus. Next base: position 50,690,993 of record JAUAMA010000002.1, read on the forward strand.
TTGCTAAGCCTATGACAAATCTCCTTGAAAAAGAAGCTCCTTTTATCTTTAATGATGAGTGTTTGGCTGCTTTTAAATTATTAAAGGAAAAACTTGTTTCAGCCCCTATCATTGTTGCTCCCCAATGGGATTTGCCTTTTGAAATTATGTGTGATGCTAGTGATAATGCAATAGGGGCTGTTCTTTGTCAGAAAAATGGAAAGGTTTTACATGTGATTTATTATGCTAGTAAGGTTCTGAATGAAGCTCAAAAAAATTATGCTACAACTGAAAAGGAGTTGTTGAGCGTTGTCTATGCTTTAGACAAATTCAGACCTTACGTTTTGGGTACTAAAGTTATTGTGCATACTGACCATGCTGCATTGAAGTACTTGTTTGCTAAGCAGGAAGCTAAACCCAGGCTGATCAGGTGGATCTTACTCTTGCAAGAGTTTGATCTTGAAATTGTGGACAGAAAAGGGAAGGACAATGGTGTAGCAGACCATTTGTCAAGGCTTGAAGAGGGGAACTCCGATCCAATTCCTATTCAAGAGGAGTTCCCAGATGAGAGGCTTTTAGCTATCCAAGAGATAGCTCCATGGTATGTACATTTAGCTAATTTTAAAGCTGCTGGTGTGTTGCCTTCTGATTTGACTTGGCAACAAAAGAAGAAATTTTTACATGATGCTAATTTCTTTTTCTGGGATGAACCTTATTTGTTTAGAGAATGTTCTGATGGGATCATTAGAAGGTGTATTCCAGAAAAAGAATTTGAGGCTATTTTATGGCATTGCCATGGCTCCGATTATGGAGGACATTTTTCAGGTGAGAGGACTGCAGCTAAAGTCCTCCAAAGTGGTTTTTATTGGCCTACTATCTTCAAAGATAGTAGAGCATTTGTGGTAAGGTGTGATCGCTGTCAACGAACTGGTAATATCTCAAGAAGGAATGAGATGCCCCAAAAAATGATTTTGGAAGTTGAGCTTTTTGATGTTTGGGGCATTGATTTCATGGGACCTTTTCCACCTTCTTTTGGTTGCCAGTATATTTTGGTTGCTGTTGACTATGTTTCTAAATGGGTTGAAGCATCAGCCCTTCCCACAAATGATGGAAAAGTTGTTCTGGACTTTCTGAAGAAAAAGATTTTTACTAGATTTGGGGTGCCAAGAGCAATAATCAGTGATGGAGGTAAGCATTTTTGTAAAAAAGCTTTTGAAACTCTTTTGAAAAAATATGGTGTTAGTCATAAAATTGCTACCCCCTATCACCCCCAAACTAGTGGACAAGTAGAGGTTTCTAATAGGGAGTTAAAAAGGATTTTGGAAAAAACAGTTGGTACCTCAAGGAAGGATTGGTCAAAAAAATTGGATGACACCTTGTGGGCTTACCGAACTGCGTTTAAAACTCCTATTGGAACCTCTCCTTACCAGTTGGTTTATGGTAAGACTTGTCATTTACCTGTGGAACTTGAGCATAAAGCCTTTTGGGCTTTGAAACATTTGAACATGGACCCCAAAGAAGCTGGGGATAAAAGACAGGTACAGGTACATGAGCTGGATGAGTTTAGACTCCAAGCATATCACAATGCTAGGATCTACAAAGAAAGAACAAAAAGGTGGCATGATAAGAAAATCTTGCCAAAAGAATTCAATCCAGGACAGCTTGTGTTATTGTATAACTCAAGGCTGAGGTTGTTCCCTGGAAAGTTGAAGTCAAGATGGACAGGACCATTTTTGATCACCAAAGTCTTTTCTCATGGTGCGGTTGAGTTGGAAAATCGGGGAACAAAGAACACATTTATTGTCAATGGGCAAAGGCTGAAACCTTACTTAGGAGGAGATTATGAGAGTCAAGTGATGACTGTTGAACTTGCTGAACCCCCAATTGATTAAGGGGAAGGGTCTATCTCGGACCTTAACATTGAGCTGGTTGGGAGACAACCCAACTTAGGATAGTTTATTTTTATGTCTTTTTAATTTTCTGCACAACTCTTGTAAATAAATAAAAGAAAAGAATTCTATGTTGTTGCTGCAGGAGGGGCCAGCGCTTAGGCGCTGGAGGCCAACGCACGAGCGTTAGGCCCCTGTAAAAGCCCCCTGGTTCCAGTTGATCCCAGCGCTTAGGCGCTGGAGGGCTAGCGCTCATGCGCTAAGCCCCTGGAATCCACCCAGTTTATTTTCTATTTTCCAGCGCCATAGCGTTGGAACCCAGCGCTCAGGCGCTGGGACCTCTGATGCCCAGTAATTCTTTTAATTCCAGCGCCCAAGCGTTGGTATTCCCAACGCTCAAGCGCTGGAGCTCGGGCAGTTTGCTGTTTTTACTTTTATTTGCTGTTTTTAATTTTTAATAAATTTTGTGTTCACCATTTTTCTGAAAGTTTTAAAGTTCTTTGAGTTTTCCCTTGTTTCTACAATGGTTTTAATTTTTGGGGAACTCAAGAATTCTTGTTTTTAAAAAAAAAGTGGACACAAATTTTCAACCCATGATCTTTTGTGCTGTTTTTGGGACTAACAAGTTAAGCAAGTTTCTACTTGTGAGACTTTTGTTTGTTCATTGTTACAGGATAGGTACCAAAAGAAGGAAGAACCCTCTTGAACTTGAGTGTTCAAAGTAATTTTTACACTAAGGTTCCCTTGGACCTTTGTGGAAAATTTGTTACTATACCAGCTTGTTAGTTTTTGTTTTTGTTTTTCTTTTTATAGTTTTTAGTTTTATTTTTATTTTTTTAGTTTAGTTTTTCTGTTTTATTTTTGCATGAGTCTTTAGTATATTATCCATTCTGATGTTGCTATAGCTTTGTGAATGCTTTATCTGATTGAACTGCTTTGTGGAAAATTCTATGTTTTTAAGCTGTTAGGATTGCATGCTGTAGAAAGGATTTTTGATATCTTGATTGTTTTGGTTGTTGGCAAAAGTTTTTCTGAGTTCTAAAAAGGGTACCACTTACCCTATCTTTTCTGAGAGCTGAGGACTCTGAATTCTTGATTGTGAAATTTTTCTGCCTTGTGTTACATGTTGATTGGGGTTTTGTATACTTTGTGAGTTGAGAAGAGATTATAGGCATTTTTGAAAACTCAGATTTTTGCTTGAAATATTATATCCACTAGTAGCCCCTTTTGAGCCTTAAAAGAGTCATTCTTTGGAGCCTACTTTGTGTGATATCTTTAAGTTGTTATAGTGATGCATGTGCTGAATTTGTAGAGCTTTGTTTGTTGGGTTTCTCTCTAAAAAAAAATGAAGGAAAAAAAATTGAAAAATAAGGTATGTGCCTTAAGAAAAAATAATGAAGTGGTGGGGTGAGAAAGAGTATGAAGGGAGTAAAATTCAAGTCATTCATCCCATACATTCCACTACTTTGTTCAAAAAAAAAAAAAAAAAAAAAAGAAAAATTGAGAGGACCCTTGTGTGAATTGTTTAAAGCTCTTAGTCAAGAAAATCACTTAACAACAAGTTTCTGAGTCAGCCATTAGAGTTGCCAATTTCTTGAAATCCATACCTTAAATTGTTCAACCCTTTGGCCAAGTTACAACCTTAAAAATCTCTTCAAAATCACTTGGTTGCTTTACTTCAGTTTTGATTTGAATTATAGGCAGGATTATTGAGCTTTCTTGTTTTCATGGAGAATATTATTTTGTGAGCTTAATTGTTGAACTCAAACATGTTAAAAGCCAAGCCTAACTTTCTTGATTCTTTGTCTATAAAACATGCATGTCTTCCTTTTCTGCTAAGCTTTCTTTGAAAGGTTTCTGTGCTTCAAGTTGTAATCAGATAAAACTTTCTCAAAACCCAGGGACGAGTTTTTCTTTAAGTTTTGTCGCTTGAGGACAAGCTGTCGTAGGGTATAGTGGTGTGATGAGTGGATTTTATATGATGTTTTTAGGCTATTTTTAGTCTTTTTATTTTATTATTTTTGAGTCTCATATAGGTTTTTTATTGTTTTTATGTAGATTTTATATTTATTTTGCATTTTGCATGTAGATTAGATTTGTTGTGTTTTTCTATCTTTATTTTATATTTTTAGGGATTTTTCTAGTTATTTTATATTTTTAGGAAAAGCTGGTTAGTTATCATTTTTGTCCAGGGACCAATTTGTAAAGTTTCAGGAAGTCAGGGACCAAGTTGTAAAAGTTCAAGAGTGGAGGACTAAAAGTGGAGATTGAGAGAATATGAGGGCTTGAATTGAAGTGCTAACCAAGGGAGGACCAAAGTGAAAAAGAAAAATATGAAGAGTCACTCTCCAATTTAGCACATGGAAAAAATGTTTAAAGAATTGATGAAGGGTTTCAGAATTGATCAAGGCTGGTTAGTGGCTTTTTATGGCCATCAAAACCCACTACCATGAATGAAGAAGGAAGAACAAGCAAGAAGATGAAGAAGCAGCATCCCAACGCTCCAGCGTTGGGATCCCAGCGCTCCAGCGCTGGGGTTCTGACTAGATGATGAGTCAGATGGTGACCCAGCGCCCCAGCGTTGGAAAGCCAGCGCTCAAGCGCTGGGCCTCGGACAGAAAGTGGATTTTTAATGCATCCTAGCGCCCATGCGTTGGGAATGCCAGCGCTCAAGCGTTGGAGGCTGGAATTTTACTATAAATAGGGCCCTTTTCTTCACTTGTAAGACACACCTTCATAGAATACAACAAGTATTCTCTCTTTCTCCCTCAAAGATCATTGTTCCTAGGACTTGTGGGAAGCCATACTTGAGCTCCTATCCAGGGTAATCCAATGATTCTTTTAGCCATGCTTGGCTAATTCTTCTTTTAAGTTTTTGGGTTGTTTTAATTTATAATTCATGTTCTAGTTTTCTTTTACGTTTCTGAATAATATCTTCTATTCATGTTTTATTTCTTTGTTCTTCATTAATCTTGTGATCAAAAGATTTCTTGCTTTCTACTTATTCATAAGGCCATTTGGTAAGTAGTAAGGGAAATAGGAAATAAAAAAGGTTATAAGTATACATTTCTTAAGGCTATAAGGATGGACGTAGCTTTGTGTTGGCCCGAATTCTCTCTTCATCTTCTTCTCTAATTAACTAATAACCAAGGCTATGGAGTTAGTAATTAGGTAAGAAAGTTCTACATTTCTTAAGGCTATTAGGATGTAGAAACTTAGGCTATAGCACCATGAATTTGAATTTAAAATTCAGAAATTTAGTAAAAGTTTTCTAGCATGTTTTATAGATTATGTAAATCAACCCAAGAGCTTAAATTCTCTCATCTTATTTTCTCATTATTTTATGCTATTGCTCTCATCTTTGCCTAAACCAAACATCAATCATATTATTTTATTTTCTTTGCACAAGTACTAAACTTAATAAATATAAGAACACCTATCCCTTGGGTTCGATAATCTTTTATATTACGCGATAGTAAATTGTACACTTGCAATTTCATTATCAGTTTTCTACTTCTTTTAAGTTATGAAAACATTAACCTTGATTAGTTTAGGTGTTTTAAAGAGCATTTATGCTTTAATAGACCTTTAGAAGCATAACACACCTAAACTAAGACTTCTAGGTATTTGATAGACTTTGTAGCGCTGTTTCCTCTAAGTCTTCTTTTCTTCTTTTTGTCGATGAGTTTGTCGTCATCAAAACCTCAGCCAGGGTCAGGAGCAAGACCTTCTTCACAGTAATCGATTACCCTAACTGCTGTAATCGATTACCTACTCGTAAACTGCCAGAATTTCAAATTTCCCTCCATCTTTTTGAAATTCAAATTTACGAAAACTGCTCTGTAATCGATTACCCAACTGCTGTAATCGATTACATGGCTTCCATTTCCAATCTCTATCATTCTAAACCCTGATTTCAAGCATACCCTGAAATCTGGTTTCTATTTCCAAGCACTGTCTTCCTAGTCTACCATGGCTTCCTATCACTCTCGTTCTACCACTCCAATGAATTTAACCAGACTTCTTACTTCAACAAACCAGCGGACTAGGTTTGTTTCAAGGTTCCTGAATCAACTTATCCGCAAACCCATGTATGGGGATTTGGATTCTTTTGTTGAAAGTGGTAACACCTTTCCGGCCTACCTCGGGTATCATTTCTATGAGTAATCCTTACTATCCAGAACTGGTTAAAGTGTTCTATTGCAATCTCGAGTGTGACGCTCCTTTAGCTCGAAGTATAAACGATTCTACTTCTCCTATTTATCCTCCGAACCAAGGATTGACACAAGTTTTTTTTTTCTTTTCCCATCTAACTATTATCACATGTCAGTATTCATCTCTAATGCGGAAGCTTCAATGTTACCTGTTCTTTATCCTAGCTTTTCGGTTCTTTTATTTATCGTGAACCCTTACCTAGGATAATATTCGATCTGCCAAGAAATATTAGTAACACACATATTTATTCATCACACCACGGATATATTACAGGTGACAGAAGTTTAGTAGAGTGTTCAGGTAATAAATACTCCAAGAATACTCAAACCATACATCAAACACACATAAGCTAAACATAGCAAACAACATAACAAAGTCATTAGTGCCATAGAGACAACAAGCAGCTAAGAGTCTGCTGCACCATTCGGACCATTTCCAGCCTTATTCTGAGCCTCTCCCATATCAACACTGTCCACAATCTGGATTACGGGTACTCTCTCCTCCGCTGCACGAGAGGTCTCACCATGGTGAAATAGGTTTCTATATTCCCTAGCAGTCATTCTCCTATTCTGAGCTATTACACTCTTTCTAGCTGTGGTTCTCATTCGGGGTCCAGGTCTCCTAACAGGTGGTGAAGTGACTGACTCAGATGGTTGGTGATAACTAGGGTTATTACCTCCAGGTGGAAACTCTCTAATAGGTATAGCGGGTACCGGTTCAGGCTCGTGTGGTGGTCCAGGTGAGTCTCTTGGGTTAATATGGTGTGCTCTCGTAGGTAAGTAGAAAGAAAAGGTCATTGGTAAGGTAACAGGGTATCCTACTTCTTCATTAAGGTAACTCCTAAACTAGAAAACTGACACTCCGTTGTATAGACAGTATCCAGTGGATGGGTCATGATGCCACCCTGAGGCTGCCGGAAATTCAGCATGGATGGAGACGACTGGTGGTCTGCTCATTGGAATACCTGTCAATATCTATATAGAAAATGAAGTGTAACGGTGAGTCAAACGTAACCATATACATGCTACACAACATATAAGTGATCTATCACAAATCAAGATAACATATCATCATCACACATGATCACAGCAAACACATAAGCAATATGCAAACATGTGGGTTATCAAGCCTCCCTTATATCTCCATATATTTCAGTCAGACTTCGCTTCCCATTTGCCCCAGAGGTTGTACCCCTGAGAAGAAAGTCCCTGATCTGACCTTTATAATTTTAATATCATGAATGCTAATAGTGTATAAGGCCCGAAGCGTTTTAGCTTCTACACTCTTCAGAAAGCCATTCGGGAATTATGGACACGGAATTTACCCTCGTTCCACTCTTTACCGAACTTCGATTACCTTAGGGCTTCACTGACAGACATACATGACTTTCCCAGTCCTTTAACTTCATACCAGCCCGACCTAAGGGATTTTGCCTGTAACTAGTAGAGAGGTAGTCCCATCATGTATTCCCGGACTTATTCATCTCTGAACATAGCCACCCTCGGTATCTCTGTTTCCCCACACTCTTATAGTGGTAGTGACAGTGCTTTCCTACTCCTTATCCCTCCATGTAAATATGAATGTATCATTATATAGCATTTCTTCACCCCCTTATACTTCCTAATTAACCAGAGTCATAACTAGGATGATCTCCGTTGCATCTGTAACTGAATCTCATAAATGAGTTCATAACAATTGAGTAACACATATAATAGGCAAGTAGAGCTTTACACACAGGCACCACGTTCTCTCGGTAACCAGCCCGCACTTTGTTTTTCAAACCGTTTCAACTTCCTAATTCATTTAGTTATGTCTATTGACTATCTATCCTACTCGTGAATCCTGGTCCATTATTGGGTAGGCTGAATTTCATAAACAAGCGACAGGCCAACAGTTACCTCAAGATTTTTTCCTCTGCTCTACTACCACAGATGCTAAGTAAATATTGCTTATAGCAATTCCAAATAAGCCTTATGACGGCAATACCTAGTACCACTATATCCCATAGTGTACTCTCCCGTTCTAATGTTCAATGTAACAATTTCACAATCAAGTTCAGCATAGAACAATCCACAATCATTCAAGAATATCATAGCAAAACAATCAAGCAATCACACATAACAATAATATGCATTCCATCTTTCTAATAGACTGCTTATATGAAACCTAACATGACATGGCATAGTCTAACTCCCCTTACCTCGGTTTCCAGCTTGAGGTTCTGAGTTTGTATAGAATCCTTGATATTCTGCACATGACACCATATATTACAAACTATGTGATAGATTAGAGTTAGAACTATGTCCATATTTACCTTTTAGTCCCTTATAATTATTTCATTTACAAATAAGTCCCTAAAATTCTTTTATTTACAGGTAAGTCCCTAAAATTCTTTTATTTCATATATAAGTCCCATTTTATTTCTAAATTACATTTTCTCTTTCATATAATTATTTTCTAAGTTCTGAATTCAAGTATTAGTACAAGAAAATCTTAGACTTATTCTTCTAGTTACACTTAGACTAGTTTTCTTATGATTTTATGTAAGATTTTCCACTTCCATCACTCTTCCTACTTCTTTTCTGTTTTTCCTTCCTAATTCTACCATTACTAACATGCAGAGTCTCTCTACTACCAATTATATAGGTTCCCACGTCCATTTCATCACTCTTCATTTTCTAGTATTCTAGCCTAAAGCTCAAAACTTGATTTTGCTATTCCTTACTCATTCCTTTGTTCTAGTCTTCCTAATTCACTCCCTGATGTTCCAGAAATCCTCACAACCTGTTTCCAGTTCATTTGACCCACTAAACAAGCCAAAACAGTGAGCACGAGTTTCAAGTGTTCATGAACTTCATGGCTTCGAATTCTGGTTTCCAGGGCTTAAAACATGTTTCTAATGGTCCTAAATCGAAGAAATAAGGTGAAAAATGAGTTCTGGAGGTTAATTTTCCTCGGAAATGCAGTTCTGGAAAATTGTTCTTGAGAGGTTCACCGGAGAAGATGAAGCACGGCGGCGGCCACGGCAGTCGTCGTCGCCGGAGCTAATCTGAACAGTGATTCTGATTCCTCAAGCTTCCAGAAGTTCAATGGTGGTGGTCGTGTGCCTTAACTCCTCCTAGTTACACCGGAAAACGCGAAAGAAGGAATTTTCCGGCCACCGGAATCTGGAAAATGTGGCTGGAAACTGGGAAAAAATTTCAGAACTTAATTTCCTTCGTTTCTTCGTGAAAAGCTTCAAAATTCCTACCCAGAATCCATCCTCACACTCCCAGAAAACTAATGGAAAAGGTTTGGAGTCCTAAAACACTCTAGATTGAGAGAATCGAAGAAAAGAAACTTTGGCCAAGCTCCTCGGTTTTGTGAGAAAACCAGGGCTCCCTGCCTTGCTCGAGCTTCCTAAACCTACCTAGACCATTCCTCTGAGTTGCCTTGGTGTCCAGAAAGCTATACTTATAGGCTTAATTGAGGTTAAGTCACTAAACCAAGTTTTTCAAGCTAATGGAGTTGCACCGCCAATGGTTCTTCATGCAAGGTGATTAGGGCTGGATTCCATGCAATCTGATGGTGTTGCACGAAATTAGGGTTTCTGTCCAGCTTAATGGAGTCTGGAAATTAATTTGAGGTGATGTGCATAGTGACACATACATCAGACATAGTGACTCGTCGCACCGTATTGGTCGCACATACCGTCATGTCGTCACTACAGTACGAAAATGACCCTATTCTCAAGTAAACCCTATGCAATAATGTTTCACCTGAATTATTTCCCTATCTCAAAGTCCAGAATCATGAGTAATCAGTACTCTCAATTAACTGGCTCAGTTGTTCACGATCACTCTGAGACAATACCGACTATTGTCAAGAGAGATAATCAGAATATTTGGGGTTCCTATTGCCATTGTCATGTCTACACCTTTCTAATAATCATATCTACTATTAAAATCATCAAACAATTCATTCATATACACTAGTATCATATAAATATATTCTATAGTTACTGAGATAGATTTAGGGTTTCTATCTCTCATATTTAGTAGTTAGGGTAATAGCTTAAGGCAATTACCTACTAAAAATACGGGATGTTACATTCTCCCCTCCTTTTAGGAATTTCGTCCCGAAATTCTACTCTTACCTTCAAAAATCTGCGGGTATTTTTCCTTCATCTTATCTTCTAATTCCCAAGTCATCTGTTCACTCATTCCATCATCCCAAGCTACCTTTACCAACACTACTTCCTTATTTCTAAGCTTCTTTATCCTCTTATCCAAGATCTTAGTTGGCATAGTTGCATATGTTAAGTTCTCTTTGAGTTGTATATGTTCAGGTTTTATCACATGAGAGGGGTCTGAGAGATATTTCTTCATCTGAGATACATGAAATACATCATGTAGATTTGACAGATTTGGTGGTAACGCTATTTGATAAGCTGAAGTTCCTATTTTCCTATGAATCTGGTAAGGTCCTAAGTACTTTGGAGTAAGTTTCCTAGACTTAATAGCTCTATCGATTCCTGTGGTTGGAGTAACTTTCAGAAAAACATGGTCTCCTTCCTGAAATTCTAAAGGTTTCCTCCTACGATCATAGTATGTCTTCTGCCTATCTTGAGCTATCCAAAGCTTCTCCCTAATCTCTCTGACCTTTTCAGACATCTCTTGTACTATCTCTGGTCCTAGTACCAACTTATCTCCCTCATCAAACCAACACAAAAGTGTTTTGCACTTTCTCCCATACAGTGCCTCAAATGGTGCCATCTTAATGCTAGAATGATAACTATTGTTATAAGAAAATTCTACCAATGGCAAGTATTGTTCCCAATTTCCTTGACTCTCAAGTGTACAAGCCCTAAGCATATCTTCCAAAGTCTGAATAGTTCTCTCTGTCTGTCCATCTGTTTGCGGATGATATGCAGAACTAAACCTCAAATTAGTCCCTAATGCTCCTTGTAAACCTTTCCAAAATTGTGATGTGAATCTAGGATCTCTATCAGACACTATACTAGATGGTACTCCATGTAATCTCACTACTTCCTTCACATACATCAGGGTTAACTTCTCCAAAGATTGTGTCATGTTCACTGCCAAGAAATGAGCACTTTTAGTCAATCTATCCACAATTACCCAAATGGCATCATTTCCACACCGTGTTCTTGGTAGTCCTGTCACAAAATCCATTGATATGCTCTCCCATTTCCATTCTGAAATTTCTAAAGGCTTTAGTTCTCCTGATGGTTTCCTATGTTCTGTCTTAGCCTTCTGACACACTAAACATGTCATCACCTGTTTCCATATATCCTTTTTCATTCTTGCCCACCAAAATCTCTCCTTAAGGTCTTGGTACATCTTAGTGAATCCAGGGTGTATACTAAGATTACTCCTATGGGCTTCTTCCAAAATTCTACTCCTCAAGTCTGGTCCTTCTGGTATACACACTCTTCTACCAAATCTCCACAATCCATCATTCCCTTTGACTAACTCTCTCTTTCCTTTCTTCTGGTGTCCTTGTATAAGCTCTTGAAATCTCTCATCATTCTCTTGTTCCCTTTTAACTTCCTCTAAAAATTCATTGGTCAAAACTATTGTCCCAAAATATACCCTCTTAGAACCAACTCCTACTAATAGACTTAAATCTCTGAATTCCTCTATCAGCTTAAGCTCCTTCATCATCATTCCTGAGATATGCAAACTCTTCCGACTCAAGGCATCAGCTACTACATTTGCCTTCCCTGGGTGATATTGTAACTCAAAATCATAGTCCTTTAAAAATTCTACCCATCTTCTCTGCCTCATGTTCATCTCCTTCTGATCAAACAAGTACTTCAAACTCTTATGATCGCTAAACACCGTGAAACTTGCACCATATAAGTAGTGCCTCCATATCTTTAACGCAAATACTACTGCTGCTAATTCTAAATCATGAGTAGGATAGTTCAACTCATGTGGCCTCAATTGCCTCGATGCACACGCCACTACTTTGCGCTCTTGCATCAATACACATCCTAATCCTAACTTTGAAGCGTCACAATACACTTCAAATTCCTTTCCTGAGTCTGGCAACACTAAAACTGGTGAAGTAGTTAACTTCTTCTTCAAATTTTGAAAACTCTCTTCACACTCTTTTGTCCAAGTAAATGACTGATTTTTCCTAGTTAATTTGGTCAATGGAGTAGCTATCTTCGAAAATCCTTCTATGAACCTTCTGTAATATCCAGCTAAACCGAGAAAACTACGGACTTCGGTCACAGTCTTTGGTGTGCTCCAAGCAATCACCGCCTCCACTTTACTCGGATCCACTGCTATTCCATCTCTACTGACTACATGTCCTATGAATTTCACTGACTTTAACCAAAATTCACACTTTGACAACTTAGCAAATAGCTGCCCATCCCTCAGGATTCCTAGTACTATCCTAAGATGCTCTTCATGTTCTCTCTCACTCCTCGAGTATATCAGGATGTCATCTATGAATACCACTACAAATTTGTCCAAGTACGGGTTAAAGATACGGTTCATATAATCCATGAATATTGCCGGTGCGTTCGTAACACCGAACGGCATTACTAAATATTCATAGTGTCCATACCGCGTCCTAAAAGCTGACTTCGGTATGTCCTCTCTCCTAACCCTTATTTGGTGATATCCTGATCTCAAATCTATCTTAGAAAATATCGCTGCCCCTTTCAACTGATCCATCAAATCATCTATTCTGGGTAATGGGTACTTATTCTTCACCGTTACTTTGTTCAACTGCCTATAATCTACACACAATCTCATACTTCCATCCTTCTTCTTTACCAATAACACAGGTGCTCCCCATGGTGACACACTCGGACATATAAATCCCTTTTGCATCAATTCCTCCACTTGCTTCTTAAGTTCCGCTAATTCCATAGGTGACATTCTATAAGGTACTATGGAAATAGGTCCTGTTCCTGGTACTAAGTCTATGGAAAACTCTATTTCTCTCTCTGGTGGTAACTCAGTCACATCTTCTGGAAATTCCTTCACCACTGGAATTTCTCCTACTTTAACATCCTTCTTCCCTTCTTCTAAAGAATACAGGTAAGCTCCTAGCACACATATTTTGACTTCTCTTTCATTACTACAGGTCACTCCTCTTCCTTGCTTAGGTTCACTCCTCACAAATTCAATCAACTTCCTACAACAATCTATCCTCACATTGTGCTTAGATAACCAATCCATCCCTAGTATCACATCTAAATTTTCTAAAGGCAAACGTATCAGGTCTTGCTGGAAAGTTCGTCCTAACACAGTTATCGAACATCCCTTGCAGACTCTAGAAGTTCGACAAGTTCCACTAGTTGGGGTAGAAACTTCTAAATCATACCCTAATTCAGTCTCAGAAAATCCTAGTTGTTTGACCCGCTCTTGTGATATAAATGAATGTGTTGCACCTGAATCATATAAAACTTTCAAAGAAAATCCATTAACATAGCACGTACCTTGTATCAGATCAGGAGATTCCTCAACTTCCTTACCACTCATGGCAAATACTTTCCCTTTGTTGATCGGCCGTCCAGGTTTCCTTGCTTCACTTGTCCTGGGTACATTCCGACTGTCACACCCCACATTATCACTCACCGGGTTGGAATTTCCATTCCCACTAGTTGATGCTCCTACCGGATTTGCCCATTGGTTTGTACAGTCTTGTGCCACGTGTCCGTGCTGCTTGCATCTAACACAATACCGTCCACCATTATTCCAATTCATCCGTCCACGGATGTTAGAATTCCCTTGCTGGTATCTTCTTCCGTTATACCGGTTTCTTCCTTGTACAAAGGATCTTTGATAAGGCCCTCTACGTTCATCCCTTCTCCTATCCGCCTTCTGATTACCAACTCCCTTCACATACTACTTCCTCATCTGCTCGTTTCCTTCAAAAATCCTGCACTTTTCAACTAATGTGGCAAAATTTCTAATTTGATCATGTCCTACTGCAGCCTTTATATCAGGTCTCAATCCATACTCAAACCTGATACACTTAGACGTGTCATCCACTGCCTGATGATAATGCGGATGAAAACGGCATAGTTCCTCAAATTTCGCTGCATACTCTCCCACCGTCATGGTACCTTGCTTCAGTTCCAAAAGTTCCGTCTCTTTTCTACCCTTGGCATCTTCTGGAAAATACTTCTCCAGAAATGCGGTTCTAAACACTTCCTAAGTTATTCCTCCCGTTGCTGGTGCTAATCTGCCCTTTGCAGTAGCCCACCAAATTGATGCTTCTCCTATCAAAAGATATGTAGCAAATGCAACTTTGCGTACGTCAGCACAAGTTAAAGTTTCAAGAATTCTCTCTATCTCTCTGATCCACTCATAGGCTCCGTCAGGATTGTAACCCCCGCCAAAATTCGGTGGTTCCCTTTTAAGAAATTTATCGATTCCATGGTATACTTCTTCCTCAGCTCGATTTGTATTTTCTCCGTGCTCTGTTCTAGCTGCTTGTTCAGCCAAGAATGCAGTGAGTCGATCTAATGCTCTTGCCATAGCTGTCATTCTTACTCCTGAAATCCATACATAAGTTAGTTCATCCAATCTCACAGCATAGCATAGTAGGCTCATAACTAGGCTCTTAAGGAAAACCGCTCTGATACCACCCAATTGTGACGCTCCTTTAGCTCGAAGTATAAACGATTCTACTTCTCCTATTTATCCTCCGAACCAAGGATTGACACAAGTTTTTTTTTTTTCTTTTCCCATCTAACTATTATCACATGTCAGTATTCATCTCTAATGCGGAAGCTTCAATGTTACCTGTTCTTTATCCTAGCTTTTCGGTTCTTTTATTTATAGTGAACCCTTACTTAGGATAATATTCGATCTGCCAAGAAATATTAGTAACACACATATTTATTCATCACACAACGGATATATTACAGGTGACAAAAGTTTAGTAGAGTGTTCAGGTAATAAATACTCCAAGCATACTCAAACCATACATCGAACACACATAAGCTAAACATAGCAAACAACATAACAAAGTCATTAGTGCCATAGAGACAACAAGCAGCTAAGAGTCTGCTGCACCATTCGGACAATTTCCAGCCTCATTCCGAGCCTCTCCCATATCAACACTGTCCACAATCTGGATTACGGGTACTCTCTCCTCCGCTGCACGAGAGGTCTCACCATGGTGAAATAGGTTTCTATATTCCCTAGCAGTCATTCTCCTGTTCTGAGCTATTACACTCTTTCTAGCTGTGGTTCTCATTCGGGGTCCAGGTCTCCTAACAGGTGGTGAAGTGACTGACTCAGATGGTTGGTCATAACTAGGGTTATTACCTCCAAGTGGAAACTCTCTAATAGGTATAGCGGGTACCGGTTCAGGCTCGTGTGGTGGTCCAGGTGAGTCTCTTGGGTTAATATGGTGTGCTCTCGTAGGTAAGTAGAAAGAAAAGGTCATTGGTAAGGTAACAGGGTATCCTACTTCTTCATTAAGGTAACTCCTAAACCAGAAAACTGACACTCCGTTGTATAGACAGTATCCAGTGGATGGGTCATGATGCCACCCTGAGGCTGCCGGAAATTCAGCATGGATGGAGACGACTGGTGGTCTGCTCATTGGAATACCTGTCAATATCTATATAGAAAATGAAGTGTAAGGGTGAGTCAAACGTAACCATATACATGCTACACAACATATAAATGATCTATCACAAATCAAGATAACATATCATCATCACACATGATCACAGAAAACACATAAGCAATATGCAAACATGTGGGTTATCAAGCCTCCCTTATATCTCCATATATTTCAGTCAGACTTCGCTTCCCATTCGCCCCAGAGGTTATACCTCTGAGAAGAAAGTCCCTGATCTGACCTTTTTAATTTTAATATCATCAATGCTAATAGTGTATAAGGCCCGAAGCGTTTTAGCTTCTACACTCTTCAGAAAGCCATTCGGGAATTATGGACACGGAATTTACCCTCGTTCCATTCTTTACCGAACTTGGATTACCTTAGGGCTTCACTAACAGACATACATGACTTTCCCAATCCTTTAACTTCATACCAGCGCAGCCTAAGGGATTCTGCCTGTAACTAGTAGAGAGGTAGTCCCATCATGTATTCCCGGACTTATTCATCTCTG
Organism: Acmispon strigosus; assembly: GCA_030819835.1. Classification (NCBI taxonomy): domain Eukaryota; kingdom Viridiplantae; phylum Streptophyta; class Magnoliopsida; order Fabales; family Fabaceae; genus Acmispon; species Acmispon strigosus. The sequence continues at coordinate 50,707,190 of JAUAMA010000002.1, forward strand.
AACATAGCCACCCTCGGTATCTCTGTTTCCCCACACTCTTATAGTGGTAGCGACAGTGCTTTCCTACTCCTTATCCCTCCATGTAAATATGAATGTATCATTATATAGCATTTCTTCACCCCCTTATACTTCCTGGTTAACAAGAGTCATAACTAGGATGATCTCCGTTGCATCAGTAACTGAATCTCATAAATGAGTTCATAACAATTGAGTAACACATATAATAGGCAAGTAGAGCTTTACACACAGGAACTACGTTCTCTCGGTAACCAGCCCGCACTTTAAGTTTTTCAAACCGTTTCAACTTCCTAATTCATTTAGTTATGTCTATTGACTATCTATCCTACTGGTGAATCCTAGTCCATTATAGGGTAGGCTGAATTTCATAAACAAGCGACAGGCCAACAGTTACCTCAAGATTTTTCCCTCTTCTCTACTACCACAGATGCTAAGTAAATATTGCTTATAGCAATTCCAAATAAGCCTTATGACGGCAATACCTAGTACCTCTATATCCCATAGTGTACTCTCCCGTTCTAATGTTCAATGTAACAATTTCACAATCAAGTTCAGCACAGAACAATCAACAATCATTCAGGAATATCATAGCAAAACAATCAAGCAATCACACATAACAATATTATGCACTCCATCTTTCTAATAGACTGCTTATATGAAACCTAACATGACAAGGCATAGTCTAACTCCCCTTACCTCAGTTTCCAGCTTGAGGTTCTGAGTTTGTATAGAATCCTTGATATTCTGCACATGATACCATATATTACAAACTATGTGATAGATTAGAGTTAGAACTATGTCCATATTTACCTTTTAGTCCCTTATAATTATTTCATTTACAAATAAGTCCCTAAAATTCTTTTATTTACAAGTAAGCCCCTAAAATTCTTTTATTTCATATATAAGTCCCATTTTATTTCTAAATTACATTGTCTCTTTCATATAATTATTTTCTAAGTTCTGAATTCAAGTATTAGTACAAGAAAATCTTAGACTTATTCTTCTAGTTACACTTAGACTAGTTTTCTTATGATTTTATGTAAGATTTTCCACTTCCATCACTCTTCCTACTTCTTTTCTGTTTTTCCTTCCTAATTCTACCATTACTAACATGCAGAGTCTCTCTACTACCAATTATATAGGTTCCCACCTCCATTTCATCACTCTTCATTTTCTAGTATTCTAGCCTAAAGCTCAAAACTTGATTTTGCTATTCCTTACTCATTCCTTTGTTCTAGTCTTCCTAATTCACTCCCTGATGTTCCAGAAATCCTCACAACCCGTTTCCAGTTCATTTGACCCACTAAACAAGCCAAAACAGTGAGCACGAGTTTCAAGTGTTCATGAACTTCATGGCTTCGAATTCTGGTTTCCAGGGCTTAAAACATGTATCTAATGGTCCTAAATCGAAGAAATAAGGTGAAAAATGAGTTCTGGAGGTTAATTTTCCTCGGAAATGCAGTTCTGGAAAATTGTTCTTGAGAGGTTCACCGGAGAAGATGAAGCACGGCGGCGGCCACGGCGGTCGTCGTCGCCGGAGCTAATCTGAACGGTGATTCTGATTCCTCAAGCTTCCAGAAGTTCAATGGTGGTGGTCGTGTGCCTTAACTCCTCCTAGTTACACCGGAAAACGCGAAAGAAGGAATTTTCCGGCCACTGGAATCTGGAAATTGTTGCCGGAAACTAGGAAAAATTTTCAGAACTTGATTTCCTTCGTTTCTTCGTGAAAAGCTTCAAAATTCCTACCCAGAATCCATCCTCACACTCCCAGAAAACTAATGGAAAAGGTTTGGAGTCCTAAAACACTCTAGATAGAGAGAATCGAAGAAAAGAAACTTTGGCCAAGCTCCTCGGTTTTGTGAGAAAACCAGGGCTCCCTACCTTGCTCGAGCTTCCTAAACCTACCTAGACCATTCCTCTGAGTTGCCTTGGTGTCCAGAAAGCTATATTTATAGGCTGAATTGAGGTTAAGTCACTAAACCAAGTTTTTCAAGCTAATGGAGTTGCACCACCAATGGTTCTTCATGCAAGGTGATTAGTGCTGGATTCCATGCAATCTGATGGTGTTGCACGAAATTAGGGTTTCTGTCCAGCTTAATGGAGTCTGAAAATTAATTCGAGGTGATGTGCATAGTGACACATACATCAGACATAGTGACTTGTCACACCGTATTGGTCGCACATACCGTCATGTCGTCACTATAGTACGAGAATGACCCTATTCTCAAGTAAACCCTATGCAATAATGTTTCACCTGAATTATTTCCCTATCTCAAAGTCCAGAATCATGAGTAATCAGTACTCTCAATTAACTGGCTCAGTTGTTCACGATTACTCTAAGACAATACCGACTATTGTCAAGAGAGATAATCAGAATATTTGGGGTTCCTATTGCCATTGTCATGTCCACACCTTTCTAATAATCATATCTACTATTAAAATCATCAACAATTCATTCATATACACTAGTATCATATAAATATATTCTATAGTTACTGAGATAGATTTAGGGTTTCTATCTCTCATAGTTAGTAGTTCGGGTAATAGCTTAAGGCAATTACTTACTTAAAATACGGGATGTTACATCGAGACTCTAAGAGATGGGTTTCAAAGTTCTGTCAAGGGAATCCTTATTCGCCATTCCCTTTCCACCTTTGGGCGATGTCTTGGACTCCCTTCCACTGGTGCCTTCTTGGGTCCAAATATGCCCTGTCCCTGGCCCGACTACAATCATGAGTCCTTTTATCAGTCCCTATGCAGATTTCAGTCGTCAGACCTTCGACGGATCCATCCGTCTCACACGACCTCTTGCCCCTATAATACTGACGTTCTAACCACGAATAATCATCTGCTTCACTATTTCATAAATCAAGTCATCCTGCCTCAAGAAACTCTTCTCGCTCATATTAGTGAGTTAGAGTTACAGATTTTGTATGGCATTCTCAACTGCCATAAAATTAATTGGGCATTTTTTATTATGAATCATATGCTGAAGTGTCGGGACAATGCTGAGTCTTTTCCTTATGCGTCTGTTATATCTCGCATTCTTATCTACTCCGTAATACCAATCGCAAAACTTTATGATGAGCGATCTTCTCATATTAAGTGTGTTGATACCTCCATTCTCCCTTCTCTCAGGATCACAAATGATTTTGGTATCTTTACTCTTACCTGCCACCTTCATGATGCCGGACGTGATTGTCTATTCACGAAGACCATAGCCGATGAAGACTCCTCTGTAGATACTTAGGTTCTAGGAGTCTTTCGCTTTCTTTTTCTCGCTTCCTCTTGTAATTTCTTTCTTTTATAAAAGCTATATGTGTTGTTGAACACGGTATGGTTTCTCTATTTTCTATATCAGTTGTTTAGATGTTTGTTGTTCATCATTGTGTTTTACAACTTTTACCCCCATCCCCTATGCATTATTTCGAAATATATACTTGTATGGATATTTGCCTGTTTTTTGCCTTTTCTTCTTTTTGATGAAGTCAAAAGGGGGAGAAAGGTTCTATGGTTCTTAAAGACAATATGCAAGAATTCAACAAGTGAATTAGAAAGGGGGAGATATACTGGATTACATCAAACAGGGGGATTTTTCAACAGAGAAGCATATATGATCTTCAAGTTTCAAAGAATGCGTTTGCCATCATCAAAAAGGGGGAGATTGTGAACAAGGTCTTGCTCCTGACCCTGGATGAGGTTTTGATGACGACAAACTCATCAGCAAAAAGAAGAAAAGAAGACTTAAAGGAAACAGCGCTATAAAGTTCATCAATTACCTAGAAGTCTTAGTTTAGGTGAGTTATGCTTCTAAAGGTCTCTTAAAGCATAAAGGCTCTTTAAAACACCTAAACTAATCAAGCTTAATGTTTTCATAACTTAAAAGAAGTAGAAAAAAATAAGCCGATCTTAAAAGATCAAGTTTCTGGAAGTTGGACTTCAGTGTAATCGATTTCAGCCTTCTGGTAATCGATTACACTTAGGCAAGTAATCGATTACCACTTGCTTGTAATCGATTACATGTTTGAATTTGAAATTCAAACTGTAACGGCCATTAGTGTAATCGATTACACTAAGTGATGTAATCGATTACACACACGAAAAGTTGCATCTTTTCATGAACCATTGTGTCTCAAACCTTTTGGGAAAGGTTGCATTGGTTCAAGGACGTTTCCCTTGCCTATATAAAGTCCATTTGAGTCCAGAACATAACAACACATGAGAATACAACATTAGGCCAAAGCTTTGCCAAAATTAGTTCATTAAGTCTTTTAGAACTTAAACTTTCAAGAGCCTAAAATTCTGAGTTCATGATCTTCATGTTTATAAGAACACTCTAGTTGTTCATATCTTGAGGAAATCCGAATCTTGTTATGATTAAAAGCCTTAAAGCATAAATTCTCATGATCAATCCACTTGTATGTTAAAGGATTGATACAGCCAATTGTAAACTCTTCTTCATCTCTTTCTGATAGATTGAGTATTCACCGTGGATCTCGGTGAAGGGTTGTTGGTACCGAAAGTGGTATACTTTCAGGGTGTTGATTGAAGGTGGTTTAGCCTTCAAGGTCTGAAGGTGGTTTGCCTTCAGGAACTGAAAGTGGTATACTTTCAGGGGCTGTTGAAAGTGGTATACTTTCACAGGAAATTGATAGAAATTCTTAGGGTCCTTGGTGTAAGAACTTGTAAGAGATTTTTATCAATAGTGGAAAAATCCTCAAGGGATTTTCTTGAGGGACTGGACGTAGCCTTCGGTGGATAGAAGGTGAACCAGGATAAAATTCTGTGTGTGTGAATTCTTCTATCCTTCATCTTTACTTTCAAGCAACGCTTAATTCCGCTGCAATCGTTTGCTTTTACATTTATCTTGAAAGTAAGAAGTTATCAAGGCGAAAATCGGGTAAACCTGATTCACCCCCCCCCTCAGGTTGTTATCTGTACTAACAAAAGTGACACAATTAATACAATATTCCTTGGTCCCACTACTTTTCTACTTTTCCTCAAATCAAGCTGACATCGCGGAATCAACGGAAAGAATCTCTGAGCATCGTACACCTTCAACGGTTGAAATTCAAATATCTGACCAAAGCACTTGATGAACACTAGCTGGGATGCACTAGGGTATAATGGTCAAAACAAGGTACCACAGCTGAAACTCCACACATTAAATACAGAATACATAGCTCAAGGCTACTCGGTCAAATGGAGCCAGACGATGTCACCCCAGGGAAATCAATGCTTCTCAAATCATGTCTCAGACCTGCTAAAAAATGCAGAACTAGCTGTTACTTACAGCTAAGAGAGGAAGAAGCACTTCAGACAGGTTTTCTCTCCTGCTGTGAAGGAAGAACAGAGATCTTCAACTGAAGATATATATAGAGAACCCTGCCTCCGTAGCAGTTGGGAAACTTAGACTTAAACTTCCATAGTCCAACTAAGTTTGTCCAAAGAACCAAGGAACCTTGGTTCCAACTCAAGATGCTTCAAGCCTACCTCTACCTCAACCTGAGTTGAAGTGCTTCTGTGTGAGAAAGTCATAGAGTATGACTCTCATCTTATCCAACTCACACAACCCAAAAACAGAGAACCCAAATTCCTATCCTCTCTGTATAAACTGAGCCTCATTGTTTCTACCCACTCATATTTGAAGAGAATTTTATTAGAAAAACCAAACCTTGTAAAAGGTGTCAGGAGAAGTCCTGTATAATACTTGTAAGGAGAAGTCCTAATAATACTTGTAGAGAAGTCCTTCGAATACTTGATAGGAGAAGTCCTTCGAATACTTGTTGGGAGAAGTCCCTGATAATACTTGTACTATTTGTTTAAATAGTGGAAAATCTTGGTGAAGCCAAGGACTGGACGTAGCCCTGTCGATTATGGGGGTGAACCAGGATAAAAATTATGTGTGCTTTATTTTTCATGTTATGTCATATTTCGGCTGCATGCATATTCATGTGCCTTGTGAATAACTCTTGTTAAAAGGAAATAAATGATTAACATTCAAAATTAACGAAAGAAACTTTTAAAATGAGTCACACAATTCAAACCCCCCTTTCTTGTGTGTTTCTTGCACCTTCACAACATATTTGTCGACCTGGTAATCGATTACAGTATTCTGGTAATCGATTACATTAGCCGTTGTAGTTCAAATTTGAAATTTGAACAGTGTAATAGATAATTGCAACATGGTAATCGATTACACTACTAGCCGTTGTAGTAATGTGCCATCTTTTTCAACTGAGTAATCGATTACTGACTTGTGTAATCAATTACTGACATGTGTAATCGATTACTCATCTCCTGTAATCGATTACTGCTAGTCCAGAACTCAGTTTATGAAAGTTTAAACCCTAATTGAGTGTTTCTACTAAGTCTTACTTGTGAAAAGATATTATACTCAATTAGTTGATTATTTATGAGCCTTCATATGCAATGTGACCTTAATAAAGCATAGCACACTAAGTTAACAAGACTTACTAATAGCTAGAACCATAATAATTGCTCTTGACGTTTTGAGCTGGTTCTTGAAGTCTTTTCTTTTTCTTCTTTTTGCGATGTGTTTGTCTTCTTCAAAACCTCAGCCAGAGTCCAAGGGCGATACCTTCTTCACATACCACCCCCCTAAAAAGAGTTTCATCCCCGAAAGTACACATCCCGAAACAAATCGGGGTACTGCTCCCTCATCTTCTCTTCTAGTTCCCAAGTAGTGTCCCCTATGACCTGATTCCACATCACCTTCACAAGCGGAATCCGCTTGTTCTGCTGCTGTTTGACCCTTCGATCAGTGATCCTCATCGATGGCGCCTCTAACATCAAGTTATCCTTCAGCTGGATATCATCCTTGGCGACAACATGTGATGGATCCGGAATGTACGTCTACAAATGAGACACATGCAAAACATCGTTAATCCTGGACAAGAAGGGTGGCAAAGCAATGCGATAAGCCACAAGTACAACCCTCTCGATGATCTGGTATGGACCAATAATCTTGGGTGTCAACTTCTTTGACTTAATCGCCTTACTGAATCCGGTAGTTGGGGTTACACGAAGAAACACATGCTCTCCCAGTACGAACTCCAACTCCCTTTGCCGGTTGTCCGCGTAGCTTTTCTGCCTACTCTGGGACGTCTTCATCTTCTCCCTAATCTGTTTCACTTTTTCTGTCGTTTGTTGAACTAGCTCTGGCCCGACGAGCAAATGTTCACCATCCTGGAACCAACATAACCGTGTCATGCACCTCCTCCCGTACAAAGCCTCGTACGGAGCCATCCCAATACTTGCACGAAAACTGTTTTTGTAAGTGAACTCAATAATGGTAACAGTTCATCCCTATTCCCCTGATTATCCAAGACGCACGTTATAAGAAGATCCTCTAAGGACTGAATCGTCCCTTCCGTCTGCCCATTAGTCTATGAGTGATAAGCAGAACTCAGGTTCATCTTCGATCCAAGAGCTCTCTGCAGGGCCTTCCAGAAGTGTGAAGTGAACTTCGAATCCCTGTCGGAAACTATGGTCGAAGGAACCCCATGTAAACGCACAATCTCCGCAATATATACTTCTGTCAGCTGTTCCAATTTGTAATTTGTTTTCACTAGTAGAAAATGGGCAAACTTCATCAACCGATCCACAATCACCCATATAGAATCAAACCTCTTCCGAGTGAGTGGTAGAGAAACAACGAAATCCATGGAGATGTCATCCCATTTCCACTCAGGTACCTCGAGGGATTGCATCAACCCTACGGGTTTTTGATGCTTGACCTTAGCCTTCTAGCAAGTCAGACAAGCAACAATGTATTCCGCAACATTCATCTTCAAACCTGAGCACCAAAAGTGTAATCTCAGATCCCGATACATCTTTGTTGCACCCGGATGAAGACTCAACCTGCTCTTGTGGCCTTCTTCAAGGATCAACCTCCTCAACTCAGCATCACTCGGAACACAAACATGCCCCTTGCAACGCAAGATGCCATCAGATCCTACCTCAAAGTCTGGTGCCTTCTCTGCACTTATCTTTTCTCTCTTCTCAATCAGCTATCTATCCTTTATTTGCTTGACTCTGATCTCTTCCAACAACCCACTGGACACGGTGATCATCCCAAAACTCAATCTCCCGGGTGTCACTATAACTTCCAGACTCAGATCGTGGAAAGCCTCAAGAAAATCCAACTCCTTAATCATTAGAGAGGAAACATGAATAGCCTTGCGACTAAGAGCATCATCCACAACATTAGCTCTTCCCGGATGGTACTGCAAGGTAAAATCATAGTCCTTATGGAATTCCATCTGTCACCTTCGTCTCATGTTAAGATCCTTCTGATCAAATAGGTATTTCAAGCTCTTATGGTCACTGAATACAGTGTACGTGCCCCCATACAAATAATGTCTCCACATTTTTAGAGCAAAAACTACCGTTGCAAGCTATAAATCATGTGTCAGGTAGTTTCGTTCATGGGTCTTCAATTGCCTCGAAGCATAGGCTACATCTTCCCGATATTGCATCAAGACACAACCCAAGCCCTTGTAAGAGGCATCACAATAAACCTTGTAAGGTTCATCACACTGAGGTAATGCCAAGACCGGTGCGGTTGGCACATGCCACTTCATCTCTTGAAAACTGGACTCACACTCTTCGGTCTAAGAAAATGGCTAATTCTTCCGAGTCAGTTCATCAAAGGTCTTGTGATATTTGCAAAACCCTCGATGAATCTTCGGTAATATCCAGCCAACCCCAAGAAACTTCGGATATCTGTCGCAGTCTTCGACTGCTCCCACCCCGTCACTGCATCCACCTTGCTTGGATCAACGACAATGCCTTCCTTAGAAATGACATGGCCTAGAAACTTCACCTCCTCCAACCAGAACTCACACTTAGCTGCGTTCACATATAAGGTCTTCTCGCAAAGAACAGACAATGCCTGACACAAGTACTCCTCGTGCTCCTCTCTACTCCTGGAGTAGATCAAGATATCATCGATAAATACGACCACAAACGTGTCGGAAGGAAATTCAGAACACTACACACAACTAACATGAACGAAAGTCGTCAAGATTACGATTACACGCCTGTCAAGGAAGGGATTAAATATTCTATTCATGTAATAAATGAATACTGCCAGCGCATTCGTGACCCCAAATGGCATCACTACATACTCATAGTGTCCATAGCGAGTCTGAAAAGCAGTCTTCTGGATGTCTGCTTCCTTAACCTGAATCTGGTGATACCCAAATCACAAGTCGATCTTTGAGAAGATATTCGCTCCCCGAAGCTAGTCCATCAGATTGTCAATCCTAGTCAAAGGATAAAGATTCTTCACGGTCACTTTATTCGGCTGTCTGTAGTCCACGCACAGTCGTGACCTGCCATCTTTCTTCTTTATGAGCAGCAATGGTGCTCCCCATGGAGCACGTTGGGTCGTATAAAGCCCTTAGCCATGAGATCAGCTAACTAGTTCTCCAGCTTTCCTAGCCCTGCTGGAGCCATCCAGTATGTGTAATAGAGATCGGTCCGGTTCCAGGAACCAAATCGATCGAGAATTTTGTACCGCAAGCAGAGGGTATTCCTGGCACATCTTTAGGAAATACATCTTCGAAGTCACAAAAAATAGGAATACTTTGTATGCCATCTGTCTACGATTCTCCCATGCTATCTGCAAACAAGACCTTCAAAGCTCATCTTCTCAAGGAGGACTTTGAAAGATAAGAGTCCGAAAACTCAGACATCTTTAAATCAGGAACTATTACCTCCTTATATTTTAAAACAAACCAAGAAGGATATGTTCTTTGATAATGGAAATCGCAAGTGTACGATTGATTATCGCGTAATATAAAAGATCGAACCCATGGGATAGGTGTTCTTATTATTATAAAATTTAGTACTAAAACAGAAAAATAAAATGATATATTGTTGATGGTTGAAACAAGATATAGCAATGAAATAAAAAGAAATAGAGATGATGAACATTAAGCTCTTGGGTTGGTTTACATAGTCTATAAAAACATGCTAGAAATTTCCTACTAAATTCCTGAGTTATAAAACCATTATCATGATGCTATAGCCTAGTGTAACTACAAGTTAATTCCTTAAGCATTGTAGATCTTTCTTTTTAATTACTAAACCCAATTCCTTGGCACCTAGTTAACTAAAGAAGAAGATGAAGAAAATGTTCAGGCCAACATAAAGTTACGTCCTTCCAAATTCCTTAGCGAAGTATACTTATAACCTTTTTTATTACCTAGTTCCCTTACTACTCACCAAATGGCCTTATGTAATAAGTAATAAGCAAAACCTCTTGGGATCCACAAGATAGAAATTAAGCATAAGGTAATAAAACATGAATGGAAATAAAATTCAGAAATGTAAGAAATAACTAGAACATGTATTATAAACTAAAACAACTCAAAAACTTAAAGAAGAACTTAGCCAAGCATGGCTAAAAGAATCATTGAATTACCCTGGATAGGAGCTCAAGTTTGGCTTCCCACAATTCCTAGGAACAATGATCTTTGAGGGAGAAAGAGAGAATACTTGTTGTATTCTATGAAGGTGTGTCTTACAAGTGAAGAAAAGGGTCCTATTTATAGTAAAATTCCAGCCTCCAGCGCTTGAGCGCTGGCATTCCCAACGCCTGGGCGCTAGGATGCATTAAAAATCCACTTTCTGTCCGAGGCCCAGCGCTTGAGCGCTGGCTTTCCAACGCTTGGGCGCTGGGTCAACATCTGACTCATCATCCAGTCAGAACCCCAGCGCTGGAGCGCTGGGATCCCAACGCTGGAGCGTTGGGACGCTGCTTCTTCATCTTCAAGCTTTCTCTTCTTTCTTCATTCATGGTAGTGGGTTTTGATGGCCATAAAATGCCACTACTCAGCCTTGTTTAATTCTGAAACCCTTCCTCCACTAACATCAATTCCTTCAACATTATTTTCCATGTGCCAAATTAGAGAGTGATTCTTCATATTCTTCTTTTTCACTTTGGTCCTCTCTTGGTTAGCACTTCAATTCAAGCCCTCATATTCTCTCAATCTTCACTTTAAGTCCTCCACTCTTGAACTTTTACAATTTGGTCCCTGACTTCCTGAAACTTTACATATTGGTCCCTGGACAAAAATGATAACTAAACCAGCTTTTTCTAAAAATACAAAATAACTAGAAAAATTCCTAAAAAATATAAAATAAAGCTAGAAAATCTAATAAAACCTAACCTACGTGCAAAACGAAAAATAAATAGAAAATATATATAAAAAGACTAAAAAACCTATATGTGACTCAAAAATAATAAAATAAAAAGACTAAAAATAGCCTAAAAACATCATATAAAATCCACTCATCATTCTTCCAAATCTTTCTGATAAATACCAATGTTATTAACTAGCACAAGGCTTATTCCAATAATCATAAAGTCAATCAAGGACAAAAACATACCATCTAAAAATAATACAGAGTCTACCCATAATACGAGGGCATAACAGTACTACCTAACAATTTTTGCAAGTGTACAGATTGTATCGAAGTAAAATAAAGGATATCGTCTCCACAGGGTGATGAGTGGATTTTATATGATATTTTTAGGGTGTTTTTAGTCTTTTTATTTTATAATTTTGGAGTCTCATATAGGATTTTTATTCTTTTTATGAAGATTTTATATTTATTTTGCATTTTGCATATAGATTAGCTTTTATTTGTTTTTCTAACTTTATTTTATATTTTTAGGAATTTTATAGTTATTTTTAGAAAAGCTGGTATAGTTATCATTTTTGTCCAGGGACTGAATTGTAAAGTTTCAAGAAATAAAGGATCAAAGTGGAAAAGTTCAAGAGCGGAGGATGAAAAGTGAAGTTTGAATGAGTCAAAGGGCCAGAATTGAAGTTCTAACAAAGAGAGGACTTCAAGTGGAATTCAAGAATATGAAGCAACACTCTTTGATTTGAGCACATGTAAAATAAGGTTGGAAAGATTAATGGTGGTGGAGAGGAGTTTCAGAACATTATAGAGGCTGAATGAGCCTAATTAAGCCAATCAATTCCACCATTGAAGAAGAAAAGGAATCCAAGAAGAGCTGCCAGAGGTCGAGTCAGCGCTCAAGCGTTGGAAGTCCCAACGCTCAACCGCTGGAACTCTGACTAGGATGTGAGTCAGAGTTTGCACCCAGCGCCCAAGCGTTGGAAGCCAGCGCTCAAGCGCTGGGTCTATGTCTGAGCGTTGGGAATGCCAGCGCTCAAGCGCTGGAGGTCAGATTTTTGCTATAAATAGGGAGGCAATTTGCACTTGTAAGACACACGTCTTAGAATACAACAAGTGTTCTTTCTTTCTTCCTTTTGAGCATTGTTCCTGAGAATTGTGGGAAGCCAAACTTGAGCTCCTAGTCCAGGGTAATTCAATGACTCTTTTAGCCATGCTTGGTGATGACAGGATAATATATGATGTTTTTAGGTTATTTTTAGTCTTTTTATTTTATTATTTTTGAGTCACATATAGGATTTTTATTATTTTTACATAAATTTTATATTTATTTTGCATTCTGCATCTAGATTAGCTTTTATTTGTTTTTCTAACTTTATTTTATATTTTTAGGAATTTTTATAGCTATTTTATATTTTTAGGAAAAGCTGGTATAGTTATCATTTTTGTCCAGGGACCGATTTGTAAAGTTTCAGGAATTAAAGGATCAAAGTGTAAAAGTTCAAGAGTGGAGGATGAAAAGTGAAGTTTGAAGGAGTCAAAGGGCCAGAATTGAAGTTCTAACAAAGGGAGGACTTGAAGTGAATTGAAGAATGTCAAGCAACTCTCTTTGATTTGAGCACATGTAAAATAAGGATGGAAGATTAATGGTGGTAAAGGGGAGGTTTCAGAACTTAATAGAGGATGAATGTGGCCTAATTAAGCCAATCAATTCCACCATTGAAGAAGAAAGGAATCCAAGAAAAAGCTGTCAGTGTTCATCCCAGCGCTGCAGCGTTGGAAGTCCCAACGCTCAAGCGCTGGACCTCTGACTAGGATGTGAGTCAGAGGTTTCACCCAGCGCTGCAGCGTTGGAAGCCAGCGCTCAAGCGCTGGGCCTATTTCTGCACGTTGGATTTTAATGCTTCCCAGCGCCCAAGCGTTGGGAATGCCAGCGCCCAAGCGCTGGAAGTCAGGTTTTTGCTATAAATAGGGAGCTTTTCTTCACTTGTAAGACACACCTATTCAGAATACAACAAGTGTTCTTCTTTCTTCCTTAAAGATCATTGTTCCTAGGAATTTTGGGAAGCCATACTTGAGCACCTATCCAGGGTAATTCGATGACTCTTTTAGCCATGCTTGGATAATTCTTTTTAAGCTTCTTGGGTTGTATTAGTTTATAAATTTATGTTTTAGTTTTGTTTCTACCTTTCTGAATTTATTTCCAGTTCTTGTTTTAATTCCTTATTCTTAATTTCATCTTGATGATCACGAGTGTTCTTGCTTATTACTTATACGAATGAGAATTGGTAAGTAGTAAGGGACCTAGGATTAAAAAAGGCTATAAGTATATTTCGCTAAGAGATTAGGAAAGACGTAGCTTTGTGTTGGCCGGAACTCTATCTTCATCTTCTTCTTTAGTTAACTAGATTGCAAGAAATTGGGTTTAGTAATTAAAAAGAAAGTTCTACAATGTGTAAGAGATTAACTTGTAGATATAATAGGCTATAGCACCTTGAACTTGGATTTATAATTTAGAAATTAAGTAGATACTTGCTAGCATATTTTATATTCTATGTCAATCAACCCAAGGACTTAATCTTCATCATATCTATCTCTCTATTATTTTATGCTATTGTCTTGCTTGTTCTAAAACCAACAACAAATACTCATCTTTTAAAATTTTCTGCACAAGTACTAAAAAATATAATAATAGGAAACCTATCCCTTGGGTTCGATCTTTTTACTACGCGATATTGAATCGTACACTTGCGATTTGGGTATCACTTGGCTAACTTCTTCCTTAAGTATCTCGGGTTGTTTTAGTTTATAAATTATGTTTTAGTTCTCTTCTACTCTTCTGAATAATATTGCTATAGTTCATGTTTTATTTCCTTGTTCTTTATGTTATCTTGATGTACACAAGAGTTTTTGCTTATTGCTTATAACAATGGAAATTGGTAAGTAGTAAGGGACCTAGGATTTAAAAGAAGCTATATGACATATCACTAAGGTATTAGGATAGACTTAGCTTTATGTTGGCCAGAAAATTATTTCTTCATCTTCTTCTTGGTTTTTTCTAGATTGCAAGGCATTGAATTTAGTAATTGGGAAGAAAGTTCTACAATGTGTAAGGAATTAACTTGTAGAAACTGTTAGTACAGATAGCAACCTGAGAGGGGGGTGAATCAGTGTTGCCCCGATTTTCGCCTTATTGAAAATGTTACTTTCAAGATTATGATGATCACGAAATGATCGTTGTGATTGCAGCGAAATTGAACGATGCTTGAAAGTAAATATGAAGGATAGAAGAAATCACACACAAGATTTTATCCTGGTTCACCTTCAATCCATCGAAGGCTACGTCCAGTCCCTCAAGAAAACCCCTTGAGGATTTTTCCACTATTGATAAAAATCTCTTACAAGCTCCTAACCCAAGGACCCCATGAATTTCTACCAATACCCTTTGAAAGCAAACCACTTTCAACAGCCCCTGAAAGCAAACCGCTTTCAGTTCCTGAAGGCAAACCACCCTCAGACCTTGAAGACTAACCCGCCTTCAATCGAAACCCTGAAAGTATACCACTTTTAGTGACAACAACCCTTCACCGAATACTACGGTGAAAATTCAATCTTACAGAAAGAGATGAAGAAGAGTTTACGATTGGCTGTATCAATCCTTTAACATACAAGTGGATTGATCATGAGAATTTATGCTTTAAGGCTTTTAAGCATAATATGATTCTGAGTTCCTCAAGATATGAACAACTAAAGTGTTCTTATAAACATGAAGATCATGGACTCAGAATCTAGGCTCTTGAAGGTTTAAGTTCTAAAAGATGAACTAATTTTGACAAAGCTTTGGCCTAATGTAATATTCTCATGTGTTGTGTGTTGCCTCTTGTGTTCTGGACTCAAATGGACTTTATATAGGCAAGGGAAACATCCTTGAACCATCACAACCCTTTCCAAAAGGTTAGGGACACAATGGTTCATGAAAAGATGCAACTTTTCGTTCTGGTAATCGATTACATCACTTAGTGTAATCAATTACACTAATAGCCGTTTCAGTTTGAATTTCAAATTCAAACATGTAATCGATTACAAGCAAGTGGTAATCGATTACTTGCCTAGGTGTAATCGATTACCAGAAAGCTGCAATCGATTACACAAAAGCCCATTTCCCAGAAACTTGTTCCTTTGAGATCGGCTTAAGGTTTTCTACTTCTTTTAAGTTATGAAAACACTTAGCTTGATTAGTTTAGGTGTTTTAAGAGCCTTTATGCTTTAATAGACCTTTAGAAGCATAACTCACCTAAACTAAGACTTCTAGACTATTGATGGACTTTGTAGCGCTTGTTTCTTTGAAGTCTTCTTTTCTTCTTTTTGCCGATGAGTTTGTCGTCATCAAAACCATAGCCAGGGTCAGGAGCAAGACCTTCTTCACAATCTCCCCCTTTTTGATGATGGCAAACACATTCTTGATATTTGAAGATCATATTTGCATTCTTGATGCTGAACTCCCCCTGTTTGATGGAATCTAGTATTTCTAGTATTTCTCCCCCTTTCTAATGTACTTGTTGAATTCTTGCATATGATCTTTAAGAGCACAGAACCTTTCTCCCCCTTTTGACTTCATCAAAAAGAAGAAAAGGCCAAAAAGGACAGGCATACATCCATACAAGTATAGAATTCGAAATAAAGCATGGGGAATGGGGGCAAATATGTAAAATATGAATAAAACACAAACATCCAAACACTGTATACAAACGATAAGGTCACATATAATGTGAACAAATTACAAGAGGAAATAAAAGAAACAGGAAAGACTCCTAGAATACTAAGTATTAATAGGAGAGTCGTCATCATCTATGGTACGCGGGGGTAGAAAATCCCGACCACTATCATGAATATGGCAAGTAAGAAGAAAGATGCCAAATTCATTGGTGATATTGAGCGAGGGTAGAATGGATGTGTCCACACTCTTAAGATGAGAGGACCGCGTGTCGTAAAGCTTGGCGATCGGCACTCCGGAGTAGATAAGGATGCGGGAGATGACCGAAGCATAAGGAAAAGATTCTGCAGTGTCACGACATCGCAGCATGTGATTCATGACTAAGAACGCCCAATTAATTTTATGGCAATGAAGAATGCCATATAAAATTTGTAACTCAAATTCGCTAATGTGAGCGAGAAGAGTTTCTTCAGGCAGAATCACTTGATTGATGAAGTAGTGGAGTAGATGATTATTTGTTGTGAGGACGTCAGTGTTGTAGGGGCAAGTGGTAGTTGTGAAGAAGGTCTTGCTCCTGACCCTGGCTGTGGTTTTGATGACGACAAACTCATCAACAAAAAGAAGAAAAGAAGACTTCAAAGAATCAAGCACTCAAGTCCATCAATAGTCTAGAAGTCTTAGAATTAGGTGAGTTATGCTTCCAAAGGTTTATTAAAGCATAAAGGCTCTCAAAACACCTAATCTAATCAAGCTAAGTGTTTTCATAACTTAAAAGAAGTAGAAAACCTTAAGCAAGTCTCAAAGAACAAGTTTCTGGAAAATGGGCTTCTGTGTAATCGATTACACCATTATGGTAATCGATTACACCAAGGCAAGTAATCGATTACTCCAGTCTTGTAATCGATTACATGTTTGAAATTCAAATTCAAACTGAAACGGTCACTTGTGTAATCGATTACACTAAGTATGGTAATCGATTACCAGAACGAAAAAGTGCATCTTTTCATGAACCATTGTGTCCCAAACCTTTTGAAAAGGGTTGTGATGGTTCAAGGACGTTTCCCTTGCCTATATAAAGACCATTTGAGTCCAGAAAACACAACAACAACATAGAACACACAACACACACGAAATATACACATTTCACATGAGAAAAACACATTAGGCCAAAGCTCTTTCAAAATTGGTTCATCTTTTAGAACTTAAATCTTTTGGAGCCTAAATTCTGAGTTCATGATCTTCATGTTTACAAGAACACATTAGTTTTTCATATCTTGAAGAACTCAGAATTGTATTATGCTTAAAAGCCTTAAAGCATAATTTCTCATGTTCAATCCAATTGTGTGTTAAAGGATTGAAACAGCCAAGTGTAATATCTTCTTCATCTCTTTCTGTAAGATTGAGTTTTTCACCGTGGTATTCGGTGAAGGGTTGTTGTCACTGAAAGTGGTTTGCTTTCAGGGTTTTGATTGAAGACAAGTTTGTCTTCAAGGTCTGAGGGTGGTTTGCCTTCAGGAACTGAAAGCGGTTTGCTTTCAGGGGCTGTTGAAAGCGGTTTGCTTTCACAGGATATTGGTAGAAATTCTTGGGGTCCTTGGGTTAGGAACTTGTAAGAAATTCTTATCAATAGTGGAAAAATCCTCAAGGGGTTTTCTTGAGGGACTGGACGTAGTCTTCGGTGGATTGAAGGCGAACCAGGATAAATCTTGTGTGTGATTCTCTTTATCCTTCACATTTACTTTCAAGTATTGTTCATATCCGCTGCAATCACAACGATCAACTCGTGATGATCATAAACTTGAAAGTATCGATTTCAATAAGGCGAAAATTGGGGCAACACTGATTCACCCCCCCTCTCAGGTTGCTATCTGTTCTAACAATTGGTATCAGAGCGGAAGTTTAGGTAAGTTATTCCTAAGATCCGGGAAAAGATGGCATCCTCTTCCAATCATGGAACAAGTGAAGGACATAACATAAACAGGCCACCATTCTTCAATGGAGAACACTATGACTTCTGGAAAATCAAGATGAAGATATTCATAAAGTCATTAGACTCAGGAATATGGAAAGTCATTGAAGAAGGACCCTTTATGCCAGTAACAACAAATGAAGAAGGAACTTCACAACCAAAACCAGAAAGTACTTGGAGTGAAGAAGAAAAGAAGAAGGTTCAACATGATCTCAAAGGAATGAACATTCTTACATCTGCACTTGGCATGGATGAATTTTTTAGAGTATCAACGTGCACTTCATCAAAAGAAATATGGGATACATTGATGGTGACTCATGAAGGAACAGATGAAGTCAAGAGATCAAAGATCAATACTCTATCTCAAGAATATGAAATGTTCAGAATGCTTCAAGGAGAAAAGGTATTAGACATGCAAAAACGATTCACTCATTTAATTAATCATTTGATTGCTCTTGGTAGAAAATTTTCAAACAGTGACTTGAACATGAAAGTTCTAAGATCACTTACAAGAGTATGGCAACCAAAAGTAACAGCCATCTCAGAGAAGAAGAGTTTATCAAATATGACTCTTGCAACTCTTTTTGGAAAACTCCAAGAACATGAGTTGGAATTGAATCGTTTAGAAGAGCATGAACAACATGAGAAGAAGTATCGATCAATTTCCCTAAAAGCAAAAGAAAGCATCAAAGAAGATTATGATGCAGATTCTGAAGAAGAAGACAATGGAAATCTAAATCTTCTGGTAAAGAACTTTGGAAAGTTTCTTAAAAAGAAAAATGTTAGATTTAACAACAATAAAGTCTTCCAAAGGAACAATGAGTCTTCTTCATCCCAAAAGATTACATGTTTCGAGTGTGGCAAACCGGGACATTTCAAGTCAGATTGTCCAAATCTTCAGAAGAAGAAACATGGTCTAAGAGAGAAATTCGAGAAAAAGGATCAACCTACTCGAAGAGCATATTTGGCTTGGGATGATAATGAAGTAAGTTCATCATCTGATTCAGATAAAGAAGAAGCACAAGTTGCTTTAATGGCCTCACATGATTCTGATGTTGAAGATTCCCAGGTTAGTGAGAATTCTATATCTTTTCATGATTTAAAGTTTACCATGGAAAATATGTTTAAAATATGTCAAGAATTCTCTAAAGTTAGCACTAGGCAAAATGAATTAATTTCTTCCCTAGAAAGTAAATGTAGAAATTTACAAGAAGAACTAGATGTAGTGAAATCTAAGATAGACATTACTCACAAATGCACTAAGTGTAGTTCTTTAGAAGAAAAGATAGAAAATCTTCAACAAAGAGTAAATAACTTCAATAAAGGAAAACAGAAGTTAGATGATATTCTAAGTGTTCAAAGATATTCAAACAATAAGTCAGGTTTAGGATATACTTCTCATCCAAAGACAAAAGAAGTTAAGAAAACTGTGTTTGTAAAACCAAACCATGTTTTAGGATCTTCTAGTAACAATAAAATTAATCCTGTTAGAGGCACAAACAATAGGAAGAACATTCAAAATAGACCTCCTAAGAAGATTCATCCTTCTCCTAGACAAACCTCCAGTTACAATCATTACTTTTGTACTTACTGTAACAAAATAGGACATACCCCTAGTAGATGCTACTACAAACATATAGGAGTACCAAATAGGGAGTACATTTGGGTTAGAAAGGATGTTAACTTAGAAGGACCCAAAACTTGTTGGGTTCCTAATACCCATGTCTGAACTTTGTCATGTAGGTGTGTATGAAAGCAGCAAAGGATCTATGGTATCTTGATAGTGGCTACTCATCACACATGACAGGAGACAAAACCAAGTTTTCTTTTCTTATACCTAGGGAAAAAGGTTTCGTCACATATGGTAACAATCAAAAGGGAAAAATACTCGGTATTGGAAGAATAGGCACACCCCCTCAAACAGTCATCGATAAAGTTCTTTACGTTGATGGTTTGATGCATAATCTTCTGAGTATTAGTCAACTATGTGATAAAGGTTTGAAAGTAGGTTTTATTAATGATATATGTGTTGTGAAAGATGTGAAAACTAAAGAAATTAAGTTTTCTGGTTGTTGGGCTTCCAAAGATAAAATTCGAGAAAGACAAGCTTTGTGATGCATGTCAAAAAGGGAAGCAAACCAGAACATCCTTCAAACCAAAGAACATAGTTTCGACCTCAAGACCCCTTCAATTGTTACATATGGATTTGTTCGGACCTTCTAGAACTAAAAGCCTCGGAGGTAATTTCTATGCACTTGTTATTGTTGATGATTTCTCTAGATTCACTTGGACTTTATTTCTACCTCATAAGAATGAAGCCTTCAATGCATTCAAAAGATATGCAAGGCTAGTTCAAAATGAGAAGTCTTTAAAGATTTCTTCTATTAGAAGTGATCATGGTGGAGAATTTCAGAATCAACAATTCCAAGAACTATGTGATGAAAATGGAATATCACATAACTTCTCTACTCCGAGAACACCACAACAAAATGGTGTAGTAGAAAGGAAGAATAGGTTACTTGAAGAATTAGCAAGAACCATGTTAAGTGAATCTAGTCTCCCTAAATATATCTGGGCTGATGCTGTAAGTACTGCTTGCTATGTTTCCAATAGAGTTCTCATTAGACCTATCCTTAAGAAAACACCCTATGAACTCTACAAAGGAAGGAAACCAAATATCTCTCATCTACATGCTTTTGGATCAAAATGTTTTGTCTTGAATAATGGAAAGGAAAACCTTGGTAAGTTTGATGAAAAATCTGATGAAGGTATATTCCTTGGATATTCTCTAACAAGCAAAGCATATAGAGTCGTCAACAAGAAAACTCTATCCGTGGAAGAATCCATACATGTTACTTTTGATGAATCTAAATCTTCAATAGAAGATAAAGTCAATCTTCCAGATAATGAAGAAGATGACATCATTATAAATGAAGATTCTCAAAAGGATGGAGATCAGAATCCAATACAAGAAGAGCACATTGAAAGTAATACTTATCAACTTCCAAAAGAATGGAGAACCCATAGGGATCATCCAGTTGATAATATAATTGGTGATATCTCTAGAGGCATTTCTACAAGGCTACGCTTGAATGATTCAGTTTTGAATATGGCCTTTGTCTCTCAGATAGAACCATCAAAAGTAAATGATGCTCTAGAGGATGAGTATTGGATTGTAGCAATGCAGGAAGAATTAAATCAATTTGAAAGGAATCAAGTTTGGGAACTTGTCCCTAAGCCTAGTGACAAACATGTTATTGGAACAAAGTGGGTGTTTAGGAATAAGTTAGATGAAAATGGTATTATAGTTAGGAACAAAGCAAGATTAGTTGCTCAAGGGTATAATCAAGAAGAAGGCATAGATTTTGATGAAACTTATGCACCAGTAGCAAGGTTGGAAGCCATAAGACTATTATTGGCGTATGCTTGTTCTTTAAATTTCCCATTATATCAAATGGACGTCAAAAGTGCATTCCTAAACGGATATATTCAAGAAGAAGTGTATGTGAAGCAACCTCCAGGATTTGAAGATCCAAAGTTTCCTTCACATGTCTTCAGACTAAAGAAAGCACTCTATGGTCTTAAGCAAGCCCCTCGTGCTTGGTATGATAGATTAAGTACTTTCCTTTGTGAGAAAGGATTTCAGAAGGGTAAGGCTGATACAACCTTGTTCATCAAAAGAGTCAAAGGTAATACCTTATTAGTTCAAATTTATGTTGATGATATTATCTTTGGTGCAACTAACGAATCTCTTTGTAAGGATTTCTCTAACATGATGCAAGAAGAATTTGAAATGTCCATGATGGGACAATTAAATTACTTTCTTGGTTTGCAAATCAAGCAATCAAGTGATGGAATATTCATCAATCAATCAAATTTTTGCAAGGAACTATTAAAGAAATATGATTTGGATGATTGCAAAGCCATAGCCACACCTATGGGGTCTAATACATATTTGGATCAAGATGAATCCGGTAATCAAGTAGATATTACCAAATATAGAGGTATGATCGGATCTCTTTTATACTTATCTGCAAGTAGACCTGATATTATGTTTAGTGTGTGTCTATGTGCTAGATATCAAGCATCTCCTAGGGAATCACATTTGAGTTCTGTTACACGAATTTTCAAATATTTGAAAGGAACTACAAATGTTGGATTGTGGTATCCCAAGGGAAGTGTTTGTGATTTGATTGGATATTCTGATTCTGATTATGCTGGTTGTAAAACTGAAAGAAAGAGTACAAGTGGTACTTGTCACCTATTAGGAAATGCTCTTGTTTCATGGTCTTGTAAGAAACAAGCATGTGTTGCTCTAAGTACTGCAGAAGCAGAATACATTGCTGCAGGAAGTTGTTGTGCACAAACTCTATGGCTCAAACAACAACTCAAAGATTATGGCTTAGAGCTGGGTTGCATTCCAATTAAATGTGACAACACAAGTGCCATTAATCTCACTAAAAACCCTATCATGCATTCTCGAACTAAGCATATTGATATACGACATCATTTTCTTCGAGATCATGTTATGAGGAAAGATATTGAGATTTCATTTGTAGATACACATAATCAGTTAGCAGATATCTTTACTAAACCTCTTCCTAAGGAATCATTTTTCAAGATACAAATAGAATTAGGAATATTAGATGAGCATGACATTTAAGGTAACATGTTATTTGCATAAGCTTTATGATATTTATATGTTCATATGCATTATGTGCTTAAGGGTTTATATGAAAATGTGTTACATAGGATTCTAGAGCCTAGAACTTACAAAAATGTCCTAGTAATCGATTACTATAGGCCCTGTAATCGATTATTCACGATCTCAGTCCTCGTGCCTATTGAAATTCCTTCAATAATCGATTACTCTAACTGCTGTAATCGATTACCCATTCAAAATTTGAATATTTTTCAAATTTGAAACTGCCGTAATCGATTACCCTAACTGTTGTAATCGATTACACGCACGATTTTCTCTATAAAATCAGCATTTGTCTTCTGCCTTTTTGCCTACCTTCCTTCATATACAATCTTTCTTCTTCTAAGACTTGTTTCGCCATGGGATCTCTTCCCCGTCCTTCAAATGTCTCCTCTCCAATCAATGTTTCTCGAAGGGAATCCTCCACAGATCCTCTGGTATTGTCTCGCTATCGCATTGATGTTCAAACCAATGCTGCATCGGCTGGATTATCTCCCTTTTATACCATTCCTTCAAATTTCTCACAAGAAACCAAGGTTATACTAGAAAGGATGGATATCTTGTCACTCCGTCTTTCTCAGAAGTTGGGCCAACTGGAGGATACCATTCGGTCTCGCTTTATACTTGTGGAAAATCGCATAGAGGCCATGCACTCTTTCATGCGTAAGGAAATCGAGAGCCTTCAAGAACTTGACCCTTCTGAGACCTCTAAGGATTCTAGTCAAGCCTAAGTTCTGAAGTCTTGTGTCTCCATATAGTTATCTACTTACTATTAGGATTTCCCTATTTTCGCAAAATGGCTTTATCTATTTGTTGTAATCCCTCTACTACATATGCTTGATATGTCTTACTATGTATGACTTATGTATTTGCTTTCTGTTATATATATATATAAGTGCTGGTTGTTCATATTTTACTTGTTTACCCCTATTCCCCCATGCTTTATGTTTCAATATACTTGTATGTATGCCTGTACATTTTTTGGCCTTTTCTTCTTTTTGATGAAGTCAAAAGGGGGAGAATGGTTCTGTGCTCTTAAAGATCATATGCAGGAATTCAACGAGTACATTAAAAAGGGGGAGAAAAATCAGAAATACTAAATTCCATCAAATAGGGGGAGTTAAGCATCAAGAATGCACATATGATCTTCAAAGTGTCAAGTATGTGTTTGCCATCATCAAAAAGGGGGAGATTGTGAAGAAGGTCTTGCTCCTGACCCTGGCTGTGGTTTTGATGACGACAAACTCATCAACAAAAAGAAGAAAAGAAGACTTCAAAGAATCAAGCACTCAAGTCCATCAATAGTCTAGAAGTCTTAGAATTAGGTGAGTTATGCTTCCAAAGGTTTATTAAAGCATAAAGGCTCTCAAAACACCTAATCTAATCAAGCTAAGTGTTTTCATAACTTAAAAGAAGTAGAAAACCTTAAGCAAGTCTCAAAGAACAAGTTTCTGGAAAATGGGCTTATGTGTAATCGATTACACCATTATGGTAATCGATTACACCAAGGCAAGTAATCGATTACTCCAGTCTTGTAATCGATTACATGTTTGAAATTCAAATTCAAACTGAAACGGTCACTTGTGTAATCGATTACACTAAGTATGGTAATCGATTACCAGAACGAAAAAGTGCATCTTTTCATGAACCATTGTGTCCCAAACCTTTTGAAAAGGGTTGTGATGGTTCAAGGACGTTTCCCTTGCCTATATAAAGACCATTTGAGGCCAGAAAACACAACAACAACATAGAACACACAACACACACGAAATATACACATTTCACATGAGAAAAACACATTAGGCCAAAGCTCTTTCAAAATTGGTTCATCTTTTAGAACTTAAATCTTTTGGAGCCTAAATTCTGAGTTCATGATCTTCATGTTTACAAGAACACATTAGTTGTTCATATCTTGAAGAACTCAGAATTGTATTATGCTTAAAAGCCTTAAAGCATAATTTCTCATGTTCAATCCAATTGTGTGTTAAAGGATTGAAACAGCCAAGTGTAATATCTTCTTCATCTCTTTCTGTAAGATTGAGTTTTTCACCGTGGTATTCGGTGAAGGGTTGTTGTCACTGAAAGTGGTTTGCTTTCAGGGTTTTGATTGAAGACAAGTTTGTCTTCAAGGTCTGAGGGTGGTTTGCCTTCAGGAACTGAAAGCGGTTTGCTTTCAGGGGCTGTTGAAAGCGGTTTGCTTTCACAGGATATTGGTAGAAATTCTTGGGGTCCTTGGGTTAGGAACTTGTAAGAAATTCTTATCAATAGTGGAAAAATCCTCAAGGGGTTTTCTTGAGGGACTGGACGTAGTCTTCGGTGGATTGAAGGCGAACCAGGATAAATCTTGTGTGTGATTCTCTTTATCCTTCACATTTACTTTCAAGTATTGTTCATATCCGCTGCAATCACAACGATCAACTCGTGATCATCATAAACTTGAAAGTATCGATTATAATAAGGCGAAAATTGGGGCAACACTGATTCACCCCCCCTCTCAGGTTGCTATCTGTTCTAACAGTAGTGTGAGGTGGGTGGATTCGTTGGAGGTCGACGGACTCAAATCTACAAAGTGATTTATAAAAGGAGTCATCGTTGTAGTCAGACCAGGGGCAGGGGAGGTTAGGACCTAAGAGGGCACCAGATGAGGAGAGTCCAAGACAACGACCAAAAGAGGAAAGGGAATGTCGAATAAGAATTCCCTTAACAGAGCTTTGAAACCCATCTTGCAGAGGTTCTAGATTGCAGTAGAAGACTTTTACTAGTTCTGGGTAGTAGGGATTACTCATAGAGATAAACTCCTCAAGGTTTTGATATCGGAGATATGCGGGAAAGGTGTGACCATTTTCAACAAAGGAGTCCAGGTCACCAAACATAGGCTTACGGATAAGTTGATTTATGAACCGTGAGACAAACCTAGTTCTTTGGTTCGTGGATGTAAGAAGTCTTGTAAGGTTCATGGGACGAGAAGAACGAGAATGATAGGGATCCATGATAAGTTTAGGAAAAGAGTGTTGAAAAGGATTAGAAGCACCTTAGAGAAATCTTGAAAACAAAGTTTAGAGTGATAGGAATGGAATTGGAAGGTAATTGGAGCCATCATATAATGCTGTGTTTAAATAGACTCGAGCATGTAATCGATTACAGCAGTTGGGTAATCGATTATAGAGCAGTTATCCTGAGTTTGAATTTCAAAAGTGGAGGGAAAATTGAAATTCTAACAGTTGTTCGAACTGGTAATCGATTACTGCAGTTAGGGTAATCGATTACAGCAGTTGTAAATTTGAAAATTTTCAAATTTTGAACATATAATCGATTATAGCAGTTATGATAATCGATTACTTAGATAGTTCTAACAGGCACGAGGACTGAGAGCTCGGGTAATCGATTACAAGACCTATGGTAATCGATTACTATGACAATTTTATAAGTTATAGTCTCTAGAGTTTTATGTAACACATTTTAAATGAACAGTTAAGCACATAATCTATCTAAATACATATAAACATATACTCATCATACAGATTATGAAAATAACACGTTACCTTAAATGTCATGCTCATCTAATATGCCTAATTCTCTTCTTTTCTTAAAGAATGATTCCTTAGGAAGAGGCTTAGTAAAGATGTCTACTAATTGATTATGTGTATCCACAAATGAAATCTCAATATCTTTTCTCATAACATGATCTCGAAGAAAATGATGTCTTATATCAATATGCTTAGTTCGAGAATGCATGATAGGGTCTTTAGTGAGATTAATGGCACTTGTGTTGTCACATTTGATTGGAATGCAGCCCAGCTCTAAGCCATAATCTTTGAGTTGTTGTTTGAGCCATAGTGTTTGTGCACAACAACTTCCTGCAGCAATGTATTCTGCTTCCGCAGTACTTAGAGCAACACATGCTTGTTTCTTACAAGACCAAGAAACAAGGGCTCTAACAAGTGACAAGTACCACTTGTACTCTTTCTTTCAGTTTTACAACCAGCATAATCAGAATCAGAATACCCAATCAAATCACAAACACTTCCTTTGGGATACCACAAACCAACATTTGTAGTTCCTTTCAAATATTTGAAAATCCGTTTAACAGAACTCAAATGTGATTCCCTAGGAGATGCTTGATATCTAGAACATAGACACACACTGAAAATAATATCAGGTCTACTTGCAGTTAAGTATAGAAGAGATCCGATCATTCCTCTATATTTGGTAATATCAACTTGAACACCAGATTCATCTTGATCTAGATATGTGTTCTACCCCACTGGTGTGGCTATGGCTTTGCAATCATCCAAATCATATTTCTTTAATAATTCCTTGCAAAACTTTGATTGATTGATGAACATTCCATCATGTGATTGCTTGATTTGAAATCCAAGAAAGAAATTTAATTGTCCCATCATGGACATCTCAAATTCTTCTTGCATCATGTTAGAGAAATCCTTACAAAGAGATTCGTTAGTTGCACCAAAGATAATATCATCAACATAAATTTGAACTAATAAAGTATTACCTTTGGTTCTTTTGATAAACAAGGTTGTGTCAGCCTTACCCTTTTGAAACCCTTTATCACAAAGGAACGTGCTTAATATATCATACCATGCACGAGGAGCTTGCTTAAGACCATAGAGTGCCTTCTTTAATTTGAAGACATGTGAAGGAAACTTTGGATCTTCAAATCCTGGAGGTTGCTTCACATATACTTCTTCTTGAATGTAACCGTTCAGGAAAGCACTTTTGACGTCCATTTGATATAATGGGAAATTTAGAGAACAAGCATACACCAATAACAGTCTTATGGCTTCCAACCTTGCTACTGGTGCATAGGTTTCATCAAAATCTATACCTTCTTCTTGATTATAACCTTGGGCGACTAATCTTGCTTTGTTCCTAACTATGATACCATTTTCATCTAACTTATTCCTAAATACCCACTTTGTTCCAATAACATGTTTATCACTAGGCTTAGGGACAAGTTCCCAAACTTGATTCCTTTCGAATTGGTTTAGTTCTTCCTGCATTGCTACAATCCAATACTCATCCTCTAGAGCATCATTTACTTTTAATGGTTCTATTTGAGAGACAAAGGCCATATTCAATACTGAATCATTTAAGCGTAGCCTTGTAGAAACGCCTCTAGAAATATCACCAATAATATTATCAACTGGATGATCCCTATGGGTTCTCCATTCCTTTGGAAGTTGATAAGTATTATCTTCAATGTGCTCTTCTTGTATTGGATTATGATCTCCATCCTTTTGAGAATCTTCATTTATAATGATATCATCTTCTTCATTATCTGGAAGATTGACTTTATCTTCTATTGAAGACTTAGATTCATCAAAAGAGACATGTATGGATTCTTCCACGGATAGATTTTTCTTGTTAAAGACTCTATATGCTTTGCTTGTTAGAGAATAACCAAGGAATGTACCTTCATCAGATTTTTCATCAAACTTACCAAGGTTTTCCTTTCCATTATTCAAGACAAAGCATTTTGATCCAAAAGCATGTAGATGAGAGATATTTGGTTTCCTTCCTTTGTAGAGTTCATAGGGGGTTTTCTTAAGAATAGGTCTAATAAGAACTCTATTGGAAACATAGCAAGCAGTACTTACAGCATCAGCCCATAAATATTTAGGGAGACTTGATTCACTTAGCATGGTCCTTGCTAATTCTTCAAGTAATCTGTTCTTCCTTTCTACAACACCATTTTGTTGTGGTGTTCTCGGAGTAGAGAAATTATGTGATATTCCATTTTCATCACATAGTTCTTGGAATTGTTGATTCTGAAATTCTCCACCATGATCACTTCTAATAGAAGAGATCTTTAAAGACTTCTCATTTTGAACTAGCCTTGCATATCTCTTGAATGCATTGAAGGCTTCATTCTTATGAGGCAGAAATAATGTCCATGTAAATCTAGAGAAATCATCAACAATAACAAGTGCATAGAAATTACCTCCGATGCTTTTTGTTCTAGAAGGTCCGAACAAATCCATATGTAGCAATTGAAGGGGCCTTGAAGTAGAAACTATGTTCTTTGGTTTGAAGGATGTTCTGGTTTGCTTCCCTTTTTGACATGCATCACAAAGCTTGTCTTTCTCAAATTTTATCTTTGGAAGCCCAACAACTAGATCATGCTTGACTAGTTTATTTAAATGATCTATGTGTATATGAGCAAGTCTTCTATGCCATAGTCATGAATCACTATTGTTCTTGGCCAAAAGGCATCTCACATTTTGTGGAATTTCTTCCAAGGAGATCATGAAGACTTTATTTACTTTATACCCAGAAAACTTAATTTCTTTAGTTTTCACATCTTTTACTACACATATATCATCAATAAAACCAACTTTCAAACCCTTATCACATAGTTGACTGATACTCAGAAGATTATGCATCAAACCATCAACGTAAAGAACTTTATCGATGACTGTTTGAGGGGGTGTGCCTATTCTTCCAATACTGAGTATCTTTCCCTTTTGATTGTTACCATATGTGACAAAAACTTTTTCTCTAGGTATAAGAAATGAAAACTTGGTTTTGTCTCCTGTCATGTGTGATGAGCAGCCACTAACAAGATACCATAAATCCCTTGCTGCTTTCATACACACCTACATGACAAAGTTCAGACATGGGTATTAGGAACCCAACAAGTCTTGGGTCCTTCTAAGTTAACATCCTTTCTAACCCAAATGAACTCCCTATTTGGTACTCCTACATGTTTGTAGTAACATCTACTAGGGGTATGTCCTACTTTGTTACAATATGTACAAGAATAATGATTGTAACTAGTTGTTTGTCTAGGAGTGGAATGGGTCTTCTTAGGAGGTCTATTAGAATTGTTCTTTCTATTGTTCATACTTCTAGGTAAATTGTTCTTAACACCTTTAGAAGATCTTTCCACCATGTTTGGTTTTACAAACACTGTCTTCTTGACTTCCTTAGTCTTTGGGTGAGAAGTATATCCTAGACCTGACTTGTTATTTGAATGTCTTTGCACACTTAGAATATCATCTAACTTATGTTTTCCTTTATTGAAGTTATTTACTTTTTGTTGAAGATTATTTATCTTTTCTTCTAGAGAACTACACTTAGTGCATTTATGTGTAATATCTAGTTTAGATTTCACTATGTCTAATTCCTCTTGTAAGGTTCTACACTTACTTTCTAAGGATGAAATCAAATCATTTTGCTTAGTGCTAATCTTGGAAAATTCTTGACACAATTTAAACATATTTTCCATAGCAAACTTTAAATCATGAGAAGACATAGAATTATCACTAACCTGGGAATCTTCAACATCTGAGTCATGTGAGGCCATCAAAGCAACTTGTGCTTCTTCTTTGTCAGAGTCTGATGATGAACTTACTTCATTATCATCCCAGGCCAAATATGCTCTTCGTGTAGGTTGATCCTTCTTTTCGAATTTTTCTCTTAGACCATGTTTCTTCTTTTGAAGATTTGGACATTCTGACTTGAAGTGTCCAGGCTTGCCACATTCGAAACATGTTATCTTTTGAGATGAAGAAGACTCATTTTTCCTTTGGAAAGATTTGTTGTTGTTGAATTTTACACCTTTTCTTTTAAGAAACTTTCCAAAGTTCTTTACTAGAAGATTCAAATTTCCATTGTCTTCTTCTTCAGAGTCTGCATCATAATCTTCTTTGATGCTTTCTTTTGCCTTTAGGGAAATTGATCGATACTTCTTCTCATGTTGTTCATTCTCTTCTTAACGATTCAATTACAACTCATGTTCTTGGAGTTTTCCAAAAAGAGTTGCAAGAGTCATATTTGATAAACTCTTCTTCTCAGAGATGGTTGTAACTCTTGGTTGCCATACTCTTGTAAGTGATCTTAGAACTTTCATGTTCAAGTCATTGTTTGAAAATTGTTTTCCAAGAGCAATCAAATGATTAATCAAATGAGTGAATCATTTTTGCATATCTAATACCTTTTCTCCTGGAAGCATTCTGAACATTTCATATTCCTGAGATAGAGTATTGATCTTTGATCTCTTGACTTCATCTGTTCCTTCATGAGTCACCATCAACGTATCCCATATTTCTTTTGATGAAGTGCACGTTGATACTCTGAAAAATTCGTCCATGCCAAGAGCAGATGTAAGGATGTTCATTCCTTTGAGATCATATTGGACCTTCTTCTTTTCTTCTTCACTCCAAGTACTTTCTGGTTTTGGTCGTGAAGTTCCTTCTTCTTCTGTTGTTACAGGCACAAAGGGACCTTCTTCAATGGCTTTCCATATTCTTGCGTCTAATGACTTTATGAATATCTTCATCTTGATTTTCCAGAAGTCATAATGTTCTCCATTGAAGAATGGTGGCCTGTTTATGTTGAATCCTTCATTTATTCCATGATTGGAAGAGGATGCCATCTTTTCCTGGATCTTAGGAATAACTTACCTAAACTTCCGCTCTGATACCAATTGTTAGTACAGATAGCAACCTGAGAGGGGGGGTGAATCAGTGTTGCCCCGATTTTCGCCTTATTGAAAATGTTACTTTCAAGATTATGATGATCATGAAATGATCGTTGTGATTGCAGTGGAATTGAACGATGCTTGAAAGTAAATATGAATGATAGAAGAAATCACACACAAGATTTTATCCTGGTTCACCTTCAATCCACCGAAGGCTACGTCTAGTCCCTCAAGGAAACCCCTTGAGGATTTTTCCACTATTGATAAAAATCTCTTACAAGTTCCTAACCCAAGGACCCCAAGAATTTCTACCAATACCCTGTGAAAGCAAACCACTTTCAACAGCCCCTGAAAGCAAACCGCTTTCAGTTCCTGAAGGCAAACCACCCTCAGACCTTGAAGACTAACCCGCCTTCAATCGAAACCCTGAAAGTATACCACTTTTAGTGACAACAACCCTTCACCGAATACTACGGTGAAAACTCAATCTTACAGAAAGAGATGAAGAAGAGTTTACGATTGGCTGTATCAATCCTTTAACATACAAGTGGATTGATCATGAGAATTTATGCTTTAAGGCTTTTAAGCATAATATGATTCTGAGTTCCTCAAGATATGAACAACTAAAGTGTTCTTATAAACATGAAGATCATGGACTCAGAATCTAGGCTCTTGAAGGTTTAAGTTCTAAAAGATGAATTAATTTTGACAAAGCTTTGGCCTAATGTAATATTCTCATGTGTTGTGTGTTGCCTCTTGTGTTCTGGACTCAAATGGACTTTATATAGGCAAGGGAAACGTCCTTGAACCATCACAACCCTTTCCAAAAGGTTTGGGACACAATGGTTCATGAAAAGATGCAACTTTTCGTTCTGGTAATCGATTACATCACTTAGTGTAATCGATTACACTAATAGCCGTTTCAGTTTGAATTTCAAATTCAAACATGTAATCGATTACAAGCAAGTGGTAATCGATTACTTGCCTAGGTGTAATCGATTACCAGGAAGCTGCAATCGATTACACAGAAGCCCATTTTCCAGAAACTTGTTCCTTTGAGATCGGCTTAAGGTTTTCTACTTCTTTTAAGTTATGAAAACACTTAGCTTGATTAGTTTAGGTGTTTTAAGAGCCTTTATGCTTTAATAGACCTTTAGAAGCATAACTCACCTAAACTAAGACTTCTAGACTATTGATGGACTTTGTAGCGCTTGTTTCTTCGAGGTCTTCTTTTCTTCTTTTTGCCGATGAGTTTGTGGTCATCAAAACCACAGCCAGGGTCAGGAGCAAGACCTTATTCACAGAAACATTAGGCTATAGCATCATGAACTTGGTACTAGAATTCAGAAATTAAGTAGGAGTTGCTAGCATATTTTATAAGCTATATAATTCAACCCAAGTGCTTAAGTATTATCATCATCTTTTCTCTATTTTATTTTATTGTTATATCTTGTTCTTGTCCTAATCAAACCAACATAATACCCTTTTTATTTTTCTGCTTAAGTACTAAATAAATTAATAATAAGACACCTATCCCTGTGGGTTCGATCTTTTTATTTTACGCGATAATCAACCATCAACCGTGCACTTGCGGTTTGGCTATCAAGTTTTTGGCGCCGTTGTCGGGGATAGGTTCTGTTCAAGTTCTTGTTATTATTTTGTTTAGTGCTTTTTGTTTATATATAAAAAAATTAAAAAATTTTGGTGAATAGGTGCTATTGACTTCTTTTGCTTTTCTGCATGGTAGGGCATTTTGAATTCGACCCTGAAATTGAAAGAACTTTGCATCGCAGATTAGCGGAGAAAAGAAGATTAGCAAGGGCCATGTTAGAGACACAAACGCAAATGGAGGAGCGCCTCCGTGCTGAATACAATGCACGGGTTGAAGATGAAGTCCAAGCTAGGCTTCAAAGACAAAGAGCTGAGGAGGAAGAGCGGGATGCCAACCGTTCCCTTCGGGATATCACAGCCCCCCAGGTAGATTTTAATTTTGAGGGGAGTATTGTGGTACCAGAGGATGCACTACCAAATTTTCAAATTCCTCCACACTTCATCTCTTTGGTTAGCCAGAACCAATTTGGTGGAAGTGTCAATGAAGACTGCCACACTCATCTGGAGCGATTCACCAGGCAAAGCTCCACCTTAAGGAGAAATGATGCTCACTTGGATACGGTAAGACTTATGTTGTTTCCATTTTCCTTAAGAGATGTGGCAGAAGAGTGGTTATCTTCACAACCACTAAGGAGCATTACTTCCTGGGATGATTTGGCCGAGAAATTCACGGCTAAATTCTTCCCTTACAACCGAATAAGGAAGTTGAAGCAAGAAATAAACTCCTTCATTCAACAAGATGCTGAAAACCTGTATGAGACTTGGGAGAGGTTCAAGGGACTCCTCAGAAGGTGCCCAGGTCACAATATCTCCATTGCAGATCAGGTGGAGAAATTTTATGCAGCTTTGAATGATTACACAAGGGACAAGCTGGACACTGCTGCAAGTGGGGCATTTGATGCTTTGCCACCACAGGGGGCTCTTGATTTAATTAATAAACTTGCTGCAAGAGCTTCCCACTCAAACCAGGACTGTGCCATAAGGAAAGGTATTTATGAGGTTGAATCTTTTGATGCCATTTTAGCTTCAAATAAACTTTTGTCCAGGAAAGTGGATGCAATGGTCAAAAGAATGGAAGGAGTTCAACTGAGCCCGGAAGAGGCAGAATTGGAGGCTGAGGTAAAGGCCATGGGGAATTTCCAAAATTCCTATGGCAATACCTATAATCCGAGTAGGAGAAACCACCCCAATTTTTCTTGGAGGGACCAAGGGGGTGGTCAAGGAGAAGCCAGGCAGCAGTTTCAGAGGCCATTTCAGAATCAGAGGCCACCAATGCCTCTGAACCCAAGCCAAGGAAGAAAGAGCTTGGAAGAAATTGTTGGTGAAATAGGTGATAGGGAAATCGCAAGTGTACGATTAACTATCGCGTAGTAAAAAGATCGAACCCAAAGGATAGGTGTTCTTATTAATATAAAATTTAGTACTTAAACAGAAAAATTAAAAAGGTGTATTTGTTGAAAGTTTGTTTAAGGTAGCACATGAAATAGCAATAAAATAGAAGAGAATAAGATGATAGAAAATAAGCTCTTGGGTTGGTTTACATAGTCTATATAATATGCTAGTAAGCTCCTACTTAATTTCTGAATTTTAAATCTAATTTCATGATGCTATAGCCTAGTGTATCTACAAGTTAATTCCTTACACATTGTAGAACTTTCTTTCCAATTACTAAATTCAATTCCTTGCAACTTAGTTAACTAGAGAAGAAGATGAAGAAGAAATTCAGGCCAACATAAAGTTACGTCCATCCTAATTCCTTAGCGATGTATACTTATAACCTTTTTTAAATCCTAGGTCCCTTACTACTTACCAATTTCCATTCGTATAAGTAATAAGCAAAATATTTTTTGTACACAAGATGAATGAAGAACAAGGAAATAAAACATGAAATAGAAATAATATTCAGAAAGGTAGAAACAAACTAAAACATAAATATAAACTACTACAACCCAAGAAACTTAAAGAAGAAGTTAGCCAAGCATGGCTAAAGGAGTCATTGAATTACCCTGGATAGGAGCTCAAATATGGCTTCCCACAAGTCCTAGGAACAATGCTCAAAAGGGAGAAAGAGAGAA
The DNA here is from genome assembly GCA_030819835.1 of Acmispon strigosus. Lineage (NCBI taxonomy): Eukaryota > Viridiplantae > Streptophyta > Magnoliopsida > Fabales > Fabaceae > Acmispon > Acmispon strigosus. The sequence continues at coordinate 50,741,900 of JAUAMA010000002.1, forward strand.
TACTTGTTGTATTCTAAGAGGTGTGTTCTACAAGTGCAAATTGCCTCCCTATTTATAGCAAAAATCTGGCCCCCAGCGTTTGAGCGCTGGCATTCCCAACGCTTGGGTGTTGGGATGCATTAAAAATCCACTTTCTGTCCGAGGCCCAGCGCTTGAGCGCTGGCTTTCCAACGCTAGAGCGCTGGCTAGAAATCTGACTCATCTCCTAGTCAGAATCCCAGCGCTTGAGCGCTGGGATCCCAACGCTGGAGCGTTGGGACGCTGCTGCTTCATCTTCAAGCTTTTCTTCCTTCTTCATGGTAGTGGGTTTTGAATGCCATAAAAAGCCACTACTCAGCCCTTAATCAATTCTGAAACCTTCCTCCCACTACCATCAATCTTTCAACAATATTTTCCATGTGCTAATTTGAAGAGAGTTGCTTCATATTCCTCTTTTTTACTTTTGGTCCTCTCTTGGTTAGCACTCCAATTCAAACCCTCTTATTCTCTTAATCTTCACTTTTAGTCCTCCACTCTTGAACTTTCACATTTTGGTCCCTGATTTCCTGAAACTTTACAAATTGGTCCCTGGACAAAAATGATAGCTATACCATCTTTTCCTAAAAATATAAAAAAATTCCTAAAAATATAAAATAAATCTAGAAAAACAAATAAAATCTAATCTACATGCAAAATGTAAAATAAATATAAAGTCTACATAAAAATAAAAATAAAACCTATATGTGACTCAAAAAAAAAAAGACTAAAAACAACCTAAAAACATCATATAATATCCACTCATCAATAGGCCAACAAAATGCACAATTCATGAACGAGACAAGGACTAGTGCCAAGAATCATGAAGCCTCTATCAGAAATTTGGAGGTTCAGGTAGGCCAGTTGGCAAAGACCATCTCAGAGAGGATTCCAGGTACTTTTCCATCTGACACTCTTGTTAATCCAAAGGAGAATGTAGAGAATGTTTCAGCTATCACTCTTAGGAGAGGTAAAACTATGCCCGAAAGGGTAGTGGAAATTGAACAAGAGGTGAATTGTGAAGAAAAAGAGAGGAGTGTGCCTAATGATGCTGAAAAGATTGTTGAAAATGTAATTCCTCCTTCTAAGAAAATTGGTAAAGTACCATTTCCCAAGGCTTTAAAAAAGAATTTGGAAAAACAATTCTCAAGATTTCTTGAGATTTTCAAAAGACTTCAAATAAATATCCCTTTTTCCGAAGCCTTGGAACAAATGCCTACTTATTCCAAGTTTATGAAGGATATTTTATCTAGAAGGAGGAAGTTGAGTGAGATTGAAGAAACTGTAATGTTGACTGAGGAGTGTTCAGCAATTGTATCAAGAAAGCTGCCCCAAAAGTTGAAAGATCCGGGGAGCTTTACTATACCTGTGGATATTGAGGGATTGTCGAATGAAAAAGCTCTCTGTGATTTGGGAGCAAGTATTAACCTCATGCCACTCTCCATGTTTAGAAAATTGGACATGGGAGAGGCCACTCCTACTCTTATGTGTTTACAGTTGGCAGACAGGTCAATAAAATACCCCTATGGGGTGGCTGAAGATGTGCTGGTGAGGGTTGACAAATTTGTCTTCCCGGTTGACTTTGTGATCCTGGACATGGAAGAAGACTCTAAGGTACCATTAATTCTTGGGCGGCCATTCCTTGCTACAGGAAACGCCAAGATTAATATGGCAGAAGGCCTCCTATCTTTGAAGGTAGGGGATGAAAAGGTCAAGTTTTCTGTATTCCGGACTCTTAAACATTATGAGTCCGAAGAAGAGGATGAGTTCAAAGATGATGTATTTATCAAAAAAAGGAAGGCTTCCCCTAATTGATTAAAGGGAATGGTCTATCTCGGACCTTAACAATGAGCTGGTTGGGAGACAACCCAACTTAGGAATAGTTTAAAATTCTGTCATTTAATTTTCTGCATCATCCTTGTAAATAAATAAATAAAAAATTCTATGTTTTTGCTGCAGGAGGGGCCAGCGCTCAGGCGCTGGAGGCCAACGCTCAAGCGTTAGGCCCCTGCTTATCACCCCCGGTTCCAGTGTTGGCCAACGCTTAGGCATTGGGGGGCCAGCGCTCATGCGCTAGGCCCCTGGAATCCCCAGTTTTTATTTTTAATTCCAACGCCCAAGCGTTGGAAACCCAACGCCCAGTTTTTTTTATTTTTATTCCAGCGCCCAAGCGTTGGCAACCCCAACGCTCAAGCGCTGGAGCTCGGGCAGAAATTCTGTTTTGTTTTATTTTCTGTTTTCTTTTTTTTTAATAAATTTTGTGTCCACCATTTCTTGAAAAGTTTTAGATTCTGTGAGTTTTCCATTGCTTCTATAATGGTTTTGATTTTTTGGGAACTCAAGAATTCTTGTTTTTAGGTGGACACAATTTCTCAACCCTTGTTCTTATATATGCTGTTTTGGGAACAAACAAGTCAAGCAAGCTTCTGCTTGTGAGACTTTTGTTTGTTCAATTTTGCAGGAAAGGCACCAGAAGGAGAAAGAACCCTCTTGAACTTAAGTGTTCAAAATTGATTTTACTTTGAGGTTCCTTGGGCTGTTTGTGGAAAAATTGTATATTGTGCCAGATTTTTAGTTTTTCTTTTTTATAGTCTTTAGCTTTATTTTAAGTTTAGTTTTTCTATTTTATTTTTGCATGAGTCTGGAGTATTTTATCCAGTTTGAATGCTTCTATTGCTGTGAATGCTTTATCTGATTGAACTGTTTTTTGAAAGGTTCTTTGTTTTGATGCGGTTAGGATTGCATGCTGTTAGAAATGATTTGGACATCTTGATTGTTTTGGTTGTTGGCAAAGTTTTTATGAGTTCTAAAAAGGGTACCACTTACCCTATGTTTTCTGAGAGCTGAGGACTCTGATTGCATGATTATAAGATTTTTCTGCCTTGTGTTGCATGTTGATTGGGATTTTGTATACTTTGTGAGTTGAGAAGAGATTATAGGGATTTTGAAAACTCAGAGTTTTGTTTGAAAAGAAAAAATCCACTAGTAGCCCCTTTTTTAGCCTTAAAAGAGTCATTCTTTGGAGCCTACTTTGTGTGATATTTTTAAGTTGTTATTGTGATTCATGAGCTGAAATTATTAGAGCTATGTTTGTTGGGTTTCTCTCTAAAAAAGAAGGAAAAAGTTGAAAAAAATAAGGTATGTGCCTTAGGAAAAAATAATGAAGTAGTGGGGTGAAAAAAAGTATGAGGGGAGTAAAATTCAAGTCATTCATCCCATACATCCCACTACTTTGTTCAAAAAAAAAAATTGAGAGGACCCTTGTGTTGAATTGTTTAGAGCTCTTAGTCACAAAACTCACTTAACAACAGATTCTGAGTCAAGCCAATAGAGTTATCAAGTTCTTGAAATCTACACCTTGAATTGTTCAACCCTTTGGCCAAGTTACAACCTTCAAAATCTCTTCAAAGTTACTTAGTTGCACTGTTTCAGTTTTGATTTCAATGATAGGCAGGATTATTGAGCTTTCTTGTTTTTCATGGAGAATATCATTTTGTGAGCTTATTTGATGAACTCAAACATGTTGAAAAGCCAAGCCTAACTTTCTTGATTAAATATCTTTAAACATGCAGGTCTTCCAAATCTGCTAAGCTTTCTTGGAAAGGTTTTTGTGCTTCAAGTTTTAATTAGATAAACTTTCTCTAAAACTCACGGACGAGTGTCTCTTTAAGTTTTGTCGCTTGAGGACAAGCTGTCGTTGGGTATAGTGGTGTGATGAGTGGATTTTATATGATATTTTTAGGGTATTTTTAGTCTTTTTATTTTATTATTTTTGAGTCTCATATAGGATTTTTATTCTTTTTATGTAGATTTTATATTTATTTTGCATTTTGCATATAGATTAGCTTTTATTTGTTTTTCTAACTTTATTTTATATTTTTAGGAATTTTTATAGTTATTTTGAGGAAAGTTGGTGTAGTTATCATTTTTGTCCAGGGACCGAATTGTAAAGTTTCAGGAAATAAAGGATCAAAGTGGAAAATTTCAAGTGCGGAAGATGACAAATGGAGTTTGAAGGAGTCAAAGGACCAGAATTGAAGTTCTAACAAAGAGAGGACATAAAGTGGAATTCAAGAATATGAAGCAACACTCTTTGATTTGAGCACATGTAAAATAAGGTTGGAAAGATTAATGGTGGTGGAGAGGAGTTTCAGAACTTTATAGAGGCTGAATGAGCCTAATTAAGCCAATCAATTCCACCATTGAAGAAGAAAAGGAATCCAAGAAGAGCTGCCAGAGTTCGATCCAGCGCTCAAGCGTTGGAAGTCCCAACGCTCAAGCGCTGGAACTCTGACTAGGATGTGAGTCAGAGTTTGCACCCAGCGCCCAAGCGTTGGAATCCAGCGCTCAAGCGCTGGGCCTATGTTTGAGCGTTGGGAATGCCAGCGCTCAAGCGCTGGAGGTCAGATTTTTGCTATAAATAGGGAGGAAATTTGCACTTGTAAGACACACCTCTTAGAATACAACAAGTGTTCTTTCTTTCTTCCTTTTGAGCATTGTTCTTGAGAATTGTGGGAAGCCAAACTTGAGCTCCTAGTCCAGGGTAATTCAATGACTCTTTTAGCCATGCTTGGCTAACTTCTTCCTTAAGTATCTTGGGTTGTTTTAGTTTATAAATTATGTTTTAGTTCTCTTCTACTCTTCTGAATAATATTGCTATAGTTCATGTTTTATTTCCTTGTTCTTTATGTTATCTTGATGTACACAAGAGTTTTTGCTTATTGCTTATAACAATGGAAATTGGTAAGTAGTAAGGGACCTAGGATTTAAAAGAAGCTATATGACATATCACTAAGGTATTAGGATAGACTTAGCTTTATGTTGGCCTGAAAATTCTTTCTTCATCTTCTTCTTGGTTTTTTCTAGATTGCAAGGCATTGAATTTAGTAATTGGGAAGAAAGTTCTACAATGTGTAAGGAATTAACTTGTAGAAACATTAGGCTATAGCATCATGAACTTGGTACTAAAATTCAGAAATTAAGTAGGAGTTGCTAGCATATTTTATAAGCTATATAATTCAACCCAAGTGCTTAAGTATTATCATCATCTTTTCTCTATTTTATTTTATTGTTATATCTTGTTCTTGTCCTAAGCAAACCAACATAATACCCTTTTTATTTTTCTGCTTAAGTACTAAATAAATTAATAATAAGACACATGTCCCTGTGGGTTCGATCTTTTTATTTTACGCGATAATCAACTGTGCACTTGCGGTTTGGCTATCACAGGGATTGGTTTAATTAAAAATCGGTTTTTTTAGAGTTTGAAAAAGAGAAAATAAATATTTGTTTTATTTTTTATATTTAGCGAAAAGCATAAAAACAGAAATTGAAACTGAATAAAACAAGTACATGGGTTGAGTTTCACTACCTCTAGCTAAGCTATTTAGAATCAATTCTATATATGAAATTCAGAACATGTTCTTAGGTGTTCTGGCCTAGAGTTTCTACTTGTTAATACCTTAATCAAATAGAACTTCCAATTCAATTACTAAACCTAATACCTTAGTGATTAATTAATCAAATTGAAGATGAATTCTAAGTTCAGGCCACCACTAAAAATTCCTACCCTTATACCTAAGTTGCATACAATCATTCATTCTATTCCCATTCCCCTTAAATCCTACCAATTACGATTGCATAAGAATTAAGCACGAAGACTTGTGATCAGCAAGAATAATATTAATATAGAGAATAGAAACTAAGAACTTGAACTTTATTCATATATAAACTAAAACCCATAGTTCTAAGGTAAATTCACTACAACCCAAATACAAGAAAGCTTAGCCAAGCATGGCTAAGGAAAACATAAAATAAAACCTGAATTGGGAGCTCAAGGTGGCCTCCCACAAGTCCAGGCAAAGCTCATGAACAATGTGAAAATGGTGTCTTAGTCTAGCAAGTCTCCTTTTCAAAGAAGTAAAGCAACCTATTTATAACAGTTTCTACCAATATCCCAATGCTCAAGCATTGGCTTCCAACACTCAGGCGTTGGAAAATATCTAAAAACAACTCGTCTGTCAGAGAACTAATGCTCCAGCGTTGGGCTTTGTCTACTGCTTCAATTCTTGCTTTCTTCTTCCTTCCTTGATGGCAAAGCTTTGATGGCATTAAAGGGCCCTCATGTGGCTTCATTCTCATTTTGCTACAGCCGAAGCACATCAATTTCTTCTTCAATTATCTAATTCCCATATGTTAAACAAGCAAACGTAATTGATGCTTCCTCTTCTTCATTTAATTTCAGCCACCAATCTTTCTTTAATTGCACCAAGATCCCCACAAATGTTCTTAAATTGACCAGAACCTCCAAGAAGGACTAAAATCTAATAAAAACAATTAAAAAGGACTTAAAACACAAAAGTTTCTAATCTATATGCAAATGTAAAAATAAAGTGAAAACTCTAACAAAATAATATAAAAACTATATGAGAATCAATAAAAATAAATAAAATAAAAGAAAAAGACACTAAAAACATCATACAAATCCCAGTCATCACACCACTATACCCAACGACAGCTTGTCCTCAAGCGTAAAACACTTAAAGAAAGCTTGTCCTCAAGCTTGGAACAAGTTACCCAAACTAGCACAAAGCAGCTCAAGATACATTTTTCAAAGAAAGAAAAGGTGGTTGAAAAACATGCATGTTAGAGAAACAAAGTTCATCAAGAAGAACTTAAGCATGGTATTTGATCAAAGCAGAAGAATGAGTTCACCAATTAAAGCTTACAAATAAATAGCTCAATTATTAATAAGTGAATTGAAACTAATCTGCCTATCATTCAAATCAAAACCAAACAAGTACAGCAGTGCAACTTTGGAGAGACTATAAGGGTTAAAACTTGGCCAAGGGTTCAGAAACAAGTATGGACTTCAAGAACTTGGCAACTCAAATGGCTGACTCATATTATGACTCATGTTAAGTGATTTTTCTTGACTAAGAGCTTTAAACAATTTAGCACATAGGTTCTCTTAATTTTTTTTTTCTCTTTTTCTTTTTTCAATTTTTTTCCCCAAAGGCACATACCTCAGATTTTTTAATTTCCATTTTTTTTAGATTTTTTTTTCAAAGAGAAACCTGTACATACATAGCTCTAACATTTTCCATTTTCAGAATCACTTAACTACTCAACAACAATTCCAATAGTAGGCTCCAAGAAAAATAAACTCAATTTCAAGGCTCAATGGGGCTTACTAAGGGAAAATCAACATTTTCAAGATCAAATTTTGAGTTCTCAAAAATTCCTAAAGTCTCACTCAAAATAACAAAGCATGCAAGAATTCAGTCAATATGTAACACAAGGCAGAAAAGTACAATCACAAGTAAACAGAGTCCTCACAACACTCAGAAAAAATAGGGTAAGTGGTACGCTTTTAAGAACTCAATCAAGATCATACCAAAACCAAGTCAACTAGAATCCATTCATATCCTAACAACATGAATTTCTATCAACACAAAAGCAAATGTATCATTTTCAAAAACAGCTTAGTGTTGGGTAAAACTACTTGAAAGTTAAAGTATCATGGCATAATTTTTTGGGATACACATATTGGCTCAAATGCAATACTTAAAATCCTAAAATAAAAATCCTAAAAATAAAAACAAAAGCTAAAATTAAAAACTAAAAAGAAATAAAAGTAAAGCTAAAAATAAAAACAAACTACTGGTCAATGTTCAGGAATTCATGGGGTCTTCTTCTTTATCAACACCACTTGCTCTTTTATCACTAGCACCACCTACTCTCTTATTCAACAAAAGATAAAAAAGAAACAAAGAAACTTGAAACAAAAACAAACTAACAATGGCCTTCCCAAGCCTCAACGCATGAGCGTTGGAATTCCAACACTTGGGCGTTGGAACTAAGAAAATAAATTCTGGGATTCCTAGGGCTCAGCGCATGGGCGTTGCCACCACCCCCCCCCCACCCAACACTTCGGCGTTGGGTTTTATGAAAACCTGGGTATGAAGTGTGACGCTGCTTTAGCTCGAAGAATAAACGATTCTACTTCTCCTATTTATCCTCCGAACCAAGGATTGACACAAGTTTTTTTTCTTTTATCCTATCTAACTACTATCACATGTCAGTATACATCTCTAATGCGGAAGCTTCAATGTTACCTGTTCTTTATCCTAGCTTTTCGGTTCTTATATTTATCGTGAACCCTTACTTAGGATAATATTCGATCTGCCAAGAAATATTAGTAACACACATATTTATTCATCACACCACGAATATATTACAGATGACAGAAGTTTAGTAGAGTGTTCAGGTAATGAATACTCCAAGCATACTCAAACCACACATCAAAGACACATAAGCTAAACATAGCAAACAACATAACAAAGTCATTAGTACCATAGAGACAACAATCAGCTAAGAGTTTACTGCACCATTCGGACCATTTCCAGCCTCATTCCGAGCCTCTCCCATATCAACACTGTCCACAATCTGGATTACGGGTACTCTCTCCTTCGCTGCACGAGAGGTCTCACCATGGTGAAATAGGTTTCTATATTCCCTAGCAGTCATTCTCCTGTTCTGAGCTATTACACTCTTTCTAGCTGTGGTTCTCATTCGGGGTCCAGGTCTCCTAACAGGTGGTGAAGTGATTGACTCATACAGTTGGTGATATCTAGGGTTATTACCTCCAGGTGGAAACTCTCTAATAGGTATAGCGGGTATCGGTTCAGGCTCGTGTGGTGGTCCAGATGAGTCTCTTGGGTTAATATGGTGTGCTCTCGTAGGTAAGTAGAAAGAAAAGGTCATTGGTAAGGTAACAGGGTATCCTACTTCTTCATTAAGGTAACTCCTAAACCAAAAAACTGATACTCCGTTGTACAGACAGTATCCAGTGGATGGGTCATGATGCCACCCTGAGGCTGCCGGAAATTCAGCATGGATGGAGACGACTGGTGGTCTGCTCATCGGAATACCTGTCAATATCTATATAGAAAATGAATTGCAAGGGTGAGTCAAACGTAACCATATACATGCTACACAACATATAAGTGATCTATCACAAATCAAGATAACATATCATCATCACACATGATCACAGCAAACACATAAGCAATATGCAAACATGTGGGTTATCAAGCCTCCCTTATATCTCCATATATTTCAGTCAGACTTCGCTTCCCATTTTCCCCAAAGGTTATATCCCTGAGAAGAAAGTCCCTGATCTGACCTTTTTAATTTTAATATCATGAATGCTAATAGTGTATAAGGCCCGAAGCGTTTTAGCTTCTACACTCTTCAGAAAGCCATTCGGGAATTATGGACACGGAATTTACCCTCGTTCCACTCTTTACCGAACTTGGATTACCTTAGGGCTTAACTGACAGATATACCCGACAATTCTGATCCTTAAACATCATGGCTAGTACAGACCTCAGGAATCCTGCCTGTCCAGACATGAGAGGTAGGAAATCGTGATATACCCCGGGCTTATTCATCTTTGAACATGGCCACCCTCGGTATCTCTGTATAATCCAAAATCCCTTCAGTGGTAGTGATAGTGCTTTCCTACTCCTTATCTCTCCAGGTATGGTTATTTAAAGATCACCCCCTTATTCCTCCTAAGTATCCAGAGTCGTACCTCTGTTGTTTTTGTATCAAAAATAAGCTCATAGCAATTGAATAACAATCACCCCTTATACTTCCTGATTAACCAGGGTCATAACTAGGATGATCTCCGTTGCATCTGTAACTGAATCTCATAAATGAATTCATAAAAATTGAGTAACACATATAATAGGCAAGTAGAGCTTTACACACAGGAACCACGTTCTCTCGGTAACCAGCCCGCACTTAAGTTTTCAAACCATTTCAACTCCCTAATTCATTTAGTTATGTCCATTAACTATCTATCCTACTGGTGAATCCTAGTCCATTATAGGGTAGGCTGAATTTCATAAACAAGCGACAGGCCAACAGTTACCTCAAGATTTTTCCCTCTGCTCTACTACCACAGATGCTAAGTAAATATTGCTTATAGCAATTCCAAATAAGCCTTATGACGGCAATATCTAGTACCACTATATCCCATAGTGTACTCTCCCGTTCTAATGTTCAATGTAACAATTTCACAATCAAGTTCAGCACAGAACAATCAACAATCATTCAGGAATATCATAGCAAAACAATCAAGCAATCACACATAACAATAATATGCATTCCATCTTTCTAATAGACTGCTTATATGAAACCTAACATGACATGGCATAGTCTAACTCCCCTTACCTCGGTTTCCAGCTTGAGGTTCTGAGTTTGTATAGAATCCTTGATATTTTGCACATGATACCATATATTACAAACTATGTGATAGATTAGAGTTAGAACTATGTCCATATTTACCTTTTACTCCCTTATAATTATTTCATTTACAAATAAGTCCCTAAAATTCTTTTATTTACAAGTAAGTCCCTAAAATTCTTTTATTTCATACATAAGTCCCATTTTATTTCTAAATTACATTTTCTCTTTCATATAATTATTTTCTAAGTTCTGAATTCAAGTATTAGTACAAGAAAATCTTAGACTTATTCTTCTAGTTACACTTAGACTAGTTTTCTTATGATTTTATGTAAGATTTTCCACTCCCATCACTCTTCCTACTTCTTTTCTGTTTTTCCTTCCTAATTCTACCATTACTAACATGCAGAGTCTCTCTACTACCAATTATATAGGTTCCCACGTCCATTTCATCATTCTTCATTTTCTAGTATTCTAGCCTAAAACTCAAAAATTGATTTTGCTATTCCTTACTTATTCCTTTGTTCTAGTCTTCCTAATTCACTCCCTGATGTTCCAGAAATCCTCACAACCTGTTTCCAGTTCATTTGACCCACTAAACAAGCCAAAACAGTGAGCACGAGTTTCAAGTGTTCATGAACTTCATGGCTTCGAATTCTGGTTTCCAGGGCTTAAAACATGTTTCTCATGGTCCTAAATCGAAGAAATAAGGTGAAAAATGAGTTCTGGAGGTCCATTTACCTCGGAAATGCAGTTCTGGAAAATTGTTCTTCAGAGGTTCACCGGAGAAGATGAAGCACGGCGGCGGCCACGGCGGTCGTCGTCGCCGGAGCTAATCTGAACGGTGATTATGATTCCTCAAGCTTCCAGAAGTTCAATGGTGGTGGTCGTGTGCCTTAACTCCTCCTAGTTACACCGGAAAACGCGAATGAAAGAATTTTCTGGCCACCGGAATCTGGAAAATGTCGCCGGAAACTGGGAAAAATTTTCAGAACTTGATTTCCTTCGTTTCTTCGTGAAAAGCTTCAAAATTCCTACCCAGAATCCATCCTCACACTCCCAGAAAGCTAATGAAAAAGGTTTGGAGTCCTAAAACACTCTAGATTGAGAGAATCGAAGAAAAGAAACTTTGGCCAAGCTCCTCGGTTTTGTGAGAAAACCAGAGCTCCCTGCCTTGCTCAAGCTTCCTAAACCTACCTAGACCATTCCTCTGAGTTTCCTTGGTGTCCAGAAAGCTATATTTATAGGCTGAATTGAGGTTAAGTCACTAAACCAAGTTTTTCAAGCTAATGGAGTTGCACCACCAATGGTTCTTCATGCAAGGTGATTAGGGCTGGATTCCATGCAATCTGATGGTGTTGCACGAAATTAGGGTTTCTGTCCAGCTTAATGGAGTCTGAAAATTAATTTGAGGTGATGTGCATAGTGACACATACATCAGGCATAGTGACTCGTCGCACCGTATTGGTCGCGCATACCGTCATGTCGTCACTACAGTACGAAAATGATCCTATTCTCAAGTTAACCCTATGCAATAATGTTTCACCTGAATTATTTCCCTATCTCAGAGTCCAGAATCATGAGTAATCAGTACTCTCAATTAACTGGCTCAGTTGTTTACGATCACTCTGAGACAATACCGACTATTGTCAAGAGAGATAATCAGAATATTTGGGGTTCCTATTGCCATTGTCATGTCTACACCTTTCTAATAATCATATCTACTATTAAAATCATCAAACAATTCATTCATATACACTAGTATCATATAAATATATTCTATAGTTACTGAGATAGATTTAGGGTTTCTATCTCTCATAGTTAGTAGTTAGGGTAATAGCTTAAGGCAATTACCTACTAAAAATACAGGATGTTACATGAAGGCAGGGGCTCAACGCATGATGTTGAGCCTCCAACGCTTAGGTATTGGGTGCCTACAATTTTTTTTTTTCAAAACAAAAAGGAAACAAAATAAAAGACAACATAGAAAACTAAAAACAAACCTTACTTGGGTTATCTCCCAAGAAGCTCAATATTCTAGTCTTTGATAGACTTTTCGAATTCACAACTCAACCGGGGTCTGTTAAAAATTGCATTAGACCCCTTAAATCATGCAAATTTTGACAACATTTAGTCATCAAAATGATACATGATTGTTCAGCTTTAACCTCACCACTTTCCTTCACAAGTTCATCTATGGACATCGTTTTCAAGGAGTCTTGTTCTTCCTCTTCCGGGGTGGGAAGAGAAAAACCTTTTTCAATCACTATATAGTCCCTTTTTACAATTTTCTCATCTTGGTCCATAGATTTACTTACAGGGACTGTGGGAAGTTGTTGAATCATCGGCTGCCTCCTCAGAATGCTTTGTATCTTCACTTGAAGAATCTCCTTGGCCTTGCATTCTTTCTCAGGACTTGGCAAAAATCCAGCATTGCGCTTGCCATCTAATTTGGAGTAAAACTCGTCAATTAGAGTGAAGGCATCCTGCTTCTTCTTCTCATATTCCTTTTCAAGTTCCGTCTGGATTTTGGCCAACCTTTGCTCCAATGTTTTAGCCATTGATATACCTTAAAAAAAACTCAGCAAACAGATTAAGCAATACCAGTTCACAGCAAAAATTAAAAACAAAAGAAACTCTAATCAACAAATTAAAAATCAAAGAGCCAATCCCCGACAATGGCGCCAAAAACTTGATAACAATTTCTGCAAGTGTACAGATTGTATCAAAGTAATATAAAAGATATCGTCTCAACAGGGATTGGTTTGATTTAAAATCGGTTATTTTTAGAGTTTGAAAAAGAGAAAAGAAACATTTGTTTGATTTTTGATATTTAGAGAAAAGCATAAAAACAGAATAGAAACTGGATAAAACAATTACTTGGATTGAGTTTCATTACCTCTAGCTAAGCTATTCAGAATCAATTCTATATATGAAATTCAGAACATGTTCTTAGGTGTTCTAGCCTAGAGTTTCTACTTGTTAATACCTTAATCAAATAGAACTTCCAATTCAATTACTAAACCTAATACCTTAGTGATTAGTTAATCAAATTGAAGATGAATTCTAAGCTCAGGCCAACACTAACAACTCCTACCCTTATACCTAAGTGGCATACAATCATTCATTCTATTCCCATTTCCCTTAAATCATACCAATTACCATTGCATAAGAATTAAGCATGAAGACTTGTGATCAGCAAGAATAATATTAATACAAAGAATAAAAACTAAGAACTTGAACTTTATTCATATATAAACAAAAACCTAAAGCATAGTTCTAAGGTAAATTCACTACAACCAAAATACAAGAAAGCTTAGCCAAGCATGGCTACGGAAAACATAAAATAAAACTTGAATTGGGAGCTCAAGCTGGCCTCCCACAACTCCAGGAAAAGCTCAGGAACAAGGTGAAAATGGTGCCTAAGTCTAACAAGTCTCCTTTTCAAAGAAGTAAAGCAACCTATTTATAACAGTTTCTGCCAGCACCCCAACGCTCAGGCGTTGGCCTCCAACGCTCAGGCATTGGGAAATATCTAAAAACAGATCGTCTGGCAAAGAACCAACGCATGAGCATTGGCTTCCCAATGCTCCAGCGTTGGGCTTCGTCTATTTCTTAACATTCTTTCTTTCTTCTTCCCTCCTTGATGGAAAAGCTTTGATGGCATTAAAGGGTCTTCATGTGGCTTCATTCTTCTTTTGCAACAGCTAAAGCACATTAATTTCTTCTTCAATTATCTAATTCGCACATGTTAAACAAGCAAAGGTAATTGATGCTTCCTCTTCTTCATTTAATTTGAGCCAACAATCTTTCTTTATTTGCACCAAGATCCCCACAAATGATCTTAAATTGACCAGAACCTCTAACAAGGACTAAAATCTAATAAAAACAACTAAAAAGGACTAAAACACACAAAAGTTGCTAATCTATATGAAAATGTAAAAATAAAGTGAAAACTCTAACAAAATAATATAAAAACTATATGAGACTCAATAAAAATAAAACAAAAGAAAAGAAAAATACACTAAAAACATCATACAAATCTCAGTCATCACTACCCCCTAAAAGAGTCTCTTTCTCAAAGGCTAAGGTCAAGGAATGATTTAGGGTATTGCACCTTCGTCTTGTCCTTCCATGACATTGTTCCTATCTCCAGCTTCTGAAGTCTGACAATCCTTGGCAAGGTGCCCCGGCTCATTGCAGCTCCAACATACACTACGCTTCTTAGTGCAGTCGTTGGTGTAGTGCCCCTTCCTATTGCATCTTAAACATGTAACCTCTTCTAGTGACCTCAATGCTCCTCGATGCCCGGATTATCTCTAGTACGTCTGTCTGAAACACCAGCGCACTCTTTTGTTTGAGGATGCCGATATGGCTCACTGTCCTTGACATTATTTTCATGACGTGGCCTAATTGGCCACCTCTTCTTCGTTGTTCCTCGATGCGCTTGTTGGACGCTTCAATGTCTTTTGCTTCCACCTCCCGCACCAGGTAGGGTTCGATACCTATCGAATGCACCGCTCTGAACAGTTTAACAACATTCGCAGCAACCTGTTTTGCCTCCTCATCAGTACGAGCCGCAGCACCATTCGCGTAAATCTTCACCAACTTGACCAAGTTAGTGATTGTGGCAGCCATCAGGTCCATCGCATTCTGATCAGCCATTCCTGTATCTCGACTCGTTAACCCCTTACTCCTGCTTGTAAGAACAGTTAATAGTTAATCAAAAAACAGAAACAGCAAGAGAATGTTAGTCAAACACATATAACTAGATTTTTCTTTCAAAGAACAATCTTGGACAAACAACATTAATAAGCAATCAATTCACAATATTCTTCCTTCGATTGACACCCCATCAATCGACTTCAAAATAGCAACTACCCAATAGCGCTGTTTATCTTAAACATCGCTCTGATACCACACATGTAACACCCCAAATAAGGTTTGAGGGTAACATAGTAAATAGCAGAAATTATAAAGCAAACTCTCAAAATCTCGAGTTTTCATAAACAATTCTTCTTTAAAATAACTTAAGATAATAATAAATCCCAATATTAATAGATAGCGCAATAGTTCAAAATAAATAATAAACCATAATGCTCAAAACAATGAGACCAAAAGTTAAAGGTTAAAAACAGCGGAAAACACTAGAACGTTATTCCTCACGCACATCCAATTGCATTATGTCTTCTCCATTCTCCTTCAAGCTTCTTTAGCAATCATGCACATTGTACATCATCGTTTTGAAATCCTATGGCATTAAGCGCCCAATCAACAAACAAACAAGCAGAAAGGGTTAACTCGAGATATAAGAAATAAGTAACGGCATTGTGATATAACAAACAACGACAAAATACAGTAAATAA
The DNA here is from genome assembly GCA_030819835.1 of Acmispon strigosus. Lineage (NCBI taxonomy): Eukaryota > Viridiplantae > Streptophyta > Magnoliopsida > Fabales > Fabaceae > Acmispon > Acmispon strigosus. Next base: position 50,757,535 of record JAUAMA010000002.1, read on the forward strand.
TAATCCAATTACCACAATACAACAAATACACATTTACAAGTTCTCATATATAAATTACCACAAAAATATGCTTGTTAGTCATCAATATCTATATTCATAACTATGGCCAAAATTCACCCTAACCGGGTTAGGACAATCACGTGGGACAAATTACCACCACATTGCCCTTGGTTGATCACACGGGACAAATTACCGTCACATCAACCTAAAAATCCTACTTATAATGCATATGCTATCACCCAACATGATTAATGAGTCTGAGTCAGCCACTTGAGTTGCCTAGTTTTTCAAATTACATACCTGTTTCTGAACCCTTGGCCAAGTTTCAACCCTTAATAGTCTCTCCAAAAATTGCACTGCTATACTTGTTTTGTTTTGATATGAATGATAGGAAGATTAGTTTCATTTCACTTGTATATTCATGAGCTGATTATTTTTGTGAGCTTAATTGATGAACTCATTCTGCTGTTTGGATCATTGTCATACTTGGTTTTCTGGATGAACCTTGTTTCCTTGACTTGCATGTTTTCAACTAGCCTTGTTTTTATTGAAATATGTCTCATGTGCTGTGTTTGCTAGTAAGGTGATTTGTTCTAAGCTCGAGGAAAATCTTTCATTAAGTATTTTATGCTTGAGGATAAGCTGTAGTTGGGTACAGTGGTGTGATGACTAGGGGTATTTTGGTCTTTTTAATTTCTTTTTATTTTATTTTCTTTTATTTTACTTGAGTCACATATAGGTTTTATTTATGTTTTGTTAGAATTTTTGTTTTATTTTGCATGTGCATATAGTTTACTTGTTATTTTATGCTTTTAGGATTTTTATTAAGTTTTAGTTGTTTTATTTATAGTTTTATTATTCTGGTTAGAATTCTGGTTGTTATGGGCTGATTAATGGAGAAATGAATAGGAAGAAGGCTGATTGAAGGATGGAAGAAGAAGTGAAGGTGAAACATCTTTATTGTTTAATATGTGCTCGAAAGGAGAATTGAAGATGGAGGTTAAGTGCTTCAGCAGTTTAGGACAAGAAATGGGCTACATGAAAGCCAATCAATGTCATTAAAGCCTAGCCATCAAAGAGCAAATAAGAAAGCAAGAATGTGAAGCAGCAGACGAGGCCAACGCTTGAGCTTTGGCAAGCCAACGCTCATGCGTTGGCATTCTGTTTGGGGGCCTGAAAAACACTTATTCCCATCGCCTAGGCATTGGCAAGCCAACGCTTGAGCGTTGGCATTAGGTTATAGTATCTATCTTTTAATCTTATATATTGTCTTTTATTTTGTTCAAGCACTATTCATGGAGTTGTAAGAGGCCCTTTGGAGCCCTTGTTTCAGGTTTTGCATTTTATTTTATTTATGTTTCCCTTAGCCATGTTTGATTAAGTTCTTTAAGCATTTGGGTATTATGTGAATCTTTTCTGATTTATGATTTAAGCTTTCTGTTGCTCTATGTGAAAAGAGTTGTAGTTTCATGTATCTTTTCCCCATGTTTATTTTGCTTGAGTCGACACAAGTACTTTCCTTATTTCTGCACAACGGTAGTTGGTAGGAATTAAGGGAACTGAGAATAGATTAATCGGTTTATCCGCCACTTAGGTATATGGGTGGGAATCAATTCTGATGCCCAGAACTAAGAACATAATGCTTCAATTGGATTAAATAAACACTAAGGTATTAGGTTTAGAAATGTAATTGAAAGTCTATTTGATTAAGGCATTAATGTAAATACCCCAATTTTGCCCTATTTTTTGTTAATTTAGTAGTTTTTTTAGATAAAAATCCAAAATAAGTAAAAATCATGAAAAAAGCATAAAAATGGTGAAAATCCCTAAAAATGGTAAAAATCTAGGAAAGTACAAAAAAAATACAAAATACAAAAAGGCTTAATCCAATAAGTTTAGATTTTAGTTTAATTTTAATTTTTTGTGTTAGTTAATTTTGAAGGGAAACAAAAATAAAATAAAAGAGCTCAAAATGTTTAAAGAATTAGCTTCTACAGAAAAGGAAAATAAAAGAAACTGAGCCAAGTCCCAGTAGTGAAGAAAAAAAAAGAGAGAGGAAATGGGTCGGTCGGCCCAGCGAAGAGAGGAGAGGCAGTGGGTTTTAGTTTGAGAGCCCTAGTTGGACGGTGGCTAGCAGCTTCTCCTTCCATTCCCCCTAGCCGCCGCCCCTCTCCTTCCACTCAAACCTTCCCTCTTTCTTCGAAACAACAACACCAGCCTCTACTCCTCCTCACCTTCTCGTTCATCTCTCTTCTTCAAGCCGCCCCACTCTTGCTCCTCACCACCGATTCGGCCCCTCCTTCCTCCTCTCAACCCATACACCACCGCCGCCACTGTTCCTCAACCTCACTTCAAACCATCATCCGGCCACGAAACCCTTCTCTTCGAAACTCACCAGCCACCACCCATCTTCTTTCCACCGTTCGGCCGCCGCGCCTCTGCTTCTCCTTACCACCGTTTAGGGCACCGCCACCACTGGTCCCTCCGTACCAGATTCCGGCGTCGTCATTGAACCACCGCTCCAAGCCCTACCGTCGGCCTGCTCTTCGCACCGCCGTCCTCATCCTCGACAGAAACTAGCTTCGCCGACCGGAGTACCTTCCACGGTCGCACCTACCACCGCAGCTCCTCCTCCTCAAGGCTGTCACCGTCTCTAGCGCCCTCGCACACCACCACCGGCCCCGCCGTCCCAGAACCGCTTGGAAGCTCCGCCAAACACCTCAAGAATTCACGGCTCCACCCCTCTTCCCCTTTCGGTTGGTTCGTTATTTCTCCCCATATTTCTTAGAAACTCTTGGTCTCTGTTTTGGTTGCAGTCCTCTGAAAAGTTTTTTCTTCTTCTTGATCTTCTGATGATTTTCCCTGTTGTACCCTGGGTTTGAAAGTTTTTTCTGTTTTGATATGTTTGAGTATTTGTTTATGTGGATGTTCTTTCCTTAATTTGATGATGTCAGAGTTTCTGTTTCTGGCCCGATGATGTTTCTTCCTTTTATTCATTTTCTTTGCTATTGATCTTGGACTGCTGTATGCGTTGAGAAAGTTGTATGTGTTGAGAAGATGAACATGGTAAACGACCATGAATATATGGCATCCAGTGACAGAAAAAAGTTGCTATTGTTATGAGTTATCTATGTAATTTATGGATTGTAATCTTAGACTTAAACTATGTAAATTTTGCTTCCCTAGTTCTGTGAGTGATTGTTGGTTCTCTGAATGTTTGCTGGTTCTGAATGCTTGCTGGTTCTGTGTCTGTCCACTGGTTTTCTGAAATATTGAAGCTTTCTGTGGTGTAAATTTAATCGGGTCAGAACTTCAAAGTGTTCAAGTTTTGCCAAAGTTCTTTGCTTTCCTTAATCCGGTGATGATAAATATGGTTTCAGCTCCTTCCTCATTAACTTGGTAATGAAAAGTTTCTATTAAGATATTAAAATTCTTTTTTTTTTTTAAACTTGTCAAGTTGAAGTCCCATCCTTTTTTCTTCTCTTTTTTTTAAGCCGAATAAATGAATGATAGATGAATGGTGGTTCCCATTTTCTTTTGTTTTTGGGTTCTCTAATGAGTGAAAGTGAGGACGATCATGAAGAGGGAATAATTCAGCGAGAGCTCCGTAAAATTCGTTAAAGAATTTATCTCACGCGATGCGCTTCAACGTTGTTAAGAACGTCTATAGGGCGTCTCTCTCAAGTGTTGTTTGTGTGTAAGGGTTTTTGTATCTTAACATTGTTTAAGTCCCTAAACCCTGTGCATGAGTGGATGGATTTCATATCTTTTTTTTAACAAAATAAAACATCAATTCATGACAAAATTAATTTAATATTTTTTAGAAATATTCGCTTATTAAGACCAAGACGATAAACATTTTTAACACATCTCACGCGACGCGTAACAACGTTGTTAAGAACGCCTATAGGGCATCTCTCTCAAGTGTTGCTCGCGCGTAAGGGTTTTTGAGTCTTAACATTGTTTAAGTCCTTGAACCCCTGCATGAGTGGATGTATTTCATATCTTTTTTAAAGAAAATAAAATATACATACCTTTTTTAAAGAAAATAAAATATACAAACGAAGACTTTATGCTAATCTCTTTCTTTTTATGGTGAACATTAATTAAATACATCTCACGCGACGTGCGGTAACGTTGTTAAGAACATCTGTAGGGCGTCTCTCTCAAGTGTTCGTGCGTAAGGGTTTTTGAGTCTTAACATTGTTTAAGTCTCTGAGCCCCGTGCATGAGTGGATGAATTTTGTATCTTTTTTAAAACTGAAATAAAATATACAAACGAAGACTTTATACTAATCTCTCTCATTTTTTGGCGAATATTAATTAAATACATCTTTCGCGACGTGTGGCAACGTTGTTAAGAACATCTACAGGGCGTCTCTCTCAAGTGTTGTTCGCGCGTAAGGGTTTTTGAGTCTTAACATTGTTTAAGTCCCTGAACTCGGTGCATAAGTGGATTGAACTTAAAACCCTAAGACATTAAGAACTAAGTAGCATTGATTTCTCGCTTTAGAGATACGTAGGAACGGGAATCCAACCCGCCAGGCACCTTAATAAAAAAATCGCTTTTTCATAATTAAATGAATTTAATATATAAAGAACTACGTAAGCCTTGACGCCTCCCAGGAGGGTATGTAGGACGGGTTAAGTCTCGATAGGCGCTTAAAAATAAAAAATAAAAATTGTTTTCTTAACTTTTCTTTTTTTAACAATAACACCATTAATTCATTTTTTCTTTCTTCTAAAGGGGTAATTCAATATTTTCTAAATAATTAAAACATGCATAAAACAATTAAAAGTTACCGTCTTAAGACGGATGCATTAGGATGCTGTGGGGTTCATTCTCCACCCTTCCCTATGCATAAATAGACTCCCGGACCTAACTTTGGTTTGCAGGCTTAAAATTGCATAAAAATGGGTTTTTCCAATGTTTTCCCAAAACAAATAAATATTGGTGGCGACTCTGTTTGTATGTCTTTAAATTTTTAGGCACGGTCGTTACAATTAACAAGTAGAAATTCTAGGCTAAATCACCATGAATTGATTTCTGAATTCATATAGTTATCTGATTGTGGAAAGCATAATTTGGTTAGGTGAAGCTCTTACCCAAGTGCTGTTTTTATCAAAAATTCTTTTAGTCTTTATGATGTCTCAAAATCAAACCAAAAATATCTTTTCTTTTTCTAACTCTAAAAAAATCAATTTTAAGTCAAACCAATCCATATGGAGACAATAATCTTTTATATTACTTTGATACAATCTGTACACTTGCTGAATTGCTATCAGGTTCCAACGCTCATATGTTGGGCTTCTGTCTGGCAGCACGAAATGGGGCAGAACCTTAACGCCCAAGCGTTGGGAGTCCAAAGCTCATGTGTTAGCTTCCTGCTAGAAAGCCCAGAAACAGTGTTTTTCACCCCAAAATCAATTCTAAACTATACTTGACGAAAGTAAATCTCTTCCATGCCCAAAAATCATTATAAAACCGATTAAATACGTTTTCCACTTGAAATTCCAATGGTTTTTAACATCACCAAATCGTATGAGCAAGGAAGAATACAAGAGTTTAAGCCAAGAATGAAGGGAATGACCAACCTTGTTTTGATTGTTTGATCAAGAGGAAATGGATCATGACCCTAACCCTTCAAAAGTGCAGAGAACCCTTGAGTATGATGAGGAGAAAGAGCTGAAAACAAAACCCAACAAACCCTAACAGAGAGGAAATATTGAAAACCAAGAGTTTCAGAAATTTGGAGGAGTTTGAGTACTTACCAACAACCAACACTAAGAACTCTTGGAGAGGATTGAAAGGACAAGGCCTGGACACCAATGGAGGTGGAAGAGGGCGGCACAAACAGACATGAATTCAAAGAGTTTAGCTTTTGAGTTTTATGTTTTCAGCAAATTTTGTGTGAAGAGAAAAAAAAGATGAAAGCACTACTTTTAAGTCTGGAATTTCAGCAGCAAGAAAGAGAGAGGGGGCGCCCAAAACACCATTATTCTGAGTTATTCTCCTTCAATACCCATTAAACCATGGACAAAGCATTAACCACCATAATTCTCCCCCTTAACTACCATAACTCCTCATGAAATCTCAATTCATCACCCTTAACCACCATAACCCCTCATGAAATCTAAATTCCTCACCCTAATAAAAACAATTAATCTAATTTTCCAATTTGAATTTCAAAAATATTAAGCCACACAAAATCTGAACCAAAAACAAAACTTACCTCACCAATATTCGAACCCTTACAATGTAACCGAAATACAGAAGTCTTAACCACTAAGCCAAAGCCAATCTTGTTATAACTCGACCAAATTTATTTTAATGATCCTCAAAGCTAAACCAACATGACCAATCTAAATATCCAAATAGTCCAAGGCTAGAATTAAATTACCATAACTGGGAGGGCCAATCACAATTACAAGGATTCTAGGGACTAAAATGCAAATACTACCCCCATAAAAAGAGTTTCGCCCTCAAAACTACAAGTCAAGAAAATAGGTCAAGGCAATGCTCCCTCGTCATGTCCTCCCACGAAATTGTTCCTGACTCCAACTTCTTCCCCAATCATGGTGAAACCGTTCCCCTTGAGGAAGGATGCTTCCCTTGTACAGCATTCACAACTCCTTCTGTTCTTGGGATCCAACAATGATCTCAATGTTCCCCTTATGATTACATCGGAAGAAGACCACCTCTTCTAGTAGCCTTTGACCTCCCCAAATATCCGGATCCTCTTCAACATGTTAGTTCGATTCTTCAGTGTACTTTCGGTCTTGTGAACACTGATAAGGTCCCTTGCCTTTGCCATTCTTAACTGGACGAGACCTGACTGGTCCACCACTTCCTTGTTGCTTGCCTCAACGGTTGTCGATAGCCTCAATGCCATAGCTTTTTCTACTAGTTCCTGGTACCATGCAATTCCTAATGGTTGTACTGCCTGCTGCAACTCGTACTTCAGCCCATCAATCAATCGTTCACACATGAACTCCTCATCGATCTGATCTAGAAAGTACCAGAAGTGCCTGGCCAGTGACTCTAGTCTCGCAGAAAACTCAAAAACCGACATGTTTCCATGCTTTAGATCTGTAAACTCTTTTTTCCTTGCAGCTCTAGCACTCCTAGGGAAGTATTTTGCCAGGAATGCTTCCTTGAATGCCTCCCAGGTAATGACCCGAAGGTCAGCTATCATCATCGCCTTCGCTATGTTCCACCAATGTTCGGCTTCACCTGATAACAAGTAAGTGGAAAAGTTTACCCTGGTCGTAGCAAGGGTTTGAAGGAATGTGAAGATCTTCTCCACTACTTGCATCCATAAGTTGGTCTCCTCTAGGTCGTAGCCTCTAGAAAACTTTGGCGGGTCCTGCCTCTTAAAATCATGAAGCCCTCTAGTCAGAGCACAAGCTTGTTCCCTCTCAGCCTTTTGAGCCTGTGCCTCGCAACAGCATCAGCTCGAGTAGATTCCGCTTCCACCCGTGCAGTAGCAACGATCGCCTGTTGTGTCAGCAGCGTGGTAAGATTGGTGATGGTAGCGGCCATCTGATTCAACACGTCTTGATCATCCATTCCGGTATCTCGACTAGTTAACCTCTTACTCCTGCTGGTAAGAATAGTTAACAATAAATCCAGAAACAGAAACAGCAAGAAAATTTGTCAATCCATCAAACATAATTAGATCGTCCGCTCATGGAACAATATCAAACAAAGAGTATTAATAGGCATTTATTCACACTATTCTTCTTTCGACTGAAACCCCAACAATCAATTTCAGAATGCAATGACCCAACAGCTTTGGTTTTCTCAACCAAAACTCTGATACCACAAATGTAACACCCAAATTTTGGTTTAAGGGTCACATAGTAATTATGCAAAAATAGTATTTTTCGAAAACCTCTAAAAAATTCTCAAGTTTCAAAAACGACGTCTCTCAAAATAAATACATTATAATTATCCCATAATATAATAAATAGCCCCACTAAATTATTTCGAGAGATAATTTTGAAAATATTACAGTTGTACCACAAGTGCTAATTATTAAAATAACGAAAAACAATAGATAATCTCCTACAAATCATTTTCTGATTCTTCACGTCAATCCATCAAACATAATTAGATCGTCCGCTCATGGAACAATATCAAACAAAGAGTATTAATAGGCATTTATTCACACTATTCTTCTTTCGACTGAAACACCAACAATCAATTTCCGAATGCAATGACCCAACAGCTTTGGTTTTCTCAACCAAAACTCTGATACCACAAATGTAACACCCAAATTTTGGTTTAAGGGTCACATAGTAATTATGCAAAAATAGTATTTTTTGAAAACCTCTAAAAAATTCTCAAGTTTCAAAAACGACGTCTCTCAAAATAAATACATTATAATTATCCCATAATATAATAAATAGCCCCACTAAATTATTTCGAGAGATAATTTTGAAAATATTACAGTTGTACCACAAGTGCTAATTATTAAAATAACGAAAAACAATAGATAATCTCCTACAAATCATTTTCTGATTCTTCACGACCCTCTACTCCAAATTAAATTACCTTCAAATTCATCCTTCTTGTACCTCAACGCCCTGCCTGTCTCTGGCGTTAAGTGCCCAAACAACAAAAAACAAACAGAAAGGGTTAACTCGAATACAAGAAACAATTAACAACATTGTGAAACAAAAACCAACAATGAAATACAGTAAATAATAATCCAATTTCCACAACACTACAAATGATTATTCACTAGTCCTCATATAAAAATTATCACAACACATACTTGTTAGTTCCTCATCAAACACCCTCAGTCTCAAGGCCGTTTCACTTGAGATTTAACCCATTCAATCACCCACACGTCTCGAGCAGATCCAACAGGGATTAAAATCATCTCTACACTCACTTGGAACAAAATCTGTCAACTTACTTGAGATTTAATCCATCCAATCACCCACGCATCTTGGGCCGATTCCACAGGGATTAAACTAACCTCAACGTCTACAATTATAGTCAACTCCTCAAGGGTTCATCAACACAATACATCTCAAAATAATTCAATTTAATTTCAACAAGCCTATAACCCACAAATAACATATTACAACTCCCACAACAAGTCCAGAATCAGTCTAAAGATAACACAAACGGAATTCACACAATATAGGAACACAAACATCACAAACCGACAAGTATAATTCCTACAACGAGTTACCCTTGCCTACGAATGGGTTGCATGAACTTGTTCTCCGACCTAACAAGATAAGACACATTTACATAACAATCAACAACTCATGGAAAGGTGGAAAACCAACTCAAAAGGATTTAAAAACAAAAGAAGCAAAACAACAATTTGTTGGCAGAGGCCTAGCACCCAGGCGCTAGGTTCTAATGCTCATGCGTTGGGGCTAAAATGCAAATACAAGGAGTTTAGGGACCAAAGTGCAAATAAAGAAAATTGGCGGTCTTACAGTTAGAACCCTAGAAGGATAGAAAGGAAATGAACAAACGAATTTAGAATTGAAGAATATGAATCACTTACCAATAAACCGACACCAAGCACTTCTTGGAGAGGAGAGGAGAAGCAAACTTGACCACAAAAAGGAGGAAATAGGGGCGGCAATGGCAGCACAAGAGTGAGAGATTTTTAGAACTTGAGCCTAGGGTTTTCGCACTTGAAGGATGAAAGAAAAGCAAGAGAGAAACCTTCACTTTAAGCTCAAAAATTGCAGCCTAAGGAGAGAGAAGAGGAGTATTCGACCAACACAATAACAATGGCATTATTCACCATAAAAAATAATTAAAACTCTAGACCAAGCCATCAAGACACTTCATTCTCCTTAATTCTCATTAAACACATGTCTCTAATTCCAATTTTGAATTTCAAATTCTGGTCAACTTAAACTAACTCAAAAATCAGATTTAAAACAAAACTTCCCTCACCAAAGTTCGAACCCTTACCATGGAGATGAAATTCTTAAATCTTAACAACTAAGCCAAAGCTCATCTTGTTATACCTCAAGCAAAAATATTTTGATGATCCTCAAAGTAAAACCAACATGACCCAATAAGATATCTGAATACAAGGGATCAATTTACAAATACAATGAATTTACAGGGACTAAAATACAATTAAAATAAATAAAGGGTCTTACAGAGACTCCACCGTACTCATGCCAGAGCATTGCGAGCACCACTATAGCCTCGTCGAGAGCACCATCGTCCAGGATTCACGCCCGAACAAGGCTAGTGTTGTAAATCCATGAAAATTAGGGTGTTACAGGAGACATCCAATGGATGACCGATGTTTGATGATTGTTGACATGAATTGTTATGTGATAACATGTCTTGATCTGCTATATGATGACAAGTTTTGATCTGCTATGTGAAAACACGTTTTGAACTGATATATGATAACATGAATTGGTCTGCAATACCTGATGATTACAGATATATGACATGACTCTGTAACATGATACTTGCCTTGAACTATGACATGTTCTGCTTAAAATGAAAGCAAATATATTCACGTAATGATAATGAAGTTATGACTTGTATATACATGTTGCATGATGATGTTATGCTTGATTGATAACCTATCTGGGATATAATATTGTCGTGTGATATTGACTATCCATTGTTTAGGGAGGACACTCTTATGACGAGTGAGTCTCTCCTGTAGAAATACTGAACACCAGTGATTGGTGGTTCTACTCATAGAGCATCTGCTTACAAACTTCAGAGGATGGCCAGAGTTATTTACAAACTTTAGCATAGTGCATGGCTCATGCCTTTGGATCTCGGTTTATGGTCGTACGAATTTCGTACAAGGACTTGGAGACTGACGTTTTGGAAAATCTACGAGTCTGTCCTGTTAAGTGGCATTCTGACGGTGATGCGTTAGCAGAGGCTATCATCGTTCGGGAGCCGGGTGAGTGATTTAGCGGCGGTGTGTTAGCAGAGGCTAACCCCACTTGGGAGCCATCCGTTTGTCCCGCTTTCCGTGTATCAATTGTTGGCATATGATCGGATTACTTTTATGGTATGGTGTTGCATTCGTGCACTCTGACTTTCTAACTAGACTTTCACCAATGAACTTAGAGATTGTGTGATAGTTCTGCATGAGTTTTGGTACTTGTATGATTGAACTGTTGTTTGTGTTTAGGTCACTTGGTGACGGGAGATTCGCACTCTGCCAATGAAGTTGACCCTTGCATTCTTTTTGCCTTTTCCTGATATGTACATTCTCGATGATTGATAGATGTCGTTATCGTCGTGGAAGACTGATCACCTCGTGCGATGTTCCACTTACACTGGTCGGATTGGAGAGAGCGCATACGAGTCTGCATGTAGGCAGAAGGTGGAGACTATATACGTAATGTACCTGGATCGAGTGGTTGAAGACGTGGAGGAGCGCTTTGAGGGAGTAGGACGACGCAGCGAGCGCCTACTCGGCCAAAAGATCCAGCATGGACCTCCCATCCTTTATCTCGACCCTAGGAGAGCGAGTCACTCTCCGGCTACGGTGTTCCTCACACCAAGGTCTTGCTTCTATGTTAGAAGACTGGTAGCGCAGTCCACCTCAAGGGAATCTGTACTTTCTTGTTTAGGGATCTCAGGGTAGGTTGTGTTCCTTGGAGTTATGTTGCATCCTTTCTGATGGGGGTAGTCTGTGTCTTTCTCTTAGTTATCCTTCAACTGTTTGTATCTTATGATTTTTCGAGTAGAATCCGGAAGTTGTTTACCTTAAGTACGTCTTCATGCATGTTGGCTACAGGGTTGTACCGGTAGGGAGTCAGAGTCTTTCTACGGTGTATTTTTCTAATTCTAACGTAGGGGTTTTACTTTTGGAACTTTGTATCTATTTTGCTCGGTGATTAGCGCTTACTCTGTTAGTTATGGTTATCTATATGAATTATGCATTATTATTATTCATGTTTTATTATTTGATAAATGATGCAATAAAAGTCAAGTTTCTTATAATTGGAAAAAAAATTACCGACTCTTTTATAAACTGAAAAATGTTTTATGTAAATTAATTCCGCATTTATTCACTAAATGTGACGCCTCTTTAGTTTTTAAAAACGGTGTGTTAACCTACTGTCATGTAGAATTTGCGCCATCTCCTCCGAGACTCAAACCCTAGGACCACCTCCTTTGAACCTAAAGGTTTAACTTGCACTGAATTAAGACCGTTTATATTAAGTCCAAGAAGGCGCTCACAATTTCTGGGTAGATAGGTTCCATTGCACAATCATTTATGCATACGAGGAGGAATTGCAAAGGTTGGCTACTCCAGGAGTGTAATGATCAAGTAATTCATCGATGTCAATACTTAGTGGAGCACACAAATTTCTGACCGTCATTCTCTAATTAGTTTAGTTTTTAGAAAGATGCTAGTTTTTTTTTAGAGAGGATGAGATCGGAGTTTAAGGCCAAAAGGTTTGAATCTATAGAAACTAATACGATTAGTTTGGAAGGCGTTGTTGATTGGTATGGAAGAGCTATCCTGAAGACCTGTGACTCTTCAGAAGAAAGAGGGTTTAGGCTGATTATGATCTGTATTGGTTTGTGTGAGATTATTGATTATTTCTTTTGTTTTTAGCCATTGCGACATTGGTTACATTAATGACTTAAGAGACTTTCAACGGGTTTTGTATTTAGTTTCCCTAGATTAATATATTTATAGAGGGAAATTTATTAGCTGTTTGATTTTTTAATCATTGATTATTTGTATATTTCGTACAACAATAAAATCTAAGATAAGATTATTAAATAGTACTCCCTCCATTCCTTAATAACTGTCACTTTAAGGTTTTGCACACATATTAAGGAATTGTATTAATGTTCTTGTTTCTATCAAAATTACTACCTAACTTCCTAACATACCCTTTATCTTTCTTCTTAATTTAGACTCTTTAATTTCCTATCATCATTAATTAAAGGGTAGAATTGGTAAAACATAATTAATACTCTCTTAAACTTTGTAAAGTGACAGATAATTAGAAACGAAAAAAGGATAAAAATAGTGACACTTAAATAGGAACGGAGGGAGTACTCTCTCCTCCGTCTCTAATTACTCCCTCCGTTCCTATTTAAGTGTCACTATTTTTATCCTTTTTTCGTTTCTAATTATCTGTCACTTTACAAAGTTTAAGAGAGTATTAATTATGTTTTACCAATTCTACCCTTTAATTAATGATGATAGGAAATTAAAGAGTCTAAATTAAGAAGAAAGATAAAGGGTATGTTAGGAAGTTAGGTAGTAATTTTGATAGAAACAAGAACATTAATACAATTCCTTAATATGTGTGCAAAACCTTAAAGTGACAGTTATTAAGGAACGGAGGGAGTATAAGCTAATATTGACACTTATATGGTGTCATTAAATATAAGCTAACTTAAAAAAAATTAATTTCTCTCTCTATATTTACTATTGTATTTATTGATTTTGCAATAGTATAATGATTGAAAAGCTTGATCGTAAATAGAGGTAGATAAGAAAAATTGTACAATTTTTTTTGAAAATAATGCATCGACTAACCTTATCATTTATTTTCTTAATAAATGTGAATTTTACAATGTTAATTTATAATTGGAGACGGGCAACTAAATAATATACTTGACACATTATACAGATTATATCGGAGATAGTATACCCTATGTTCAGACTTTCTAGGTTTAACACAGTATGTTCATATAATTCATGTATTAGCAGAGTCTGGAGAAAGCTATAAAAGACAAGGACTTTCTTGAGGTGGTCAGGAGAATCTAGGAGATAGGGTTGAGTGGTAAGTCCTTCAGAATGTGATAGATCTGGAATACATCATGATCAAGCACTTGGGTATGAAGAAGTAAACAAGGCTTTCCTTGAGACTAAGATAACTAGTTTAACTCTGCTGAGCATTTATTGGAGAAGAGTTGTTGTAGACAATACTGTAGATTTCCTCTTCCGTAGAGTAACTCCACCAGTTCTCTAAGTAACTGCGTCCTAGATCTGGTGTATTCAGAAGTTGTTGAAGTTGAAGACTGTTTGTAGTCACTGGATATCCTAGAAAGTTCCAAGAGAGACTATTTCTTGGCTTATAGACTACATATTTCCAGAATTCCTTGACTAAAGACGGATAGACATGTGACATTGAAAGGGTGTTGATGAGTTTCAAGGAAGTTATTAATTTCTCTTGCTCCAGGTAAGTCAAGATTCATCAAGACTTCTAGATTGAAGTGAAAGCTGTCAGTCACAAGTGTTTGAAGAAAAAGCCATGAGATACTTGACAGAGAACAAGGGTAGAGAGGAATATTTGGATGATGATATGTCGAATGGAGTGTGTTTTGTTTTTGTGAGGAGGAGAAAATCAATTTAAAGGACAAAAAGTTAAGAGTTCAGAGAAAAGAGATTTTCATGTTTTTCAATAGTTTATGATATGAAAGTGTTGTACGTTCGGGAAAAAAAAATTCCGTAGGTGATGTGAAAATACTGGTTTAAGGGGTTTAGCTCAAGTTTCTAAAATTAGGTTTCATGTAAACATTTTTATTACTGAGATTATATTAACTATATATATATATATATATATATATATATATATTTTATTTTGTTGTTGGTTTCAACCACTTCAGAAGAGACATGCTTCTAACAAGGAGTTTTTGATAACGGAGTTTGGATATAAATTTACATTATATGAAAACGATATAAAAAAGACAAGGAAGGATAGAAATGAAAAACTTCAAGCCTTCATAGATTCTTCAACTCAGGTGGCAATAAAGCTTTATGAGACGATATGGAAAGGGACAAAGCTTTTTTCCTTTAAAACCCTATAGTCAATATAGTGCCAATGTTCCTTTGGTAGGTTATCCTTAGATAGAAAGTCATTATGGTTGTTTCAATGAGTGAAGTGATGAGGAAACCATAAGGGATTTTTTCACTAGGGCTCTTGAGCGTGTGTTTAGATGACTGAACATGAGAGAGACTAGATTTATCTATATTCTCTGATGGGTTCAAATGCTAACAGGTTAGTATCAATAGAATAGTGCTAAATTAGTGTATGAAAATGCAGGAATCATTGACTGTAATTGTAGAGAGGAATTACAGGAATAGATGAGAGAGAGAGAGATAATTGATTGGTGGATAACCACCAATCCCACAAAGCACGTAGGCTTTCCCCCAAATCACAGAATGTGATCCCACTAATTCTTAACAAAATTCTTGCCCACTCATTCCTCCTCAAAACTGCTCTTATAACCAACTTCATGCATTTCCTGCCACGTCATTCTTTTTGGTTAATTTTATCTTTCTCCTAGTATAGACTTTCCACACTCTAGGCTTGGATCCATGATCAGGGCCCACAGTGTTATTATAGTTTCTATCAATCCCACCCTCCTTAGGAACAGCCTTGTCCTCAAGGCAAAACTCAGGAAACTGTCCCTGCAGAGTTTCATTGTCTTCCCAAGTAACATCCTCCATTGACTTGTGCTTCCATTTGATCCAACTCTGACTGACTTCATTGTCTCCTTGTCTCACCATTCTGGAGCCCAGCACCTTCTTAGGGCATACATTAGTAGCATCATCAACCTCCAACTCTTTTGGTAACTGCCCCTGTACTTGATAGTCACCTACAGCCTTCTTAAGCAAAGATACATGGAATACTGGGTGAATTTTTGACTCAGCTGGCAGCTTTAGCCTATAGGCCACCTCTCCAATCTTCTCCTCTATCTGAAAGGGACCAAAAAACCTTGCAGCCAGTTTTTGGTTAATTCTTTTTACTACTGATTGCTGCCTATGAGGCCTGAGCTTGAGAAATACCCATTCTCCTACTGTAAAACATAAATCTCTTCTTTTATTATTAGCATAGCTTGCCATCTGTTCTTGGGCCTTCAGCAGGTGCCTTTTTAGTTGATTCAAGGCCTCATCTCTTTCCCTTAATTCCAAGGCTACAGCAGCCACTCTTGTTTCATTTGATAAGAACTTCACCAAAGGAGGAGCTTTTCTACCATACACAACTTCAAAAGGAGTTTGGCCAATAGAAATGTGAAAAGTTGTAATATACCAAAACTCAGCCCAAGGAATCCAAAATGACCAAGTTCTGGGATGGTCAGAAGCAAAGCATCTTAAGTAGCTCTCCAAACATCTATTGATGACCTCTGTTTGCCCATCAGTTTCAGGATGGTAAGATGAACTCATCTTCAATTTAGTACCCTGCAACTTGAATAGTTCTGCCCAGAAATGACTCACAAAGATAGGATCCCTATCACTAACCACTGAATTTGGAACCCCATGCAGTCTAACCACTTCTCTGACAAACACCTCAGCAATGGATTTAGCAGTGTATGGATGTTTTAACAAAATAAAATGACTATATTTTGATAACCTATCCACCACTACTAATACAGCCTCATACCCTTTAGATTTAGGCAAGCCCGTGATGAAATCTAGTGACAAGTCCTCCCAAACAGCATTAGGAATAGGTAAAGGCTGTAGCAATCCTCCGGGCGTAGTAGCACTATACTTCTGCCTTTGACAAACATCACAAATCCAGACAAAATTCCTTACACTCTTCGGCATCCCCACCAAATATAAGGAATCAGCCAATCGTCTGTATGTCCTTAGAAAACCAGAATTCCCCCCAGTAGGGGTACAATGAAACTCCTCTAACAACCAAGGAATCGAGGGTGAGTTAGGTGAAATGACTAACCTGCCATGATATAACAGAATGCCCTGCTTCACAACAAAACCAAGTCTAGACTCCGGAGCTTCCTTAACCTCATGGATCAGTTTCTGTATGTAAGGGTCATTGGCAACTTCATCCAACAGTTTCTGTTTATCTTCCCAGAAAGGATAAGAAACTATAGTTCTCAATTCCCCCTCATCATAACATCTGGATAGAGCATCTGCTGCTCTATTTTCCAACCTAGGCTTGTACTTGACCTCAAACTGGTAACCAAGTAATTTGGCTAACCAGCACTGCTGATCAGGAGATGAAACTCGCTGCAAAAAATGTTTCAGACTTTTATGATCTGTATATACAATGAATTTTGTGCCTAACAGATAATGCCTCCAATGCTGAATGCATAATACCAATGCCATTAGCTCATTTTCATAAACAGATTTAGCAAGGTTACTAGCAGATAAAGCCTTACTAAAATATGCAACTGGTTGCTTTTGTTGCATCAGGACAGCCCCAATCCCTCTCCCCGCTGCATCACATTCTACTTCAAAAGGGATATTAAAATTGGCAAGTACTAGCACTGGAGAAGTTGTCATAATCTGCTTCAAATGCTGAAAAGCCTTAGTTGCCTCTGCCCACCATGAAAAGTTATCTTTTTTAGTCAATTCAGTAAGGGGCTTTGCTATCTTACCATAGTCTTTAATAAACTTCCTGTAGTACCCAGTGAGGCCTAAGAAACCCCGTACCCCTTTAACATTCTTTGGTTCAGGCCATGCTAAAATACACTTTACTTTCTCAGGGTCAACTGCAACACCTTCTCCAGAAATAATGTGACCCAGGTAATCAATTTGAACACACCCAAACTTACACTTGGACTGATTAGCAACAAAACAGTTGTCTAGTAAAACTGATAAAACTAGCTTCAAATGATATTGATGCTCCACAATGTCTTTACTATATATTAATATGTCATCAAAGAAAACCAACACAAACTTTCTCAAATATGGTCTAAATATATCATTCATAATAGCTTGGAATGTGGCTGGAGCATTCATTAGTCCAAATGGCATTACTAGGTACTCATAATGGCCATTATAGGTTCTAAAAGCAGTTTTATGAATATCCTCTTCATGGACCCTGATTTGATGATATCCAGATTTTAAATCAACTTTTGAAAAATTGTAGCTCCATTAAGCTCATCTAGTAATTCATCAACTATTGAGATAGGGTACTTATCTAGGATTGTAGCTTTGTTCAAAGCCCTATAGTCCACACATATCCTCCAACTCTTGTCTTTCTTTTTGACTAGAATCACAGGACTTGAGTAAGCACTCATGCTTGGTCTAATAATCCCAGCTTGCATAAGCTCAGCCACTTGTCTTTCGATCTCTTCTTTTTGATGATGAGGGTACCTGTAAGGCCTGACATTGATAGTCCCTTGTCCTAGGAGCAACTTGATCTGATGCACCTTAGACCTCTCAGGTGGCAGCTGAATTTGATTTTTAAACACTTCATGAAATTCATTAAGAACAACACTGATTTCTGTTGACAACACTGGTTTGTCTGCTTCAATGGAATGAAACACTGACCACCACCACTCCATCCCAGTTCTGCCATGCATATCCTTCAAGAAGGAATTTAAATAGCTTTGGTTGCTATTCTTACTGCCCAGTCCTTGCAGCTTTACTAACTGACCCTCATAGAAAAACTGCATAGTTAGCAACTTCCAATCCATGACCACCTTACCAAGGGTGCTCAACCAAGCCACGCCTAGCACCATGTCCAAACCACCCAGCTCCAACACCCAAGCATCTACCACCACTTCAATCTCACCCAGCTTCATTTTCACTCCTTTGCAAACTCCTTTGGTAGCAATTCTATGTCCATCACCCAGTCTGATATTCTTGGCACCCACAGGGGTAATAGCTAATCCTAAAGCAGTAGTAACTTCAGGAGAAACAAAGTTATGGCTTGCTCCACTGTCAACCAGAACCAGCAAATCAATATTATCAATTTTTCCTTCCACTTTCATGGTTTGATGCTCACCCATGCGGCCTGATAAGGAAATCGCAAGTGTACGATTGACTGTCGTGTAATAAAAGATCGAACCCAAGGGATAGGTGTTCTTATTATTATAAAATCTAGTACTTAAGCAGAAAAATTAAAAAGGTGTATTGTTTGAAGGTTTGATAAAGATAACACATGAACTAGCAATAAAATAGAAGAGAATAAGATGATAGAAAATAAGCTCTTGGGTTGGTCTACATAGTCTATAAAATATGCTAGTAAGCTCCTACTTAATTTCTGAATTTTAAATCTAATTTCATGATGCTATAGCCTAGTGTATCTACAAGTTAATTCCTTACACATTGTAGAACTTTCTTTCTAATTACTAAATTCAATTCCTTGCAACTTAGTTAACTAGAGAAGAAGATGAAGAAGAAATTCAGGTCAACATAAAGTTACGTCCATCCTAATTCCTTAGTGATGTATACTTATAACCTTTTTTAAATCTTAGGTCCCTTACTACTTACCAATTTCCATTCGTATAAGTAATAAGCAAAATATCTTGTGTGCACCAAGAAGAATGAAGAACAAGGAAATAAAACATGAAATAGAAGTAATATTCAGAAAGGTAGAAACAAACTAAAGCATAAATATAAACTACTACAACCCAAGAAACTTAAAGAAGAAGTTAGCCAAACATGGCTAAAGGAGTCATTGAATTACCCTGGATAGGAGCTCAAGTATGGCTTCCCACAATTCCTAGGAACAATGCTCAAAAAGGGAGAAAGAGAGAATACTTGTTGTATTCTAAGAGGTGTTTTTACAAGGGAAGAAAAGGGTCCTATTTATAGCAAAAATCCAGCCTCCAACGCTTCAGCGCTAGAATTCCCAACGCCTGGGCGCTGGAAGCATTAAAAATCCACTGCCAGACTGAGGGCCAGCGCTTGAGCGCTGGCTTCCCAACGCTGCAGCGCTGGGCACTGCTGTTTCAGCTCCAAGTTTTTCCTTCCTTCTTCATGGTAGTGGGTTTTGAATGCCTTAAAAATCCACTTATCAGCCCTTAATCAATTCTGAAACCTTCTTCCCACTACCATCAATCCTTCAACATAATTTCTCATGTGCTAATTTGAAGAGAGTTGCTTCATATTCCTCTTTTCCACTTTTAGTCCTCTCTTGGTTCGCACTCCAATTCAAGCCCTTGAATTCTCTCAATCTTCACTTTTAGTCCTCCACTCTTGAACTTTCACATTTTGGTCCCTGATTTCCTGAAACTTTACAAATCGGTCTCTGGACAAAAATGATAACTAAACCAGCCTTTCCTAAAAATATAAAATAGCTAGAAAAATTCCTAAAAACATAAAATAAAGCTAGAAAAACACATAAAATCTAATCTACATGCAAAATGCAAAATAAATATAAAATCTACATAAAAATACCAAAAATCCTATATGTGACTCAAAAAATATAAAATAAAAAGACTAAAAACAACCTAAAAACATCATATAATATCCACTCATCACACCACTATACCCAACGAAAGCTTGTCCTCAAGCGACAAAACTTAAAGAAAAACTCGTCCCTGAGTTTTGAGAAAGTTTATCTGATTAAAACATGAAGCACAAAAAACCTTTCAAAGAAAGCTTAGCGGACAAGGAAGACATGCATGTTTACAGATATTTAATCAAGAAAGTTTGGCTTGGCTTTTAACATGTTTGAGTTCATCAATTAAGATCACAAAATAATATTCTCCATGAAAACAAGAAAGCTCAATGATCCTGCCTATAATTCAAATCAAAACTGAAGTAAAACAACCAAGTGATGTTGAAGAGATTTTTTTAAGGTTGTAACTTGGCCAAAGGGTTGAACAATTCAAGGTGTTGATTTCAAGAAATTGGCAACTCTAGTGGCTGACTCAGAAGCTGTTGTTAAGTGATTTTTTCTTGATTTTAAGAGCTTCAACAATTCACACAAGGGTTCTCTCAATTTTTCTCTTTTCCTTTTTTTTTTTTGAACAAAGTAGTGGAATGTATGGGATGAATGACTTGAATTTTACTCCCCTCATACTCTTTCTCACCCCACTACTTCATTATTTTTTCTAAGGCACATACCCTAATTTTTCAACTTTTTCTTCATTTTTTTAGAGAGAAACCCACAAACGTAGCTCTAACAATTTTGCACATGAATCACAATAACGACTTTAAGAATTATCACACAAAGTAGGCTCCAAAGAATGTAGGGTGATACTTACCCCCACATCTGAAACATAACCCTTTTGCCCTCCTCTCAGCAATCTCATCACTGTGGAAGCTGCGAATCCCCTTCAATTTCTCGGACGACCCAGAACGGTGGTCACCTTCTCCTTTTCGCGCCGTTGAAAACAGAGAGCATGCAGAGTTCCCTACAGATCCGCCGCTCGAACCCGTTTTCTGAATCGGGTTTGACCCGCCCGGTTTTGACCCACGGTTTAAATCCCTAAAATTAAACCCATATTTGTTTCTGGGCAGACCGGCCCACTCACTTTGGCCCAAACGTCCAAATCCAGCCTTGTTCGCTCTGCTTCTGTCACCGTCATCGTCTTCCTCCCTCAATTCTTCTTCCACATCTTTCACGATCATCATCATTTCTATGCGAGTACGAGGATTCAGCATCCGCACACGCCTTCGAATCTGAGGTTTGAGTCCACTCATGAAGTACCCAAGGTACTGTTCTTCTGGAAGCCTGCCCACCTGAGAAGACAGCAACTCGAAAGCTTCAACAAATTCTTCCACACTTCCATTCTGCCTCAGCATTGATAGTTCCTCAAACGGATTTTCTAACCTCTTTCCTCCATAACGAGCGATTAACGCACGTTTCAGTTTCTCCCATGATAAATCGTCCTCCGTCTCCAGTAACAAGTTGAACCAGTGGATGGTTGAACCTTCCATGCTCAATCTTGCTAGCTTCACACGCATGTCCTCCAGGGTATGCTGACATTGAAATAAATTTCCGCACGAGTAATCCAAGCCACTGGATCTTCGCCGTCGAACAACGGAAGTTTCACCTTCTTCCCGGCGAGGCGAGATTCACTCTAAGGTGAATCTGAATCTCCACCCGAGTTTCCACCTAAGGCCTCTCCTTCACGACTCCCCTCCTTCTGCTTGCCTAGTTTTGCGAGAACTACGCTCTGCTGCTGCATCTGTTCAGCCTGGAGTTGCATCTGCCGAACCAGTGCGTCGAGCGTGTTGGTAACGCGTTCCATCTGAGTCTCCAAAGCATCAATCCGATCACCCATCTTAGGCGTAGGTGGTTTCCTTGGCATCGACGTTCTTCTCCAGAGTGGGTCTTGATCCGGCAGGTCGGACCAATTGATCGGTTCAAATGCTAACAAGTTAGTATCAATAGAATAGTGCTAAATTAGTGTATGAAAATGCAGGAATCATTGACTGTAATTGTAGAGAGGAATTACAGGAATAGATGAGAGAGAGAGAGAGATAACTGATTGGTGGATAACCACCAATCCCACAAAGCACGTAGGCTTTCCCCCAAATCACAGAATGTGATCCCACTAATTCCTAACAGAATTCTTGCCCACTCATTCCTCCTCAAAACTGCTCTTATAACCAACTTCATGCATTTCCTGCCACGTCATTCTTTTTGGTTAATTTTATCTTTCTCCTAATATAGACTTTCCACACTCTAGACTTGGATCCATGATCAGGGCCCACAGTGTTATTATGGTTTCTATCATTCTCCTTAGACAGTGGAAGATTACGAAAGCATCTTTGTCGGTGACCTTGAAGGAATTTCTCTCTCTAGGACAAAAGACTTTCATAATCAGAAAGTGAATGCCTTTAGTTGGAGGAATAAGTTTAAAGACACGAGTTCCTTCTTTAGGGGAGATCTCGGCATTTCTAAACAAAGTGGTGTTAATGAGTTTTGTGCAAAACATATCTTTCCAAGAATCGGAGAAATCAACACCTTTTCCTCCTATAAGCATGGCTAGAGAGGCTTGATTAAAGCAGAGTGGATAGCCATAATTTTCTCCTACAATTATCTTGGTTGCTTCTCGACTGATGTAGGTGAGGTTTGAGACATAAATTTCATCGAAACCAGGAACTTGTTGATTTTCACTGATATAATCGTCAAAACAAAGGGTTTTGCATGTCTTCCTAGTAAGGGAAAGAGAGGACTCGCTCTTCAAAAGTTTGGGCTTGCAGTGAGGAAAAGATAAGTCTAGTCTAATTTTCAATAGAGTTTTGAATAGTTTAACCAAGGAGTTTAAGGATGAGACTCACTTGTTGAGTAACACAGAGTTTTGATCTTTATAGTTGGATGTGGTACAATTTTTGGTATTGAATTGGAGAGAGAAACTCTAAACATTGTTTAGCACATATAAAGTTTTCACTTTATTGTCTACTATTGAGAAATAAGTCTGCGACAGACTTGAAGTGTTGGAGTAGATTGAGAACAGTAGATATACGCAGATGTAATCTGTCATAGTATTAGTCCATAAGATATACCTGGATGAGCTAGGGAGTCATCATCTGTGATAGTCATGACAGAGAGTAGATGTACCTACACTTTTGCTTGTTAAGAGCATGTATAAGGGTTTAGGATTACAAGAGATTAGGAAGATAGAAAATGAGAGTTCTCCTAACTTAGAGAAGACAACCTATATATATAGGAGGACGACGAGTAGGATATTGAGGATTCTTGAATTAACAATATTCAAGAAATTTGTATTCTGTTGGGTATAGCTTGCTTCCATTATAGTTCCTAGGCGCATCCCTTTGGTTATGTACTGTTTTTGTATTTCTGTTTTATATTTGCTACTCTTTGTAATGGGTTGGGGCACCCCTTGTGCTCCCCATTAATTCATTTGGCTTATAAAAAAAACAATATTCAAGAAATTAATGTATTTATACTAGCCTAAGCTATTTCAGTAAGAAGTTAAAAGGGTTTTTTTTTTAATAATACAAAAAAAAATTAGCAGAACTAGTTAAAAAAAATAATTAGAGAAGTATGGTACTTCTTACCAAGTCATATCTGACGTGGCCTGGGGAAGGGGGAATCGCAGGGACTGATGTGATTTATGGCCTAGGGAAGGGGGAATCGCAGGGACTAATGCGATTTGTGGCATTGGGAAGGAGGAGATTCATGTGTGGGAAACAGAAACCTGCGTGTGAGCAGGTGACAAGACCTGTGTGGGAGTCGCGTTGACCATGGAGACTCCCAAGGCTGTCTGGAATCGCCCAACTACCCGCGACTCCTGTGCATGGGTGCCACGTGGCACTAGAGTCGCGGGGCCCCATGCGACTTGAATTTGAATTTCTGGCAGTCAAGACCTCTATAAATGGACTGCCAGAACACATTCAACACTCACTCCCCCTCTCTCACTCTTCTCATTCTCTCAAATTTCCCTCAAATTTTCCAATATTTTCCCCCACAAAAAAAAATTCATTTTCTTCATCATCTACAACTTTTTCAAGAACTCCCACTCATCATCTACAAGTTTTCAAGAACTTCCACTCTCCTCAAGTTGAAGCAACTCATCTCAACATATACCACTCCACCTTCAAATATCCTCATTTTGGTTAGTACTTGTTTAGTGTTTTTTATAGTATAGTTGTTTTTAAACAAATTTTTTACCGTTTAGATATGTATGCTCTTAGGAGTTTTAATTTTATTGTTACGTTGGTTAGAAATATAGATCTTTTAGTCCAAGTTTAGAGCTATTAGGAGTTTTAAATGTTTATAAATATTGATGGTATAAATATTATTGTTTTTCTTAATGTCCATGTTATTATTATTTAGAAAAAATAGGTGTTGGCGGGTATGGAAAAAATATATAGTAATTTATACGAAATTATTTAGTTTAAACCATAGTTAGGAATATAAATTTTGTACACAAGTTTAGTAATGTGAAGTTGTTATGAATATTTTATGGAATTGCTTATGGTTAGAAATATAATTTTTTTTTAGAATTGCTTATGGTTAAAAATAGGAATTTTGTAGACAAGTTTAGAAATGTTAGTTTGTTAGGAATAATTTGTTGTTATTTGTAAATACTTTTTACAAATATTTTGTAGACACAGTTTAGAAAATGTTGATTTGTTAGGAATATTTTTTAGAATTGCTTATGGTTAAAAATATCAATTTTTTAGAATTGTTTATGGTTAAAAATATCAGTGTTTGTAGACAAGTTTAGAAAATGTTAATTTGTTAGGAATTATTTGTTATTATTTGTAAATATTTTTTACAATTATTTTGTAGACAAGTTTAGAAAATGTTGATTTGTTAGGAATATTTTTTAGAATTGCTTATGGTTAAAAACATCAATTTTTTAGAATTGCTTGTGGTTAAAAATATAATTTTTGTACACAAGTTTATAAATGTTAATTTGTTAGGAATAATTTGTTATTATTTTTAAATATTTTTTACCATTATTTCGTAGACAAGTTTAGAAAATGTTGATTTGTTAGGAATATTTTTTTAGAATTGCTTATGGTTAAAAACAACAATTTTTTAGAATTGCTTGTGATTAAAAATATAATTTTTGTAGACTAGTTTAGAAATATACAATATCCATGTTTATTGTCTATTTTTAGAAACTTTATTGTTTTAATTAGAATTTTCGATGTTTATTGCCAATTATTAATTTCGAATGTTATTTGATTGTAGGACCTTATGGCGAATGAAGCGTACATCAATCTCGACCCTCTAAACCTGAGTCTCCTACACCTACAGGACAAGTACGTATTCAATCATGTCTGGAACGAACAATCGAACAGAATATTGCATGTGAGAAAACCGGTGGTGAACCGTCATGGGATTCTAGAGTTGATCGTAAGCCGACTCCAATGTGCTGGGTGTATAAGGTGGCACTCGTTAGACACGAACCTCTGGACAAGGAGTTGATATATGAAATGGTGGAGCATTGGAGGCCAGAGACGCACACATTTCACATGCCATTTGGGGAAGTGACGATCACGATAAAGGATGTGGTTGTGCTCCTAGGCCTGAAAGTAGATGGCCTTCCTGTTAGCGCCTGCACCTGGCAAAACTGGCCACTCCTCGTGGAGAATATGATAGGAGAAGATCCTCCTCCATATTCTATTAAGGGAGGTGTAATTAAGTTGTCATAGTTGAGACAGGTCAAGGCGAACATGGTGGTAGACCCCAATGACGATGATGTGTTGGACCGATACGCTCGAGCATTCATTCTTGTTTTGCTTGGGGATTTCATGTTCATTGATCACACAGGTGCCAGGATATCAATGCAATATCTCACATTGTTGGGAGACTTTGACCAAGCGGGTCTGTACAGCTGGGGATTTGCACTTCTTGCTCATTTGTACCATGAGTTGTGTGCTGCAACCGACCATCGAAAAGCCGAGATCGCTGGTTGTACATATCTTCTCCAGCTGTGGGCGTGGTCAATGATACCCGGCATTGGTCTGCAGATACCGAAACTTGATGCCATAGTCGGACATCCACTAGCTACTAGGTATGCTTTTTATCTTGTTACATTTACATTTTTGTTAATGGTACACATTATTTTCCAACTGTTGCTGATACACGTCACTTAATTGCGTAGGTGGAATGACGTTCCGGCGAGCTACGAAAGACTATCAATCGATGAATACCGCACAATTATGGACACACTGCGCAGCAACGAAGTCAGTTACTAGTAAAGTTAGATTTTTATTCATTTTTATTTAACAAAGTGTTTCGTTAGTAAAATCGTCCTTGTTATTTTTAGTTTCGTTAGATGCCATATGGTGACGATGTATTAGCGGCGCTTTCGAATTTTGTTCAAGCAGGCAACAACCTATGGAGAGCTGTTGTCCCATTGATCTTATACTGGCGTGTAGAGTGGCATCAACCCGACCGGGTCATGTAGCAATTTGGGATGCAACAGCCAGTACCTCAGCAGCCCCTACAAAGTGAATGGTTACATGACATTTCGCTAAAGGGAAAGTAAAAGAGGACTGGGTCCAGAAGCTCCAATACTTCATAAACGTAGGGGACAACAGGCACCAATACATATTCACCCGACCGTTGGCGTAGAACTTCGTTGGACCAAATGATCAATACACATTGTGGTACGCGCAACATTCGAGGCCGTTTGAGCATGTACCTTGGTTTTGAATCGTAGACCTTCATATAATTCTTCACCTGTTTGCCATGACCCTTGGACAACCAGACTCGGGAAAAAATCGGTCTCCACATCAGGGTGGTTCCAATTAACATACGTATAGTGGGATGAGGTATTTCAAAAGGGGTTGGAGTTTGGGACGCCTAAAAAAAAATTTCATAAAGAATTGGAATTACATAAATTGAAGGACTAAAGAGATATTGACGAATATATACCTTGTGATTCAGAGTATACATTCACCGGTATTGGCGAAGCAGTAGGAATAGAAGTATGTGCTATTTGAGGTCCTGTATTGCCACCGAAATCAGCCTCAATGTCTGAGTCTGACGGTCCTCCTTCAAGAAATCTATCACCTTCGTCCACTTCATCATCTGAATGGTTAACTTCAGGATCCACATTGTCTGTGGGGATGTTGTCAATGTTGTCCGCCAAATTAACAGTGTTCCCCGTGTTTGGTGCATCACTGCCACTAAACCTCTGATCTCACGACCATAATTTCAGTTCGATAACT
Source organism: Acmispon strigosus (assembly GCA_030819835.1). Taxonomy (NCBI): domain Eukaryota; kingdom Viridiplantae; phylum Streptophyta; class Magnoliopsida; order Fabales; family Fabaceae; genus Acmispon; species Acmispon strigosus. The sequence goes on from JAUAMA010000002.1 coordinate 50,784,843, forward strand.
CTATATAGTTACCATTCTCACTGGCCGTTCTCTATGAATGCATGATATCCTATGATGTAATTTCAACAATCAATAGCACAACGGAAACATCTTTATAAAACGGTAACGCTGTCATACGTATCCTAGCTCACTCTCGGGAGCGGGATCACTCTTAGCAGGAGTGTCCAACTCTCTTACTCGCAATGAGACCACTCTTCAACAAGCGTTCGAGTCTCTTACTCACAACGAGATCACTCTTGAACGAGCATTCGAGACTCTTACAAATAACATTTCACTACACGAAAAAATGCTATTACGGACAACCAAAATGTTGTCGCTAAGGCCATAAAATTGTCAGTAGTGATTAATTACCAACAGTCTACCGACGGCTCAATATCCGCTGTTTAATCACTCGTTGGTAATATTGATCGACGACTATTACCGACGGAAAAGTGGTTATCGGTGTTTAGAAACGGTTTAAGTCGTCGGTTTTTAGCGACACTTAAGGCCGTCGGTACTTACCGACGGCTTAAAACCATCGGTAAATTGTTAATTGTGACGGAAAAATACTTCTTTGCTAAGGGTGAAATGCTTCGTGGTTGCCAAAAATTTTAAATTTTAAGTCTTTACACTCTTCGTGACAATATAATTTACCTCATTCATCTTAGTCCCATATACATACATATATTTTAGAAAATCACAAAATAATTGTAACAAATATCAATTGGGTAGTTATCAAATGTTGAAAATTAATAGAACATTACGAATTATAATTTGCAAAATCTAATAATTTTCACCATTTGATATGTGCAATTAATTTATTTAAAATAATTTCCTTACTATTCAAAAACACAAATATGTATATCGAGCTTAAATGATTGGGATATAAAATATTAGGGTTAATGGTTCAACAGGTCCCTGAAGTTGTACCAAATTTGTGTTTGGTCCCTCCTTAGAAAAATGACGTTTATTGGCGGTCAAAAACCGCCAGTAATTGTAAAAAAACCGCCACTAATCGTCATTTTTCTGAGGAGGGACCAAATGCAGATTTTAATACAACTTCAGGGACTAGTTGAACCATTAACCCAAAATATTATAATGAAGAGCGTAAAGAATTAATAATTTAATTTTTTTACAAACAATGAAACATATCATCCTTATTGAAAAGAGTGTTTTTTCGTTAATATATAATTCTAATAAGCAAATACGCAAATTAAAACATTCAAATAAATAAAATGATAACAAATATATTAATATAATTTAACGATAACAAGCATATTAAATTTCATACAATTGTTAAAAGAAACTACTAACCTTCATGAAACATTCTGACAAGCTTTTTAAAGCGTACAAAATAATAATCAATCATTAAAAATGCTAACACAAAAAAAAAAAATCTAATTAAAACCAAAGAAAAAGAGAGAAGAGAAGAAAATATGTGTGAGTGAAGGTGATGGGCATTGGTCTTATGTATAGGTTACCGACGGACAAAGGTGCCATTTTTTTGCGACGACTCTAACCGTCGTTAATTCAACCGAAGGGTTGCGACGCTTTTTCCGATGGATAAGAATGCTAGTAATTCACTCTCCATTTTGGCGGACATTTTCCCAGTTCTCATTTCAAACGTTACTTTTTGCCGCATATTTACCGACGGAAGAGGCTGTCGGTAATTTCACCGTCCATTTCGGCGAACATTTTCCCGGTTTTAATTTGAAGCATTAAGTTTTACCACCCATTTACCGTCGGTAAATGTCCCGTTAGTAATTCCCGCCACCCTCCCCTACAATGTCGTCGCTGAGTTTATTTTTAACTTGGATATTCTTTAATGAAGGTTATGGTCGTTAGTAATTCCACGTTTTCTTGTAGTGCATCCCCCCTTTTCTTTCAAAAACATCTCATATGATTCTTCTGAAAATATGGCATGATGATTCTTTTGAAAAGAAGTCTCGTAGTGTAAGGAAGGTAAAAACCTCCTTTATTTTATAAAAAGAGTTTGACGAGTTCACTCAGTGAATTATGAATTTTCGTTCACGAAAGCTTAGTTAAGATTTAGGCTTAAATGCAAATTTTGCCCCTGATAATTCTCAAAGTTGCAAATTGTAACCCACCAAATTTTTTGTCACCAAATGTACCCCTCTGCTTTTTTTTTTGGAGAACTTCGTACCCTTCCGTCAGTCTTCCGTTAGTAACTTAACGGAACTGATGACGTGGACATTACAGGGGGAAAAAAAAGAAGGAGTATCGACATGTTTTAAATAAAATAAAATAAAAAAACCAAAGATCCACGTGCCTCTGCATTCTCCTTTTACCCCTAATTCCCAAATTGGGGAAATCGTAATTGAGAAAGGGAGAAGGGAGAAGACGCAGGTCGAGAGAGAAGGGCCGCCGCCGCTTGCCACCTCGGCTCTGTCAAGGGAGGACTGCCGCCTTGACAGAGTCATGGAACACTTTGACAAGCTCGTCATCATAGTCCTCCTTCAAATTTTTACATATAACATGCAGTGCTTGAGTGATGCCAGCCACAGTAGACCAGTCACAATTCCTCAGCCCACATTGCATCAGAAAATCAACTCCACGAGGAGAATCGAAGTCACTACTTTCAGTTTCAGCTGAAGACGATAGTATTCTAGCCAATGTGATTTCCCAGGAACAACATAACAAATTTATGAACTCATTCCAATTGTTCCCCTGCATATCATTATTCATTACAAGGAATGACATAATAGGTCTCACCCACCTATTTCATCAAAGAAACCACTATTTCATACCGTGGCGAATACAAATTGTGAAGTTAAGGCAAGAGCTTTGACAGCCACATGTTGAACAAATTCACTCTTAACAGTTAGCAAAATCAACTGCAATGTAAAAGCAACACGGAATATTATTTACAAGAACGCTACTCATGAAGCATATCAATCAAACGCTCACCATTTCGGTTACGATTTTAGGAAGACATTGATGGACAGAACAATGTTGCTCTAAACTACATGATTCCTCTTCGCTCGGAGCATAATCAAATTCACGAATCCGCACTTGAATTTTTTTCACGACCTAGGATGAAAATTCGCAAAATAAATTAGTGAATAAATAAATAAATAAATTAGGATCAGAGCATTTAATAGTGTTTTGAAGATGAAAGAAAGAACGTGAACCTCAGAAGAAGCTATTAGAATTTCGTTCCCCATCCCTACCACTTCTTCTTCCCTTCTCCATTCAAATAGGTTCTTCTTTCTGTGCTCCGGCGACACCGCGAGAGGCAGCCCCTTCTTCCAGCTACGGCGGCGACCTCCTATTTCTCAACGGCGGCAAGTGGCGGTGGCCCTTCTCTCTTGACCTGCGTCTTTTCCCTTCTCCCTTTCTCAATTTCGATTTCCCCAATTTGGGAATTAGTGGTAAAAGGAGAATGCAGAGGCACGTGGATCTTTGGTTTCTTTTTTTATTTATTTAAAACATGTGATTTTCCTTTTTTTTTTATTTCCACCTGTAATGTTCACGTCATCAGTTCCGTTAAGTTACTAACGGAAGACTGACGGAAGGGTACGAAGTTCTGCAAAAAAAAAGCAGAGGGGTACATTTGGTGACAAAATTTTTGGTGGGTTACAATTTGCAACTTTGAGAATTATCAGGGGAAAAATGTGCATTTAAGCCTAAGATTTATTCCCTTTCAAAAGATCTTTATCTAACAGTTGTTTTTCTTGAATAACTACTTCGTAAAACATCCATTGATTTGTAAGTAATGTCCCCTTCCCCCATTCTTTTTGAAAACATAACACTGTTGTCCATAAACGTCTCTTCATGCTAAAGTATCGTAGAACCTCTCGTCTAACAGTTAACTCTCTTTTTCCCTCCGCTTGCACATTCGATAACAGCCGAGAATGCAAACATCATTGCAAGCACAATATACTCAGGGAAAACATCAACTCAATAAACATGATTCTCATATAACTCAAACAACATGATTCTTATAAAGCCAAGCAACATAAACTCAAGCATCATTGCAATAACTCATCAATGTTCAATAGCGAACTTTAGATACGAACAACAAGCGTCACCAAGCATACACAATTCATAAGTATATATATATATACACATATATTATCATGCTTTATACCATGCTCGAAGTGCCCTTACCATAGGCAATTTTCTTCCTGAAAATGAGCTCTCGTTTAAACTTTGGTACGTCCTCTGCACCTTCACGTACACATAACTTAACTTAGATGCTTTCTGTAAGACCCTCAATTTCTTGTAATTGCACTTTGGTCCCTGAGTTTCTTATAATTGCATTTTGGTCCCTAGAATTCTTGTAATTGTAATTTGGTCTTTAGAGTTATGATAATTAAATTATAGTCCTTGGACTATTCAGTTTCAAAATTAGCTTTATTGGCTCTTAATTGTGTGAAATTAGAATTTGAAGAAGAATTATGAGAATCAAGAGGCTTTAAGTCTTTGTCTGGAGTTTTTAATTAGTTTTTATGAGTAGTAATGCCCCATTATGTGCTTGGTCGACCTCTCTTCTCTCTCTTGGGGGCTGAAATTCTGATCACTATATGGGGGTGGTTTCCCTTGCTTTCTCTTCATTCCAAAGTGTTTTAACCTAAAACACAAAAACTGAAATCTTCTTAACTTTGAGTTGCTGCTCCCACCCCTCTCTTCCTCCATTGGTGTTCAAGTTTTGTTCTCTAATCCTCTCCAAGAGTGCTTGGTATTGGTTCCTTGGTAGGTTGATGAAACTCTTCCAATTTCTAAATTCTTTTGTGTTCAACTCCTTCCTCTCTTCCTACGGTTTTGACTTATTTTTTTCCAGCACATTCTTCCTCACTATACTCAAGTTCTCTCTGCTCCATTGAAGGACAAGGGTTGTTCTTCACTCCTTGATTGAACAAGCCAAGCAAGGTTGGTCTTTTCCATTGTTCTTGTGCTGAAACCTTGTTATTTTCCATTTTAATATAATCTTCTGTTTTGGAAATCCTTTGAGTTCTTGGGAGAAAATCGTCTTTGATCAATTATATAAATTTTTTGTCCATGGAAAAGCTTTGGTTTTGAAAAGTGGGGTTTAAAATGATTTTTTCCATGAAAAACTACTGTTCTGGGCTCTCTAGCAGGGAGCCAACGCATGGGCGCTGGACTCCCAATTCCTAGGCGCTAGGGTTCGACCCAGGTTCGTGTTGCCAGACAGGGAGCCAACGCTTGGGTGTTGGCATCCCAGTGCTTAGGCGCTAGGCCCCTGTCATCCATTTTGTTGTTTTGTTTACAATTGTTTAAAATCCTTTTGAGGTTGATTTCCACCTTTCTAATTGTTGTTGATTGTTTTATATACATGCGTTTTATCTTGCAAGGTCGGAGCTCAACTGCATGCAACCCATTTGACGGTAAGGGTAACAGGTTGTAGGAATTGTCTTATCGGTTTGTGATGAATTGTGGTTTTGTTTTTAGGATTATGGTTGTGCCTTGTCTTTGGACTTATTCTTGACTTGATGATGATACTGTAACATGATGTATATTTTTTATATGTTGTTGAGACTTGGTGAAATGAATTGAGTTATTTGGATATAGCATGATGAAAAGGATTTCTAATATGAAATGACTATATTTTCATATGTTGATACTATGACTAAGAAAATGTGTAGTCTGTTAGTTCATGATGTTGATGATTAATTTTTCATAGCATATGTATTATATATAGGATGTTTAAGGTTGATGTGACAGAACTTTGTCTCGTGGGATCAACCGAGGGCGATGTGGTTGATCGTTGTCTCACGTGATTGTCGTGGCCCTGTTTGGGTGAATTCTGGCCATAGTTATGCATATAGCTATTGGGGACTACCAAGAATGGTTATGCGATATTTTAACATGAGAACTTGTGGATATATATTTTGTTGTTGTTGCTGTAATTCATGCTATTGCTTACTATTTATTTTTACTGCTTTTTATCACGATGTTGTTGATTATTATGTATTTGGAGTCAACCCTTTTTATTTGCTGTTTGTTGATTGGGCGCTTAACGCTATAGACAATCAGGGAGATGATGTGCATGACAGATGAATTTGAAGTTAGTGCAAGGTGGTGCAAGAAGGTCTAGAAGAACTAGAGAATCTTGAAGAAATTATTCACTGTTTTTAATAATTAACACTTGTGGTGCAAATTTATTATCTTTATTTACCTCTCGGTTTTTGTTTGATGCTTAATTAATCTATTTATGAGTTAAGTATTTGTAATTATTTGAGATTCGTTCTGTTTTGAAAACCGAGTTATTTTTTAGAGGTTTCAAAGTATTATTTAAGCTTATTTACTAATTTCTCCATTTTCATACCAACTTACCCCACACATAATCTAAGCTTTAAAAGCAAATTTTCCTACCCTAAACCTTAGGGTATAGGTTCGTCCAAGCTCACTTAATTGGGAAGATGAACTTTTCTCATAATCTAATTATCACAAAAAGCTTAGGACTACTGAATCCTTGAGGAAAATATAACTTCAAGTTCAAAATCACTTCCTAAGTCAAAAGAAATTTTCCAATACTCAACTTGTAGGGAAACAAATTGAATATTTGGAAAGCCCAAAACACCCACAACAACATATCCAAAAGAACTTGAGTAAAAGCAATTTACAAAATCACTTTTGAGAATAAAAACTCATCTTTTCTCAAAACAATGAACATGATTTTATAGGTCAACTCCGTGGCAACCACTTTGCCCAAGACACTTTAGAAATATCCGCTCTCAAAATCATTTATAAGAACCAAATCTCAACTTTTTGTAAAACAAATTACATTTCCAAAAAGCTCAAAACATCCCCAACAACATCAGTGAAGACAACAATTAATTTTGGGCACGCATGAAAACCCAAAACTCAATCTTTCTCAAAACTAAAACTATCATAATGAAGATCTTGCAAGATTCTAATTTTTTGTCTTAAGAAACCAAGGCATTGGAGGAACAAATGATGGTGGGAATGAGAAGAGGAGAAAGGCTTCCATGGATGAAAAAGGAAGAAGATGAAGGAGTTTCTTTCTCTGTCTCTCTCTTGCTCTTATTCTCCCATGACTTAACACTTAGGAAGAAAACAAAAAATGAATGGTGTTAATGATGGTGAGGTCATAGGATCACTAATAAGGAGGGGGGAGATTTTCTGATTTTCTCTTAATTGGCGGACCAAATTGTGAATTCTTAAAAGCTAAGGGACTTGATTATAAATGAAGACTAGATTAGGATAGTATTAGGGTAACTAATCACACCTTTAGGTCTAATCTGTAAGTATGGATAGCAACCTGAGAGGGGGGGTGAATCAGGTTTACCCTATTTTCGCCTTAAAATGCCTTCTTACTTTCAAGATAAAGATAAACACAAATGAGTGTTGCAGAAATGAATTTTGCTTGAAAGTAGAGATGAAGGATAGAAGAATGCACACACAGAGTTTAATCCTCGTTCACCTTCAACCACCGAAGGTTACGTCTAGTCCCTCAAGAAAACCCCTTGAGGATTTTTCCACTATTGATAAAAATCTCTTACAAGTGCTTACACCGAGTACCTTAAGAATTTCTATCAACAACCTGTGAAAGCAAACCACTTTCAACAGGCCCTGAAAGCAAACCACTTTCAGTCCCTGAAAGCAAAACCACTTTCAGTACTTGAAGGCAAACCACCTTCAAACCAATCCCTGAAAGCAAACCACTTTCAGTACAACAAACCTTCACCAAACCCTACGATGAATAATCACTCAACCAGAATGAGATGAAGAAGAGTTTACACTTGGCTGTATCAATCCCTTAACACAAAAGTGGGTTGATCATGAGAATTATGCTTCAAGGCTCTTAAGCATAAGAAGGCTCTCTTGGTTCTGAGTTCTTCAAGATATGAACAACTAAGGTGTTCTCTTAAACAGTGAAGATCATGAACTCGAAAATTAGGCTCTTTGAAAGTTTATATATCAAAGACTAATAAGACTTGAATGAACAATTTAACAATGTTTTGGCCTAATTCGTATATTCTCATGTGTTGTGTGTTTCTGGACTCAAATGGACTTTATATAGGCATGAGGAAACGTCCTTGAACCAATGCAACCCTTTCCAAAAGGTTTGAGACACAATGGTTCACGAAAAGATGCAACTTTTCGAGCATGTAATCGATTACATTACTTAGGTAATCGATTACACTAAGTGGTCGTTACTGTTTGAATTTCAAATTCAAACGTGTAATCGATTACAAGAAGGATGTAATCGATTACTTGCCTATGTGTAATCGATTACCTTAAGGGTGTAATCGATTACACTCAAGTCCAATTTCCAGAAACTTGAACTTTTAAGATTGGCTTGAGTTTTTCTACTTCTTTTAACTTATGAAAAAGTTAAACTCAATTAGCTTTGGTATTTTAAAGAGCCTTTATACTCGAGAAGCCTTTAGAAGCATAACTCACCTATACTAGGACTTAGGCAGATGTTGAATCATATTGCACTGTTTCCTCTAAGTCTTCTTTTCTTCTTTTCGTCGATGAGTTTGTCGTCATCAAAACCTCAGCCAGGGTCAGGAGCAAGACCTTCTTCACAATCTCCCCCTTTTTGATGATGGAAAACACATTCTATGAACTTTGAAGATCAGTGTTGCTTCTTTGTTGAAACTCCCCCTATTGGATGTAATCCGATATATATCCCTCTTTCTGATTCAGTTGTTGAATTTCTGCATATAATTTTTAAAGAGCACAGACCCTTTCTCCCCCTTTTGACTTCATCAAAAAGAAGAAAAAGCCAGAAACAGGTATACAGGCAAACAAGTGTATATACATATAAAGCATAGGGGTTGGAGGTAAACTAGTAAAAGCAGGCAAAGTCCAAACAGCATTACGATAATGGCAGAGTTGAAAACAAAATATCCAGCAAAGCAGTTAATACTAAACTATTACAACTAGATATATATATATATATGAAAAATAGAAGATGTTCAACAACCAAAAGGACATAAAGTTAGAGTTATTACAACCCGATAAAACCAAACCACAAACAAAGAAAAATTCCTAGAAGACTAGTTGTCAACAGAAGAGTCTTCATCCGCAACATGAAGTTCATGTTCAATGATAAGGAATATCACAAGTGTACGATTAACTATCGCGTAATATAAAAAGATCGAACCCAAGGGATAGGTGTCTTCTTATTAGATTATTTAGTACTTAAACAGAAAAATAAAAGATGAATATTGGTGTTGGTTTAGAACAAGCAAGATTAATAACATAAAAAGATAAGAAAATAGAAATGATGAGAATTAAGCCTTTGGGTTGGTTTACATAGTCTATAAAACATGCTAGAAATCTTCTACTTAATTTCCCAATTTTAAGTCCATTTTCATGATGCTATAGCCTAGTGTAACTACAAGATAATTCCTTAAGCATTGTAGATCTTTCTTTTTAATTACTAAACCCAATTCCTTGGCACCTAGTTAACTAAAGAAGAAGATGAATAAAAAGTTCAGGCCAACATAAAGTTACGTCCTTCCTAATTCCTTAGTGAAGTATACTTATAACCTTTTTTATTTCCTAGTTCCCTTACTACTCACCAAATGGCCTTATGTAATAAGCAATAAGCAAAACCTCTTGCGATCGTCAAGATAGAAATAAAGCACAAGAAAATAAAACATGAATGGAAATATTATTCAGAAATGTAGAAAGAAAACTAGAACATGAATTATAAACTAAAACAACCCAAAAACTTAAAGAAGAAGTTAGCCAAGCATGGCTAAATGAGTCATTGAATTACCCTGGATAGGAGCTCAAATATGGCTTCCCACAAGTCCTAGGAACAATGCTCAAAAGGGAGAAAGAGAGAATACTTGTTGTATTCTAAGAGGTGTGTTTTACAAGTGCAAATTGCCTCCCTATTTATAGCAAAAATCTGGCCTCCAGCGCTTGAGCGCTGGCATTCCCAATGCTTGGGCGTTGGGATGCAATTAAATCCCACTTCCAGACCAAGGGCCAGCGCTCGAGCGCTGGATTCCCAGCGCTGCAGCGCTGGGTGTGATTTCCAGCTCAGGTCCTAGTCAGAGTCCCAGCGCTTGAGCGCTGGGATCCCAACGCTTGAGCGTTGGGTCGTTGCTGCTTCATCTTCAAGTTTTTCTTTCCTTCATTGTAGTGGGTTTTTAATGTCTTCAATGGCCTTCATTCAGCCCTTGATCATTTCTGAAACCTTCTTCCCACTATCATCAATCCTTCAACGTTATTTCCCATGTGCTAATTTAGAGAGTGATTCTTCATATTCTTGTTTTCCACTTTTGGTCCTCTCTTGGTTAGTACTCCAACTCAAGCCCTCTTCTTCTTGCAACTTCAATTTTCAGCCCCCAACTCTTGAACCTTTAGACTTTGGTCCTTCATTTCTTAAACTTTACAAAAAGGCCCCTGGACAAAAATGATAATTTCTACCAGTTTTCCTAAGAATACAAAAATACCTATAAAAATTCCTAAAAATATAAAATAAAGTTTAAAAACCAAATAAAAACTAATCTATATGCCAAATGCAAAATAAATAGAAAATCTACATAAAAATAACAAAAAACCTATATGAGACTCAAAAATAACAAAATAAAAAGACTAAAAAGACCCTAAAATTATCATACAAAATCCTGTCATCATTCAACATCATGAAGCATCCAAGAAAGTGTGTCAATCCCATAATCATGAAATAGACCCAGATGTGACAAAATAGTAGTGTCAACACACTTGAAGGTTGGAGATCGCACATCGTATAGTTTTGCAATGGGGACCCCAGAATGGACAAGAAGACGGGATATGGCTGATGCATATGGGAAAGACTCGGCTTCATTTCTGCATTTGAACATATGGTTCATAACCAAAAATGCCCAATTGATTTTATGACAGTTGATGATGCCATATAAAATCTGTAATTCTAACTCACTGATGTGAGCAAGATGGTCTTCCTGGGGCATAATAATTTGATGAATGAAGTATTGAAGCAAGTGGTTGGTAGTGGTTAGAACATCAATATGATAGGGACAAGAAATGGTATGAGGCGGATGAATATTTTGAATTTCAGAAGGACTAAATCGACATAGAGATTGGTAAAATAGGTCCTGATTGTAGTCAGGCCAGGGGTAGGGCAGGTTCGTACCAAGTTTGGCACCAGTGGAGGAAAGACCCAAACACCGTCCAAGGGTGGTAAGGGAGAATTGAATAGTAGTACCTTTGACATAGCTTTTGAACCCATCGCCCTGAGTTTCCATATTATAGTAGAATATTTTTACCAACTCTGGGTAGAATGGAGTATTCATTGTAATGAATCCCTCAAGAGATTGATTTCCTAGAAGAGCAGGAAAGGTGAAGCCGATCTCAGTGAATGAATCCAAGTTACCATAGATGGGTTTTCGATCAGTTTGATGTAGAAAATGAGATACGAAACGAGTTCGTTGCTCAGGGGTTGTGAGGAGACGAGACAGATTTAATGGATGAGGAGGACGAAAGGCCGACGAGAAGAAAGGAGAGGAGGACATGACTAAAAATTTGGAGAGAAGAATTGTGCAGGAACAAGGTTTCAGGATTTAGTTGTCTAAGGTTGAAGATGAGATGACTGATTATGAGAATTTACATGTAATCTGCATGTTTTGATTAAATAACACAAGCAGGTAATCGATAACGGAAGTTGGGTAATCGATTATGTGATGATTTGTGACGATTTGAATTTCAAAAAGAGAGGGAATTTTGAAATACTGACAATTTTCGATGATGTAATCGATTACAGCACATATGGTAATCGATTACCAGTCGGTTTTGAAAGGCACGAGGACCAGAGAACTTAGGTTAATCGATTACAGGGTATTTGGTAATCGATTACTTAAGACATTTGCAAGTTTCTAAGATGTGAATTCCTATGTAATCGATTGCTAGACATGATTAATCGATTACTCAAGTGAAAAATCACACAAAAGACACATAACCATAAGTACAAGCAGGTAAAAAACTCAGAATCATGCAATCACATACAAACAAGTTGACATAAAATCATGAAAACAAGCATGTAATTATATATATTCACACATAATCACACAAATAATCATGCAATGCACACAATCATGTAATTTAAGCATATAAACACATAATTAAATAAACATCTAATTAAATATCAGTTTCATCTATAATCCCTAGTTCTCTTCAAATTTTAAAGAAAGAGTTTGTAGGAAGAGGCTTGGTAAATATATCAGCAAACTGATTATGTGTATCTACGAAGGAAATCTCAATCTCCTTTCTTATGACATGATCTCGAAGAAAATGAAGTCTTATATCAATATGCTTTGTTCGAGAATGCATGATGGGGTTTTTTGTGAGATTAATGGCACTTGTATTGTCACATTTGATTGGGATGCAGCCCAGCTCTAAGCCATAATCTTTGAGTTGTTGTTTGAGCCATAAGGTTTTTGCACAACAATTTCCTGCAGCAATGTATTCTGCTTCAGCAGTACTTAGAGCAACAGATGCTTGTTTCTTACAGGACCAAGAAACAAGAGCATTTCCCAACAAGTGACAAGTACCACTTGTGCTCTTTCTTTCAGTTTTGCATCCAGCAAAATTTGAATCAGAATATCCAATCAAGTCACAAACACTTCCTTTGGGATACCACAGACCAACATTTGAAGTTCCTTACAGATATTTGAAAATCCTTTTTACTGAACTCAAATGTGATTCCCTAGGAGATGCTTGATATCAAGCACATAGACACACACTAAACATAATATCAGGTCTACTAGCTGTTAAGTAAAGAAGAGATCCGATCATACCTCTGTACTTGGTAATGTCTATAGGAATTCCGGACTCATATTGATCTAGATAAGTATTAGACCCCATTGGTGTGGCTATGGACTTGCAATAATCCAAATCATATTTCTTTAAAAGCTCCTTGAAAAAATTTGATTGGTTGATGAATATTCCATCATTTGATTGCTTAATTTGCAATCCTAGAAAGAAATTTAACTTTCTCATCATAGACATCTGAAATTCCTCTTTCATCATGTTAGAGAAATCCTTACACATAGATTCGTTAGTTGAACCAAAAATAATATCATCTACATAAATTTGTACCAATAAAGTGTTACCTTTGGTTTTCTTGATGAACATGGTTGTGTCAGCCTTACCCTTTTGAAATCCTTTTTCACAAAGGAATGTGCTTAATCTGTCATACCATGCTCTAGGGGCTTGCTTAAGACCATAGAGTGCTTTCTTCAATTTGAAGACATGTGAAGAGTACTTAGGATCTTCAAATCTTGGAGGTTGCTTCACATATACTTCTTCTTGAATAAATCCATTCAGGAAGGCACTTTTAACATCCATTTAATATAATGGAAAGTTTAAAGAACAAGCATAAGCCAATAGAAGTCTTATGGCTTCCAACCTTGTAACTAGTGCATAAATTTCATCAAAATCAATACCTTCTTATTGATTATATCCTTGTGCAACCAGTCTTGCTTTATTTCTGACAATTATACCATTTTCATCCAGTTTATTTCTGAATACCCATTTTGTCCCAATGATATGTTTGTCAGTGGGCTTAGGAACCAATTCCTATACTTGATTTCTCTCAAATTGGTTTAGTTCTTCTTGCATTGCTACCACCCAATACTCATCTTCCAGAGCATCATCAACATTTGAGGGTTCTGTTTGAGATACAAAGGCCATATTCAATACTGAATCATTTAAGCATAGCCTTGTAGAAACACCTCTTGAAATATCACCAATGATATTGTCAATTGGATGATCCCTGTGGGTTCTCCATTCTTTTGGAAATTCATAAGTAGTATCTTCAATATGCTCTCCTTGTTCTGAATCTTGCTCTATTTGCTTTTGAGAGACTTTCTTGATTATGTTATCTTCCTCATCATTATCTGGAAGAATAACTGTATCTTCTTTTGAAGAGTTAGACTCATCAAAAGAAACATGTATGGACTCTTCAATAGATAGAGTTTTCTTATTGAAGACTCTATATGCTTTGCTTGTCGGAGATTATCCAAGGAATATACTTTCATTGGATTTTTCATCAAATTTATGAAGGATTTCCTTTCCATTGTTCAAGACAAAGCACTTTGATCCAAAGGTATGAAAATGAGCAATATATGGTTTCCTCCCTTTGTAGAGTTCATAGGGAGTTTTCTTCAGAATAGGTCTAATGAGTACTCTATTGGAAACATAGCAAGCAGTACTTACAACATCAGCCCAGAAGTATTTTGGAAGGTTGGATTCACTTAGCATGGTCCTTGCTAGTTCTTCAAGTAACCTGTTCTTCCTTTCTACAACACCATTTTGTTGTGGTGTTCTTTGAGTAGAGAAGTTATGTGATATTCCATTTTCATCACATAATTCCTGAAATTGATGGTTTTGAAATTCTCTACCATGATCACTTCTAATAGAAGAGATCTTTAAAGCCTTTTCATTTTGAACAAGCCTTGCATATCTTTTAAATGCATTAAAGGCTTCATTCTTATGAGGCAAGAATAATGTCCAAGTAAATCTAGAATAATCATCAACAATAACAAGGGCATAATAATTACCTCCAATACTCTTAGTCCTTGATGGTCCAAACAAATCCATGTGAAGTAGTTGGAGAGGACTTGTAGTTGAAACTATATTCTTTGGTTTAAAAGACATTTTGGTTTGTTTCCCTTTCTGACATGCATCACAAAGTTTGTCTTTCTCAAATCTTATCTTTGGAAGACCAACAACCAGATCATGTTTGACAAGTTTATTTAAATGATCCATGTGGATATGAGCCAGTCTTCTATGCCAAAGCCATGAATCATTGTTGTTATTGGCCAACAAGCATCTAACATTAGATGAAATTTCATCCAAGGATATCATGAAGACTTTATTGACTTTATATCCAGAAAACTTGATTTCTCTAGTTTTCACATCTTTTACCACACATATATCATTTATAAAGCCAACTTTCACACCTTTGTCACAAAGTTGACTGATACTAAGAAGATTATGCATCAAACCATCAACATATAGAACTTTGTCAATGACAGTTTGAGGGGGTGTGCCTATTCTTCCAATACCAAGAATCTTACCTTTCTGGTTATTTCCATATGTGAAAAAACCCTTTTCTTTAGGCATAAGAAATAAAAACTTTGTTTTGTCTCCTGTCATGTGTGATGAGCAGCCACTATCAAGATACCATAAGTCCTTTGCTGCATTCATGCGCACCTGGATATCCTCAGCATCTGAATCATGTGAAGCCATTAATGCAACTTGTGCTTCATCCCAGGCAATGTATGCTCTTCGAGTAGTTTGATCTTTCTTTTCAAACTTACTATTCAAACCATGTTTCTTCTTTTGAAGATTTGGACATTCCAATTTGATATGTCCCGGTTTTCCGCATTCAAAGCATGTGAATTTTTTAGAAGAGGAAGGCTCATTGTTTCTTTGGAGACTTCTATTATTGTTAAACTTCATACCTTTTCTTTTGAATAACTTTCCGAGATTCTTCACTAGGAGATTCATATTTTCAATTGCGTCCTCTTCAGAATCAGCATCATAGTCATCATTGATGCTCTCCTTTGCCTTTAGTGCAATAGATCGATATTTCTTCTCATGTTGTTCATGTTCTTCCAAGCGATTCAACTCCAGCTCATGTTCTTGGAGATTTCCAAAGAGAGTTGCAAGAGTCATATTTGATAAACTCTTCTTTTCGGAAATCGCCGTAACCTTTGGTCTCCATGCTCTTGTAAGTGATCTTAAAACTTTCATGTTTAAGTCACTCCTGGAAAATTCTTTACCAAGGGCAATCAAATGGTTAGTCAAATGAGTAAAGCGTTTTTGCATATCTAGTACCTTTTCTCCAGGAAGCATTCTGGACATTTCATATTCTTGAGATAGAGTATTTATCTTTGATCTCTTGACCTCATCTGTTCCTTCATGGGTTACCATCAATTCATCCCAAATATCTTTTGATGTTTTGCATGTTGAAACTCTGAAAAATTCATCCATGCCAATAGCAGATGTAAGAATATTCATTCCTTTGAGATCATACTGAACCTTCTTCTTTTCTTCTTCACTCCATGTGCTTCCTGGTTTTGGTTGTGTTCTTTCTTCATTTATAGGAATAAATGGACCTTCTTCAATGGCTCTCCATATTTCCACGTCTAATGACTTTATAAAGATTCTCATCTTGATTTTCCAGAAGTCATAGTGGTCTCCATTGAAGTATGGTGGCCTGTTTATATTGAATCCCTCACTGGTTCCATGATTGGAAGAGGATGCCATCTTCTCCCGGATCTTAGGAGCAAATTACCTAAACTTACGCTCTGATACCAATTGTAAGTATGGATAGCAACCTGAGAGGGGGGTGAATCAAGTTTACCCTATTTTCGCCTTAAAATGCCTTCTTACTTTCAAGATAAAGATAAACACAAACGAGTGCAGCGGAAATGAATTTTGCTTGAAAGTAGAGATGAAGGATAGAAGAATGCACACATAGAGTTTTATCCTGATTCACCTTCATCCACCGAAGGTTACGTCCAGTCCCTTAAGAAAACCCCTTGAGGATTTTTCCGCTATTGATAAAAATCTCTTACAAGTGCTTACACCAAGTACCTTAAGAATTTCTATCAACAACCTATGAAAGCAAACCACTTTCAACAGCCCCTGAAAGCAAACCACTTTCAGTCCCTGAAAGCAAAACCACTTTCAGTACTTGAAGGCAAACCACCTTCAAACCAATCCCTGAAAGCAAACCACTTTCAGTACAACAAACCTTCACCAAACCCTACGGTGAATAATCACTCAACCAGAACGAGATGAAGAAGAGTTTACACTTGGCTGTATCAATCCCTTAACATACAAGTGGATTGATCATGAGAATTATGCTTCAAGGCTCTTAAGCATAAGAAGGATCTCTTGGTTCTGAGTTCTTCAAGATATGAACAACTAAGGTGTTTTCTTAAACAATGAAGATCATGAACTCAGAAATTAGGCTCTTTGAAAGTTTATGTATCAAAGGCTAATAAGACTTGAATGAACAATTTAACAATGTTTTGGCCTAATTCGTGTATTCTCATGTGTTGTGTGTTTCTGGACTCAAATGGACTTTATATAGGCACGAGGAAACGTCCTTGAACCAATGCAACCCTTTCCAAAAGGTTTGAGACACAAAGGTTCACGAAAAGATGCAACTTTTCGAGCATGTAATCGATTACATTACTTAGGTAATTGATTACACCAAGTGGCCGTTACTGTTTGAATTTCAAATTCAAACGTGTAATCGATTACAAGAAGGATGTAATCGATTACTTGCGTATGTGTAATCGATTACCTTAAGGGTGTAATCGATTACACTCAAGTCCAATTTCCAGAAACTTGAAATTTTAAGATCGGCTTGAGTTTTTCTACTTCTGTTAACTTATGAAAAAGTTAAACTCAATTAGCTTAGGTATTTTAAAGAGCCTTTATACTCGAGAAGCCTTTAGAAGCATAACTCACCTATACTAAGACTTAGGCAGATGTTGAATCATATTGCACTGTTTCCTCTAAGTCTTCTTTTCTTCTTTTTGTCGATGAGTTTGTCGTCATCAAAACCTCAGCCAGGGTCAGGAGCAAGACCTTCTTCACATAATCAAGCTTACACATTATAACTTTAAGTCCCAATTGAAGTCTAATCACCTTTTTCACTATTCAATTTATGTCACATCAAGTCACTAGTCCACTTTTGAATGACTTCCATTGGTTACTCGCTTATCTCAAACCAATCGCTCACTAACCTCGAGCCTCGACCACCAAAATATCTCGGGACATTTTTCCCGAGACCCGACACGTTTCCAACTCGAAAACACTATTCACAAAAAATAATTTTATTTCATAAACTTATTCCACACGACATTTTAAGACTTTCCTTCTTGTTCAAAAATCCTAAAAATGTCTCAGTACGCCCTAATTCTGCAAGTCAAGGTCTATACATAAACTTCTACGATGTGCCGGGAACTTTCTTGAGCTCTGGAACTAAATTATACCAATATTACAATCGATCTTCACCATATCACAGACACATCGTCATAAAGACGTAGAAAAAGCCTTATTCCTGCTCTAACAATAGTCGGGAAATAATTAGGGTTTCTTTCTATGTTGGATTGCCATATTGGATTGTTTCAAAACGAAAGTGAAATCCTTCGACGCCGTCTTGAACTAGTCAGCCAAAAAATGATAAAAAATTAATTGAGTCATGAATATTATTATCCTATTCATTAAATTCAAACATTTTCACATCAACTTCTTCTTAATAGCGTTTAACGCTTACGGACGAATGATTTACATAATGACATTATTATTTAAAGTATTATGGGTCTAACACTCATGAGAAGGATGCACATGATTGTACTGATTAGCAACCTTCTTAGAGTACTTTTAATCTACAGATAATTTGACATTGAATGCTCTTGCTTCTAAGATCTCTAAATCTTCATTCTTATTTGAACAGACGTTGGAGTGTTGATGATTGATCTTAGATTCTTCTCTTCTTGTTGCTGTATTTTCTTAGTGGATCGTGATAAGTGTCAAATTTACATATATTTGGATATCATTTTAGACACTTATTCGACTTATATGCTTGAATTATTGATCATTTAATCCCTCAAAGTATTTAATTTTTCAACTACTTAATCTTAGCTTATAAAAAGTTTAAATAATAGTTATTTTATGTGTTCAACTTGGACTTTTGATGCAGGGAAGAAATTTATGAGGAATCCAAGTTTTAAAGCTGCCCGAGCCAAAACACAACTTCCTCCATCATCTGCTACTTCGCCATTGTCTGCTATCCTCCATTGTCTGCTACTTCGCCATCATCTGTTGTTCTCCATTGTCTGCTACTTCGCCATCGTCTGCTGTCCTCCATCATCTGCTACTTCGCGATCGTCTGTTGTCCTCCATGGTCTGCTACTTTACCGCCTCAGCATGTTTAGGCAAAAGCTGCAACCATTTCTTCTCAAATTCGTCCAGCAATGCCTTCGCCATAACATGGATATTATTTTTCTCATCGTTATATTTCATTGCATTCCCAAAATTCAACTTGACATCAGAAAATATCCCTTGCACGTTCTTATAATTAGAGCCATCCCTAGCATCCACTTTTGTTCGTATCGTAATTAAGTCCATAGGCTTATCAATAACCTAGGAAGAGAAACAAACATTGAGCAAGCGAATATCAAAACCATTTCTTTTTCAAAATTGTACAAAAATGATATAAAATGTTGTTATTTAAATGATATAATTATAGTCTAAATTAAGAGATTTGTTTTTTTTAAATGACAAAAAGATTTACCACATGATAGTCATGCAGGCCAAGAACTTCAACGTCTAATGGATCCATGAAGCGCCAAGCCGATTTATGATGAGTTATCTGAGAAGATATAAATGTATTACTATTGACTTTTCACAGGAAACTTAGCGTCATCTCATGATTCAACAGAAAAGGGAAGGTAATTCATTAAATCATATGTTATTAATGGTGCATGGCGGGAGAGCAAAAATCCGTCATATCTGAAAAATAATGATGGTGGGTTATGGCTGATTATCGAGGGATATTGGCCATGGCGGAGAACCAAAAACTTATGATGACCTGAGATTTAAGACTATTTCCCTACTTTAATTGTATGTAGTTTTTATGACTATTTAAGCTATTTTCATCATTTTAGGACAGTTTAGT
Organism: Acmispon strigosus; assembly: GCA_030819835.1. Classification (NCBI taxonomy): domain Eukaryota; kingdom Viridiplantae; phylum Streptophyta; class Magnoliopsida; order Fabales; family Fabaceae; genus Acmispon; species Acmispon strigosus. The sequence continues at coordinate 50,804,497 of JAUAMA010000002.1, forward strand.
CTTAGTGCATGCATTTTGGTGTTTTTAGTTGAGTTTAGGATATTTATCCATTTAATAGACATATGTATAGGTTTTTCCTTGAGTTTTGTGTTACCGGTTTTATTTCAATAATTTGGATGCAACTTGCGTGGGCTCTTTCTTCTTGCTCAGATGTTTTCTTGACAATCCTACCAGTCGAATTGAAGATCAATGAGCCATGAACAACATATCAAAATTTTCACCTGATCAAACGGTGCACGAGTCCGTACAAGACATTTTACAAAAAGATGTCAGAGTTGTGAAATTGAAGCGCGGTTGCGACCAAAAGGGCCACCGCAACAGCGGTAAAAGGGTGTTACCGCAGCTGCGGTACATTAGGCCACCACAACTGCGGTGGGGCTAAACAAAACCTTAAAGACTTGATTTTTTATCACCCTAATCATCTTTTGACGTGGGGAACACTTGGAGACCTAATTGGAGAAGTTCTTGAGCATGTTTCTAAAGCAGAGGAGAAGAGAAGACAAAGCTTGGACATTGGAATTTCTAGGTTCTTTGTCTCTTCTATTGTAATCCTTATGGCTTTGTTTGGCTAAAACTTCTATTCAGCACTTCAGATGTTGATCTGTTTATAATTCTCGTTTCAGTTTTCTAGTTGATGTATTGACGTCTATTCTAATATATGAATTTACCTTCAGTTTATCTTGTTGCTTGAATTGATGCAAGTGATTATGCTTAATTCTATGAGAAACAGAAGTTTGGTTAGGCTTTAGGGAACAGGATGGTAAATTTATTTGTTTTTCTCTACCACCTTAGGAATAAGGGTAGGAGCTAATAGTGGTCGCTGGATTAACAATCATAATCTTCACTTCAACGTGCTAGGTGCTAGTAAATTAAACTTAGTCTTTGAATTGGAAGTCTTTCTTAGCTAAGAAATTAGAAAGTAGGAATATAGGTTAGATCACCATAGAGAGGATTCGTTTGTTCATACAAATGTTAGATTATCGTAATTAGATTATAATTAGTGAAACGGAACCCAAGTGCTACCTTCGCTATAAGATCGTCCATATCTCATTATCGCTTTGTTTTTGTTATGCAACTGAACAACTAAATCTCAAACCCCCCATCGCCTTATCTTCTCAGATATCGTATCGTCTGCCTAGCTAAGTCGGCTACCTAATGTATTGTCTGATCATTAGTCATGTCAGTCGCATAAGTTGACAATGCGTGATAGGTGTCAACTCTCATTAATATGACTGTGACCCGCAGTTTATGTTGACCCGGAATATCCGGGATCTTGTCTGTTTGTCTATTATTCCTCTATATAAATACAAAGCTTGTAACAGATGAATATTTAGAAGAGAAAGATCAACTTATGTATCTTTGATTTCTCAAGTCTTTTTCTTTTTCGTTCAACACCTTCGTTCTTAACATGGTATCAAGAGCTAGGCTCGATCTGTGATTATTTCTTTTTTCCTTCGCTTTCCACTATGGCAGAAGCTCAGACTTCATCTTCGTCTTCCTTTTCTCATATTTTTTTCCATCAATCTTGACGAAACCAATTTTCGATCCTAGGTACAACACGTTGAAGGTGTTGTGCGCCAACATAGTTTACAAAAGTTTCTTGTAGATCCCATAGTCCCGCCCCGTTTTCTGAATGATGCTGATAGAGAGAAATCAATAGAGAACCCCTTATACACTGCCTGGATCAAACAAGATTCAGCCCTCTTTAACTGGTTACTCTCCTCACTCTCGCTGGGCATTCTGCCTGCAGTTGTCAACTGCAAACAGTCGTAAGAAATCTAGAAAGAAGTCCATGACTTCTTCAATGTTCATTCTCTGGCTTAGTCTACTACTCTCCGCTTTGAGCTTCGTACCATGGTCAAAGTGGCTAAATCCCCGTCTGATTACTTACGACGCAACAAAACCATTTTTAATGCTCTTATTTCCATTGGTGATCCGAATTCACACCGTGAGCACATTGAAGCTCTATTCAATGGTCTATCAGATGAGTATAGCTTTGTTATGCATCTTGTCAACAATCAAGAAGTGCACTGCTCCATCTCTCAAGCAGAGGCCATGCTTGTTGCCCATGAAGCATACCTACTTTGCTCTCGTAAGCGATAACTTCTTGACACACCACTGTTTGCACTCCTCACTCATACGCCTGTGCAGACAACAGATTCTCCCGCCCTGCATCAACAGTCTGCACATGCGAACTATCCCTCTGGATCACCTGCTCAACCTGGAATATTACCTACACTTGATGCCTTATCCCTTGGAACTCAGGGTTACTCTGATCCATCCCACAATTATGGCTCGTTTGGTGATTACTGTGGTTCTGGTAATCGCTCTGGTGGTCGTGGTGGCCGTGGTCGTGGGCGTGGTGGGCGTTCCTCCATTCAATGCCAGATCTATCACAAGTGGGGCCATTATGCCAGCACCTGCTATAATCGTGTTCTGTCTGGTACTCATCCTGGTATAGTTAGCTCCTCACCATTTCAACAGGCAGGCCTTGGTCCTCCACCCTTCTATCAGATTCACACCACTAGGCCCTCCCAACAGCTCTTTCCCAGTACTGGTCGAAAGTCTGATCCTCGTGGCTATCCTTCTGGTATTGCCTACCCTCCGTTTGCTGGATGTAAATGGTTATTCCCAGCAGACAGTTGGCCTATCACCCTTTGTACAACAATTTCCAACCCCTCATTTCCTCAGCAGATGATAGGACAAGCTCTGCTCACTGCCTTTGCAGGCCCCAGTCAAGGGACTTGGTTACCAGATACTGGAGCAACTCATCGTGTCACTCATGATGCTACTTCCTTCTCCAACCCTGTACCCTTTCAAGGAAATGATCACATTCTCATGGGGAACGGTCAAGGTTTGCCTATTCACTCTGTTGATACAGTCTCCTTTTTGTAACCATGTCAAACTTATACTACTCCTTCTTTTCGTGATTTATTACATGTCCCCTCCATCACTAAAAATCTTGTCAGTGTTAGTAGGTTTGCTAGGGATAATCATGTTAAATTTGAGTTTGATCATTCTTTTTATCTTGTCAAATCTCAGGCTAATGGTGATATTTTTTCTACAAGGGACTGTTGGGGATGATGGTCTCTATTATTTTGATGGCATGCATGCTTCCAAGTTCTTCAAGAACAAGTCATCTTTCATTGCAGCCCCACTTTCCTCTGTTTTTCTTTTCCCTAAATCACATATAACCACATGCACAAATAGTTCACTAGTAGGGTCCACCTCCTATGACCTTTGGCACTATTGTCTCGGCCACCCTACTCATGAAATTTTACATTTTGTTCTATCTAAATGTAATGTTTCAATTCCTTCTCGAGCTATTTCTCGTGTTTTTCGTGCAAGTTGTATGGGAAAATCTCATAGATTACCCTCTTCTCAATCAAATACAGTTTATTCTCATCCATTAGAACTTGTGTTTTCTGAATTATGGGGTCCAGCCTCCACTGAATCTTCTGCTGGTTATTCTTATTTCCTTACCTGTGTTGATGCATTTACACGTTATACGTGGATTTTTCCTTTATGGATGAAATCTAAAACATATGATACTTTTCTTCAGTTTCAAACTGGATTAGGCGACCGCCCATGCCTAGTAGTAGGGTGACCTAGTGGCTCGACAAGGCGACCCCAACTTCTACAGGGGGTATATTTGTAATATAAGGGAGGTAAAGAATTTGTAATGTATTGGGCTCTATTCCCGAGGCCCATAGGCCTGTTAGGATTAAAGATATTTATGACTCATTCCCTTAAAAATAGCTAGTAGGGAGCTCATGTAAAGGGGTCTTGATTTGTCTCTTGTTACTCTAATAATAATAATAATACTTTTATCATATACTGTCTCATTCCGAGAACATTTGGCTCCGCCTGTGGGGAAAGGTAAAATAACTCCCACTATCACGAGGAGAAAGGCTATGTTAGGCAATACGAGAAGAGGGCGCGGCCGTGGGCGAGGGGGACGACGAGTGGCGACGTGTCCCACTTCACCGTCTCCTTCCCCAATAAAAGTGAAAGCGAGACTCTTTGGATGCGCCACCAAGGCGACATGAAGGGTGAGGGCGGCAGGTTGACCCCTTGCCAAGGAGGGAACAACCTCGTGACCAAACACAACGGAATCGTGGTAACCCTTACCAAACTGCAGCATTTGCGAATCAAGAACACAGGAATTATCAAGCTCGCCCTGAGTTTGGAGGACGAAGTACGCCTCAGCAACAAGCACCACTTCGGTCACAGGTGCCCCATTTCTCGCCAGTAATGGATCGAGCAACTATTCCATTAACAACTAGATTGTCCAAAATACTAGCGAACAATAGATAGACGAACCTTATCACACACCCGTACCCTCCAAGGAGGCCGCCCGAAAACGTAGATACCAGGCGTTAGTGCGATTACCATGGAGTTATGGGACACGATACAGACAACTGCATTACTCTACAGAAAGAAGTGGGGCGATTAGTAAGGGCGGGGCATCTAAGTCAGTATGTTAGGCTAGAACCCACACGTCATGTCAACCGCTGAGGGAAAGAAAGATGAGGTGTTGAATGGGAAGACGTGGATGATACTACACCTTTGGGTGAGCCGGCGGGTACAGTCAACTGCATTTCAGGAGGCTTCCATGACGAGTCAAGTGCGAGGCGTAAAAGATATGCTCGCCAAGCTCACGCAACAGTGCACTCTATTCATGAGGAATAATTTGGTTTTGATCATCCAGATATTGTTTTCACTAGCAAAGATTTTAAGGGGGTGCTGCCACATAAGGGCGATCCCATTGTAGTGCAGTTGAGAATAAACAATTACGATGTTAGGCGGGTAATCCTCGACCAGGGGATCTCTGACGACATTATATATGGTGAGGCGTTTGAGAAGATGTGCTTGAAGGAAGAAGAACTTATACCATACATTGGAACTCTCATAGGATTCTCAGGCGAGCATGTGGTTCCAAGGGGTTGTGTGGAAGTGAAGACCATTTTTGGTTTAGAAGGATTTGGAAAAGCAGTCACAGTTAAATATATTGTGCTCGCCTGCAAATCGTTGTACAATGTTCTAATAGGGTGAGACACCATTAGCGAAATTTGTGCGGTCATATCCACAAAACACTTGACAGTGAAGTATCCATTGACAAATGGGAAGATAGGGACATTAGAGGTTGATCAAATAAGGGCGCGCGAATTTGATAGTGAAAGCATCGCCAGCTATGGAATGAAGAATGCTAAAATAGGGCATCGATGCTATGAAATCAGTGCAAGTTCCTTAGTTGACCCGAGAATTGAGGTGCCGAGCGCTCGCCCAAGGCCCATTGAAGAAACTAAGACAATAAAGGTGGGGGATAGAATGTTGAAGGTGGGGACACAGCTCTCTTCCAGTCAAGAGGATCGTTTAACTTGCTTATTGGCAAACAACTTGGATTTGTTCGCCTGGACGCTCAAAGACGTCCCCGTCATTAGTTCAAATGTTATTTGTCACAAGTTGGCGATTAAAGAGGATGCTAAGCCAGTCGCCCAATTCTGAAGATAGATGGGAGAAGAAAGAGACAAGGCGGTCAAGGCGAAAACCGCCAAGTTGTTAGAAGTAAATTTCATTAGAGAAGTTAAGTACCCAACATGGTTAGCCAATATGGTTCTAGTGAAGAAATCAAATGGAAAATGGCGAATGTTTACAGACTACACTGATCTCAATAAGGCATGCCCCAAAGATGCTTACCCATTGCCAAATGTTGACAAATTAGTGGATGGGGCGTCGAGTAATGAGATGTTAAGCCTGATGGATGCTTTTTCAGGATACAACCAAATTTTCATGCATCCCCAGGACAAGGAAAAGACTGCATTCATCACTCCAAAGGTGAATTATTGCTACAAAACGATGCCGTTTGGACTTAAGAATGCTGGGGCGACGTACCAACATTTGATGGATAAAGTGTTTGAGGAGCAGGTAGGCAGAAACATGCAGGTATAGTTGATGATATGATTGGTACCTCAACAAAGGCGGGCGACCATTTGACAGATTTGGGCGAGGCCTTTGAGCGAGTGCAACACTATAACATGTGATTAAACCCAGAAAAGTGTTCTTTTGGGATACTTGGGGGAAAGTTCCCGGGCTTTATGGTGATGGTTAGGGGAATTGAAATCATCCTCGACAAGTGCAGGGCGATCCTGGAGATGGTCAGCCTATCAACAATCAAGGAGGTTCAGCGTTTGGCAGGTAAGGTCACCTCTCTGGCCTGGTTCTTACCTCATGCAGGGGAGAAGGAGGCCCCATTTTTTAAATGTTTGAAGAAAAGAACTAAGTTCGAGTGGACGCCGGAATGTGAAGGGGCGATTGGACAACTTAAGCAGTTTTTGTCTGCACCCCCAATCTTACGAAAGCCAGTGGCGGGTGAGCCGCTATTGTTTTACTTTTCAATAACTGATCATGCTTTAGGGTCAGTGATCACACAAGATATTGAAGGTGAATTTCATATTATCTATTTTGTAAGTCATACTTTACAGGGTGCAGAAAAGAGGTACCAAAGAACTGAGAAGGCGGCCTTGGCAGTCTTGGTTACAGCTCGTCGGATAAGGGCTTACTTCCAGAGCTTTCAGGTGAAGGTGAAGACAGATTTACCATTGAAAAAAGTTTTGCAAAAGCCAGATTTATCTGGTAGGCTAGTGGACTGGTCGGTTGAATTATCGGAGTATGGATTGATCTATGAGGTGGGAGGGAAGGCCTCACCACAAAGGTTAGCTGAATTTCTAACAGAATTAACTATGGCGGGCGAGGAACCTGGATCTGTGAAGAAGGTCTTGCCCCTAACCCTGGCTGAGGTTTTGATGATGACAAAGTCGTGTACAAAAAGAAGAAAATAAGACTTAGAAGAACCGGCTCAACATACTTCAAAGCTATATTCAAGGGTTCAAGCTTTTACTAAGTCTTACAGTTTAGGTAAGTTATGCTTCTAAGGTTTCTTTAAGTATGAAGGCTCAAAGATAATATAACATATTGAGTTTAACCTTTTTCATAAGATAAAAGTGATAGAAAAACTCAAGTTGGACTTAAAGTTTCATTATCTAGAAAATGGATTTGAGTGTAATCGATTACATCATTAAGGTAATCGATTACACAAGCGCAAGTAATCGATTATATCTTGCTTGAAATCGATTACATGTTTGAATTTGAAATTCAAACAGCAACGGTCATATAGCGTAATCGATTACCTAACTACTTTAATCGATTACCTGCTCGACAAGTTGCATTATTTCATGAACCATTGTGTCTCAAAACGTTTGGGAAGCCTTGTGTTGGTTCATGGATGATCTCTATTGCCTATAAATAGTCCATTCATGGTCAGAAACGAAATACACTTGAACAAGACATTCATATACAATTAAACCTTTGTTCTACAACTTTCATACTCATTAAGAGCCAAAATTCTGAGTTTCTTATTCTACATTGTCAGGAACACATATGCTGTTCAACTATTGAAGAACTCAGAATAAGAAAGAGCCTTCATATGATAAGTGCCTAAAAGCATACTCCTATGATCAATCCATTCTTTTATTAAAGAATTGATTCAGCTGTGTAGAAATTCTTCTTCATCTTCATTCTGGTTGAGTGAAAGATTCACCGTAGGGTTCGGTGAAGGTTGGGATTCTGAAAGTGGTGTGCTTTCAGGTTGTCGATAGAAATTCTTGAAGTCCTTGGTGTAAGCACTTGTAAGAAGTTTTTATCAATAGTGGAAAAATCCTCAAGGGTTTCTTGAGGGACTGGACGTAGCCTTCTGTGGTTTGAAGGTGAATCAGGATAAATTCCGTACGTGATTTCTCCTAACCCTCATCTTTTACTTTCAAGCATCGTTTGATTCCGCTGTACTCACAATCATTATTTGTGATTATCTTTATCTTGAAAGTAAAAAGTTTTGTTAAGGCGAAAATTGTGCAAACCTGATTCACCCCCCCTCTCAGGTTTCTATCTATACTTACAAGATCAAATAAATGGATTTTGTACGTAGATGTGTCATCTAATTCCCGCGGCAGTGGAGCAGGAATAATTTTCAGTGGCCCAAATGAAGTTCAAATCGAACAGTCCTTGAGGTTTGATTTCAAGGCGAGCAACAACTAGGCAGAATACGAGGCGTTGTTGGCCAGCCTCGCCCTATCCAAAGAAATTGAAATTGAGACGTTAGAGATTAAAAGTGATTCACTTTTGGTCACTAACCAAGTACAAGGCACGTATCAAGTCAAGGATCTTCTGCTTGAAAAATATTTGAGGTGAGCACAACACTTAATGGGGGAAATTCCAAGCGTTGGGATAAGTTATGTCCTCAGAGAACAAAATCAGCGCGCGGACCTGCTCGCCAAGCTGGCGAGCACATGAAGAGCAGGGAACTATCGATCTGTAATTCATGAAACACTTCAAGTCCCAAGCGTGGAAAGGATAGAGCAGGTATGCATGGTAGTTGAGGGCGACACTTGGATGTCCCCTATCATTGAAGTACTGAAAAAAGCTTACATTGGTACGCCCGATATTACGGCAGAAAGGAGGCAGGCGGCCAGTTACTTCATATTGATACAGGGCGAATTGTAAAGGCAGGGTTTTTCAGCACCTGTGTTCAAGTGTGTCTCTGAACAGCAAGCTCAAGACTGAAAGAAGTACATGAGGGGGCCTGTGCAAGTCACATTGGTGGGCGATCCCTGGGCGCCAAGATTCTAAGGGATGGATTTTATTGGCAAACCTTAAGGAAGGACTCTTAGAAGTATGTCAAGAAGTGTGACAAGTGCCAAATGTTTGCGGACTTACATAAAGCTCCACAAGAACTAATGGTGACCATATCCTCACCATGGTCGTTCGCCCTCTAGGAGTGGATCTGGTTAGACCATTTCCAACCGCCAGATCACAAATCAAGTACATACTTGTGGTAGTTGATTACTTCACAAAGTGGATTGAGGCAGAGTCCCTTGCGTCCATCACTTCAGACAAAATAAAGAAATTTTACTTTCAGAGACTTATTTGCAGGTTTGGCGTGCCCCAAGCCATAATCTCAGATAATGGAACCCAGTTTTCCAGTAAAGGGACCAAGGAATTTTGCGAGGAATGGGGAATCCAAACCAGATTTACTTCGGCGGAACATCCCCAAACAAATGGTCAAGCTGAGGTGGCCAACAAGGTAATCCTGACAGGATTAAAAAAGCATCTTGGCGAGCCAAAAGGGCGTTGGTTGGAGGAATTGCCAGTAGTCTTTTGAATCCATACCTTGTTTAACCCTTGGCCAAGTTTCAACCTTCAAAAATCTCTTCTAAAGTTACATAGTTGCATGGTTCCAACTTTGATTTGAATGATAGGCAGAATTTTTGAGCTTTCATGCTTTTCATTGAGTATATCTTTTTGTGAGCTGAATTTGATGAACTCAATATGTTGAAAGTGCCAAGCTTAACTCTCTTGATCAGTTTTTGTAAACATGCATGCTTTCCAAATCTGTTGTGCCTTCTTGAAAATAATCATGTTTTAATTGGATAAAACTTACTCTAAACTCGAGGATGAGTTTTTCTTTAAGTTTTGTTGCTTGAGGACAAGCTGTTGTTGGGTATAGTGGTGTGATGACTGGATTTTGTATGATAAATTTAGAGTCTTTTTAGACTTTTTATTTTGTTATTTTTGAGTCTCATATAGGATTTTTATTTCTTTTATTAGGATTTTATGTTTATCTTTGCATTTTGCATATAGATTAGCTTTTATTTGTTTTTTAAACTTTATTTTATATTTTTAGGTATTTTTATATTTTAGGAAAGCTGGTAGAATTAGTCATTTTTGTTCAAGGACCAAACTGTAAGTTTCAGGAAAGAAAGGGCCAAAGTACAAAAGTTCAAGAGTTGGGTGCTGAAAGTGGAGTTTCAGTAAAATGAAGGGCCAGAAGTGAAGTGCTAACAAAGAGAGGGCCCAAAGTGAAAATCTTGAATATGAAGCATCACTTCTAATTTTGCACATGTGAAAAAGGATGAGTGGAGAATTGATGGTAGTGGGAAGGAGTTTTCAGAAGTTAATTGGTGGCAAATGAAGGCCATAATGGCCATCAACTCCTCCACGATTGAAGAGCAAAACAACCAAGGAATAGCAAGCATCAGCCTTGCCAACGTCTGATGTATTTAAATCCCAGCGCTTAAGCGATGGGAAACAACGCTCAAGCGCTAGGTCACAGGCAGATATTTGCTATAAATAGGAGTGCTCATCCTTTGTAAAATCATATCCCTTACTTCATAATACAACAAGTATTCTTCTTTCTTCCTTGAGAGCATTGTTCCTGAGAATTGTGGGAAGCCATTCTTGAGCTCCTAGTCCAGGGTAATCCAATGTTTCTCTTAGCCATGCTTGGCTAATTTCTTTTTAAGTACTTAGGTGGTTTTTAGCTTATAATTATGTCTTAGTTTTCTTCATCCTTATTTCTGAATAATATTGCAAGTTCATTGTTTTACTTCTTTGTTCTTCATTTATCTTGATGCGCACAAGTGTTCATGCTTATTTCTTATGTCAATGGAAATTGGTAAGTAATAAGGGAAATAGGATTTAAAAGAAGCAATATGACATATCACTAAGGAATTAGGATAGTCTTTGCTTCATGTTGGCCTCAACTCTATCTTCATCTTCTTCTTTAATTAACTAAATTGCAAGTAATTGTGTTTAGTAATTAGAAAGAAAGGTCTATAATGTGTAATGAATTAACTTGTAGAAACCATAGGCTAGAGCATCATGAACTATTGTTTTAAAATTCAGAAATAAGGTAGAGGTTTACTAGCACATATTATAAGTTATTCATTTCAACCCAAGTGCTTAATTTCCACCATCATATTTTATATTACTTTGATAATCAACTGTTGAGCCCCTATTATTTGCCCAGTTTTTCATTTTAATTCCAGCGCTCAAGCGTTGGGAAGTCAACGCTCAAGCGCTGGAGCTCGGGCAGTTTTTCTGTTTTTATTTTTCTTCATGTTTCTTCATGTACATAAATAATTATGTTCTGTGCCCACCAGCTTTTGAAAAGATGTGTGAATGGGATCCTTGAGTTCTTCCCTTACTTTTATAATTGGTTTGAACTCTTGATCAATGGGAACTCAAGAACCCTTTTTGTCTTAGGTGGACACATTTCCAACCCTTGCGGCTGTTTTTGAAAAAGGACTTAAGTTTGTTGGATTGATGACTGTTTTCCTTTAATAAACATTAGTGATGACTCTGTTTGATAATTAATTCTTTTTTTCGTCGTCCCGCCGCGCCCGACTAGGTTCGGGAGTCTATTACGCGTGGGGAAGGTGTTAGCACCCACAGCGCCCGTCTAAACGGTACCTAAAATTGTTTGTGCAATTTCCTTAGCTTTCTGCATTATTAATTTTACCCTTATTTATTTTTATTATTTAATTCCTAATTACTCTTAAAAAGAAAAAAAGAAATTTTTATTTTTATTTTTATATTATTTAATGCCTAATTACTTATATTTTATTTTTATATAGCTTGATAGGTGTGAGTCTAGTCCTACGTACTTCCCTAAAATGAAAGATCAAGGCATACGTAGTTCTTGATTTTAATAAAATTTATTTATGAAAACAAGAAAGTGTAAGGGACGACATCCCACAATCCATCCCTTACATCAATCCGCAATAATTTTAGTTAGTTCTTTTTTATTATCAATATCTCCATTCTATTATTATTCAGATCATAAAAAAATAAAAAATAAAAAAAAGCTATAGACAGACATAATGCCACAACACGCATCATCGCAGAAACCTTGCACTAGAGAAAGCATCCATTCCTGGCCAAAGTTACAAACATTAACACTCAAGAGGAAAGGAGAAATTAATCATTGTTTTTGTATACAATAGAGCATATATCCATCTTATTGAATCATGAACAGAACCTGAGAAAGAAAGCAAGGACCAAGATGCAAAAGGAACAGCAACAGAATCTGGGATCTGCTTATGGTTTTTGGTGAGAAAGAAGGAGTGTGTGGCCGTGAGGTTGAGGGAAGAGGAGTTATTTTTTTAGGGTTTTTTGAGAGATGACTGTAGGCTAAAAATATGAGTGGGGGCTAACAATATGAGTAGAGGCTAAAAAAAATGATGAGTGAGTTTTTAGGGTTAGTGAGAGTAGGCTTATATAAGGGAGAATTAGGGTTTGAGTGAGGGGGGAAATGACTAAGTTGCCCTCCCTTCCTTGCTTCTGCTTCCTCTCTTTTCCTTTGGGCCGCGGCCCATTTTTCTTCCTTTCTTCTTCCTTTTTCTCTGTTGGGCCTTTTTTTTTCTCTTTTTTCTTCTTTTCCTCTTTTTTTCTCTTCTCTCTTTTTTCCTTTTTCTTCTCTCTTTTTTTTCTTTTTTTTCTTTTTTTTTATTATTATTTTCTCTCTTTTTTTTATTCAAAATTGGGCCCGGACAAAAATAGGTTGAAGGTGCAAGAAACACACAAGAAATGGGGGTTTGAATTGTGTGACTTATTTTCAAAACTTATTGGTTTAACTATGAATGTTAATTATTGGTTTTCAAAGAGAGTTATTGGTTTAAGAAAATATACATGTATGCAGCTGAAATCACAACATAACATGAAAAGTAAAGCACACATAATTTTATCCTGGTTCACCCCCATAATCGACAGGGCTACGTCCAGTCCTTGGCTTCACCAAGATTTTCCACTATTTCAACAAATAGTACAAGTATTATCAAGGACTTCTCCCATCAAGTATTAGAAGGACTTCTCCTATCAAGTATTATCAGGACTTCTCCTTACAAGTATTATCAGGACTTCTCCTTACAAGTATTATGCAGGACTTCTCCTGACACCTTTTACAAGGTTTTTCTTTTCTACAATAGTTCTCTTCTAATAAGAGTGGGTAGAGGAAATGAAGAGCAGAAAACAGAGATCATAAGCAAGTTGGTTCTCTGTTTTGGGTTTTGTGTGTGGGATAGGATGAGAGTAATACTCTATAAGTTTTCCACACACATGAGCAACTCAACTCAGGTAGGATATGGCTTGAAGCTTCTTGAGTTGGAACCAAAGATGTCTTGGTTCTTTGGGCAGACTTGGTTGAGATATGTGAGATTGAATTCCAGTCGCCAAGTTGCTACGGAGGCAGGATTCTCTATATATATCTTCAACTGAAGATCTTCCTTCTTCTTCCAAAAAAGGAGAGAAAAACTGCCCGGTGGTGCTCCTACTTCCTCTACTAAGAGTAACGGCTAGTTATGCATTTTTCAGCAGGTCTGAGACACGATCTGAGAAGCATTGATTTGCCTGGGTTGACATCGTCTGGCTCCTTTTGAGCAAGTAGCCTTGAGCTATGTCTTCTGTATTTAATGCGTGGAGTTCCAGCTATGGTATTTGTTTTGACCATTGTACCCCAGTGCATGCCAGCTAATGCTCATCAAGTGCTTTGATCAGATATTTGAATTTCGACCGTTGAACGTGTACGATGCTCAGAGATTCTTGCCATTGATTCCGCAATGTCAGCTGGATTTGAGGAAGAGTAGAAAAGCAGTGGGACCAAGGAATATTTTATTAATTGTGTCCCTTTCTACTTTCTGCCATTGCTAGTACTTTAATTAATACGCAGACGAGGTAGATGTCTTTTGATCCAAGAAGCAATTATTCCGGATGAAGTGAATAATTTCTTTAATGCTTCTGTTGAGCTAATATCCTCGTAATGCACATTTCTTGATGTTTGTACCTTTGGCGCATTCTGATGCTTGAGCAGACAGATTCTTCCTTAGGATTTGGCAGACGCAGTCTCCATAGAGTATTTAGAATTCCGTTATTTGAATGGCTTGTATCGGCAGACAGTCTTTCTTCATTCAGTCCTTCTTAAGGATGAGAATATTCTTGACTTATAGAAGACTGAATCTTTCCTTCTCTTTTGCTTCTACTGAAGTTCTTTATGTGAGCGAGTTGATCTACAATTTCTTTATATGATGCTGGAGAAGCTTCAAAGCTAGAGGCATTTCTTCATAAGTTGTCATACTCGTTTAGGTGGAACAACATTTCTGTTGCTTACTGTTGGTTCTGGCACCGGACTGTTTCAGCTTCCTGAGGTAGACTTTGACTTTAGAATGTACAGTTGATAGAGCGTCTACGAGAAGGATGTTTGCTATTTGAAGTCACTGCTTTAACTTTCGTGAGTCACCAGACTGTCTTCACATGAGTTCTTTTTTTTGTATGCCTTTGACAGCATTTCCTTTAGGATGCATGTGGTGATGACCGGACGGTTTCTCCTGGCATATTGATTCTCTTGATGATGCCTTGAGATTCATTCAGTGTCTTTAGTAGGTATCCCTGGATATGAGAAATTTCACTGTGTTAATATTAAACCTTTAAAGAAATTGTTAATTATCAAAACATAATAGTTCATTTAATTATTTGAATCTAACATAGGTGTCAACAACGACTAACAAGTCTAAACAAGCTTTTTCTTGTAGACTCTTGTTTGTTCAAATTTTGCAGGAAATGCACCAAAGAGGAGAATCCCCTGAAGTTGGAGTGTTCATAGAAGAAGTTACAACGAGGTTCCTTCGACTATTTGTGGAAGAAAACTATTGTACCAGCTTTTAGTTTTTCTTTTTGGATAATTTTTAGTTTTATTTTTAGTTTTTCTGTTTTCATTTTGCTTTTAAGTTTTTAAAATTGCATGAGTCTGGAGTACTTTATCCAGTTATCTTTCTACTGCTACTTATAAGTGTTTAATCCAGTGAACTTATAATGCTTTTGAAAAGATAGTATGTTTTTGAATGCGGTTTAGGATTGCATGATGCTAAGATTGATTGAAATCTTGATTGATAGGTTTTGGCATAGTTTGTCTGAGTTCTAAAAGGGGTACCACTTACCCTATTTCTTGTCTGAGTGCTGGGAACTCTGAATGCATGACTTGTAAAAAATTTCTGCCTTGTGTTGCATATTGGTTGAGTCTTTGTTAACTTTGTGAATTTGTGAAGAGATTATAGGCATTTTTGAAAACTCAGAGTTTTGCTTGGAAAAAGAAAAAAAATCCACTAGTAGCCCCTTTGAGCCTTGAAAGTGTCATTTTATTGGAGCCTACTTTTGTGTGATACTTTAAGCTATTAGTGTGATTCATAAGCTGAAAAATACTAGAGCTATGTATGTTTAGGTTTCTCTCTAAAAAAAATGAAAGAAAAAAAGAGAAAATGGAAAAAGGAAAATGTATAATGAAGTGGTGGGGTGAGTACGAGTATGAGGATAGTAAAATTCTTTTCATACATCCCATAACATCTCACTACTTCGTTAGAAAAAAAGAAAAAGGAAAAATTGAGAGAACCTATGTGCTGAATTTGATAAAGCTCTTAGTCAAAAGAATCACCTAACATGAATTCTGAGTCAAGCCAATAGAGTTGCCAAGTTTTTAAATCCATACCTTGTTTAACCCTTGGCCAAGTTTCAATCTTCAAAAATCTCTTCTAAAGTTACATAGTTGCATGGTTCCAACTTTGATTTGAATGATAGGCAGAATCTTTGAGCTTTCATGCTTTTCATTGAGTATATCTTTTTGTGAGCTGAATTTGATGAACTCAATATGTTGAAAGTGCCAAGCTTAACTCTCTTGATCAGTTTTTGTGAAACATGCATGCTTTCCAAATATGTTGTGCCTTCTTAAAAATTATCATGTTTTAATTGGATAAAACTTACTCTAAACTCGAGGATGAGTTTTTCTTTAAGTTTTGTCGCTTGAAGACAAGCTGTCGTTGGGTATAGTGGTGTGATGACTAGATTTTGTATGATAATTTTAGGGTCTTTTTATTTTGTTATTTTTGAGTCTCATATTGGATTTTTAATTCTTTTATTAGGATTTTATGTTTATCTTTGCATTTTGCATATAGATTAGCTTTTATTTGTTTTTTAAAATTTATTTTATATTTTTAGGATTTTTTATAGGTATTTTTATATTTTAGGAAAGCTGGTAGCATTAGTCATTTTTGTCCAGGGACCAAACTGTAAGTTTCAGGAAAGAAAGGGCCAAAGTACAAAAGTTCAAGAGTTGGGGGCTGAAAGTGGAGTTTCAGTAAAATGAAGGGACAGAAGTGAAGTGCTAACAAAGAGAGGACCAAAAGTGAAAAGCTTGAATATGAAGCATCACTTCTAATTTTGCACATGTGAAAAAGGATGAGGGGAGAATTGATGGTAGTGGGAAGGAGTTTTCAGAAGTTAATTGGTGGCCAATGAAGGCCATAATGGCCATCAACTCCTCCACCATTGAAGAGCAAAACAGCCAAGGTATAGCAAGCATCATCCTTACCAACGCTCAAGTGTTGGAAGCCAGCGCTCATGCGCTAGGCCCCTGTTTCACACATCAGATGTATTTAAATCCCAGCGCTCAAGCGTTGGGAAGCCAACACTCAAGCGCTGGGTCACAGGCAGATTTTTGCTATAAATAGGAGTGCTCATCCTTTGTAAAATCATATCCCTTACTTCAAAATACAACAAGTATTCTTCTTTCTTCCTTGAGAGCATTGTTCTTTCTTCTTTCTTCTTTCTTCCAATGTTTCTCTTAGCCATGCTTGGATAACTTCTTTTTAAGTACTTGGGTTGTTTTTAGCTTATAATTACGTTTTAGGTTTCTTCATCCTTATTTCTGAATAATATAGCAAGTTCATGTTTTATTTCTTTGTTCTTCATTTATCTTGATGCGCACAAGTGTTCATGTTTATTTCTTATGTCAATGGAAATTGGTAAGTAATAAGGGAAATAGGATTTAAAAGAAGCAATATGACATATCACTAAGGAATTAGGATAGACTTTGCTTCATGTTATCCTGAACTCTATCTTCATCTTCTTCTTTAATTAACTAAATTGCAAGGAATTGAGATTAGTAATTAGAAAGAATGGTCTACAATGTTTAATGAATTAACTTGTAGAAACCATAGGCCAGAGCATCATGAACTATTGTTTTAAAATTCAGAAATAAGGTAGAGGTTTACTAGCATATATTATAAGTTATTCATTTCAACCCAAGTGCTTAATTTCCACAATCACCTTATCTTTATATTTATGCTAATCCAAGTTCTTGTTCTAAACAAACCGAAGTTAAAATCAAATTTAATTTTCAGCACAAGTTCTAAACAAATTGATAATTGGACACTTATCCCTGTGGGTTCGATATCTTTTATATTACTTCGATAATCAACCGTGCACTTGCAGATTTGGTCATCAGCTTGTATCTAAGCAAGGGCGTGCTCTTTTCTCCTCATAGAGGAGTTTTTGATGAGGTGACCCTTGCCACAAAATTCGGCCACACCACGTGTCAATAAAATGCAAATTGGCACCAATGTGGAGCTCCGAATAAAGGCCCAGTGGCGGCCTAGTTATATTCAATAAAAATGCTATTTGATATTATAAAGATGTACAATAAAACAAGGCCCAGTGGCAATCTAAATTCCAATTTTAATTCTATAGAAATATGGTTCAGTGGCAACCTAAGAAATTACTATGCGCGATACGGCAAAGAAAGCCCAGCCTTGATTGAATTAAATCAAGCCAGTCTTTGAGCCAAAGCCTTGGGCAACCCTAGTGGCCGCTGGGATCCAAGCCAAAAGTCTCACTGAGAAAAGGCCTCACCATGCGAGTTAAAGCCTTGATCAAATTAAATCAAGCAAAAGTCTCAACGGAATAAGGTCGAGCGAAAGCCCCGCTTAGGCGGGCCAAAGCCTCATAATAGACGAATAGCACAAACACAGGGCATGCACGTCATTACGTGACTCATAAAACTAAGCCTTGGCCGCCCTAGCTGCGTAAGACCAAGCCACATAAAGCCTCGTTAGAAGAGCCATGTGAGTACGACTCGTCACACGAGCGGAAACCATGCATGCATCAATGATAGCCCAGTGGTGGCCAAGAAATTTACTTCTTTCAAAACGGTCCAGTGGCGGCCTATGATATTACTTTTTTTAATCAAGGCCCAAGGAGGATACTAAAGTTATTTCTTTCAAAAACAAGAGTCCAGTGGTGACTTAGAACACTACTTTTTCAAGCACGGCCAGTAGTGGTGAGTGTTAACATCCGCTATAACACTTGTGCTTCAAAAGCAACTTTACTACCTTTTCTTTTAGCCATAATGGGGCGTCTTTTAATCCTTTTTCTTTAAAATATGTCTACCTTAATCATCATTTCTTTTAGAAAGGCCCTATGAAGACCACGTGCAATAGTTCTTTTACACAAATTATTTTAAATTCGTTGAATGAAGGCTTACAATTTAACAAAACGAGTTCGACACTTAGCATACAAATGAAGGTTGACACAGACAAAATGTTTCATTAATAATCAAAATGCCGGGTACAAAAGAGGAGACCGCAAAGCAAGGTAGACAAGTACAATAAAAGAAAAAGAAAAAGAAGAACAGACTGGAGCAACACAATCAAGTTTGAGCATTGTTATTTACCTCGCCGTTGACCATCTCTTCATCTGCCTCGTCTTCAGAATCGACTCCCTCCAGACCAGTAGCGGTCACATCTTCCCATTTTCCCATACGAGAAACATCGGCTTTAGGAAAGAGGAACCGCACTTGAGCCTTAGTGGAGTTAAAACCCTCAGTATATTGCTTGGTGCTCTCAATTGCGAAGTCCTTCTCTAGGGCGGCCAGATTTGCAGTAGCAGACACGGCTTCATCCTTAACCTTAGTCATTTCTTCGGTCAAGGCACTCAGATTCTTTTCACATTCGGTAAGGGCGGCCTCTACAGTCGCCTTCTTCTTATTAGTCTCTGCAAGTGTCGCATCCGTCGCAGCCTTCTAATCTGCCAAAGACTTAGAAAAAGTTGTCTCCAAACTCTTTTTCTTTACCTCAAATTTTTCTTGAAGGGACACCTTCTGGGCGGCCAAAGCTTCCGCGTGGAGAGCTTCAGCATCCGAAAGTTGTTTCTCAAAGTAGGCTTTCTCAGAGCGCAACTTTTTCAACTCATTCGCCATAGCTTGGGCTAGACAAGGGCATATGTTGGCGGCAGCTAAATCCTTCTTCTTCTGCTCAATGGTGGCCGCCAGTTTCTTGTTCTCAGTAGATAAAGATTTGACTCATTTAGAGCAGTTGGCGACGACTTGGAGCGCCTCTTCATATTTCCGCATCAAAACATAGCTCCAGCTGGCGGCGGCCAACTTGTTCTGCATCACATTGTTCCCAAGGGTGCGAACATTGTTGCAGATGGGGTCTTCAAAATAACTGATCAAAGACAAGTTATTCTCTATAAATCATAAACCGTCCAGGTCCTGGGCATCCTCTTTACTGCCTTCGTTGGGTGCACTGCCATCTTCAGGTTGGGCGGGCTCTTCGGTGACGGTTTCCAGCCGACTCGCCTCACGCACAGATTTCTGGCGACTAGCATTGGTGGAAGCAGGGTCGCCCGATTTGTGCCCCTCTGCGTGAACTGATTTCCACATTGCTGTTTGTTGGATTGGGCCCCTGCCGGGTAGACTGCTTTTCGAACCGCTCGCCTGAACGTCGGGGGCGGATTAAGGTGTGTCCTGGCGCGCCTTTTTCTTTGCCGGTCTCTCAACTGGCGGGCGGCGGGCTTTAGCATTATCTTGGTTCTTGGCTTCCTGAATCTTGGCTTCCTTAGAAATTTGGGAAAGTTTAGTCTTCGAAAGCTTATACTTATTCACTGCAAGAAAGAGAAATACAAGTAAGAAACAACGGAATACATGCAAAACGATAAAAGGAATACATAAATAAACTCACACAAGTGAGGCGTGGCATTGCCTTTCATATGGGCGTGTATGAGATCGCCAATATGAATGGGCGCAGCCATGCCAAGGTGGTTGAAAATCTCCCAATCTTCTATCGTAAGGGCCTCATCTTCAATGTTGAGAGAGAAGTTGGGCGATTCCGTCCAGTAGGGCGGGAATCGCATGCGACCAGTGTCGTCATGTCGTAAGAGATGGGGAATTTCGGGGCTATCAACTACCTTGAAGAATCGCCCCTTCCACTGGTCATGCATATTGCTCTTCCAGGGTTTGAATCTGGCTCTTAAAGGTTTGGCGGCTAGGGCGACCCACGAACTTGTGGGTGCCACGTCCAACCACTTCTTTTTTGGGGGAATGAACTTATAAAAAAATAAAAAATACTCATATTTGGGGGTGATCCCAATAGTATCACACAAAATTTCGAACCCCCTAATGAACGCCCAAGAGTTGGGGCTCAGTTGGGTGGGGGCGACAAAAAGAGCCTCTAGTACCTCACAAATAAAAGGTGAGAAGGGAATGCAAACGCCAAGATCATCAAAGATATATGAATATACATGGACAAAATGTGGGTCACTCTCAACTGATTTGGCGTCGCAAACACGTTCATTTGCGGAACATGGAAGGGTTATTAGGTCGGGCCCATAGTTATCTGAGCAGAGCCTGCCTATTTTGTCACTAAATGCTTTTATTATAATGCGGTCAGACCAGAGAAGAAACACAGACATAACCTTTTGGGCGACAAGACCCATCTGGACGGGACGAGGGAGTGACTCCTCATAGGGTCGGAATTTGGTGGTGGGAGAGAGAGATGTTTTCCATTGGTCACCGGCGGTGCCGGCGCCGGAGGTAGAAGTAGACTCCATTAAAACAAGAAAAGAAGAAGAAAAAAAAGTTGAAAAAGGAGAAAATGTACTGGTGAGAGGTGAAAAAGGGAAGGCACGCAGGTCAGGCACGGCGAAACAGAAGGATTCAGAGACACGGGATGACCGGAAATCGCACAGGTTCTTGAAAGATAAAAGTAAACAAGAAAAGAGAAGGAGATGGGTTTATATAGTCTTGTAAGGGTGAGGAAGAAGAAGAAATGTCACAACGGATAGTTGTGAGGGGTTAAGTGGGAAATCAAATCTGAGCAGATCCCAAAACTGCATTTAAGTCACATCATTAGGGCGCGCCGCCCCACCCAGTGCTATTACCAAAGCGTAATGATTACATTAAAAACCAAAACGGCGCATGGACACGGAACCCCAAAAGAGTAAGCAGAGAGCAGGTCAAGGGGCAAAGTGATGGCGTGAGAAGAGGATTGTCAACAGTCATTTGATAGGCCGTCAACAAGGGGTAATCATTAGGTTTGAGGTCTTCATATCAAAGCCTTGAAAAGGGAAATGGCGGGTCAAGTAGCTCGTCCAAAAAGAAGAATAAAAGGTAGTATGAACACTTGAGTTTATTTTTTATAACTAATAATAGGTTATTTTCAAGCACATAGACAGGTAAGACCAAGAAAGCATGAAGCACAACTAGGGCGAGTAACCTAACCTGTTTTGGCGAGTGACTCTCATCCAGACTCACACTTTCAAGAAAGCCGGTCAAGGGGTGGTATGGCGAGCAGTTCCAAGTTGATAGGACCCACTCGGACTTGTGGGCTGAGGGAAAATGCCTTCTTCTTGGCGGCTCCAATTGATTTGACGGTCACTTCATTCCATTTTAGGCATGTTGGTCCCATCCAGAGCCACATTCACTCACATTTTGATGCCAGGATTGGCAATATATTTATCCTCCGCACCCATGCCTTAGGCGACTCATTTCCCTATAGGATGCTGTACTCTTTTTCCTTCACTAGGTTTTTATCCCACAGGGTTTTTCCTAGGAAGGCTTTAACGAGGCACGTTCTATAGGGATGACCTCCCAAAGGAAGCGTCGGTTGGATTTCCACGGCGAGCACTCTTTGAAGACACACTTTATCTTCGTACCTCAGACTTGGTGTCTTGTCGGGTTGTGGACCAGGCGAGCACCTTCCCCTGGTGGCAGGTCATGAAGACTCGTGACGACACACTTCGCTTTCATACTTCAAGCTTCGTGTCTTGTGGGCTTCTGGACTGGGCGACCGCCCTTTCCTAGTAGTAGGGCGACCCAGTGGCTCGACAAGGTGACCCCAGCTGCTACATGGAGGTATATTTGTAACATAAGGGGGTAAAGAATTTGTAATGTATCGGGCTCGATTCCCGAGGCCCATAGGCCTGTAAGGATTAAAGATATTTATGACACCCTCCCCTATAAATAGCTAGTAGGGGGCTCATGTAAAGGGGTCTTGATTTGTCTCTTGTTACTCTAATAATAATAATACTTTTCTTCTATGCTGTCTCATTCCGAGAACACAAACAATGATCGAATTACAATTAAATTTATAAATCAAGGTTGTTCAAACTCATGGAGGTATTGAATTTAAATGTCTCAGTTCCCATTTTGCTCAACACGACATTATTCATCGTCTGACTTGCCATCACACATATCATCAAAATGGTCACGTGGAACGCAAGCACAGACAAGTGGTTGAAACTGGACTTACTTTACTTGCCCAAGCACAAATCTCACATAAGTATTGGGATCATTTTTTCCTCACTGCCACCTTTCTCATCAACCAATTGCCCACCTTTGTTTTAGGGAATGTTAGTCCTTACTTGAAACTTCAAAAATTCCACCCTGATTATAAATTTTTAAAGGCTTTTAGGTGTGCTTTCTATCCTTTTCTCCGTCCCTATAATATGTCCAAGATTCAGTTCCGGTCCCGTGAATGTGTGTTCCTTGGTTATTCCCTTGCCCACTGGGGTTATAAGTGTTTGGATGCATTTGGGAAAATCTTTGTATCTAAGGATGATATCTTCAATGAGCATCGGTATCCCTACACTGAGATTTTCCAAGGCTCATCTCCACCTGCCCCCATGGAAGGTCCTTCTCTGACTTCCTTCATTCCATAGTTTGATGTTCCTTCTCATCAAGGGGGGCCGCAATCTCTACCTGTTTCTCTTGCTGCGGCATCGTCTGGTATATTTGCACTACCCACCCTTACTCCATCACAAGGAACTTCTAGATCGTCTGATCTTATTGACTCGTCTGCCAGTCAGCAAACATCGGTTAATACTCATACCATCCAAACCGGATCGAAAGCCAGAGTCTCTCACCCACCGGCATCCTCAGCTCTGCCTCCTCCCGTCAACACTCACCATATGCAAACTCGTTCGAAGACTACTTCTGTTCAACCCCAACTCTTGTTGACTCAGGTTGAACCGACTTCTTACAAGAAAACTCTTCGAGATCCTCACTTTAAGCAGGCTATGAAAATACAGTTTGATGCCTTGCAACAAAACAACACCTGGTCATTGATCTCCGTACCATTGAATCGAAACTTAATCGATTGCAAGTGGGTGTTCCGCGTCAAACAAAAAGTTGATGGCACTGTTGACAGGTACAAGGCTAGGTTAGTGGCCAAAGGATACAATCAGATTCAAGGTTTCGATTATTCTGAAACCTTTTTTCCTGTTGTAAAACCCATCACTACTCATTTTGTCCTTAGCTGTCACAAAACGATGGCCCATTCATCAACTTGATATCAAAAATGCCTTTCTCAATGGTACACTAGAAGAAGATGTCTACATGGATCAGCCCCCGGGTTTTCAATCCGGTGACCGCAATTTAGTCTACAAGCTTCACAAAGCTCTCTATGGTATGAAACAAGCTCCCCGAGCTTGGTTTGACAAATGAAAAGAGGCTCTAGTCCGGTTCGGTTTCACTGCTAGTCGCTATGATCCTTCTTTATTTGTATATAGCACGACCTCTTACTGTATTTACATTTTGGTCTATGTTGATGATATCATCATTGCTGGCACCTCCTTGTCTCTTATTCAACAAATTACCAACCAGCTCAATACAGAATTTTCCCTCAAAGAGTTGGGCACATTGGATTACTTTCTTGGCGTACAAGTTCAGCATATGCAAGATGGGTCTCTTCTTCTCTCTCAATCCAAGTACATAGGAGATCTTCTTGACCAAACCAATATGACCAATGACACAGGGAAATCTACACCTATGATCAGTAGCGCCAAACTCAGCAAACATGGCACAGATATGCATGTTGATCCAACAAATTACCAGTCTGCTGTTGGTGCCCTGCAATATGCCACTCTTACTAGACCTGAAATCAGCTATGTCGTCAATAAAGTCTGCCAGTTTATGAGCAGGCCTTTGTATGTTCATTGGAAAGCTATTAAGCGCATTCTGAGATACCTTAAAGGTACTATCTCACATAGTCTGCTTCTCAAGCCCTGCAATTCCAAAGTTTTTTGTTCCCTTAACTGTTTATTGTGACACTGATTGGGGTTCAAATCCTGATGATAGACATTCCATGTCAGGGTCATGTGTTTTCTTTTGTCCTAATTTAATATCTTGGAGTTCGAAGAAGCAGATTATTGTCGCACAGTCAAGCACCGAAGAAAAAAATCGTAGCTTGGCTAACACCACTGCTGAACTCCTCTGGATACAGTCTCCCCTCACGGAACTCAAGATTCCTTTTCACGTTCGCACAGTGTATTGTGATAATATAGGCGTTGTGGCCTAAACTTACAATCCCATTCTACACACTAGAACCAAACACATGGAACTGGATGTCTTCTCTGTGAGACAGAAAGTTTAGAACAAGTCATTAATTGTACACCACACTCCTGGGCAAGATCAGTTGGATGACATCTTCACCAAACCTCTCTCGCCTCAACACTTTACGGCAATGAAGAACAAACTCAATGTGTTTTCCCAAGCTGCTCCTTTTCACCTACCTTGAGTTTGAGGGGGGCTGTTAGAGAAATAAAGGATCATCTAATCTTCTCAGATATTGTATCGTCTTCCTAGCTTACTGGGCTACCTAATGTATCGTCTGATCAGTATTCATGTCAGCCGCATAAGTTGACCATGCGTGGTAGGTGTCAAATCTCATTAATATAACTGTGACCTGCAGTTTATGTTGACCCAGAATATCCGGGATCTTGTCTGTTTGTCTATTTTCCCTTTGTATAAATACAGAGCTTGTAACAGTAAAATATTTAGAATAGAAAGATCAACTTATGTAACTTCAATTTCTCAAGTATTTTTCTTTTTCTTTCAAGAAAACCTTCGTTCTTAACACTTTCTTTATTACTTCGAGTCTTTGTACACTTGCAAAGGGACCATCAAGTTTTTGGCATCATTGTCGGGGATTGTCTTTCTTTTATTGATTTAATATGATTTCTTTGTGTTTGGAGTTGTCTTTCAATTTTATTTTTTTTCTATGGTACTTAATAGGTTCTACTAATCTGTGTGTTTCAGTGTATGCAAGGTAATGACAGATCGGGTCCATTGTTGTTTGACCCTGAACCGGAACGCACTTTTCACGCTTTTCGCCCTGACCCTGAACCGGAAGGCACAGGCGAACGCCATGACTGAGACCCCGAATGAATAGAGGCGAGGATTCAGGTTGAATATGAAGGGTGATATGACACTGACTATGAAGCCTGGAAAATTCAGAGGGACAGAGAACTGGAGGAGAAGAATGCTAGAAAGTCCTTCACGGACATAACTACCATTTAAATAAGTTATGATTTTGAGGGTAGTATTGTTCCCCCTGATATCCAAGAGAACCAAGAGAACTTCAAATTTCCACCTCACTTCTTGCATCTAGTGAGTCAGTACTGATTTGGAGGGAGTGCGCTAGAAGATCCCAATGAGCATATGTCTATATTCGCGGAGTAGCGCACACCATTGAGGAGGTAAGGAATTAACCTTGACACAATGCGGATGATGTTTTTCCCCTTTTCCTTAAGGGATAATGTTTCCACTTGGCTGAGGTCTCAACCACAACATAGCATTGCATCATTGGATGACTTAGCCAAGAAATTTGGGACAGAGTTCTTACCATCGTCCCACATGAGGAAGTTAAAGAAAGAAACCTACTCATTTTTCCAGATGTATCAGGAGAACTTGTGTGAAACATGGGAGAAGTTGAAGGATCTCCTGAGGAAATGGCTAGGACAAAACATTTCTCTCGCTGAACAGGTAGAAAATTTATATTCCTCATTTGAAGATTATCACAAGGACAAGTTAGACACTGAAGCTGCAGGTGCTTTTGATGTCTTACCCACCTAGGAAGCCTTCGATATAATTAACAATCTGGCGGTCAGGTCCATGCATTCCAACAATGACCAGCTGAATCGGAGGAGTGTTCATGAGATAGAGGCATACGATAACATTCATGCCACCAATAAGAAATTTTTGCAAAAAATGGATGTCTCGTCTTAGTGAATGGACACTTACAGCCAGAATTCTGAAAATCTGGAGCTTGATGAGGAAGTGAAGCTGCTGAGCAACCCTCAAAATAATCCATACTCTAAAACATTCAATCCAGGTTGGAAGAACCACCCCAACTTCTCTTGGGGAGGCCAGAATAAGACTTGAAATATGGAGAAATATAATTTTATTACTTGAATTCGATACAATAGGTGAATACAATTTGTAGACAAAGTTACTCCTAATTAAGAAAATACAATAACAATCCTAATTAAAGAATGAATCTCCAAATTAAAGAAAATATTCTAATATTATTTCTCTATTTATAACACTCTCACGGCAAATCGCTGCACGGGAAGTCCTTTGGTGAGCACATCAGCCAGCTGTAGTCCTGAGGGGACGTACTTTGTAGAAATAAGACCACTATCCAATTTCTCTTTGATGAAGTGTCGGTCAATCTCTATGTGTTTTATTTTGTCATGTTGGACTGGATTTTGAGCAATACCAATGACAGACTTATTATCACAGAAAAGTCTTATAGGAGCTTCATACACAACAATTTACAAACTCCTTGAGCCATGGCTCTGAATTCTACCTTTGCACTTGATATGGCAACTACATTCTGCTTCTTAATCCTCCATGTAACTAAATG
Organism: Acmispon strigosus; assembly: GCA_030819835.1. Lineage (NCBI taxonomy): Eukaryota > Viridiplantae > Streptophyta > Magnoliopsida > Fabales > Fabaceae > Acmispon > Acmispon strigosus. The sequence goes on from JAUAMA010000002.1 coordinate 50,831,136, forward strand.
TCCCCCCAAGAACATACAATATCCTATAGTAGATCTCCTGTCAACAATCAACCCTGCATAACCTGCATCAGTATAAACCTCCATAGACAACTGCTCACATTTCTTGAACAATAGACCTCTCCCTGGACTTGCCTTCAGATACTGCAAGATTCTATACACAGCCTGTAAGTGCCTCTCCTATATGTCATGCATGAATTGTTTGACAACACTAGCAGGATAAGCTAGGTCAGGCCTAGTGTGAGAAAGATAAATGAGTTTTCGTACAAGCCTTTGGTATTGGGCCTTATCAACCTTCGGGCTCTCCTTATCACTCCCAATCTTGTGGTTTTGCTCTATGGGTACTCCAATAGGCTTCCAACCTAGTTTGCCAGTCTCTTTGAGAATATCAAGGACATATTCTTTCTAGGAAATTAAAATGTCTTGTTTCGAGTATGCCACCTCCATACCTAGGAAATATTTAAGATTTCCAAGTCTTTCATTTCAAACTGGGTTGATAACTACTTTCTCAGATTCTGCTTCTCAAGTTCATTATAATCTGCAATGATCATATCGTCTACATAGACTAACAAAAGAGTGAGCTTGCCATTTTGAGCATATTTTATGAAGAAAGTATGATCACCTTGGCTTTGTTTATAACCCAGGGAAACCATAGCCTAAGTAAACCTCCCAATCCAAGCTCGGGCAGATAGTTTGATCCCATATAGGCCTTCTTCAATCTGCACACCTTATTTCTTCCTAAAGTAGGTCATACCCTGGTGGAATTTCCATATACACTTCTTCCTCCAAATCTCCATGCAAGAAAGCATTTTTAACATCAAACTATTGCAATTCCCAATCAAAGTGAGTTGCCAAGGAAAGACTGATCCTTACAGTGTTCAATTTTTCCACTGGGGAAAATGTAATACCTCAATTTTAAGTTGTGGGTCACATAGTCATAAGCAGAAATAGTACTTCGAAACCTCTCAAAACACTTAGGGTTCGTTTGGTGGTCAGAATAGGATAAGAACAGGATAGGATAAAGGATTGGACAAGCACAGGATATGATAAGAGCAGGATAGGCTCTTATCCTATCCTGCGTTTGGGGTGGACAGGATATTGATAGGATATGATACAAACAATGAAAAATGTATCAAATTTTCCTAGAAATTTAATTTTTTTACATTTTTATAACTAGCTTATTTTTAATATTAACTAAAATAAAATTAATTTCTTATTAATTCGGCTATTTTAATTTTTTTCGAAGGGAGTCTATTTTAATTAAAATTATTATATATGTAACCAATGGGTTTTAACTTAGTAGGGGTAAGTGATAAATGATAAAAATTATTAAAAAATATTATTCTTTCAAAAATATTTTATATTTAAATTATTAATTATAATTATATATGTAGAGAAATAATTTTAAATAATATCATATGATAATATAAAATTAGTCTATATTTACTATTAAAAAATTAATATATATATATATATATATATATATATATATGATAGCCTATTTTATTGTTAGTGAAGAATTATTTTGTGTATTTTTATTATAATATAAATAACGAAAAATAATATTAACTAAGTAGTAGTAAGTGATAATGAAAAATTAATTATTTTATAGAGTAAATCCAATATTTTCACTATTTATAAATAAGTTTATTAATTAGATTTATCAGTAACTAAATAATTTAACTTAACAATAACAATTAGTAATTGATAAGTAATAAAATTGATATTTTATTAAAATCAAAATTTATATTTATTAAATAATATTATTATAAATTATATAAAATATAAATATTGAAATTAATTTTGGGTTATGGTAATAAACAAAGAAAAAACTGATATCTTATCCTGTCAGGATAATTTCTACCCTAGCTCCCCCGTCAAGATAACTTTTACACATGATGGACAGGATATGATAAGGGACAGAATAGTGTTATCCTATCCTGCTGGCGCAACAAACAACAGATAACAATAGGATATGATTACTATCTTATCCTGTCTCTGTTTATCCTGTCCACCAAACGGGCCCTTAAGTTTTTAAAACAGACCGTCTATCAAAATAATTACAATAAATCTTAACCCATAATAGTTTAATTAAACATCAAAGATATTCGAGAGGTGAATTAAAATAATAATAATATCAACCTTACACCTCAAGTGCTAAACATTTCAAAAACAGCAGAAATAATACAATGGAAGTTAATCTTCAAAGGTCACCGGGTCCTCTAAACCTTCTTGTACCAAGTCATCCTTGAATCAAGTTCATCCTCCATGCTTATCGTCACTCTGATTATCTTTGGCGTTAAGCGTTCAACCAACGCACCACCACAAACAAAATAGGGCTAACTCCACACATAGGAAATAATTAACATCAATTGTGATAAACAAAAAATGAAAATAAACAGTAAACAGTAGAACGAATTTCAGCAACAATGACAAGAATACACTCACAAGTTCTAACATTACAACATCACCTAACCATACTTGTTAGTCCCTCATCAAACACCCTAAGCCTCAAGGTAGTTTTGATAGCCAAATCCGCAAGTGCACGGATGATTATCGCGTAGTATAAAAGATATCGAACCCAAGGGATATGTGTCTTATTATTAATTTTATTTAGAACTTTGTGCAGAATATAACTTGGTTTTGGTGTTGGTTTGTTTAGAGCAAAGGACATGAAATAGCATAAAAATAAATAAAGAGAAGATGATGATGAGAATTAAGCACTTGGGTTGAATTATATAGCTATTAAAATATGCTAGCAAACTTCTACTTTACTTCTGAATTCTAGAAAAAATATTCATGATGCTATAACCTATGGTTTCTACAAGTTAATTCCTTACACATTGTAGAACTTTCTTCCTATTTACTAAACTCAATTCCTTGCAATTTAGTTAATTAAAAGAAGAAGATGAAGATGGAGTTCCGGCCAACATAAAGCTAAGTCTATCCTAATTCCTTAGTGATATATCTTTTAGCCTTCTTTTAAATCATATTTCCCTTACTAATTACCAATTTCCATTGTTATAAGAAGTAAGCATAAACACTTGTGATCATCAAGATAAAATAAAGAACAAGGAAATAAAACATGAACTTGCAATATTGTTCAGAAGAGTAGAAGTAAACTAAAACATAATTTAAAAGCTAAAACAACCCAAGAAACTTAAAATAAATTAGCCAAGCATGGCTAATAGAAACATTGAATTACCTTGGCTAGGAGCTCAAGTTTGGCTTCCCACAATTCCTAGGAACAATGCTCTTAAGGGAGAAAGAAGAATACTTGTTGTATTCTGAAGTAAGGTATGATTTTTACAAAGGATGAAAGCCCTTATTTATAGCAAAATGTCTTCCTTCCAGCGCTTGAGCGCTGGGATCCCAACGCTTGAGCACTGGGTGCACTTAAATTCAGACATTGCAAACAAGGGCCTAGCCCATGAGCGCTGGCTGCCATCGCTGGAGCGTTGGTAAGGACTGCAGACTTGGATCCTAGTCAGAGTTCCAACACTTGAGCGTTGGGACTCCCAACGCTTGAGCGTTGGCTCGTCTGCTAGCAATTCTTCCTGGATGCTTTTACTTCAATGGTGGAATTGAATGGCTTAATTAGCCTCCATTTTGTCCCCTTTCAATTCTGAAACGGAAAAGAGACTTGATTTCTCGATTCATGCCTCATTTCCCATGTGCTAAATTAGCAATGGTACTTCATCTTCCACTTCTTTGCTTTGAGCCCTTTATTTGCTGAGACTTCACTTTAAGCCCTTCACCTTCCGAACTTTCTATTTCTGGTCCTTTCTTTCCTGAAATTCACAGTTTGGTCCCTGGACAAAAATGACTAATTCTACAAGCTTTCCTAAAATATAAAAATAACTCTAAAAATTCCTAAAATATATAAAATAAAGTTTAAAAACCAAATAAAAGCTAATCTATATGCAAAATGCAACATAAATAGAAAATCTAAATAAAAAGAAATAAAAACCTATATGACACTCAAAAATAACAAAATAAAAAGACTAAAAAGACCCTAAAATTATCGTACAAAATCCAGTCATCAAGTTTCACTTGAGATTTAACCCATCCTATCACCCACAGTCTCAAGGCAGATTCCATTGGGATTAAACTTATCTCATCACCCTGGTAGTTTCATTTGAGATTTAACCCATCCTATCACCCTCAAGGCTCAAGGAAGATTCCATAGGGATTAAACTCATCTCATCGTGTACAAATACAGTCAATTCCTCAAGGGTTCATCAACCTCATGCATCTCAAAATAACTCAGTTTATCTCATCAAACCTCAACAACATGTACACTACATAGAACATATTACAGCATCTAAATCAAGTACAGAATCAGTCCAAAGACGCACCACAATCAAAAACCTCAACACAGAAACACAATTCATCACAAACTGATAAGGCAATTCCTACGAGTTACTCTTACCTTCGAATGGGCTGCATGAACTTATTCTCCAACCTAACAAGATAAACCACATTTACATAACAATCAAAAACCATTGGAAGGGTGGAAAACAACCTCAAAAGGATTTAAAACCAAATAAAGCAAAACAACAAAATTGCAGTGAGAGGCCTTGCGCCCAAGCGCTAGGTTCCAACGCTCATGCGTTGTGTCTCTGTCTGGAAACATGAAAATGGGTAGAACCTCAACGCCCAGGAATTTCGAGTTCAACGCTCATACGTTGGCTCCCTGCCATAAAGCCTAGAAACAGTGTTTTTCACCCCAAAATCAATCTTAAACCCTACTTTTCCAAAATAAGACTTCTCCATGACCAAAACTCATTATAGAATCGATTAAAGACAATTTAAACTTGAAAAATCAAAGGATTTATAAAACACCAAATCATATGAATAAGGAAAAACAAGTGTTTCAAACAAGAACAAGGGAAAGGAACCAACCTTGCTTTGCTAGCACGAAACGGTTGCGTAGTGTTGCGATAGAGTCGTGTTAATGTCGGATTCAGTCATAGATCGAACTCAGAATCGACAGGGCACAAAAACTTACCGGAGGATCAACACTAGGACTTCCTGAAGGAGAGGATTAGAGAGTCAAGCTTGTCTTCCAATAGAGGAAAACTCAGCAGCGACAAAGCAGAAAACAACAACAAGAGGACAGCAACGGAAATGGAAGCAGTAGCAGCAAGAATGAAACTAAGGTTCTTTTGCACAGGTATAAGGGAGTGAAGGTCAGCCACAAGCCTCTATATGCACGAAATTCTCACTCTCTTATGGAAGATTTCAGGAACATTCTCATTACTCAGCTTTATTCCTCCATCAAGAACAATTAACATCATCAAACTCCATTAAGTGACAAGACAACCCATTAAACTCCATTAACCACAAGACAACACCTTTAAACTCCATTAAAGGTTCTTAATACCCAATAATATTCAGAATTCAAATTTGAAATTCAAACTTATCAAGCCACACGAAAATCTGAGCCAAAAACAAAACTTATCACACCAAATTTTGAACCCTTACCATGTAAACGAAATACAGAAGTCTTAACCACTAAGCCAAAGCCAATTCTTGTAATAACTCATGCAAAACTATTTTTATGATCTTCGAAGCTAAACCGACATGACCCAACCAAATATCTGAATAGTCCAAGGCTATAATTTATTTAATAGGATTTGAAAGACTAATTTTCAATTACAAGAAAACGGAGGACTATATTGCAATTATTCAATCTAGGAGGACCAAAAAAGCAATTTTTCAAAACTCAAAGGACTAAAATGTAAATAATCAAAATTGAGGGTCTTACACCAAACTTATCCTCATAATCAATTCCATATGCCTGGGTTTATCCCTTTGCAACTAGTCTCGCCTTATACTTGTCAAGTGTGCCATCAGATCGGTATTTACTGTATATATCCACCTGCAACCTATTGCCCCCTTTCCACTTGGCTTCTCAACAATCTCCCAAGTCCCATTTTTGTCTAGTGCACACATCTCTTCATTCATGGCTTGATCCAGTTCGTATCTCTTAATGCTTCTTGTACTGATGCAGGGACTCTAATTGAGTCGTTAGCTGAAATAAAACTCTGATGCTGCATAAAAAGATTTTTAGTAGACACAAACTGAGATATAGGGTACTTGTTAGAAGGACATTTTCCTTTTCTCAAGGAAATAGGTAGGTCATCAAGGTTAGGCTCAAAAGAATTAGGGTCACAAGAATTATCATGCTCAAGGTTAGGAACACTTACCTCGGGTTCAGACGATTGGATTTGTTATTGAACGAGGACGGGTTTCACTTTCCGCTGATACTTTATCCTGTGTCTTTCAACATTATTTATCACAGGTATTGATTCAAGACCATTGCCATAACCATCACCATTATAACCATCATTGTGCTCAGTGGTAGAAATTGAGGAAGACGTCAAAGGCTCTTGTATTATAGGAGAAGGAACCAAGGGCTCCTGTATTAGAGGAATAACAAACAACTTTAGAGACTCAGCTTCTTGACTACTCTCCCCCTGAAGCTGAGGATTAGGATAAAACGACTTTGTTTCCTGAAATGTAAAATACATGGATTTATAAATACAACACTAGGAGGATTATAACAATTGTATCCCTTTTTATCTGGGGCATATCCTATGAAGATACACTCAATAGCCCTAGGATCTAACTTACCCTGATGAGGAGCATGAATGTGGACAAAGGCTGAACAACCAATGACACGACACTGAAGACTTGACATAATGGGCACAAACAGAAAGAAACTAGTCATAACCTGCACAAGACTAACACCAGATAAAACCCTAGACGGTTACCTATTGATTAAATAAGTAGAGGTCAAGGCAGCTTCCCCCTAGTAAAACATAGGAACATTCATTTGAAAGCGTAATGCTCGAGTGACTTCAAGAAGATGACAATTTTTTCTTTCAGCAACCCCATTTTGTTGTGGGGTGTCAACACATGTCAACTCATGAACAACACCATTATTTTTTAGAAAATTGTAAAAATTGTGATTAACCTACTCTTTCCCATTGTCTGACCGTAACCCTTTCATAGTTTTCTCGAATTGTGTTCTCACCATGTGGAAAAAGTTAACAAACAATTGAAACACCTCAGACTTATATTTCATAAGAAAAACCCATGTAACCCGAGTTCAATCACCAATAAAAGTAACAAAACATTTTGCACAAGAAGGACTAGAAACTGATCAATGTCTCCACACATCAGAGTAAACAAGATCAAAAGGTTCAACACTCCTAGTATCACTAGGGGAATAGGTTTCGTTGTGAGATTCGGTGAATTGACACACATCACAATGAAATGACTCAACAGAGTCTTTGTTAAATAAGTTAGGGAATAAATACTTAAGCATACGGAAAGGAAGATGCCCAAGAAGCTTGTGTTGAAGCCATATTTGGGAAGAATTCCAAGATTCTGAACTCGTCGGATGACATGTTCTTACCTTATGCGACAGATAATATAACCCGCCTTGTTCAAAAGAAATTTCAATCATCTTCCCCGTGGTAATATCTTGAAAAGCACAACCTTTATGAAAAAAAACTTAGTACATAGTTCAACTCGTTAGTGAGTTTGTGAATAGGCAAAAGATTGTGAGAAAGATTTGGAACATGAAGTATATGACTTAGGTGAATAGATGAGCTAAGGTAGTTGTTACCATAACCGACAACCGGTTCTTGAATTCCATTTGCAACGGTAATATGATGTTTACCAGGCATAGGTGAATAATTAGAGATATGACATATGTGGGGTCATGTGATCAGTTTCACTAGAGTCAACAATCCAGAAATCTTCAGTACAAGATGCATTAAAAGTTAAGAAGCTAGAGTTCTAACCATTCATGGCAAGAGAACTAGTTTCAGAGGACTTACTCAAGGAGTACATGAAGAGAAACAAACCTTCCCAAACTAGCAGAAAGCAACAACATTGTAATAGATACGTAACATAGATTCCAAGGGCTTCCAACGAGGAACACCAACGGAGATGGCTTTAAACAACATCAAAAAGAGGAATAATCAACCTTCACACAATAGGAGAAACAAAAATGTCGAATTAGTGACGTAAAAGAGAGACAACCGTTGATCCAGGTTTTAGGGCTATTTTCATAGTTATTTTGCATATAGATTCATAGGTTAATTAGGATATTTATTCATTTTTCATGCATTTTTGTATTTCTAGGTTGTCCTACGTTTGCATCTATTTATTAGACATTTTTATGGTTTTTCTGTGATTTTTCTGGTTTCAGGTGCTGGTGCGCTCGCCCTAGAAAGAGATGCAGGGAGTCCAGAAGAGAGCCCAGGGATCTGGCGCAGACGCCCCATGGGATGGGGGCGAACGCCCCGGTGCTGGGAGAGAGTATCCTCCTCCAACACTTAGCCAAAATATTGGTACCCAAACCCCATTTTTTGAAGAGCCTCCCGAAACCTCCAAAGACTAACAAAAAGCAATTTTGTCATCATTTTTTCTTTCCACAACTAGAGTAATTGATAGCAAAATCGCAAGTGTACGATTGACTATCGCGTAGTAAAAAGATCGAACCCAAGGGATAGGTGTTCTTATTAATATAAAATTTAGTACTTAAACAGAAAAAATAAGAAGGTGTATATATGTTGTTGGTTTTTAGAACAAACAAGAACAATAACATAAAATAAAGAAGAGATAAATATGATGAAAATTAAGTCCTTGGGTTGATTGACATAGAATATAAAATATGCTAGGAAGTATCTACTTAATTTCAAAATTATAAATCCAAGTTCAAGGTGCTATAACCTATTATATCTACAAGTTAATCTCTTACACATTGTAGAACTTTCTTTTTAATTACTAAACTCAATTTCTTGCAATCTAGTTAACTAAAGAAGAAGATGAAGATAGAGTTCCGGCCAACACAAAGCTACGTCTTTCCTAATCTCTTAACGAGATATACTTATAGCCTTTTTTAATCCTAGGTCCCTTACTACTTACCAATTCTCATTCGTATAAGTAATAAGCAAAACTTCTTCTGTACAGCAAGATAACAATATGACCAAGGAATTAAAACAAGAACTGGAAATAATATTCAGAAAGGTAGAAACAAAACTAAAACATAAATTTATAAACTACTACAACCCAAGAAACTTAAAGAAGAATTTAGCCAAGCATGGCTAAAGGAGACATTGAATTACCCTGGATAGGAGCTCAAATATGGCTTCCCACAAGTCCTAGGAACAATGCTCAAAAGGGAGAAAGAGAGAATACTTGTTGTATTCTAAGAGGTGTGCTTTACAAGTGAAGAAAAGGGTCCTATTTATAGTAAAAATCCAGCCTCCAACGCTTCAGCGCTATAATTCCCAACGCTTGGGCGCTGGAAGCATTAAGAATCCACTGTCAGACCGAGGGCCAGCGCTTGAGCGCTGGCTTCCCAGCGCTGTGCGCTGGGCACTGCTTCTTCAACTTCAAGTTTTTCCTTCCTTCTTCATGGTAGTGGGTTTTGAATGCCATAAAAAGCCACTACTCAGCCCTTAATCAATTCTGAAACCTTCCTCCCACTACCATCAATCCTTCAACATAAATTCCCATGTGCTAATTTGAAGAGAGTTGCTTCATATTCTTCTTTTCCACTTTTGGTCCTCTCTTGGTTAGCACTCCAATTCAAGCCCTTTTATTCTCTCAATCTTCACTTTTAGCCCTCCACTCTTGAACTTTCACATTTTTGGACCTTGATTTCCTGAAACTTTACAAAGTGGTCCCTGGACAAAAATGATAACTAAACCAGCTTTTCCTAAAAATATAAAAATTCTATAAAAATTCCTAAAAATATAAAATAAAGGTAGAAAAACCAATAAAATCTAATCTACATGCAAAATGCAAAATAAATATAAAATCTACATAAAAATAATAAAAAACCTATATGTGACTCAAAAATAATAAAATAAAAAGACCAAAAACTACCTAAAAACATCATATAATATCCACTCATCACACCACTATATCCAACGACAGCTTGTCCTCAAGCGACAAAACTTAAAGAAAAACTCGTCCCTGAGTTTTGAGAAAGTTTATCTGATTAAAACTTGAAGCACAAGAACCTTTCAAAGAAAGCTTAGCAGCAAAGTTAAGCACTTGCATGTTTTCTTCTTTTTTTTTTTTTTAGAGAGAAACCCACAAACATAGCTCTAACAATTGTAGCACATGAATCACTATAACAACTTTAAGAATTATCACACAAAGTAGGCTCCAAAGAATGACTCTTTTAAGGCTCAAAAGGGGCTACTAGTGGATATAACATTTCAAGCAAAAATCTGAGTTTTCAAAAATGCCTATAACCTCTTCTCAACTCACAAGGTAAACAAAACTCCAATCAACATGCAACACAAGGCAGAAAAATTTTACAATCAAGAATTCAGAGTTCTCAGCTCTCAGAAAAACATAGGGTAAGTAGTACCCTTTTTAGAACTCAGAAAAACTTTTGCCAACAACCAAACAATCAAGATGTCAAAAATCCTTTCTACAGCATGCAATCCTAACCGCTTTAAAACATGTAACCTTTTCAAAAGCAGTTCAATCAGATAAAGCATTTCACAAAGCTATAGCAATATTCAGAATGGATAAAATACTCAAGACTCATGCAAAAAGAAAACAGAAAAAACAAAACTAAAAATAAAGCTAAAAACTATAAAATTAAAAAACTAAGAAGCTGGCATAGTAAAAATTTTCCAGCAAGGTCCAAGGGAACCTCAATGTAAAAATCAAATTGAACATTTAAGTTCAAGAGGGTTCTTCCTCCTTCTGGTACCTATCCTGTAACATTGAACAAACAAAGTCTTACAAGCAGAAGCTTGCTTGACTTGTTAGTTCCAAAAGCAGCACAAATGGGTTGAAAAATTGTGTCCACCTTTAAAAACAAGAATTCTTGAGTTCCCAAAAATTAAAACCAGTGTAGAAACAAGGGAAAACTCAAAGAATCCAAACCTTCAGAAAAATGGTGAACACAAAATTTATTAAAAACAAAAAACAGCAAATAAAAACAAAAAACTGCAAATCTGCCCGAGCTCCAGCGCTTGAGCGTTGGGGATGCCAACGCTTGGGCGCTGGATTAAAATAGAAACTGGGCAATCAGAGGGGCAAAGCAGGGGCCTAACGCTTGAGCGTTGGCCTCCAGCGCTGGAGCGCTGGCCTCTCCTGCAGTAAAAACATAGAGTTTTTTCTTTTATTTATTTACAAGAGTGTTACAAAAAAAATTAAAAACAGAAAAATAAACTATCCTAAGTTGGGTCGTCTCCCAACCAGCTCATTGTTAAGGTCCGAGATAGACCCTTCCCTTTAATCAATTAGGGGAATCAAGAAAAATAGACATCACTTGTGACTCAACTTCTCCTCCTAGGTACTGTTTCAGTCTGTGCCCATTGACAACAAATGTGCCACTTTTATCCTCTAACTCAACTGCACCATGGGGAAAAACTTTGGTGATCATATAGGGTCCTGTCCATCTTGACTTCAGCTTTGCAGGAAACAACCTCAGCCTTGAGTTATACAATAACACAAGCTGTCCTGGACAAAACTCTTTTGGCACAATTTTCTTATCATGCCACTTCTTGGTCTTCTCTTTGTCGATCCTAGCATTGTGATATGCTTGGAGTCTAAATTCATCCAGCTCATGTACCTGTACCTGTCTTTTATCCCCAGCTTCTTTGGGGTCCATGTTCAATTGTTTCAAAGCCCAAAAGGCTTTATGCTCAAGTTCCACAGGCAAATGACAAGTCTTACCATAAACCAACTGGTAAGGAGAGGTTCCAATAGGAGTTTTAAACGCAGTTCGGTAAGCCCACAAGGTGTCATCTAATTTTTTTGACCAATCCTTCCTTGAGGTACCAACTGTTTTTTCTAAAATCCTTTTTAACTCCCTATTAGAAACCTCTACTTGTCCACTAGTTTGGGGGTGATAGGGGGTAGCAATTTTATGACTAACACCATATTTTTTCAAAAGAGTTTCAAAAGCTTTATTACAAAAATGCTTACCTCCATCACTGATTATTGCTCTTGGCACCCCAAATCTAGTAAAAATCTTTTTCTTCAGAAAATCCAGAACAACTTTTCCATCATTTGTGGGAAGGGCTGATGCTTCAACCCACTTAGAAACATAGTCAACAGCAACCAAAATATACTGGCAACCAAAAGAAGGTGGAAAAGGTCCCATGAAATCAATGCCCCATACATCAAAAAGCTCAACTTCCAAAATCATTTTTTGGGGCATCTCATTCCTTCTTGAGATATTACCAGTTCGTAGACAGCGATCACACCTTACCACAAATGCTCTACCATCTTTGAAGATAGTAGGCCAATAAAAACCACTTTGGAGGACTTTAGCTGCAGTCCTCTCACCTGAAAAATGGCCTCCATAATCGGAGCTATGGCAATGCCATAAAATAGCCTCAAATTCTTTTTCTGGAATACACCTTCTAATGATCCCATCAGAACATTCTCTAAACAAATAAGGTTCATCCCAGAAAAAGAATTTAGCATCATGCAAAAATTTCTTCTTTTGTTGCCAAGTCAAATCAGAAGGCAACACACCAGCAGCTTTAAAATTAGCTAAATGTACATACCATGGAGCTATCTCTTGGACAGCTAAAAGCCTCTCATCTGGGAACTCCTCTTGAATAGGAATTGGATCAGAGTTCCCTTCTTCAAGTCTTGACAAATGGTCTTCTACACCATTGTCTTTCCCTTTCCTGTCCACAATTTCAAGATCAAACTCTTGCAAGAGTAAGAGCCACCTGATCAGCCTGGGTTTAGCTTCCTGCTTAGCAAACAAGTACTTCAATGCAGCATGGCCAGTATGCACAATAACTTTAGTGCCCAAAACGTAAGGTCTGAATTTATCTAAAGCATAAACTACATTTAACAACTCCTTTTCAGTTGTAGCATAATTTTTTTGAGCTTCATTCAGAACCTTACTAGCATAGTAAATCACATGCAACACTTTTCCACTTTTTTGACAAAGAACAGCCCCTATTGCATTATCACTAGCATCACACATAACTTCAAAAGGCAAATCCCATTGGGGAGCAACAATGATAGGGGCTGAAACAAGTTTTTCTTTTAACAACTTAAAGGCAGCCAAACACTCTTCATTAAAGATAAAAGGATCCTCTTTTTCAAGGAGATTTGTTATAGGCTTAGCAATTTTAGAAAAATCTTTTATAAATCTCCTATAAAAACCCGCATGACCAAGAAAGCTTCTTATAACTTTAATGTTAGTGGGAGGAGGTAAATTTTCAATGATTTCAGTTTTAGCCTTATCTACCTCAATCCCTCTTTCAGAAATCTTGTGCCCAAGCACAATGCCATCTTTTACCATAAAATGACATTTTTCCCAATTAAGTACCAAATTCTTTTCTTCGCACCTAACTAGAATCCTTTCCAAATTGCTCAAACACTTGTCAAAGCTGGGGCCATATACAGAAAAATCATCCATGAACACTTCCATACATTCACCAATTAAATCATAAAAAATAGCAAACATACATCTTTGGAAGGTTCCTGGAGCATTACACAAGCCAAAAGGCATTCTTTTATAAGCAAACACCCCGAAGGGGCAAGTAAAAGCAGTTTTTTCTTGATCCTTAGGATCAACAACAATTTGATTATATCCTGAATGCCCATCCAAGAAACAATAAAACTTATGGCCAGCCAACCTGTCAAGCATTTGATCAATAAAGGGAAGGGGGAAATGATATTTCCGGGTGGCAGAATTTAGCCTCTGGTATTCTATACACACCCTCCATCCAGTTACCTTCCTGGTGGGGATCAATTCATTATTTTCATTGGGAACCACTGTAATTCCCCCTTTCTTGGGAACTACCTGAACGGGACTAACCCATTCACTATCAGAAATGGGATAGATGATCCCTGCATCAAGCAACTTAATCACTTATTTTCATACCACCTATTTCATGGCAGGATTAAGTCTTCTTTGGGGTTGGACCACAGGTTTAACTTGTTCTTCTAAACAAATTTAATGCATACAAACAGTGGGGCTTATGCCCTTAATGTCCTCAATAGTCCAACCCATAGCAGATTTATGAGCTCTAAGAATTCTTACCAGTTTTTCTTCTTCAAGAGGAGAGAGGGAACTACTCAGAATGACTGGTTTATTGTTACCTTCCTCAAGAAATACATACTAAAGGGTGGAAGGTAAGGGCTTCAATTCCCTCTTTTCCTCTTGAACTTCTTCTTCTCTTTTCAGCTCCTCTACCCAATTTTTTCTTGAAGGGAAAAAATGGGCAGCTTCCAGATACCTTGCCATTTCAATGACCTGTTCGTCATTGCTGTCTATATCTTTAAAATCCAACCCCTCAGAGATTATAGTCTCTAAAGGATCTTCTTTCCACATGGCAACAAACTGTTAGGCAGAAATATTTTTTTTTATATAAACAAGAAGTACTAAACAAAATAAAAATAAGAACTTGAAAAGAACCTATCCCCGGCAACGGCGCCAAAAACTTGATAGCAAAATCGCTAGTGTACGATTGACTATCGCGTAGTAAAAAGATCGAACCCAAGGGATAGGTGTTCTTATTAATATAAAATTTAGTACTTAAACAGAAAAAATAAGAAGGTGTATATATGTTGTTGGTTTTTAGAACAAACAAGAACAATAGCATAAAATAAAGAAGAGATAAATATGATGAAAATTAAGTCCTTGGGTTGATTGACATAGAATATAAAATATGCTAGCAAGTATCTACTTAATATCTAAATTATAAATCCAAGTTCAAGGTGCTATAACCTATTATATCTACAAGTTAATCTCTTACACATTGTAGAACTTTCTTTTTAATTACTAAACCCAATTTCTTGCAATCTAGTTAACTAAAGAAGAAGATGAAGATAGAGTTCCGGCCAACACAAAGCTACGTCTTTCCTAATCTCTTAGCGAAATATACTTATAGCCTTTTTTAATCCTAGGTCCCTTACTACTTACCAATTCTCATTCGTATAAGTAATAAACAAAACTTCTTGTGTACAGCAAGATAACAATATGACCAAGGAATTAAAACAAGAACTGGAAATAATATTCAGAAAGGTAGAAACAAAACTAAAACATAAATTTATAAACTACTACAACCCAAGAAACTTAAAGAAGAATTTAGCCAAGCATGGCTAAAGTGTGAAGAAGGTCTTGCTCCTGACCCTGGCTGTGGTTTTGATGACGACAAACTCATCAACAAAAAGAAGAAAAGAAGACTTCAAAGGATCAAGCACTCAAGTTCATCAATAAGTCTAGAAGTCTTAGAATTAGGTGAGTTATGCTTCTAAAGGTTTATTAAAGCATAAAGGCTCTCAAAATACCTAATCTAATCAAGCTAAGTGTTTTCATAACTTAAAAGAAGTAGAAAACCTTAAGCAAGACTCAAAGAATGAGTTTCTGGAAAATGGGCTTCTGTGTAATCGATTACACCATTATGGTAATCGATTACACCAAGGCAAGTAATCGATTACTCCAGTCTTGTAATCGATTACATGTTTGAAATTCAAATTCAAACTGAAACGGTCACTTGTGTAATCGATTACACTAAGTGTGGTAATCGATTACCAGAACGAAAAGTTGTATCTTTTCATGAACCATTGTGTCCCAAACCTTTTGAAAAGGGTTGTGATGGTTCAAGGACGTTTCCCTTGCCTATATAAAGACCATTTGAGTCCAGAAAACATAACACACAAGAACAACAACATAGAACACACACACACACGAAATTTACACATTTCACATGAGAAAAACACATTAGGCCAAAGCTTTTTCAAATAAGTTCATCTTTCAGAACTTAAATCTTTTAGAGCCTAAATTCTGAGTTCATGATCTTCATGTTTACAAGAACACATTAGTTGTTCATATCTTGAAGAACTCAGAATTGTATTATGCTTAAAAACCTTAAAGCATAATTTCTCATGTTCAATCCAATTGTGTGTTAAAGGATTGAAACAGCCAAGTGTAATATCTTCTTCATCTCTTTCTGTAAGATTGAGTTTTTCACCGTGGTATTCGGTGAAGGGTTGTTGTCACTGAAAGTGGTTTGCTTTCAGGGTTCTGGTTGAAGACAAGTTTGTCTTCAAGGTCTGAGGGTGGTTTGCCTTCAGGAATTGAAAGCGGTTTGCTTTCAAGGGCTGTTGAAAGCGGTTTGCTTTCACAGGATATTGATAGAAGTTCTTGGGGTCCTTGGGTTAGGAACTTGTAAGAAATTCTTATCAATAGTGGAAAAATCCTCAAGAGGTTTTCTTGAGGGACTGGACGTAGTCTTCGGTGGATTGAAGGCGAACCAGGATAAAATCTTGTGTGTGATTCTCTTTATCCTTCACATTTACTTTCAAGCATTGTTCATATCCGCTGCAATCACAAGATCAACTCGTGATCATCATAAACTTGAAAGTAACGATTTCAATAAGGCAAAAATTGGGGCAACACTGATTCACCCCCCCTCTCAGGTTGCTATCTGTTCTAACTGTAAGACCCTCTATTTTTAGTATTTATATTTTTGGTTCCTTAGTTTGGATTAATTATGTTTAGGTCCCTGAACTACTTAGTAGTTTCAGTTTGGTCCTTGGTTGACCGTTTGGTTGACTTTATTATTATTGGAATGAGCCTTGTGTTAGTTGAATTGTTTTGTATTTATCATTTTGGAAGAATATATATGAATTATTATTTTAAAAACTGTTAGAAATATATCTTCTAGTGTGAGTATTTTGGGTTAAACTAATTTAGGAACCTATATATATTATATTAAAGAAATGTGTTATTATATAGATACGTATTTATTTATAAAGGAAAAAGAAAAAGAAAAAGAAAATAATATATATATATATAACGCAGACGGATCTTATATATTTATTTAAATATATATTTTGTTTTTGTTAGTTTTTGATTGAGATCATACTTTGAACACAAATTGTATTTTATCTTATCACAAAATTAAGGAGATTTGATTTGAAAATTAAGATGAGCATATTAGTTATTTTTATGTGATATACTAATAGTTGTTTTTCTTTGTTTTAATTAGTTATACTTATGTTTTGGTAAGTTAGCATATACATATATATATATAGATATTAGAAAAAAAAAGTAAAGAAAATAATAACAATAACTTACCTGGCGTGTATGCTGAGATATATATATTAAATAATGTCTTATTATATATATTAATTGGTTAATTGAATTATGAACCTAGTTAAATTATACTAGTGTGTGTTTTATCCTATCAAGATTGTGTTTGAATTTTAAAATTAAAATATGAATTTTAGTTAAGAGATAGAGGAGAAAACTGAAATAACCTATTCTCTCTTAAATAATAGAAAATTCACCTCTCAAACCCTAGCTACCCAATTAATTTCCTCTCTCTCTTAACAGACCTCTTTCCTCCAAAACACTGCCGTCGCTTTCTTCCTCCCCCTCGCCCTCGACTCCTCGTCGGTTCTCATCTCTTCACCGCTGTTCCTCTTCGTCCTCTCCAGTACAACCCCTGAACCAGAATCCTCTTCTCTCGAAATTCCACACCACACCATCGACCCATCCAAGATCTTGACTTTCCTCTTCGCTGTCCCTCGACCTCGCACAGCCATCGCTCACCTCTCTCTACCGCTCGTCGCCTCTGTTCTTCCCTTGGTTCGAGCGCACCACCATCATCCTCGCCGTGTTGCCGCCGCGGTGCCGCCACTCCTCCATCCCGTTCGAGGCTCTTCTGTCGCTGATCCTCCTCTACTCTTCGCCGCCGTCGAGCTCGCATCGCCGCTGAACTACTCAAACCTCCACCTCTAACCGCTGCAGCACCCCTCTGCCTGAGCCGTCATTCTCGTCGCGCCGCCGCTGTTGCTGCTCGTGCCATTGTTGCCGCTCCGGTCCCATCACCAACGTCACCATATCCTCCATCTGCGCAACGTCATTTCTGAAACCCAGTCTCTGTAAGTCTATAAATCATAATATTTTTTATTATTGAACATAATGTGAATTATCTTATCATATGGATAAACAGACAGAGATGAATTTTTGTACTCATTCATATACATTGTGTTTTTCTAATATCCACAAATTTCTGTTACATTCTAGTTAATACCTGGTCAAGTGCTTTTGCTGCAATTTGGCAAAAATGTGAAACACAGTGATTGCTTTTGATCCTTCTGCTACACAACATTCTCGTAGTGGAAAAGGCATCTAATTTGAGCTTGTGTCTAAAGTGGGAAAGTAATGTATGAATTCATGTTGTGTGTGTATATTGACCCTGGCCAATGGCTATATTAAAATATGTGATGCTGCTAATTGCAGCATTGGTTGTATACTGAAATATTCATTTAATGCATGTTTAGTAAAGGAAACAGTTAGATTCTAAATAAATAATTTCTGTTAAAACATGCAGTGATCTCCTAGGCATTCAAAAGTTTTCAATAATTTTTAACCTAATTCAATTCAGTAGGTATTTATTACATGCTACACTAAATCATTTTCAGTACTAAATTAAGTTCTCAAACCATAACGCAATTTCTTATGTTTCTTTCTTTCGGTTGTTTTCTGTCTCTGGCACTGCGGATGCCTCAAATCTATGTGTCCTAATGTCGGCATCTGGTGATGATAAAGATGGTTTCAGCTCCTTCCCCATTAACTTGATTGGACGCGGAGCCTATGCAGTTCTACCTTAGAAGGTAAGGGTAACTCTGGGTCTAGATAGAGTCAGTTGTGTTTACCATGATTTTATTTCTGTGAATTATTTTGTTTATGAGAATGAAATTGTTTGTATTGTGATGCTTGAAATTGAGAAATGTTTACATGATATATTGAAGATGATTATATTGTGTGTGGGGTGTGCTATGACTGATGTTTTGTGTGGACTGTTGGTCCATGAGGATCATGAATTTTGCATAGTCATAGCATGTGCATCGTATATATATATATATATTGGGTTGATGTGGCGGTAATTTGTCCCGCGTGATCAACTGAGGATTATTGGGTTGATGTGGCGGTAATTTGTCCCGCGTGATCAACTGAGGATTTTAAGGTTGATGTGACGGATCGTTGTCCCGTGGGATCGACCGAGGGCAATGTGGTGGATCGTTGTCCCACGTGATTGTCCTAGCCCGTGAAGGGTGATGTTTTGGGCCCGAGAAGGGTGATATAATGGCCATATATTATAACTATAAGCATATAGTAGTAGAGAGCATTTGCACATCTTAAATGATTTGGTGATGTGGAAATTAATTATTGTGTTGCTGTTCTTGTTCCGTTCTTGATGAATTACCGTTTATGATCTTGTGTTGTTTTATATCACAATTGATAATATGGTTGTTGTTAATTATTTTCTCCCCTTCCAACATGCTGTTTGGTATTTGTTGTTTGTTCTCGAGTTAACCCTTTCTGTTTGTGTTTGGGCGCTTAACGCCAGAAAATAGACAGGGTGTTGATCGTCGTCTTTTGAAGAAGCTTTACGAAATCAGAGTGCGCAGCGGAATCCTGGAAGAAGTTTGAAGAAGACGATTGATGTCTTAAGTTTTTCCGCTATTTTAATTTATTTTATTTTTGGGCTCGTTGTTGAGCAATTTTTCTTGTTGTAATATTTTCCGCGTAGAAATTATTATCTATGGGGAAAAATTATTACTTATATTATTTTTAAGTAATTAAGAGAGTCGAAAACCTTTTAAGAAAATGAGTTGTTTTTCTGAGAGGTTTTAATTTCCGCGTATTTTCCATGTAACCCTCAACCCAAAATTGGGGTGTTACATTTGTGGTATCAGAGCTTTGGTTGAGAAAACCAGAGCTGTTGGGTGGTTGCATTCTGAAATCGATTGTTGGGGTGACAATCGAAAGAAGAATGATGTGATTAAATTGTTTGTTGGATGATTTGCTTGCTTTTCTGCTTCTAGATTTATTGTTGACTTTCTTACAAGTAGAAGTAAGAGGTTAGCAAGTCAAGATACAGAGATAGCTGATTAAGTGACTGTTGTTTTGACTTGTGTGATTGAGTGTCTAATTTGTTAGAAGGTTGTTCCATAAGTGGATAACCTAATAGGATGTAGCCAATTAGAAAATCATAGTATGTTTCTATTGCACTGCTACCCCTGAAACTGATTGTGAAAAGTGTGTGTAAGTATTTCCAGATGTTGGATACTCCAAAATATTTTGTCTTTCATGTATGCTGCTGAGATCTGTTGATGATTCTGTAAAGTTTTGGGAAGTTCTTGGTTTGCTGTTATACTATTATGTGTTATTTGCTGCTGTGGTTATTAATGCTTTGATTTGTCTTATATTAATATTACTCATTTGGTATTTATTATTCCTATAATTTTCAGTAGTTTTGCTAAATGCTTTGACTTCCGGTTTTGGATATCGGGTTGACTCCGAGAAAAAAAAATATTGTTTTGAGAATATGATATCCGCTTTGTATTTTCCGTCTAGAGTTCTGTTAGTTGCCTTGTTTTAATTTTTCTGACTTAAATATCTATTTTAACAACTGTCCGATGTCTACTTGGATTTACAGTTGAGAGGAAAATTTAATTGTGTGAATTTCTCATTTTCTTGTCTGGCCCAATTTTAAAATGGAAGAATCTTCAATTATTCAGGCTTTTTTCTTGTGTGCATCATGTCCCTATTTTCTGTGTGGCCTCTTCAAGCTTACTGACCATATGTCGCAGTACCTTGACTACATTCCAATATTGATGTCTTACTGTTATTCTCTTTTTCCTTATGATTCTAATTTCAATATTTAAATTTTCTTGAACTACCTTATTTATTGTTTTGATATAAGAGCAGACCTGAACTTGGCTTGTTTTGGCTTGTTTGAGAAAACTCTGTTTTCGTCTCTCGACTTTGAGTTTCGAGGACGAAACTCTTTTTAAGGAGGGTGGTATTGTAAGACCCTCTATTTTTAGTATTTATATTTTTGGTTCCTTAGTTTGGATTAATTATGTTTAGGTCCCTGAACTACTTAGTAGTTTCAGTTTGGTCCTTGGTTGACCGTTTGGTTGACTTTATTATTATTGGAATGAGCCTTGTGTTAGTTGAATTGTTTTGTATTTATCATTTTGGAAGAATATATATGAATTATTATTTTAAAAACTGTTAGAAATATATCTTCTAGTGTGAGTATTTTGGGTTAAACTAATTTAGGAACCTATATATATTATATTAAAGAAATGTGTTATTATATAGATACGTATTTATTTATAAAGGAAAAAGAAAAAGAAAAAGAAAATAATATATATATATATAACGCAGACGGATCTTATATATTTATTTAAATATATATTTTGTTTTTGTTAGTTTTTGATTGAGATCATACTTTGAACACAAATTGTATTTTATCTTATCACAAAATTAAGGAGATTTGATTTGAAAATTAAGATGAGCATATTAGTTATTTTTATGTGATATACTAATAGTTGTTTTTCTTTGTTTTAATTAGTTATACTTATGTTTTGGTAAGTTAGCATATACATATATATATATAGATATTAGAAAAAAAAAGTAAAGAAAATAATAACAATAACTTACCTGGCGTGTATGCTGAGATATATATATTAAATAATGTCTTATTATATATATTAATTGGTTAATTGAATTATGAACCTAGTTAAATTATACTAGTGTGTGTTTTATCCTATCAAGATTGTGTTTGAATTTTAAAATTAAAATATGAATTTTAGTTAAGAGATAGAGGAGAAAACTGAAATAACCTATTCTCTCTTAAATAATAGAAAATTCACCTCTCAAACCCTAGCTACCCAATTAATTTCCTCTCTCTCTTAACAGACCTCTTTCCTCCAAAACACTGCCGTCGCTTTCTTCCTCCCCCTCGCCCTCGACTCCTCGTCGGTTCTCATCTCTTCACCGCTGTTCCTCTTCGTCCTCTCCAGTACAACCCCTGAACCAGAATCCTCTTCTCTCGAAATTCCACACCACACCATCGACCCATCCAAGATCTTGACTTTCCTCTTCGCTGTCCCTCGACCTCGCACAGCCATCGCTCACCTCTCTCTACCGCTCGTCGCCTCTGTTCTTCCCTTGGTTCGAGCGCACCACCATCATCCTCGCCGTGTTGCCGCCGCGGTGCCGCCACTCCTCCATCCCGTTCGAGGCTCTTCTGTCGCTGATCCTCCTCTACTCTTCGCCGCCGTCGAGCTCGCATCGCCGCTGAACTACTCAAACCTCCACCTCTAACCGCTGCAGCACCCCTCTGCCTGAGCCGTCATTCTCGTCGCGCCGCCGCTGTTGCTGCTCGTGCCATTGTTGCCGCTCCGGTCCCATCACCAACGTCACCATATCCTCCATCTGCGCAACGTCATTTCTGAAACCCAGTCTCTGTAAGTCTATAAATCATAATATTTTTTATTATTGAACATAATGTGAATTATCTTATCATATGGATAAACAGACAGAGATGAATTTTTGTACTC
Organism: Acmispon strigosus; assembly: GCA_030819835.1. NCBI lineage: Eukaryota > Viridiplantae > Streptophyta > Magnoliopsida > Fabales > Fabaceae > Acmispon > Acmispon strigosus. The sequence continues at coordinate 50,853,528 of JAUAMA010000002.1, forward strand.
ATTCATATACATTGTGTTTTTCTAATATCCACAAATTTCTGTTACATTCTAGTTAATACCTGGTCAAGTGCTTTTGCTGCAATTTGGCAAAAATGTGAAACACAGTGATTGCTTTTGATCCTTCTGCTACACAACATTCTCGTAGTGGAAAAGGCATCTAATTTGAGCTTGTGTCTAAAGTGGGAAAGTAATGTATGAATTCATGTTGTGTGTGTATATTGACCCTGGCCAATGGCTATATTAAAATATGTGATGCTGCTAATTGCAGCATTGGTTGTATACTGAAATATTCATTTAATGCATGTTTAGTAAAGGAAACAGTTAGATTCTAAATAAATAATTTCTGTTAAAACATGCAGTGATCTCCTAGGCATTCAAAAGTTTTCAATAATTTTTAACCTAATTCAATTCAGTAGGTATTTATTACATGCTACACTAAATCATTTTCAGTACTAAATTAAGTTCTCAAACCATAACGCAATTTCTTATGTTTCTTTCTTTCGGTTGTTTTCTGTCTCTGGCACTGCGGATGCCTCAAATCTATGTGTCCTAATGTCGGCATCTGGTGATGATAAAGATGGTTTCAGCTCCTTCCCCATTAACTTGATTGGACGCGGAGCCTATGCAGTTCTACCTTAGAAGGTAAGGGTAACTCTGGGTCTAGATAGAGTCAGTTGTGTTTACCATGATTTTATTTCTGTGAATTATTTTGTTTATGAGAATGAAATTGTTTGTATTGTGATGCTTGAAATTGAGAAATGTTTACATGATATATTGAAGATGATTATATTGTGTGTGGGGTGTGCTATGACTGATGTTTTGTGTGGACTGTTGGTCCATGAGGATCATGAATTTTGCATAGTCATAGCATGTGCATCGTATATATATATATATATTGGGTTGATGTGGCGGTAATTTGTCCCGCGTGATCAACTGAGGATTATTGGGTTGATGTGGCGGTAATTTGTCCCGCGTGATCAACTGAGGATTTTAAGGTTGATGTGACGGATCGTTGTCCCGTGGGATCGACCGAGGGCAATGTGGTGGATCGTTGTCCCACGTGATTGTCCTAGCCCGTGAAGGGTGATGTTTTGGGCCCGAGAAGGGTGATATAATGGCCATATATTATAACTATAAGCATATAGTAGTAGAGAGCATTTGCACATCTTAAATGATTTGGTGATGTGGAAATTAATTATTGTGTTGCTGTTCTTGTTCCGTTCTTGATGAATTACCGTTTATGATCTTGTGTTGTTTTATATCACAATTGATAATATGGTTGTTGTTAATTATTTTCTCCCCTTCCAACATGCTGTTTGGTATTTGTTGTTTGTTCTCGAGTTAACCCTTTCTGTTTGTGTTTGGGCGCTTAACGCCAGAAAATAGACAGGGTGTTGATCGTCGTCTTTTGAAGAAGCTTTACGAAATCAGAGTGCGCAGCGGAATCCTGGAAGAAGTTTGAAGAAGACGATTGATGTCTTAAGTTTTTCCGCTATTTTAATTTATTTTATTTTTGGGCTCGTTGTTGAGCAATTTTTCTTGTTGTAATATTTTCCGCGTAGAAATTATTATCTATGGGGAAAAATTATTGCTTATATTATTTTTAAGTAATTAAGAGAGTCGAAAACCTTTTAAGAAAATGAGTTGTTTTTCTGAGAGGTTTTAATTTCCGCGTATTTTCCATGTAACCCTCAACCCAAAATTGGGGTGTTACACTAACATAAAGGAGACATTGAATTACCCTGGATAGGAGCTCAAATATGGCTTCCCACAAGTCCTAGGAACAATGCTCAAAAGGGAGAAAGAGAGAATACTTGTTGTATTCTAAGAGGTGTGCTTTACAAGTGAAGAAAAGGGTCCTATTTATAGTAAAAATCCAGCCTCCAACGCTTCAGGGCTATAATTCCCAACGCTTGGGCGCTGGAAGCATTAAAAATCCACTTCCAAACAGAGGGCCAGCGCTGCAACGCTGGGCACTGCTTCTTCAACTTCAAGTTTTTCCTTCCTTCTTCATGGTAGTGGGTTTTGAATGCCATAAAAAGCCACTACTCAGCCCTTAATCAATTCTGAAACCTTCCTCCCACTACCATCAATCCTTCAACATAAATTCCCATGTGCTAATTTGAAGAGAGTTGCTTCATATTCTTCTTTTCCACTTTTGGTCCTCTCTTGGTTAGCACTCCAATTCAAGCCCTTTTATTCTCTCAATCTTCACTTTTAGCCCTCCACTCTTGAACTTTCACATTTTTGGACCTTGATTTCCTGAAACTTTACAAAGTGGTCCCTGGACAAAAATGATAACTAAACCAGCTTTTCCTAAAAATATAAAATTGCTATAAAAATTCCTAAAAATATAAAATAAAGGTAGAAAAACCAATAAAATCTAATCTACATGCAAAATGCAAAATAAATATAAAATCTACATAAAAATAATAAAAAACCTATATGTGACTCAAAAATAATAAAATAAAAAGACCAAAAACTACCTAAAAACATCATATAATATCCACTCATCAGTAATGATGCAAGTGGATGTAAATATGAGATTTTCATAATGATTCAAGACAAACAAACAATTCTCAAGTACCACATTCCATCGAATCACATACTAGACATTCAAGCACATAACTCTCAAACTTCTCATCCTCTACCACCAGCATTAATTTGAACTTATTGTGAAAAAAATACTCACAAACACTACGACTTAAGAAAAACTAAAACAAACCTGGGTTGTCTCCCAAGGAGCACAATGTTATAGCCTTTGTTAGATTTTTCCCATGTTCACTTCCTATCTAGGATCTATCACAAATTGAATTACATCCTTAAGATCATGCAAATTATCACATAATTCCATCAAGGTAGTGCGTGCAATTTCAGATATCAAAGAAGGGTAAATCAAATAAAGTGTTAGAGGGTTAAGAAAATTCTCATTGATACGAAGCTTTGGTGTGTAGGGAGAATTCCATCCTCTTGCTTGTTCCTTGAAATTCTCCCCCTTGTTCCACAAATCCATGAGATAGGTGCTTTGATTTTGAGGCTTTTCTTTATCCATCATCAATTTATCTCCAAAGACAACATCTGCTATAGAGGTTTCTTCAATCTTTTCACATTCAACCACTTCTTCTTTTTGTTCACCCATTGTTTAGTCACTTTTTATCTCAAAGGTATATGTGAGGGCCTCTTTTGGGGATTCTTATTCCTCCTCAAAAGCTTGAGGGGATAAATTCTCTTCAAATATTAAATAATCCCTCTTTTCTTCGATTTGGAACTCTTCATCTGCATAATGTACTGAGATTTCTTCACATCGCTCCTCATGACAAATGACAATGTCATTTGGAAGTGAGCTTTGTGATTCTTCCACAATTTGTTTCGAGATCTGCTCAAGTTGAGTTTCCATGTTCTTGATTGAGGCTTCTTAGTCCTTGAAGTTGTTTCTCATCTCATTTTTGAAGGCCTCTTGATTCTTGTTGAAAGACTCTTAGCTCTTCATGAAACTGATTGTGGTCATGGTCACTTGAATTAAAGCCTCCTCCAAACTTATCTTCCCACTACCTTGACTTTGATAGGATTTATCTTGTTCAATTGGTTGGTACTCTCCATAGTGTTGATGGATTGGTGGATTCCATGGATTGATGGTTTCATAGCCTTCACAAGCATAAGGTTGACTTTCCCATCCTTGGTCATGGTATTGACATTGATAATATCCATGAAATCCACTACAATACGCACACCTCAAATTTAAAGCATCCATGGTACCTTTCAAAATACACTCAAGAACAAAGGTGAAAAAAAAAAACAAAGACAAGGAAGAAAGAAAAGAATAACTACAAATTAAAAAAAAGAAATCTATAAACATATATACAATGTCCTAAGCAGTAATAAGAAGGGCCATTATGCGAACAACTGTGCTAAGAAGGTGACATACCTTTTGACACTCAAACAGTAACACTCCTTTTGACTGGAATTTTTTTTTGTACTATCACTAACTAATACTAAAGGTCCCCGGGGTTAAAGCGGAAGATCATAATCCCTTCTTATCCAACACATTTAGACTAATCATCCTTTATCTGAAAACACTCTAATACCTATTCTCAACTACATAGATGTATTACGCATCCTCAGTAAGTCCTATTCTTACCCACCGACAGCTACCATGGCTTAATAGCTTCACCGTACAACGGACCAACTCGATCTAAGCCCATCTCTATCTTTCACATGAAAATGTTAACCACTGGAGGGAGTGAGCTACCAACAGATAAGAACATGAATGTGTCAGTAACCCTGGCCAAAGCCATATGGAGGTCAGCCAAACACAATCCATATTCAGGTTAGCATAATATCATCCAATTCATATTCCATATCAACACATAATATATGAACAAATGTCAACATCACATCATAACAAGCAATCAATGCATAATGCATGAAAGATATAAACCTGGGTGGTTACCACCTTATCACTCCTAGTCCTTCAGTCAACTTCTCCCCCAATTATGAGGTGCACCATGCCCCCTAAGGAAGGGAGTCCCTCGTTGACCTTTTTGTGCGTGCTTAATTATTTATGAATGCATTTGTGCGTATAGGGCCCGAAGAATATTTTAGCTTCACACCTTCGGAAAGCCATCCGGGAATATGGAAAAGCCCTACATTCCACTCTTTACCGGATCCGATTTCCCTCAGCTTACCAGATATGATAACACGACTTTACCAGTTCTTTAACTTTACATGTTAGCCCGACCTCAGGGATCCTGCCTAAGCTAACAGAGAGGTAGAACCATCGTGTGTCCCCGGGCGGTTCATTCCAGAACATGGCCACTGTTGGCATCTCTAGTATCATCCACTCTTCTTTCAGTGGTAGTGACCGCGCTTTCCTACTCCTTATCGCTCCAAAAAAATGTGTAAATGCAATCAAACATCCATCTCCCCCTTATTTGCCATTTGCCATATATATATATAAAGTACCGTCTAGAGAAGTATCTTCTGTAGACAAGGAAAGTACCGTCTAGAGAAGTATTGTTTGAAGACAAGGAGAGTACTGTCTAGAGAAGTATCGTTTGAAGATAAAGAAAGTACCATCTACAGCTCTATCGATTGTGAATTGTCCTCAGTTCTTGCTACCTACTATTGATCCGGATATTGTCAATTCTGCTTTACAGAACAATATTAGTCTTAATGTGTCAATAAAATTATTTCCTATGTATAGAAAAATATTTTAATCTTTAGATATTTTTCTTATTTCTTTATTTATATTGCTTGCTTAATTTATTTTGTATTAATCTAACCTCACAAATTTTTAAAACAAAATAAATCAATAATATTAAAATGTAATTAAATATAATAAATTTTTAAAAGAAATAAATACCCCACAATTTCATCTACGCTTCCTCCTTCCAAACATGTTGGTGATGACACTGCATCCTTAACTTCAACCGACCATAACTTCTTCATTTCTTATCTCATTTATACTCCCTCCGTTCCTTTTTATAAGAGCTAAATGAGGGGTGTTGGCTGTTCATTTTTATAAGAACTAGATAAGGCTTTGTGCCATATTAATTATTTTTTCACACTTTTACCCCTATTCAATTCTAGAAATATGGAATTGCATTAATGATGGAAAGAGATTAAAAAAAAATATGTTAAAGACAATTTTGGAAATGCAACAACATTTGAGAACAAATTTAATCAAAAAACTATACTACCTAACTTTCTTTAGGGGTGTGTAAAGTTGGTTTAGCTCTTATAAAAAGGAACGGAAGGAGTATTATCTTCTTTATTATAAAAAATAACTTATGAATTATGGTTAAAATGTGTTGAGATAGAGAAGTGAAATAAGATCTTCACAAGCTTCCTCAACTAAAGAGTTAAAACGTGTCAAGGTAGAGAGGTGAAATAAGATCCTAAGGGCGGCGGATGGAGACGGCGCAAGAAGGAACACAAGAGCACATTGGAAGAAATGTGATGAATGGAAATGGGAGGAAATTACAGTACATGAGAAGAATGTTGAATGGCTTCAAAATAGTCTGATTGGTAAACTGTTAAACCCTGTGGATGCTCAGGCCTTAGGAGAAATGTTTTTTCTAGAGGGTTTCAGTGAAATAAAAATTAGATATTTGGGAGATGACATGGTCTTACTCACAGCTGGTGAAGGGGTGAGGATCGAGGAGGTCCTGAGAGGAGCACAGGGGTGGCTGAGTGCCACTTTCGATGATCTAACTCCATGGGAGGCTTCACAGATACCTGGATACAGAATAACTTGGATACATGCTTATGGGATCCCGCTCAACGCTTGGGTAAAGGACTGCTTTGCATCCCTGGTTCTACCGTTTGGAAATCTTGTTGATCTGGATGAAGATACTTCTACCTTCAGACGGTTGGAGTTTGCAAGAATCGCAATCAAAACCTCCTCACTTGTGCTGATTGCTACCTTTCGTCGAGTCAAGATTAATGGCGAAAAGTACGTCGATAGATTCATGGAAGAATGTGGACCTCCGGCCGGCCATGTTTGTGGGTGTGAGGTATGCAGAGAGGAAGGGAGCAATGGTAGCTCGCTAGTAGGAACGATGATGGGCGGAAGCGAGGATGATTCAGAGGGTAGAGGTAGCGACGAAGAAGGAGGATACGGTTTTGAAGGGGACTCCACAGCGGCGCGTCACAGATCTCGCGTGACGAAGGGAAACGGAAGCGTGGCTGGAAATGAGGGAACAGATTTTATCAGTGCATTAAATGCGAATGACAAGGTGGACATGCCTACTATTGACTTCTCTCCTAGGACTACCTATGCAGCTAAGAGCATCTCCAATGGAGATCTTATTTTGAGATCTTATTCTGGTATCTTAACCATTTCTGGTGGGCCCATACTGCCACATAGATTTAACACACTCATAAGATCCCACAGCACATTTCGCTCCAGTGGTTGGGATCTTATTTTACTTTTAACTGGACCCACAATACACAATATATTTATATTATTTATTTCCACCTAATATTAAATTTAACTTAGTTAAATTTAATATTATTTATAGTGTGATTAAAGTATTGTGTGCTGAAAAAAAAAAATGAAAAACTGGGCCAAAAACCACCCAGCCCGTCAGAAAAAGACAAAAAAATGGCTTTTTTTTTCTGAAAACCAGCCCAACGGCTATAAGATGACCGGCCCAGCCGGTTCCTCCTTCTACAACGTTTTTTTTCTCAACCTGCTAGACAGGTTATCAGGTCATCAACTATAAATTCTTTTTTTCCTCCAAACCCTAACTTGAAGCCATTTATCTCCTTCCCCCATAACCTTCTCCCCACGCGGCCGCCGCAGCTCCTTCTCCCCACGCGGCCTCCTTCTCCCACGGCTTCCTTCTCCCCCACGACCTCCTTCTTCCCCGCGGCCTCCTTCTCCCCCACGACCTCCTTCTCCCACGCGGCCGCAGCCCCTTCTTCCTCCCACGCCGCCGCAGCTCCTCCTTCTCCCAAGCCACCGCATCGCCGCCGTGCTTCTCGCCGCCGTGCTTCCACCATTCTTTCTCCCCTCTTCGCCGTCCAGCTTCTGGTTGAGGGATGTCACCATTCTTCTCCCTTTTGTTTTTTTTTTTATTTGTAATTTTTATTATATTTGTATATTCTATATTTGATTTTGTATATTGTTTTGGATTTGATTCTGTATATTGTTTTGGTTATTTCATTTGTGTTTGTTCTTCCTTCCCTCTCATATCTGTTTCTGTTGGTGGCTTGATTGTATTGTATGAGAGAGAAAATATAATATAAAACTTAAGATCCCACTTTTTAAAAAGGAACCAGCCAAGACCTTTTTTTTAAATCTCATTCCATGTCATACAGCTCCAATGGTTAAGATCTTATAGGATCTGGATCTTAAAATAAGATCCCACCTTAAGCTCTCCATTGGAGATGCTCTAAGGGAAAAGCTAAAAGTGATGGGACGGCACAAAAAATTCAAACAGAAATTACAAGATTGAAAACCAATCTGGTTGGTGAAACTAGTCAAGCCCAAAAGAAAAAAAGTGATCTACGTGGGCTGGACTATGAAGGATCTAGGGCCACTTTATTTATGAATCAGATTATTGAGGAGGAATTAAGTGAGAGTGAAGGGGGTGGTGATGGGTGTAGCCAAAAAGATACAGTGGTGGGCGAATCCTTAATATTGGCATACTGTGAACAAAACAGTGAGTGTAAGTGCACTGTGGACAAGGGGGGAAAAATTACAGGGGGGGGGGGCAGTAGCAGATTAATTATACAACAATGCACAAAGCAAATAACAAATGTTGGGGCAAATGATCGAAGCCCAGAAATATCCAACAACGGTTCGGGCAATGTCAATGAAGCTAGTCTCAGACCGATTGAGGATCTTGATGTGGTGGCTCAAAAACGTAAAATTCATGGTGCTGGTAAGGGTAGACCGTCAACCTCAACGATGTCAAGCGGTCTTGTATTGCCTATGTCCCAGATTCCTTTGGCGTTGGATCAAGTCTCCCAACTAAAAATTAAATCAGCAAGCGGAAGGAAGGAAGTAAGACAACTAATCCTCTCTCTTAGTAATTCCATTTCGGACTCAGGGGTGATGAACTGTAATAAGTTATTTTGGCTGAGAGATGAGGAAATAGAAGTAAAGAAACTATGGGAAATTGGGAAGGAAATAGGGGTAATTGCTGATGGATGTGAGACTGCAGTGATAGGGAAATTGGTTGAATTAGAAAAGATAGATGCTCTTGAATATGGCCACAAACAACAAAAGGGAGAAAATAGGGGCAGTGACGGTTTCAAATGAAGATCTTATCATTCAATATAAGGGGATTGGGGGGTAGGGTGAATAGAAAATCCTTGACAAAACTGGTACTACAGGAGGATGTGGATCTATTATGTGTTCAAGAGACTAAATTGGTCGTCGTAAATAAATTACTTTGCAACTTAATTTGGGGGAATAGTGATATGGAGTGGAAAATGAGTCTGGCAATCAACAGAGCAGGGGGAATTCTATGTATATGGAAAGCTAGTGTATTCAAGGTGGAAGAACAGATTACAGGCCCTGGCTACATAGCACTGAGAGGGAAATGGAAAGAAGTTTGCTATGTGGTGGTCAATGTTTACTCACCGTGCATTTGGGGAGAAGAGGAACCTCTGGAAGGAACTAAAACAACTAAGACAGAATTGTTCTGAAGTGGTATGGTGCATGGCAGGGGATTTCAATGCTATTAAAAGCCACGAGGAGAGGATAGGGATTAATGTTGATAGTAGGTCGAGAAGTGGAGAAATAGCTGAATTCAATGCCTTCATAGAAGAGATGGAGGTTGAGGACATCCCCCTTGTAGGAAGAAAGTTTACTTGGTACAAGCCAAATGGACAAGCTAGGAGTCGCATGGATAGGTTCCTTGTCTCACAAGATTGGCTGAACAATTGGCCAAACTGTATGCAGTATGCTCTACATAAGGATGTGTCGGACCATTGCCCGCTTCTGCTGAGATGCTCCCTCATTGATTGGGGGCCAAAACCTTTCAAATTCAGGGACTGCTGGTTTCAAGATCCTTCTCTCTTGGATTTTGTCAAAAAATTATGGGCTGAGTGTTCAATACAAGGATGGGGCGCTTTTGTCTTTAAAACAAAGCTGAAGGTCTTGAAGAGTAAACTGAAAGAATAGGATAAAGACAATATTGGAAATCTAGAACAAAGATGCAAGGAGATGTCACTCAAGATAAATGAATTTGACCTAAAGGAGGAACAAGGAATCTTATCTGAAATTGAGGTTTCTGAGAGAAGAGCCTTGCTAGCTGAGTTTTGGACACTGTCCAGATTAAATGAATCCTTGATGAGGAAGAAGTCAAGGGATCGGTGGATTAGAGAGGGTGACTCAAACACAAAGTACTTCCACCATGTTGTGAATTGGAGAAGGAAAGTGAATAACATAAAGGGTTTATCTATTAATGGCAATTGGATCGAGGACCCTACTGAAGTGAAAATATATGTAAAAAAATTCTTTGAGGAGAAATTTAGAAGCTTGGGATGGAAAGGAATCAGCCTTGGGGAAATCCCATTCCCGACCATTTCTGGATCAGATAATGCAATGTTAACGGAGCCCTTCACTAAAGAGGAGATCCAGAGTGCGGTGTGGGATTGCAATGGGGAAAGGAGTCCCGGACCGGATGGATTTAATTTTCGTTTTATAAAAAGTGTTGGACAACCCTCAAACCGAAAATACTTACATCTTTGGCGGACTTCCATAGAAATGGGATATGGCCTAAAGTGTCAAATGCAGTTTTCGTCACTCTAATACCAAAGGTTGATTGTCCAATGGGGCTAAACGAATTCAAACCAATTTCCCTAATTGGTTGCTTGTATAAGATTGTCGCCAAAATCTTGTCAAACAGATTGAAGAGGGTGTTGGACCATATAATTGATGACTGCCAATCAGCGTTCATTAGGGGAAGATCATTATTAGACAGTGTACTTGTGGTTAACGAGGTGGTGGATGAAGCGAAGAGAAAGAAAAAAGGTTGTCTAGTGTTCAAGGTGGATTATGAAAAGGCTTATGATTTGGTAAATTGGGACTTCCTCTTCTATATGCTGCGCCGAATTGGGGTTTGTGAGAAGTGGGTGGGCTGGATCAGGAGCTGTCTAAACTCAGCCACAGTTTCGAATCTTGTTAATAGCAGTCCAACAGATGAGTTCACCATGGAAAAGGGACTGAGGAAAGGTGACCCCTTAGCGTTGTTCTTGTTTCTAATAGTAGCAGAAGGGTTAAGTGGCATGATGAGACAAGCAACATTCGAAAGACTGTTCAAGGGATTTAAGGTGGGGAGTGAGGAGGTTGATGTCTCATTACTGCAATTTGCGGACCACACGTTTATTTATTAGTGAAGCATCAATTCAAAATGTGTTGGAATAAAAGTTAGAAGATAGAGACAACTAATAAGAGTAAACATACATAAAACAATTTAGAAGATAGAGACAGAGTCCCTTACACACCTCTGATAAAAGTTATTGAAATAATAATTATCCATCACACCACACTTACTTAAAGCATTTGACATACATAAAACATTACTTTTACAAATTAAACATGGGAATCTAAAGACAACTAGCTAGAGTCCAAAGTCCAAACACTACACTTGAAAGGCACTTTCGGATGGAAGGCACACCCATGCAAGTCTTGAAGGACAAAACCCGAGTCTAGTAATCTGAAAAATAAGAAGAAGAAAAATATGACTCATGTACGTGATTGGGGTACATAAAAAGATATTATGTTGAGTAAATTAAAACATGTAAGAATGAACATTTTTTCCTTACCGCATAGCTAAATTTGAACCAAAGGAGTGCACTTCAAGATCATCTTGACATAAAATTTGGTCTTTCAAGTCATATAGAAATCTGAAGTAGGCATGTCTCCATGTTGGATTGAAGAAAAGGGAACCACATACCACCCAGAAGCTGATTGCAAATCCAGTTCCCATGCCCATATACAACCATTCAAGAAACTCATCAGATCCTTTCTCATCTTTACCCACCAATTCTATTTCATTGGGTGGTGCATCATGGGTGCAATTCTTTGTAAGTGGAGTTCCACAAAGTTTAGGATTGCCAATATAACTAAGAGTTGTAAATCCCTGAAGTTGGGTCCCTAATGGGATTCTACCTCTGAGATTGTTGAATGAGAGATTCAACACTCCAAAAAAAGACAAGGCAGACATGCTCTAAGGGATTTCTCCTGAGAGCTTGTTATTTGATAAATCAAGGGATTCCAGTTGCTTCATGTTTCCAATTTCATCTGGTATGATACCAATTAATTGATTGTGTGATAAGTTGAGTGATTCCAATGCAGTGAGTCTGAATACCTCATAAGGTATTTTTCCTGACAATTGGTTGTTGGAAAGGTCAATAACTTGCATATTGCTTGCATAGTCATATTCATTGCCTTTTGAGAGCAACTGAATAGTGAATACAAATTTGAATCCAAAATCTCCAACTACAAAACTGATTTTGATATCGGTTGTAACATTATTGAAAACCATGGCTTTGATATTATGGAGGCAGTTGGGCATTGTGCCTGCTAATCTATTATTTGCAAGATCTAACACAATGAGAGAAGAAAGCTGACAAATCTCTAAAGGAACATTACCGCTAAATTCATTTGACCTCAACTGAAGAGCTCTCATATTCTGTCCAATCCAATTTGGTATTCTTCCAGAAAATTTATTTTTAGCTAGATTAAGGATCATGAGCTTGTGGCAATTTTTCAAATATAAAGGTATCTGTCCATGCAAGTTATTGTCATCAAGATTCAATAACACAAGATTGGGCAAGGTGCCCATTGAGTGAGGAATCATGCCCGTTAGGTTATTTCTCCCTAGATCAACATAAACCAATGATTTCCAATTTTCCCAACAATCAGGGATCCCTTCAGATAATAAATTTCGACTGATGTCCAAGTACTGTAAATTGCTTTGTCTTTGCCTATTCATCTTATGACACAAGAAAGGAGAAAGAGACCCTGATAAATTGTTGCTTCGTATCTTGAAAATTCTCACATTTGGAGTTAACCGAGGGAGGCCACCACTCAACCTATTTTCAGTCATCCATATGAATTCAGAGTTCAACAACACGTTTGACATGTCCCAATTAGACATGGAATTGTTGGACAAATAGAGAATTTGAATGTCAGCTACCCATCTCCAAAAAAATTCTTGAGATTCAAGCGCCAACAAGGACCTCTCAAGGACTAGTCTGTCAAGAGATCTTTGTGTATACAACCATGGAAGAAGTTTAAGATTTGTATATTCCAAGAGAAGTTTATAAAGTTGAAAAGGAGGAGTCCAATGGGGATCAAAATCAAAGATGAAGGACGGTGAACCCAACCACAATTGTTGTAACATTGAGAGATTGGCGAAATTTCTATGGGACACAACCCCAGATAGACAATTTTTTTCAATACTCAACACCTCCAAATTGGAGTTGCCCAAAATATTCAGGAAAACTTCCGGTCAAATGATTTGAGGTGACATCAAAGACTATCAAGGATGACAGATTCCCCAAATTTGTAGGAATAGAACCAGTTAGTAAATTGTTAGAGAGCTCAAGAACGTGTATGCTTCCAAGTTGGCCTAACCAATCGGGAATTTTTCCGCTCAACATGTTGGCCCCCAATCTCAAGGTATGCAAGTTTCTATGGTTCAATAAAGTGTTTGGTATTTGGCCATGGAAACGATTTTCTTCAAGAATCACATAAGAAAGATCACTTAAATTGAACAACCAATTAGGCAATTCGGAGAAGAAATCATTGCGAGAAAGATCAAGGTATTCAAGTGAAGTAAAATTGGCATAGTTTAGAGATGGACTAGCACTTTCAAGTTGGCAACTGCTCAATGATAGCACAGAAAGTGAAGGAAGCATGGCTAATATATGAAGCCATTGAGTTTCATTATGGAGATCAATGAAATCCAAGTAGAGATATTGTAAGGATGATAGGCGAAGAAGCCATCTTAGATCATCAATCACAAGCATCTCGTTTTCTGACAAGTCTAGATACACGAGATTGGAGGAATTTTCACTCACATGAGGATGAGGGGCATCAACTAGTGAAAAGTTTTGACAGCCCAGTGACAAATTTACAGCTTTGAAGTTATTGTTACTCAAATCCAAGTAGTTCAAGAATTCAAGTTGGAGTAAAGATAGGTGGATTTCACCTGCTAGACAATGTTTTTTTCTGTCGTTGCTACCATAAATGAAGTCACCATCAGTGGAACAATGGAGGGTGAGATTTGTGACTCTGCCATAGATGTCACACTGAACTCCACTCCATTCACAGCAATCTTCTTTGTTGGACCAAGTAGACAGCATGTTTGATGGATCAGTGAGTGAATGTTTGAAACAGAGGAGTATTTGCTTGTCTTTTTCATTGCAAAAATCAGCCTTCAACTCGCACAATCCAAAACTTCATATTATTGCAAATGGTAACAATAGAGAAAATTATGCAGATTGGGAGGGGAACCTCACCATGATATCTATCACTCGAAAGTATATATGTTTTCAATATTTTGTTGTATTAGAGTTTCTTCATGAGGGTGCCTTGGATGATATAAATTTTATAGGAGGCACGTGTGCAACATTAATTCTTCCATGAACTCTGAAAATATTATTTTGACCGATGACTCTCTTGAATAATTTGAGTTTTTTTTTTTTGAATATAAGAAAGAAAAAAATTATTGTCACTTTGGGGTCCGAGCCACACTATTTGTTAAAATTGGTGATTTTTGTTATTAGCCTCAAGTGAGGCGTGTTTAAATGGGCCTCAGATGAGGAGTGTTTAAACACTCCTCAAATGAGGCGTGTTTCACACATCACGGGGAAGGAATCTGCACTGTTTTGATGGGATGTCTGAGACATGGTGACAGACTGAAAACGCCTCAGATGAGGCCCATTCCTTTCAGTCAAACACGCCTCACACGAGGCCCAATACATACACGCCTCACATGAGGCCTATTCCACGTGATTGGCTGCATGTGGTGGCACACATGCCCCTAGAACCCACCCCCACCCTCACCTATCAACTATACACGGCCACACCACTCCCAACCCACCCCAACCCCATATTTTCCTATAAATACCCACCCAAAACCCCAATTTAAACTCACATTTTTCCCACCTAAATACTCCTACTATCATCTTCCCCTTATTCCTCTTTTTTCATCTCATATTCTTCCTTGCAATTTTTTTTAACTACTCAAACAATGTCAAGAGATAACGTTATCAATCCCGGTCCTTTAAATCCTTCCCTCCTGACCCAACAATCAGTGCATGTGTCCGAACAAGTCTTGAGTGGTACATTTGAGGACCGGATATTGAAGGTTAAACGGTGTCGGGACTCGAAGACCCCTGAAGGGCGCATCGTCAGTGTAGTGCGGAGGAAATCATTCCCCATCTCCAGCGGGCGGGATTGTACGAGTGCGCGTTGGTGGGGGACGTGGCGGCGGATCATCACCTACTCTCTGCGATGGTGGAGCGCTGGAGACCTGAGACCCACACTTTCCAACTCCCTGTCGGCGAAGCAACAATCACGCTCGAGGATGTTGCATTTCATCTTGGGTTGAGAGTTGACGGTCGGGCGGTCACCGGCCAGACAATGCGCGCTGACTGGAAGGAGGTGATCATGGCACTACTTGGCAAAGAAGTGTCAGATGCGGACCTCAGTGGCAACCGGTTGAAGATGAGGTGGCTTAGCCAAAACTTCAACAACATCCACGAAGGCCACGGACCGCTATGGTTGGAGTAGTTTGCACGGGCATACATCTTGCGGATGATGGGAGGGTTCCTATTCACGGACAGTTCTGGCGCAGAGGTGTCACTATCTTATCTCTTACTTTTGCAGGACTTGGACGTAGCCGGTACCTACAGTTGGGGTTCAGCAGTGCTGGCCCATTTGTACAATTCTTTGTGCAAGGCCACTGATTACAAAAGGGCCGACTTGATAGGATGCTCCCTGCTCGTGCAACTCTGGGCTTGGGCCAGGATCCCTAGTGTAGGCCCGAAAAACCTACCTCCGCTGCGACCCGGAGCACCACTCGGTGGGAGGTATGATATTCTGAACATACACCTTAACGCAATGTCACTGAGATAGTGGGGAATATCATTCCAGAATGGGACTGTAGGGCTTTCTGAACATAAAAATATAAATAGTTAGTAAAATGTCACTGAGATAATAGCGGTGATTGTGGCAATCAAATTTCAAGACATACCGCTTGTTCCTGGATGGACGTTGATGGGCACCTCCACCACAATCGGCGATGACGGGGAGACCGGCCCCATCGGACGTTCGTCATCTGACGAATCCTCAACGAGAAGGAAATCATCATCACGGGCATCATCATCAACAGAGCGATATGCATTGGGATCGACGTTAAAATTGTTGCTCTGATCTTCATCGTTTGACAAACTCACCAACATATCTTGACTTTCAGGTTCTTCCCCTACATCTAGCCCTCCAGCGTGTGGTGGCGTTAGAATGTAGTTCGTCACATCGGGTGGGGGGGTGTGGATGAGCTACCGGCCTGGTTGATGTCGACATACAACTCAAGGATGGTCATGATTGACTGTTGCGCAAAAGTGTCGAGCATTATTCCCAGATCTTCGGTGTCACATACTTCAAGACCGATGTATTGCCTGGGATTGGTTGATGCCAAAAATCTGCATGTCACGGAACCTATAACCTGGTTGGGCCCGAGCTTTAGCTTGTTGTGAAGTTTCTTCCTCAAGTGGTTCATGCTTATGCCGTATTTGACTCGTGTGGTTCTCATGTCGCCTTCAAACATTTGTCCTTCCACGCCTACAAATTTTCTACCATTGAAGTAGATCAGCACAGCAACTTCAGCCATCGCTCAAGGACGACAAAATTCTAATTTTTCGAAGAACAATGGATTGAGAATGAAGGTGAGAATGTGAGTTCAAAGAGAACATGTTAGGGTATATATAGGGGACGTGTGTGCAGAACTTGTACATAATGGGCCTCAAATGAGGAGTGTTTAAACACTCCTTAGATGAGGCGTGTTTATTGCACTGAAAAGGCCTCACATGAGGAGCGTTTAAACACTCCTCAGATGAAGCCCATTATGTACAAGGTCCTCACCTGCCCCTGACAACATCAGTCAAACACTTCAGATTCTTTTTCTGTCTTACATGAAAATGGCCTCAGTTGAGGCGTGTTCAGGACACTAAATAGGCCTCACATGAGGCGTTTTCACTCCCTTTTTCTGCTCCCCTGTTCGAGACATCCCATCAACATGCACTGTGTGAAACACGCCTCATTTGAGGAGTGTTTAAACACTCCTCATCTGAGGACCATTTAAACACGCCTCACTTGAGGCTAATTACAAAAATCACCCATTTTGATAAATAGTGTGGCTCGGACCCCAAAGTGACAATAATTTTTTTTCTTTTTACATTCAAAAAAAAACTCGAATAATTTGGCATCCTTTTCTTTTTCACAATGAAAGATAGTGCGATGCTAATTGAAAAGACAGTTTTAACTATTTAACCTTTATCAATATTCTTTAGTACTAAATTATTTAATCTATGAGCGAATAATTCAATAGTGGGTAGGTCAAAATGAGCGATGCTATAATTTTAATAGCTCATGATTTATACCCCCTCCGTCCCAAATTATAAGACCCTTTAGAGACAAACTCGGTGTCCCAAATTATAAGACCCCTTCTAGATTTCAGGAAAAAAAAATAACCTTTTCCTTTTTTACCCCTTGCATTCATTATATTTTCCAAAACTTTAATTACCACCTCTACTAATTACTTCTTTCATATTCCCAACCAACTTTTGGTATATCCAATACTTACATTAACAATTTCCAGATTTTTTAAATAGGGGCATATTTGGAAGATTTGTATAAAAAGTAACAAAACCAACGTATTAATTAACTTATTACATGTTTTCTTAATAGGCGTGATTGTCTGAAAAGAACCCTATAATTTGGGACGGAGGGAGTATAGACTCTTTTGTATAAAACTTATTTTCTTTTTTGAAAAATCAAGTTTATTGTATTAAACAACTTTGTAACAGCCCGATTTTTAAGTCGAGAGTCACATTGAAAAACGCAGAAAATAAAAACATTTCAAAACATCTAAAGTTTTCCAAAACAACGTCTCACATATAATTAATAAGTGTAGCCCATAGTCAATAATATTACAGCAGGGAAAACAAGACGTAATGAAAGTAATATGTTGCACACATGTGCTAAGTTTACAAAATAGCGGAAACTAAACATCATCTTCAATTCTGCCCCAAGAGTTCCTCAAGCTTGCATCAAAACAGACTTCAAGTCTTCCCTCATTGCTAGTCATCTGGTGTTAAGCGCCAAAATAAGAGAAAACACAAACAGAAATAGCAAAGGGTTAACTCAAATATCAGAATATAGGAATACAATATTAGAAGTGAATTATATAGTAAACAACATTAACTATTATACTATAACTGAAACAACAATTCACAATATATCTGTCAGTAATTCATAACTTCACAGAATAGGCCTCATTCATCACAACACCTATGCTTGTTAGCTTTTCAACGAATAATGCACATAGCTCATTGGGTTTTTGCCATCTTCGGCCAGGATGACTTAGAACATGGAAGAGACTTTTCCACACCACCCTCTGGTATGATCCCGCAACGCATAATAGTTCGCCACATCAAAACCTAAAATCATGGCATGATCCCGCGACGCATAATAGTTCGCCACATCAAAACCCAAAATCATGCACCTGCAGTGCATCTGTCATGACACCAATCGAATCCTCATGAACAATAACGGTTCACTCGTTTCACAGTTATGTCAATATATACATAACACAGTAAGCTCTTCTTACAAAATATATTCAAGCAATTCAATCTCATAACCATACAACGTATTCGTTATATCATACTATCATCAACAGTATTCAAAAAAACTAATCAATCACAGTCCGTGTTCTGCAATCAGAATCACAAAAATATCATAATATCATAATATTAAGAATGAGTTACCCTTACCTTCTCTTAGGTTGCATACACTTGTTCTTCAACCTAGAAATAGCATATAAACTCACTTAATTAACTCTCTTAAGGCTAGGATGAAATCTGGAAAGAAACAGAATTCAAAACGGTCGAAATCAGAATTTTTCGTAAAACAGGGCAGAACAGAGTGTCCTCCAGCGCCCTAGCGCTAGAACCCAACGCCCCAGCGTTGGCAACACCTGATTACGGGAAATCTCGAAGAAACCCAGCGCCCAAGCGCTGGATCCCAACGCCCAAGCGTTGGCCCACAGTCTGGGAGTCAGGAATCAGAGTTTTTCACGTAAAATCACTGTTAAATTCATTTTTTTAAAACCCAAACTTCTTTATAGATAAAAACTATCACCAAATTGATTTAAAACAGATTCTATATGGTCTTCAAGGATTATTTTAGAAATACAAAGATTACAACAGAGTTCTAACGTAAGGACTAGAAAAGAAACCAACCTCGAATGGCCTAAAAGATTAAGAGATTTGAAACTTCAGCTCTGTCCTTCACGAACCAAGAAGAACTCACAACGAACAGCTCTGGTCTTCAACGAACAAAGAGAATATGGCCGCAAGGGAAATAGAACAAGTTAAACTTCAAAAAGATGAACTAAACCGAATACAATGGAAATTCCATAATTAGTAAGAGTCTGAACAACTTGCCAACAAGAACGCTTCAGAAAAATTTCAAGGATTCTGCTTACTTCGAAGAGAAGAAAGGTGTGGGAAAAATGAAAGATTAACGTACTGACGAAGCTTGGTATTTATAGACTGAGGAAACCGACTTAGAAAAGATTAAAATATTCTAAGTCAAAGAAAACGGCAAGCCATTAATGCTTCTGACATTTTATCTCCTAAGAGTCCATAAAAACGGAAGTTTATCATTCCCAAGGTATTTGACACTCACTTTTAAAGTCAATAATAACGGCTGACCAGACCAGACAAAACGAAGTCATAGTCTGCCAACGGAGAAACAGTCTGCCAAAACAGTCCGCCAAAACAGTCCGCCAACATAGTCCGCCAACATAGTCTGCCAACTTAGTCTGCCAACATAGTCTACCAACTTAGTCTGCCAACATAGTCTGCCAACTTAGTCTGCCAACAGACAGGACGATCTCAACCAGTTTCACAGGACGATCTCAACTTCCCTTTCAAAACGTCGCCATTTCAGCCAAGGCTTAAACAATACATAATTCCATACTCAACCACATATTTCTCATAAATAAAACTTAATATATCAATCAAATACTAACTCGAATTACTAAATAATTCAAGACAAAATATAATTAATATACTTCAAAAGATTCAAACTATAATTATAAGAGTTACAGGGGCCAAAATACTATACACAAAATTGAGGGTCTTACAATACCACCCCCCTTAAAAGAGTTTCGCCCCCGAAACTACAAGTCAAGAAACAAATTGGGATATTGTTCTCTCATCTTTTCTGCCAACTCCCACGTCGCGTCTCCCGTCGCCTTGTTCCAAATCACCTTTACAAGCGGAATCTGCTTGTTCTTCAACTGTTTAATCCTACGATCTGCAATACTCATCGGAGGAACCTCAAACACCAAATTATCCTTCAAATGAACATCATCCGGAGTGATAACATGAGAAGGATCTGGAACATATTTACGCAACTGAGACACATAAGGCACATCGTGAGTCTTGGACAAGAAAGGCGGTAAAGCAATATGATAAGCCACGGGTCCAACTCTCCGGATGATCTGATATGGTCCAATAAACTTTGGCGTCAACTTCTTGGACTTAATCTCTCTTCCAACAAACCACTAGACACAGTAACCATCCCGAAACTCAATTTCCCGGGTGTTATTTTGACAACTAAGCTCAGGTCTCGAAAAGCTTCAAGCAACTCCGACTCCTTAACCATTAGTGAAGAAACATGGATAGCCTTGCGACTGAGAGCATCAGCCACAACATTAGCCTTCCCCGAATGATACTGCAAGGTAAAATCATAATCCTTCAGGAACTCCATACATCGCCTCTGCCTCATATTCAAGTCCTTCTGATCGAACAAATACTTCAAACTCTTATGGTCACTGAAGACGGTAAACGAGCTCCCATACAGATAATGCCTCCATATCTTAAGAGAAAAAACCACCGCTGCAAGTTCCAAGTCATGTGTCGGGTAGTTCCGCTCATGGATCTTCAACTGCCTCGAAGCATAGGCCACAGTTTTACTGTTCTGCATCAACACACATCCCAAACCCTGGTAGGAAGCATCACAATAGACCTCGTAAGGTTCAACACATTGGGGTAATATCAGAACGAGTGCGTTTGTCAAACGCCGCTTCTTCTCCTGGAGGCTAGACTCACACCCTTCGGTCCAAGAAAAAGGATGATTCTTTCTTGTTAGCTTTGTCAAGGGTCCTGCGATATTTGCAAAGCCCTAAATGAACTTCCGATAATAACCAGCTAAACCCAGAAAACTCCTGATCTCTGTCGCAGTCTTCGGTTGTTCCCACTTAGTCACTGCATCTATCTTGCTCGGGTCAACGACAATGCCTTCCTTAGAAATAACATGGCCCAAAAACTTCACTTCCTCCAACCAGAACTCACACTTAGCTGAATTCGCAAAGAGAACCTTCTCTCGCAGAACGGTCAACACCTGACAGATGTTCTTCGTGCTCCTCTCGACTCCTCGAATAGATTAGGATGTCATCAATAAAGACGACCACGAATCTGTCAAGAAGAGAATAAGATCTTCCACACAAAACATACAAGATCTGAAGATTAACTTAAGGACAGTCACAAACTTGTCCAGAAAGAATAAGATCTTGCACAAGAAATATACAAGATCTGAAGATTAACTCCAAATGGTACCACTAAAAACCCATAGTGTCCATAGCGAGTACGAAACGCAGTCTTCTGAATGTCTGTGTTCTTAACTCAAATCTGATGATAACCAGATCGCAGATCGATCTTTGAGAAAACAGCAGCTCCACGAAGTTGGTCCAACAAATCGTGAATCCTAGGCAAAGGATAACGATTCTTCACTGTCACCTTATTCAGCTGCCTGAAGTCTACACAAGGTCGTGACTTACCATCTTTCTTTTTCACAAGCAGTACTGGCGCTCCCCATGGAGAAACACTGGGTCGGATGAAACCCTTCGCCATGAGATCATCAATCTGACTCTTCAGTTCTACTAACTCTGTTGGTGCCATTCGGTAAGGTGCGATAGAAATCGGCCCGGTTCCAGGAATCAAATCAATCGAAAACTCGGTATCACGAACAGGTGGTAATCCTGGCACATCTTTTGGAAACACATTTTCGAAGTCTCGAACAATAGGAATACCCTGCCCTCCATCTGATGATGATTCTCCAACACTCGTTGCTAAGAGAATCTTCAAAGCTCCTCTTCTCAAGGAAGACTTTGAAAGATAAGAGTCCGGAAAAATTGGACATCTTAAGAACAGGAGTTATTACTTCCTTATATTAATAAACCAAGTAAGTTATATCCTTCTAAATCCTTATGATAAATACAAGAGCTATTAACTGGCACTAGGCTATTTTAATAATGATAGAGTCAAACAAGTTCAACCAAAAACTTAAAACATAGCATGAAAGATAAAACAGTGTCTACTCACAATATTTGAGAACGATGATCTAACAATACTACTTCTAAAGGAGTTTCGTTCCCAAAACCTTAGGTCAAGTAATAGTCCAGAACATAGTGTCCTCGTCTTGTCCTCACACGAAAAAGTTCTCATCTCTAGCTCCTGCAGTTCGGCAATTCTTTGCGGCGTGTCCCAGCTTTCTGCAATTCCAGCACACCATTGGGTTCTCTGTGCATTTGTTGGCGTAATGCCCCATCTCTCTGCATCTAAAACATTCGATTTCCTTTAGTGGCCTTAGCATTCCTCGAGTGCCTCGTCTATCTCCAGCATGTCGGTCTGAATCGGCAATGCGCTCCTTGATCGGGGTGCGTCGATACGGTTCCTTGCCTTTGTCGTTCTTTCCTGGTCGCGGCCTAATTGGTCCACCTCTTGTTCGCAGTTCCTTAATACGTTTGTTGGTCGCTTCGATGTCTACCTTCTTCACCTCCATCGTCAAGTAACATTCGAGGCCCAACCATTGCACTGCTCTCATTAGTGCGATAGCGTCCGCAGCAGAACGATTTGCTTCATCTTCCGCACGAGCCGCAACAGCATCCTCATGAATCTTCACCAACTTGACTAAGTTAGCAATAGCGGTAGAGCTCAGATTTCTCACGTCCTGATCAGCCATTTCTATATCCAAACTCGCTAATCTCTTACTCCTACTTGTAAGAATGGTTAACAGTTAATCCAGAAACAGAAACAGCAAAAGATATTAATCAATCACAAATATTTAGATCATCCGTTTAAGACAATCTTAATCAACAATCACAACAATTTAATGACAAACAATTCAAACATAAAAATCTTCTTTCGATTGACACCCCATCAATCGATTTCAGAATGCAATAACCCCCCAACAGCACTGGTTATCTCAACCATTGCTCTGATACCACAAAATGTAACAGCCCGATTTTTAAGATGAGTGTCACATTGAAAAACGCGAAAAATAAAAACCTTTCAAAACATCTCAAGTTTTCCAAAACTACGTCTCACATATAATTAATAAGTGTAGCCCATAGTCAATAATATTACAGCAGGGAAAACAAGACGTAATGAAAGTAATATGTTGCACACATGTGCTAAGTTTACAAAATAGCGGAAACTAAACATCATCTTCAATTCTGCCCCAAGAGTTCCTCAAGCTTGCATCAAAACAGACTTCAAGTCTTCCCTCATTGCTAGTCATCTGGCGTTAAGCGCCAAAATAAGAGAAAACACAAACAGAAATAGCAAAGGGTTAACTCAAATATCAGAATATAGGAATACAATATTAGAAGTGAATTATATAGTAAACAGCATTAACTATTATACTATAACTGAAACAACAATGCACAATATATCTGTCAGTAATTCATAACTTCACAGAATAGGCCTCATTCATCACAACACATATGCTTGTTAGCTTTTCAACGAATAATGCACATAGCTCATTGGGTTTTTGCCATCTTCGACCAGGATGACTTAGAACATGGAAGAGACTTTTCCACACCACCCTCTGGTATGATCCCGCAACGCATAATAGTTCGCCACATCAAAACCTAAAATCATGGCATGATCCCGCGACGCATAACAGTTCGCCACATCAAAACCCAAAATCATGCACCTGCAGTGCATCTGTCATGACAGCAATCGAATCCTCATGAACAATAACGGTTCACTCGTTTCACAGTTATGTCAATATATACATAACACAGTAAGCTCTTCTTACAAAATATATTCAAGCAATTCAATCTCATAACCATACAACGTATTCGTTATATCATACTATAATCAACAGTATTCAAAAAAACTCATAATCAATCACAGTCCGTGTTCTTCAATCAGAATCACAAAAATATCATAATATCATAATATTAAGAATGAGTTACCCTTACCTTCTCTTAGGTTGCATACACTTGTTCTTCAACCTAGAAATAGCATATAAACTCAGTTAATTAATTCTCTTAAGGCTAGGATGAAATCTGGAAAGAAACAGAACTCAAAACGGTCGAAATCAGAATTTTTCGTAAAACAGGGCAGAACAGAGTGTCCTCCAGCGCCCCAGCGCTGCAACCCAACGCCCCAGCGTTGGCAACACCTGATTACGGGAAATCTCGAAGAAACCCAGCGCCCAAGCACTGGATCCCAACGCCCAAGCGTTGGCCCACAGTTTGGGAGTCCAGAATCAGAGTTTTTCACGTAAAATCACTGTTAAATTCATTTCTTTAAAACCCAAACTTCTTTATAGATAAAAACTATCACCAAATTGATTTAAAACAGATTATATATGGTCTTCAAGGAATATTTTAGAAATACAAAGATTACAACAGAGTTCTAACGTAAGGACTAGAAAAGAAACCAACCTCGAATGGCCTAAAAGATTAAGAGATTTGAAACTTCAGCTCTGTCCTTCACGAACCAAGAAGAACTCACAACGAACAGCTCTGGTCTTCAACGAACAAAGAGAATATGGCCGCAAGGGAAATAGAACAAGTTAAACTTCAAAAAGATGAACTAAATCGAATACAATGGAAATTCCATAATTAGTAAGAGTCTGAACAACTTGCCAACAAGAACGCTTCAGAAAAATTTCAAGGATTCTGCTTACTTCGAAGAGAAGAAAGGTTTGGGAAAATGAAAGATTAACGTACTGACGAAGCTTGGTATTTATAGTGTGAGGAAACCGACTTAGAAAAGATTAAAATATTCTAAGTCAAAGA
This sequence comes from Acmispon strigosus, assembly GCA_030819835.1. Classification (NCBI taxonomy): domain Eukaryota; kingdom Viridiplantae; phylum Streptophyta; class Magnoliopsida; order Fabales; family Fabaceae; genus Acmispon; species Acmispon strigosus. The sequence continues at coordinate 50,878,379 of JAUAMA010000002.1, forward strand.
AAACGGCAAGCCATTAATGCTTATTAATGCTTCTGACTTTTTATCTCCTAAGAGTCCATAAAAACGGAAGTTTATCATTCCCAAGGTATTTGACACTCACTTTTAAAGTCAACAATAACGGCTGACCAGACCAGACAAAACGAAGTCATAGTCTGCCAACGGAGAAACAGTCTGCCAAAACAGTCCGCCAAAACAGTCCGCCAACATAGTCCGCCAACATAGTCTGCCAACATAGTCTGCCAACTTAGTCTGCCAACATAGTCTGCCAACATAGTCTGCCAACTTAGTCTGCCAACATAGTCTGCCAACTTAGTCTGCCAACATAGTCTGCCAACTTAGTCTGCCAACACACAGGACGATCTCAACCAGTTTCACAGGACGATCTCAACTTCCCTTTCAAAACGTCGCCATTTCAGCCAAGGCTTAAACAATACATAATTCCATACTCAACCACATATTTCTCATAAATAAAACTTAATATATCAATCAAATACTAACTCGAATTACTAAATAATTCAAGACAAAATATAATTAATATACTTCAAAAGATTCAAACTATAATTATAAGAGTTACAGGGGCCAAAATACTATACACAAAATTGAGGGTCTTACAAACTTGATAACAATCTTCTCAAGTAAGTAAACAATCTTCTCAGAATGAATATAATGAAGAATACCTTTGGTACACTATCTTCTCAGAATGAATATAATGAAGAATACCTTTGGTACAATGAGTTGCAATAGAGAAACTAACATTTTTCTGTTTCCCAAAAACACAATGTTTACAAAATTCCAACTTACCGATGCCATGTTTACCAAGAAGACCTTGCTTGCTAAGAAGGTGCATGCCTTTTTCACTCACATGGCCCAGGCGCATGTGCCATAATTTGATGACATCATTCTCAGGCATAGAAGCAAATACGACTGCTGAACCTGTCACAACAGACCCTTGCAGGAAATATAAACTACCAACTCGGTTAGCTTTCAATAAAACAAGAGCACCTTTCATTATCTTTAGAACTCCACCTTCAGCTGAAAACTTGTACTCGAGAGACTCGAGAGTGCCAAGAGAAATTAAGTTCCGCTTCAAATCAGGTACATAGCGGACATTAGCCAAGGTCCTGACAACACATCATTAGTCTTTATCTGAACAGTACCTATTCCTGCAACCTTGCATTGGGTATCATCATCCACCAAGACAACACCACAATCTACAGATTCAAAAGTGGTAAATAAGTCCTTATGAGGACACATATGAAAAGTACATCCAGTATCAAAAAACCATTCTGTTTTACTCCTCTTATTAGAAGAGACAACAAATAAAAGAATGTCTCCGTCAGAGTCAGCTTCAACATTAGCAGCTTCAGAAGATTGTGGAGATTTCCCTTTTTCTTATTTCCTTGCTTTTTCTTCAAGGTAAAACAATCAGAAATCTCATGCCCGGGTTTCTTGCAATAGCAACAAGTTTTGTTGGATTTGAGTCCCCTGGATTTGGATCTGAACTTTTTTATAACTGGTACTTCCCCTTTCTTGAGTTCTACCTCTAACACTTAAGCCCTCGCCCTTGTCCACAAAATGAATTTCAAGATCAAATTTTTCTTTGGACAATAAATTAGATTTAACATCTTCACAGGATAAGGTATCATTATTCTATACAACATAATTTCTTTGAAGTGTTTGTAGGTAGAAGGTAACGAGACAACCAACATAACAACTTTATCTTCATCTTCAATTTTAATATCAATATTTTGCGGATCGAAAATAGTAGAGTTAAACTCATCAATATGAGATTGAATAGGAATACCTTCAACCATTCGAATAGTATATAAGCGTTCTTTGAGACAAAGCTTGTTTGCAAGGCTCTTGGTCATGTATAAAGTTTCTAACTTCAGCCATAATCCCGCAACGATTGTTTCATTGGATACTTCACGGAGAACCTCCTTAGACAAGCAAAGTTGGATTGATGAAAGCGCATTTTCATCCAACTCGTCCCACTGCTCATCAGTCATGGAAGCTGGTCTCTTGGACTTCCCATCTAAAGTTTTCTTTAATTCGTTATGGGTAAGAACGACCTTTATTTGGACTCGCCAAATAGAAAAGCTATTCTTGCCATCGAACTTCTCGATGTCAAATTTAGTAGACATTTTAAAATTCACAATCAAGTAGTCAGAGTTCTCAGCACTCAAAAACAAAATAGGGTAAGTGGTACCCTTTTTAGAACTCAGCAAATTTCATACCAAAGCCTAGCAATCAAGAATTCAATTATTTTCTAACAGCATGCAATCCTATCCACATCAAATCAATGTATCAATTTTCAGAAAACAGATAGTTGGATAAAACCACTTAAAAGTTAGAGCATCATAGTATGTTACTAGATTCATAGAACTAACACAAACATGCAATTTAAAAATAACAAAATAAGAATAAAAATGAAAATGTCAAAAACTAAAACTGGTCAAATTTTTAATCATCGTTCATGGGGTCGTCCTCCTCTTCTGCAGCTACTCCTGATCCTTCAGCCTGATCAGATACATGCAAGTTCATCAGCCTCCTCTCCAAGTCAGTGGGGTCAGGGCACCTCTGCCAGCTAGGATCACTGTAGCCAGCATGATCCCAAATCAGTTGCTGGTTGCTAGATATTATGTGCATGTGATAGAACATGGTTCCAAAAGCCTCCTCCTGCCAAGTGATCATAGAAGGTTGGGCTGATGATGACTCTTCTTCCTCCGGAGCCTATTCTCTGGTGTTAACTCTGGTCCTAGGAGGTGATAAACTAAATGGGTGCTCCTTCTTCTCTAGCCCCTTTCTGTGCTCCCTAAAAATTCTCCTTGCAACTTCCCATGTCATGACTGAGAGTGGATGGATGTGGATTTCAATAGGAGGAACTGCAATTGCGCCTAGCTTAGACTGCACAAGCCTGTTAATAAGAAGAGGATAGCCAAACCTCTTTCCCTTTTTGTCAATATTGACGGTGAAGTGAATCCACCATGAAATAATCCTCTCTACGTCAATGGGTCGCTTGTTAAACAAGCAATAAATACATAAAGCACTTTGCTTCCTTAGCTCTGTTTTGTTAGAGCTTGGGAAGAGGGTGTCCCCAAGAAAATGGTCCCAAACTCGAACCTCTGACTTCAAATAATTCCTAAAAATATAGCTAGGGGTTACCCCATCTGCCTCCTTCTCCCACCTAGCTCCCGGCACTGCTAGGGCCTCCATGATCTCATCATATGGGTCGTGATTCAGCAGCTCATTGTAACTTGCCCCATTTGCTCCAAATTTAGCCTGATCTTGGGCTTCAGTAGGAAATCTCAACAACCTTGTGATTGCCTCTTCACCATAGCTAATTGTGGTTCCTTGGAACCAAGACTTATATGTTGGGATGGCTGGAATCACCTCATCGGAGTCATAGCGGGCATTGGCATAGAATTCCCGAACCAATGTCTGACAGCCATTGGTAAGTGGGGCACACAGCAGCTCCCACTTCCTTTCAGTGATGGCCTCTTGGATCCCCCAACGATCCATCCTATCAAACTAGAGGGGCCTCTCTCGAATCAGCTCCTTTTGGACCACCTTCCCTTTGAAATATTTCTCCTTTTCTAAGGAGAGGAAGTGGTCATAGTCAAATTGCTCCTCCAAGATAGGAGACTCTTCCACAGCTCTGGGTTTGGGTGTCATTCTGCAAAATCGAACAAACAATTTTTTCACAAGTGACAAACTTGGTAGAACGGTTAGTTCAAAACCAAAACCCAATTCAAACTTCTTTCCAAATTCAAGTTCCAAAGGTTGGAAACTTGCCCACCTATATCAAACAAAGTTTCTTGAGTCTTTCATAATTAATAGTTCAAAAACTAGGCATGAAAAGCAAAGGAAAAGCTCAAGAAACTCATTCAGTCATTTAATCAAACAGTTGGTGGGCAGTTTCTAAAAACAGAAAATCTAAGTGCAAATGCAACATGCTAAACCAGAAACAATAATCCCCAAATTCCACATTAGACAATCCCTATCCACTAACATTACAATTTGTTCAAAGATTTCAAGGAAGAAAATGAAGTATCATTGAGAAAAAGAGCTTACCTTGAAACTAAAGAGTACAAAAGCAAAATTTGAGGAAGAGGTTCAAGAACCAAGCCAAAAATAAGAGCAAGAGATTAGTGAGTGAGTGAAATGTGATTGGAATGGAGTTTAATGGGCTCTGAGTTCGTGCTTTAGAGAAGAGGGGAAGTGGGGAGTTGAAAAGGGGGAGTGGGATTTCAAAAGTGTTTCAAAAACTTTTGAAATCCACTCACTTAAACAGGCTTGCTCGTGCTCCAACGCTTGAGCGTTGGCTTCCCTAACGCTTGAGCATTGGAATTAAAAAATAATACTGGCAACACAAGGGCTCAACGCATGAGCGTTGGCCCCTTCCAGCGCTTGAGCGTTGGGTTAATTTCAGGCCTAGTGGTCTGGCAGGGGCTCAACGCATGAGTGTTGAGCCTCCAACGCCTAGGAATTGGCCCCTCATACAGTTAAAACTTATTTTTTTTTCAAAATGCAGAAATTTAAAGAAAGAAAATTTAAACCAAACCTGACATGGGTTGTCTCCCAAGCAGCCCAATGTTATAGTCTTTGGTAGACTCTTCCCCATTTAATCAATTTGGGGAAAATTTCTTTTCCTTGATGACTAAATCATCATTCAGCTCATTTTCCTCATCAGACTCAAAATGCTTGAGAGTTCGGAACACTGAGAATTTGATTTTCTCATCACCTACTTTCAAGGACAAGAGTCCTTTTGCCACATTAATCTTGGCATTTCCTGTTGCAAGGAAAGGCTGACCAAGAAACAATGGGACCTTTGTGTCCTCCTCCATATCCAATATCACAAAGTCCATCGGGAAGACAAATTTGTCGACCCTCACCAACACATCTTCAGCTACTCCATAGGGGTACTTGATAGACCTGTCCGCCAACTTTAAACACATAAGAGTAGGAGTTGCCTCTCCTATGTCCAATCTCTTGAACATAGAAAGTGGCATGAGGTATATGCTAGCTCCAAAATCACAAAGAGCTTTAGCATTTGGAAACCCCTCTAGGTCAACAGGTAAAGTGAAGCTTCCCGGGTCTTTTAATTTTTGGGGAAGCTTCCTAGAAACAATGGCAGAGCATTCTTCAGTTAGCATTACAGTCTCTTCTATCTCACTTAGATTTATTCTCCTTAAAAGGATATCTTTCATGAATTTAGCATATGTTGGCATTTGTTCCAAAGCCTCATAAAATGGTATGTTTATCTGAAGTTTCTTGAAAATGTCAAGAAACTTAGGAAACTGCTTTTCTAAATTTTTTTCACAATAAATCCTTTGGATATGGAACCTTGCCAACATTTCTAGGAGAAGAAACCTTTTCCTTTTCAATATTCACAACATCATTTTTCTCAATAGAAATATCACCCTCTTATCTTTTTCCTCACCGCTCAGGCATGATTCTACCACTCCTAAGAGCAATAGAAGATACATTTTCCAGTTTCTCCTTAGGATTTACAAGTGTGTCTAAAGGAAACGTACCTAGGATCCTTTCAGCAATGGTCTTGGCCAATTGACCAACCTGTACTTCCAAATTTCTTATGGCAGCTTCATGATTTTTGGCACTTGTTCTTGTCTCATTCATGAACTGAGCAGTTTGTTGGGCCATTTCACCAACAATGTCTTCCAGGCTCTTTTTTCCTTGCCCTGGATTCTGAGGATTTGGAGGTCTCTGAGCTTGGTAAGGCCTCTGAAATGGTCTCCGAGCACCAACCTCACCTTGACCGCCTTGGTCCCTCCATGAAAAATTGGGATGATTTCTCCAGTTGGGATTATAAGTGTTTCCATAGGGGTTGTTTTGAAAATTCCCCATGGCCTTCACTTCCGCTTCTGATTCCACCTCCTCGGGACTCAATTGGGCTCCTTCCATCCGCTTAACCATAGCCTCAACCTTCCTAGACAACAGTTTATTGGAAGCCAAAACAACATCAAAGGCTTCCACCTCATACATACCTTTGTGTATGGCCCTGTCTTGATTTGAATGGGCAGCCCTCGCAACAAGCTTATTGGTTAAATCAAGAGCTCCCTGAGCGGGAAAGGCATCAAAGGCTCCATTGGCAGTGGTGTCAAACTTGTCCCTTGTGTAGTCATTGAGAGATGCATAAATTTTTCCACTTGGTCAGCAGTGGAAATGTTGTGGCTCGGGCAGCGCCTTAGGAGACCTTTGAATCTCTCCCAAGTCTCATACAAGTTTTCAGAATCCTGTTGGATAAAGGAATTGATTTCCTGCTTCAACTTCCTTATCCTATTATAAGGGAAGAATGTAGCTGTAAACTTCTCAGCTAGATCGTCCTAGGAGGTGATGCTTTGGTGGGTTTAGAGGACAACCATTCCTCAGCTACATCCCTGAGAGAAAAAGGAAATAGCATCAACCTTACCGTATCCAAATGCACATTGTTCCGTCTCAAGGTGGAACAATGCCTAGTGAACCTCTCCAAATGTGTATGACAGCCTTCATTTGCACTCCCTCCAAACTGGTTTTGGCTAACCAGTGAAATGAAGTGTGGAGGGATTTGGAAATCTGGTAATGCATCAACTGGTACCACAAGGTTCCCCTTGAAATTGTAGTCTGCTCGAGGAGCTGTGATATCTCGAAGAGAATGGTTAGCATCTCGTTCCTCAGCTTCTAGCTGCTGCCTAGTGAGTCTAGCCTCGACCTCAGCATTGAGTCGAGCATCAACCTCAGCAGCAACTCGTTCCTCATACTCAGCACGAAGTCGTGCTTCCATCTGTACTTGTGTTTTCGCCATGGCTCTTGCTAATCTCCGTAGTGCTAGTCTGCTATGAAACATTCTTTCAATTTCAGGATCAAAATCAAATTTACCTAGCATGTAGAAAACACAGTTAAAAGCACCTATTTACCACACAGCAATTTCTTGAAACAAAAGCTCTAAACAATTATCAAGAAGACCTTAAAAACAAAACCTGTTCCCGGCAACGGCGCCAAAAACTTGATAGCCAAATCCGCAAGTGTACGGTGGTTACCGAAGTAGTATATAAGATTATCGTCTCCACAAGGATAGGTGTTTTCAAAATTCAATTGCTTAGAACTTAGTGTAGAAAAATAAAGTGTTTGATTTTTATTGTTGATTGAAATCGGAACTGTAATTCGCAACGAGAAATTAATAATAAAAGCTAAGAACTTGGGCTAAGTAGAATAGCTTAGAAATCATGCTTAAGAATCAATTCTATATCTGAAAATTTAGCATATGTTTCATGATGTTCTAGCCTATTTTCTTTACTGGTTAATTCCTTAAACAAGCAAAGCTTTCTTCCTAATTACTAAACCCAATTCCTTAGTGCTTAGTTAATCAAAAAGAAGATTAATTATGAGTCTAGGCCAACATAAACAAAGCTCATCCTTATTTCTAAGTGACATGCAATATGTTCATTCAATTCATATTTCCCTTACTTCCAAACAATTATCATTGTATATGAAATAAGCAAATACACTTGTGTACAGCAAGATAGATGAAGAAAAAAGAATTGAAACATGAATTGCATTTTATTCAAACATAGAAACAGAAACTCAAAGCATATTTACAAGCTAAACACTACAACCCAAGAACTCAAAGAAGTTAGCCAATCATGGCTAACAAAGACATAATCAAAACCTGGATTAGGAGCTCAAGAAAGGCTTCCCACACTCAGGGTAGTGCTCTGGAACAAGGGAGGAGAAGTATCTAAGTGTATCCAAGTCTATCAAGATTAGGAGCTCAAGAAAGGCTTCCAACGCTCAAGCGTTGGCACGGCTGCTGCTTCATTTGGTGAATGTGCTTTCATATTCACAGCACATCCACCCAATAAAAATCCAAACAGATATGAGGAAGAGTTTCTTACTCCTTTAAAATTAGTTTTAGGCCCACCTCTATTCTTTTGGGTTAGACTTAATTAGACCTAAATTAGAGCATATTTTATATCTGTTTATCAGACCACCTATAAATGGACCACTTGACATCCACTAGCAATACAAGTAAGTGTGTTAAGGTTTTACATTGACTAAAAATATGTTTACCTTTAAGTGTGGACGAGTGAGTGTGTTAAGGTTTCACATTGACTAAAAATATAAATAAATAAATCTAGACATAATTCAAATTCTAAAATGTGTAACGCTAAGAAAAGTTTTCTCATATAATACATCTGATATATATGTGTATGTGTGTGCAAATACCAAATAGAAAGACATTTCTCACTTAATAACAACAAATTTGAAATTCCAGGATTAGGAGCAGTTCTGAATGTTGCCAAACCAAAGAAGGGTTCTTCCATAGCAATATTTGGGCTTGGAGCTGTTGGGTTAGCTGTAATTCTCTAACTAACTTCTTTAGTATTTTTTTTTTCTTTGAAGTTTCATTGAACTAACTAATGTCATTTATAAAACTTCCTATGTGTGTTTATATGATCAGGCAGTAGAAGGTGCACGAATTGCTGGTGCATCCAAGATTATTGGGATTGACTTGAATCCCAACAAATACGAGGAAGGTAATCAATCACAACTCACAAGAATATCATATTCCATCCATAAAAATATTGGCACTTAAGAAAGAAAAGAAACCAGTGATCTGATTAATTTAACTTCTTTCTTGCGTACCTCTCAATTCCAGCAAAGAAATTCGGACTAACTGACTTTATAAATCCAAAAGATCATGAAAAACCGATTCATGAGGTAGAATTATAATTCTCTGCAAAATTTTAAATTTAGGCCCTTTCTTTGGTCACAATTATTGTCTCATGATGCATGCTAAACATTTGTTACCATGTATAGGTTCTCAAAGAGATGACAAATGGTGGTGTTGATAGGAGTGTAGAATGCACAGGAGACGTCAATGCCATGATGTCTGCTTTAGATTCTGTTCATGATGTATGGTTTCCAGCTAGTTAGTTCCCTGATTCATTGGAAGAAACAAAAGTGTATTATTTCTTTGCTAATCACAATTCAGAATTTGAATTATGCAGGGATGGGGTCACGCTATAATTGTTGGAGTGCCTAGCTCTGATGCAGTTTTCAAAACTACACCTTATAGTTTACTTGATGGAAAGACAATTACAGGTACTGCCTTTGGGGATTACAAGCCTAAGTCAGGCCTTCCATCAGTGGTAGATTTGTTCATGAGCAATGTGAGTACAATTTTGATTTTCCCTCTCCTGCAATAGATTTGTATGAGGCAGCAACAAGATCCAGTTATGTAGCTAACTCTGTAACTCATATCCCCTTGCTTTACTTGTTTTCTGCAGAAATTGGAGCTGGATAAGTTCATAACTCACAGAGTTTCTCTCTCAGAAATCAATAAGGCATTTGATTACATGATTAAGGGGGAAAGTATAAGGACAATCATTGACATGGAAAACTAGAATTGTTTTTCCTGGTAAAATGGAGTGCTAGAATTAGAATGTAATTGTTGAATAATGTGCCGGTTGCTAGAGGAAATCAATTATTAGTGGAGAGTGATTATTGTTATTGATGTTAGTGGAGATGCTTAGTGCTTAATGGAGACAAGACCATTCTCATCCTTTTCCTGGTTTTCTCTCCACCATTACCAATAATTTTCTGTGTAAGTGGACATTAAGTGAATAGTTGTGACCTTTGGTAATTGCGACAATCACTTAACATTCTATAAATCCATATGTATTAGATGCATAAAACAAGAGAAATACAAAACAGTTTAGTCAAAAAAAAACACTTCCTCTTACTCTATTTTGCGGTACATTAGATTGTATAGTAACTTTAACCTATCATGAATTCTACCATTTATTGATTTGTTAGTCTTTATTACCACCTCTAAAATGTCACTAGAGTGATATTAGAGCTGCAAGTTTGTGCAGCAAACAAAACGTGAAAATATAAATAATGTTGAAAAATTCAAAAAAATGGAGTGTCACCTCTTCCTATTTTTTAGAATTACCACAACGTAATTGATGTAACAATTTTTAGGAAAAGTAAGTTATTGAGCCTAGCCTAATATGAGTGGTGAATAGTTTTGAGTATTTTATAAATACTGTTTATATTTTCTCGGCATTATTAGTTGATCTCTGTTATCAATCTGTGCATAATTATCCTGTATTTACTTTTCACTTACACAAATATGATATTATAGATAAATTTAGCGTAGTCTTTCTTAACAATTGGTATCAAAACTAGTTTGGAATTTTTCAAAATGACAAATTGTTTAAAAAGATCCATCAAGAAGTCATATTTGAGTGGGAGTAAAGGCCGCAGCAGATGAAGGAAGTCATATTTAATCAATGTTAGTTTACATTTTATTCGATCTTTTTCTTCTTAATGTTTACTACATGTTGCGCCTCATATTTGCATGATCTTAGGTATTAAGGGAACTAAGTCAAATGTGAACTTTAATATTGAAATTACATAACTGATCGCTTAGATTTTAACTACAATAGTAGGTTGTTATCATAGAGTTAAAAATTAGATTTCACCATTTTTCCGCATTGGTTTACAAATAGTTTTTAGACTAGGTAGTTGTTTAGGTCGGTTGGAAAATCAATGTAATGATTCCCTAATTAAGCGATTAATCGAGGATGTTCCTCAATGCAGGTTCCTAAGACACTCTAAAAAACTCTTAATGTTCTAAGTTGTGACTAAGACACGACTATGAGCTAACTGAATAGCTAAAATGGATAAAGGATGACGACCGGTAAAGAAAGTAAGGGCTAAAATGTAAAGACTGAAAAACCGTAACGACTGAAAAGTTAAGGGCTGAAAAACTGTAAAGAAATGTAGAGTGCTAAAAAGTAAAAGAAAGGTAAAATGCTGGAAATTTGTATGTTTGATTGATTGATTTGATTTGTGTTTCACAAATGACGCTTTCTCTATTTATAGAGGCAAAATCGGTTAACCTATAGCAGTTGATAGTCACATGCAAGTGTTCCATGTTCCCAATCATTACATAAATTTACAACTCGGGGAGGAGTGTTGCTAAATCTCCCTCGTCCTGTTTGAATAATCCTCAGACGTCTTCCTCACATTTCTCCTCTCTCTTCAACACGTCCTGCACTATGAAGATGTTGTCCTTCAACTCACTCAACTTTCTTCTTTTGGCTCATTGTTCTTCAATTTTTGTCCTAGCTAGGACTGAGGGGCTTCGGAGGAATTTTCCAACATGTGGAGAATAAGGGGCATTGAGCAAGAGTTTGGTGTCTAGCTGAGAAATAAGGGTTTTGTTATTGTTGTTGAAGTTTTTGAGTTGCTTCTGCCATGGCTCCTTGATGGCATTAATATCAAATATTGAAGCACATTCAAGTGCGGCTGCGCGATGGATGGGAAGGATACCCAATTTGTGATTTTGGGTTGAAAGAATAATTTCACAAACTTCATCTAACTTTTTATTTTAAGTTCCTATTTTCAAGGAGTTTTTAAGCAGCACAAAAGTCGGATCAAACATAGTCTAAAGTAATATGAAGTTAAATATAATAACGATATAATTTTTTTATGTGCAATATATAGTAAAAGAATAGTATAATTTAATATTATGCCGACAACATATTTATTAAGTTTTACTTTCTAATTAATATATTCTGGATCAATAAAGTTTTTGAGTTTTCTAGATTTAAGGGGAAGAATGAAGGAGGAAGAGGAGGAAGAAAAGTTGATTTGTTGTTGTTTATGATTCATTGAAGATGAAGATGAGGGATTATGATTTTTTTTGAGAATAATATTCAACATTGTTTCTGATTTTTAATTTTTATATTTTTTAATTAATTTTAAAGAAATATTCCGTTAAAATTTTAATAGAAATGGATGAAAAATCAAAAGTGCAACCGTTTGTAAACGTTAGAGACGAAAATGACTAATTTTTTTTGTTAGGGACCAAAAGTGCACTTTCGTGATAAGTAAAAGACCAAAAGTGCTATTAAGTCATAATTATTTTTTTTGGGCAACTTTTGTTTTTCTACTGTAACCCAATTTTTTATTACATACGTAAAGAAACCGGTTAATGGACATGTAATTGAGAGTTAGTCCTTTAGAAAACCGTAATTTTAAAATTTTATTTTATTTTTTATTAAATTAAAAGAAAATTATACTTTTTTTTTGTTACACTTTAAAAAGGGATGCAACACGAGGACTTCCCAGGAGGTCACCCATCCTAGTACTACTCTCGTCCAAGCACATCCCAAATAGATCGAATGACAGTGACATTTTATAATTTCTTCCATTAAAGGTAGAATTCAATATGAAATATCTACTATTATTCTAAGGATTTGAAATATTGAATCAAATGCTAACTCTATCACGAGTTGTAGTTGATTCTCAAATACATAAATAACGTATATGATAAAAGAGGGTTCCTCTTGCTATTTAATCTCTAACACTGTGTATATAATTAACTCATAATGTTAAAAAAATAAAAATCTAGTTTTTGTGGATCTTTTTTCTTCTTAATTAGTGGTTCAACAACTTTTATAAACTCTACTTTTGGTAGCAAAAATGATGCCAAATGAAAAAATACTATGAATTCAGTTTAGATAAATAACAGAAATGGAGCAAACACATTTAAGTTGGCATAAAAAAAGATGACAATCCACTTGAAAATTCAAGGTACACAAGATAAACCACTAAAAACCTCAAACACTTCAAAAGAACAAATTAAAGATAAAAATGATGACAATCCACTCGAAAATTCAAGGTACACAAGCTAAACAACTAAAAACCCTGACCCTTTAGAACAGAGAACAGATCAAAGATAAATATCGATAACTAACAGACCAAACAAGAAGCAGACAAAGGAAACTCTAACTGATCTTTATAGATAAAAATTCACTTGAGCACTCACAACACATGTAGACCACTTAAGGAAAAAACTCGAATGCCAATTGGAATGGATGATGTACGATGGTTGACTTTTACCTTTTTAATTCACTAATTTTTAGTTATTCTTCATTGCTCGAGGACGATTATTGTTCAGCCACACTGTGAATTTTTTGCGACTCATTCCAATCTCGAAGCAAAAATGATCTATTTCCTCCTTTTTAGCCCCTTTCGGTTTCCACCCTATCCTCCCAGCAAATTCTGTCATCCGATTCTTCAAGTCTTTTGTGAAAACCATTCTCTTCTTCTTCTTCAGCGGCACCGACATTGTCTCCTTCTCAGGGTTATTTTCTCCACTCACCCTATATTGCACATGAAAATTTTGGTGACACCCACAAACAACACATAACATTGCATCTTTAGTGTTGTTCTCACCACCTCCTCCGAGAAATTCTTGGCACCCATCATAGCAAACACGGTTTAGTGAAGCCGCATGGTTGCGGTTGCACTCCAGGTACACCACCTCTTGCTCAAAACCTGGTGGGGGAAAGTTAATCTCAGCATCGGACATGGCTTTTTGTGATGTTAAGATATAGGATTTGAAAGGTAAAAGTTGTGGCTAGAAGGATGTGTGTTTGCAATGAGTGTGAGAGACTTAAGTAGAACCTAAGAGCCAAATAATTGTTGCCACGTGGAATGGGGCTTACGTACATGCTATGACCAGACTTCAGTGTAGGTTTTACCAAAGAAGTCAAACAATCAATCTCTTTTGTATATTTTTTTGTATTATATACCACTTAAATAAAACAATCTTTGTAGAGAAAAAACTAGTAAGTAAATCAATGTTCCTTTTTTAAAAACAGTTATTTTTTTTGTTAATATGAGAATAAAGAAGGGAAAAGTAATAACTTATTTAATCTCTTAAAATATGTCATTTTAGCATAGTTTTAAGAACCAAACTAGAAGAGTACTTGTTGGTTCGATTGATTAAATTGGGAACCGCACAAATATCTCATCAATTTAAAAAAAAAAGTTAGCTCACTTTTGGATGTTTTTGGTTCGAATATAATTATCTTTCGTGGAGGATACTCATAAGCGGGAAATAAAGGTTGATATCTTAACTTTTAAGACTAGTTAAATCAATACAAATCCGGTGGTGGAAAAAAGTTTTGAGAATGAAATTCCAATGATAGGTTATAGGAGTGGTTAAATGAGTTAGATCAATTGGGCTAGCCCGTTTGGTTCACATTTTTAGTGGGTTGGGTTGGAAAATTCAAATCAATAACCCACTTAGATCTATTTTTATAGACCACTTCATTATGGATTACGACGGGTGAGGTTGGCTAGCTCGTCGGACCAGCCATTTAATTGAAATAAAGTATTATTTATTTATTAATTATTTAAATAATAACAATTAACAACTAACATTTGCTTATAAAAAAATAATAGCAAAATAAATAGATTTAAATGAATCCCCTAACGGTCATTAACCTATCTAATTAAACACATTAGTTAGAAAAATGTACATTAGTTGATTGTTGAAGGTAATGTATTTACATTAATTTATTAATAATATTATTGAAACTTAGTTGCTTGATAAGTTAATGTATTAAATTAAAGAACATTAGCTAGAAAAAAATGTGGTTGTGCAACTTTTGTTATTCGGTATTTTTGTTTTGTGGAAGGTGGAGTTAATGAAGTATTGATAGAGTTAAAGTTGATTGTTGAATGAATGCGTTTAAGTTGTGATTTTTTTTTCGTGAGCCCAGGGTATCACACGAGCGGTAACCAATCCCTAAGAATTTGCTTGTTGGTTAGTATGAGTTTGATTGTTTGTGAGTTATATATGATGATGTTTTTTACTATGATTTTTATTTTAATGTTATTTTCATACATTTTGTACTTGTGAACCTTAAAGCATTAGTCTCATGGCTGTCGCTCTGAGGATCTGAGGATACCTTAGGGAAAAAAACTTGTGACTCAGTTTTTCCATTTTTTAATGTTTTTAAAATAGTTTTTGGGTGGGCCGACCCACCCGATGCAATTGAATTTTTCAATCTGAATAAGAAAAGTGGGTCAACTCAACTCAACTCAATTTTTGACGTGCCAATGATGGACTGGGCCCAATCCACCCGCCGCCTATTATGCCACCCCTAATAGGTTATAATGGCCTATATATCTGACTTTTATAATTTATCATTTTATTTAAATTTTAAGCACACTATATATAACATATGGTACTTTTAAATTAATTTAAAACTTAATTAGTATTGATTTCTTATAACATATGGTGCTTTTATAATTTAAAACTTTTGTTGAATCGCTAAACCGTGAACTAATATCTTTTTCGGTTTAATGATCATATGATTTTTAAAAGATTGTTTTGTAGACAAAACAAGAATTGTAATTTGTATTCTTAAAATGTTAATGCATCATAGCAAGTTTTATTTCCACTTCATATTACTTTAAATAATTCAAACACAGTCTATTGTGATTCCATTTTATAATACTCGATTCTATTATTTTCCTTCAATGAAACTATAGTCTAGTATTAAAATATCAATGTTTTTTACCTACCCATAGAAAAAGTAGATTTGTGGTTATCAGACCGAACCCACCCACTTTTCACTTAAAAAAAATTCAATGTTTTTAACATGACCCTCATAATTAATGAAAATTTATTTTTCTTAGTGCCATGGAAGTTTTAAATAATTCATATTTAATAGATTACATTATGTTGCAGGTGAATTGTCTTGGTGTAGGCATACTTTTATTGAAACTAATAAAAACATGTTCGATTGCAGTTTTTGAAAATTGAATTTAAAAAGAGTTTTTAGAAACTGTTTTTAAAAACTGTTTTTTAAAATTAAAACAGAAAAAAACTGTTCAATGAAATGTTTTTCAACATTTAAAAAAATGAAATTTGAAAACTAAAAATAAAAACTGAAAACATCTTTTAACTGTTTTCAAAAACAGTTTTCAAAAATAAATTTTGCCAAACAAGTTTTTCAATTTTTAAAAATAAAAAATAATTTTTAAAAACCGTAATCAAACAGTTCGCAACTCAATAGCAAATTATTTGGCTAAGAAGGGTTGTCATAGATCGGACGCACTTTGGATGCTTGTACACCAATCTTAATTGGGTTGGTTTTGTTTACTTACTTGAGAAGATTGTTATCAAGTTGTTTAATACAATAAACTTGATTTTTCAAAAAAGAAAATAAGTTTTATACAAAAAAGTCTATATTTATTAAGGTGGTCATTAATTGATGAATAATGTTATTATTTCATTAAATTGTATTGTATTCTCGTGATATGTTATTATAACTCTACATTTATGTCTTCTCAGTTAATGTTGTTGAAAAGTCAAGCTTAAAAGTGAATTAAACAATTAATATACTTAACTTGAAATATTTAAAAAAGAACAATATGTTGACCTTGGGTTTGAATGAATTAATTGATATTTAATTTAATTTAATTTTTTACACTATTTATTTTAAAATAACTGTATATTTAAAGAATTAATTAAATAATGTTATTATTTAATATTTTTTATATAATACACCTACGAGAATAATAAATGAGGAGAGATAAACATACAATTTAAATGTTAAAATAGTAAAATAAATTAAATATTTTTTGAGGTTAATAATATTTTACATTTCTTAATATGCATGTTTCTTCTATTTCTAAACATTTATTTTAAAATGAATAGAGTATTAAATCGTATTGTGCCCTTGTGTTAGGTAGTAACTCCTACAATTATATCATCTCAATTATTGTAGTTGAAAAGTATATACAATAAACTTGATTTTTCAAAACAAATTTTTTTTTATCAAGGTGCCATTAAATTGATGTATAATGTCATTCTTTCATTAAATTGTAATAATGAGTTCGTAACTCCTACATTTATATGATTATATCTTCTTAGTTAATGTTGTTGAAAAGTCAAGCTTAAATGTGAATTAAACAATTAATACACTTAACTTGAAATATTTAAAAAAGAACAATATGCTGACCTTGGGTTTTGATGAATTAATTGATATTTAATGTCATTCTTTTTTATTAAATATCATTGTGCCCTTGTGTTAGGTTGTAGTAACTCCTACATTTATATTAACTCAATCAATGTATTTGAAAAGTCTATACAATAAACTTGATTTTTCAAAAGAAAAAGTTTTATACACAAAATTCTATATTTATCAAGGTGGCCATTAATTGTATAATGTAATTCTTTTCATTAAATTATACTCCTCCAGTCCTATATAACTGTCAATATTTTAATCTATTTTTTATTACTATTTATTTGTCACTTTTGCAATTTCAAGAGAGCATTGAATACATTTTACCAATTGTATCCTTAATTTAATGGGGATAGAAAAATTGAAGAGTCAAAATTTAAAAGAGACATAAATGGTATCTTAGGAAGTTAAGTAGTAATTTTGATAGAAACAAGAACATTTATTTTTTAATATATATACAAAACCTTAAAATGACAGTTATAAAAGAACGAAAAAAGTTTTGTGTTCTCATGTTACCTTGTAACTCCTACATTTGTATCTTTTCGAATAATGTTGTTGAAAAATCAAGCTTAAACGTGAATTAAACGGTTAATATATTTAAGTTGAAATATTTTAAAAAAGAAAAACATGTTGACCTTGGGTTGAGATGAATTAATTGTTATTTAATGTCATTATCTAACTAGTAAACTGTTTTGTGCCCTTGTGTTAGGTTGTAACTCTTACATTTATATCAACTCAATTAATGTAGTTAAGAAGTCAAAATTGAATGTGAATTAAGCAATTAATATATTTAACTTGAAATATTTAAAAAATAACAATATGTTTACCTTCTGGTTGGATGAATTATTTTAAAACTTCAAGAAATTTAATATACTAACAAATTAAATTGATATTTTCTTGTCATTCTCAAAATATTTTATTTAGATAAATATTGGGTTAATGGTTTACTAGGTCCCTGTAGTTGCACCAAGATTTGTCTTTGGTCCCTGGCCGGAAAAAAGTTTGCAATAGGTCCTTGTAGTTGCACCAAGTTTGCTATAAGTTCCTGCCGGAGACCGGAGCTCCGGCGAGTGCATATGTGGCAAGCTGACTGTATTAATGAAGATGATTTGAAATTTATTTAATTTAATTGGAAAACAGGTCAGAAAATTAGGAAAACATAAATCCCCAAATTAATCTCCCTCTCCCCCAATTTTAGTCTTCTTCTTCCTGAACCTATCAACAGCAGCATTTGTTCTTCTTCTTATCTGGTTCAAAGGAGGGAAGGGGAGGGGAGGGATTTTAATGGAAGAGAGGGGAGGAGAGGGGAGGGATTTTAATCCTTATTATGTTTTATTCATAGGAGGGGAGGAGAGGGGAGGGGAAATAACTCATTTTTTGTTTGGTTCACAAGGGGAAGGGAGGGGTTTTATGATTAAATTATTTTTATACCCTTTATAAATTTATTTGTATTTTAAACATGTTTGCATTTAATATTTTTCTTTTATTAAATAGGGTTATTTTTGTCCAACAAAATGTTTCCCCTCCAATTCCCCCCACTTTTGGAGGGGACACAAAATTGAGTTAGGAGGGGTTTTGCTCCCCTCCATTCCCCTCCCCTCCCCTCCTAAAAATTGAACCAAACAACTAAAGTTTAAAAAAACCCCTCCCCTCCCCTCCCATTCCCTCCGTTCCCCTCCAACCAAACAATACCTAAGACACTCCAAAAAGCTCTTAGGGCTCGCTATTGAGAGGTCGTGACCAAGACATGACTATGAACTAATTGAACGGCTAAAATGGATAAAGGATGACAAACGGTAAAGAAAGTAAAGGCTTAAATGTAAAGATTGAAAAACCGTAAACGTCTGAAAAGTTAAGGGTTGAAAAACTGTAAAGAAATGTAGAGTGCTGAAAAGTAAAGCTGTAAAGGAAAGGTAAAATGCTGGAAATTTATATGTTTGATTGATTGATTTGAGTTGTGTTTTACAAATAACCCTCCCTCTATTTATAGAGGCAAAATCGGTTAACCTATAGCAGTTGATAGTCACCTGCAACTGTTCCATTTTCCCGATCATTACATAAATTTACAACTCGTGGGGGAGTATTGGTTTCTTATCTCTCCTAGTTAGCATAGAGGCTCTATTTAAGCCATTCCTCCTTGCTTCGGTTGGCCCATAACCATTTTTCCTAAACTAAAGGATTAAGCCTAATGCTACTTAGCATGTTAAATCCTTCTAGAAGCTCTTCAGATCTTCAACTTTGTACTTCAAGCTTCTATATCTTCTTCTAAATCTTGTCTAGATACACAATTTCTTAATCTTGTCGTTTGTGCTGCGTCGCTACAACGGACGGTCCTGACCTTTCGGTACTCATTCCCAACAGCTAGTTTATTTGATCGGCTAGCATGTCGCTTCGACCGTTGAGATAGCCGTTACGGATTTTTGGGTGTCAACAATAATTAAACTATTTTTTAAAAAGGCAAACTTGTAAGATTTGATAAGATGTTTTTGTAAAACTGATTAGGTTGTTAGTGTACAGTAATTAGATTAATATTTTATTCATCTAGCATACTAAGATAGTATTTGAGCCAGTTTTTGTACGGCTTAAAATCTCATTAAAAGAATAAGTTGGTCCAAACTATTTAGGAAAACTCTTAAAAACAACAAATAGTATTCATGAAGGAAAATTTAAGAAATAGCTTTAAAAAAAGATAATTTGAGTAACTTTTATAATAAAAAAGCTCCTTATTTGGTCGCTCACTCTCCCTGTTCAATCACCTCCTTCACCTCAACATCTCCAACAACCAGTTCTCGACTCTGGTCTCCTCACTCTCCTCCAGCAACCTATTTTCCTCAGCATTTCCATCGTCCTGTTCCCCTCCAAAATTAACCGCTCTTTGGCCTCATCACCAAGTACTTCAGCTCTGATCACCTTCCTCCAGAACAATGTTCACTTAACTTAGCTTGAATATGTCATCTGCAGGGGAAGTGACCATCCTCTTGAAACACCTAATGTCCCAAACATGAACCGTCTAGTCCAGTAAGGCAGAGACAACGAGGTCATTCTTGGGATGGAAAAGAGAGCAATCCTTGAATATCTTCCTCAAAATCCTCAGCCAAATCTCCCTCGTCCTGTTTGAATAATCCTCAGACGTCTTCCTCACTCCTCTCAACGAGATCACCACCACTTGACGGGCGCTTCTCCGAGTATTGGCTCAGCGGGTCCCTTCTCTTTCTTCTCTCTCTTCAACACGTCTTGCACTATGAAAAGCGCCACTGCGCTCACCGGTCAAAAATCGAACATCACTCTTTATGTGAATCAAATAAAATAATGAGTTGAAGAGTGTCCAAAAGAGTGTGCTAGTGACATATTTCCATACAGAAACAAAAGTTGTTGGCTTGTGGCACAAAAATCAAGATGTTAAATTTTGTTGATATTTAAATTATATCGCAATTTTTATTTGAGTGTAGTGAGAACTAAAAGTCTCTTTAAAAATGGGGTTCTTAGGAATCAAACTGTTTAAACAACCACTTTTTATCAGTGCGACTGACACCTATTAAAGTACTGATGTTAATAACAATAGAGTTAATCTACCAAAAAATAACAATAGAGTTAAACATCTATACACAGGCTGGAAAAAATAATTTGGTACAAATTTAATTAGATTTCACTATTTTGTCACATTATAATTAAGGATTAAAGGACATTGCATTGTTAACAATAATTTTGTTTCCATGTACATCCAATTAATTATGGTCAAATCAATTTTTTTTTAACTATTGTTCTTACGTGACATATCATAATTGAATGTTAGTGTAAAATGGCAGTGCATCACAATTAAACTTTATAATTGAATTAAAAGTGAAAAATCTTAAAATTAAAATGGTAAAATAAGATTGAATATTAATGTAAAATTGTTTAGATTATACTATTAAATTTATGAAAATAGCAACATAAAATAAAATAAAACAAAGTGACATCAAATGATTGTTTTGCACATTAGAAAATAAACTTGAAAATTTAATCAAATTAATTAACGTGTAACTATTTCTTTTTTGGTTTCCAAATGTATACTCTGCGAGACCCTGAGATCACGTTAAGTGAGTATGTCTCTCCCAACAAATATTTTCCAGTGAACTATTTCTAATTATGTAAAATGTTGTGATATAAAATGATGAAATATCAATGTAAACGAGTATTCTATGAAAATAAACTCAACAATTAACACAATTTATTTTCATTTTTCAATATATTTGAACTATATTAAATTAAATAGTGTCTCCTCTATTTATTCATGGAACAACTATTTAGGGCATGTTTGGTTAAACAGTTTAAATAAACACATATAGCAATAAGCACTTATATATAAGTACTAATTCATAAGATAATTTAAGAAACTTGAAATAAGCTAAATATATGACATAGATAAACATAAGTTCTTATTCATAAACTAATTTGAACAACGTATAAAAATAAACTAAAAACAGTTTATAAATAGGTTATAAGTTATATATTTAAATTTTGAGTTTAATTTTGATGTATTGACAGTGTAAAGATTTTTACACGTGCATCCAATCACATCTCTTTATTGTTCACTTAAAATAATTTTAAATTCAAATTTTAATTATGACATGACAAATTAATAGATTCTAATTGGATACACGTATAAAACTTCTTTACACTGCATCAAAATTAAACTTTTAATATAAATGAGGTAATATCCCAAGAACAGGGAAGTTATAATTACAATTCAATCAAAATTATGAGGAAATATCCTCAAGTATAGGGAAGTTATAATTACAATTCAAGCAAAATTAATTGTGAAGATTTGAAAAGAGGATTATAAATAGGAGGCAACTAAGAAGTGGTGAGGTGGAGACTTAAGAGCAATAGAGTAATCACTTGTGAGAATTAAGGTTCTTTCTTTAAGCTTCAATTCCGACACTACAGGGAGAAGGATCAGAATACCAAAAGAGGTTTCTCTCGTACTTCAATTAGATAAACCATATTTGTTTTTTGTCTCATTATGTGTCTGCTTATATTATTGATGCGTATTGTTATTGTTATTGTGCAATTTTAGTTTGGTATGTTAGTCATAATCTATGATGCACACGGACACAGACACCGTGACACAGCTTACATCCAAAAGTAGGACACGGGAACACGGATTTTGGCGTCAGAGCCGTGTCAGAGGTGAAAAAAAAAACAATTTTTTTGTTGGGCATGGAATTTGGCGTGTCGGGTGCGGTCGCACTGTGTCGCACGCGCGTCGAACGCGCTTCACGTGTCTTTCGCAAGTCCTACATGGACACGGCCAAAAAATGTCGTGTCGGTGCATCAGAGGTAGGAGCACATAATATTCTGATTACTTTTAATGGCAAGAAAGAAATAATATTGAGAATAATGAGATTATAAGGTTAAGTGGTTAAGAGAATCCAAGTATAAGAGAAACTATATATCTAGTTGCTACTCAATTCTCCTACAGAGAAAGATAAGACTTATAAAGCTCAGTAGATACTCCACATTCTCCCCTTATGAATGACCATATTATTTTTCAAGCCACTTACAATTTCAAGAACCAGTACTCCAAAACTGAAGACATTTGATTTCACTGAAAAATGTCCATTCATTAAAAGAAAAAATAAAAACTAAAATCTATTCTGGTCAATATTGGGATGTATTGGGTCCCTTTTTAGCTCTTTCTCCGGAAGCATGCTACTTTTCTGTCAGCCGGAAAGAAAAAGAAAAGGTTTTTCATATGCCATCTGCTAACTTTCCTCTGACAAGAAGTAAGTACTTTAGGCTGTATCAATACTATTTTTGTTGTTGGTTATAGTACCATTATTATAATTAAGTGCATAGATATAAATAATCATTTTCTTAATAAACATTAAACATTAATTGCATGTCGAAGATGTAAAAAACATATTTTTGTTGGACACGGATTTTGGCGTGTCGGGTGCACGTCGCACGCGTGTCACGCGCACGTCGCGTGTCTGCCGCGAGTCAGACACAGACACGGCCAAAAAATGCCGTACGTGTCAGTGCATCCGAGGTCATAATATATGTGGCCAGATCAAAATCAGATGAATAACCCATGTGATGTTTCTTATGAACAAATTTGATTGACGTAATCATCCATGGAAAGATACAAAATACAGACTTATGAATATGTGAAATATACCAGTATTTTCTAAATTACAACAAAATGCAGAGGTTAAATGGAATCCAGTTCTTATTGTCTCATGTGCGTGCTTGTACGTACAGGCTAGGTTTCTTTTTTGTTTTGATTTGGACATTAATTAGCCTGTTTTAATAAAATAATAAGAACAAAATAGTAAAACAAAAAAAATAAAAAATATGCAGCAACGCTGCATAAGTTCAGTAGTTTAGGTTTTAACTTTTCTTCCCTTTAGTTAAATTAGTATTGGGTTTATTAATTCAAAGTTTCAAGATAAAAATCTAAAAAAAGTTATAAAAATCATTAAAGTTAAGAATAAATCTTTAAAATTTTAAATAAACTAAATTGTCACTTAGTTCTAACATAATAATGCACTAATTTCTCAAACCTAAAAATCCATAAAATCCTACATAAAATTCAAAAAAAAATAAATCCCAAAAAACACTTCCTTTAAAGAAAATTCAAATTGGTTTCTTCAAGAATTACATGGCCTTGAAGATCCCATTACATTGAGGGATGAGTAGGCGCCAGCGTCACAAGCTTGTCCGGGTGAATTTGTAAATAATTCTTTTTTTCACTAAATAAATTAAAAATAATAAAAAAATATTTTTTTTGGAGCAAAACAAATTTTTAAATAGCTATAATATTTTATACAATTAATTAGAGGTAATTGTTTTTATAAACGGACGTCGAAGGGTCCTAATGTCTTCCCTATGCATAAGCGACGGATCCGGTTTCATTTCGAAAATCATATTTCTATGAATTTCATTTTAAATAAATATTGGTGACGGCTTCTCTAATTTCTAACTTTTTAGCGTTGTCCTGCTGCGACACTCCTAATGGTCATGACCAAACTGAACAAGCCGGGTCTAGCCACCTATTTTGTAAGTCAGGCCTAGCCGCCCAAAGAGAACACGCTTGAACCACCACCGACCCTACCAGCCTATCGTGAACTCGTTTGACCCACCACCAAAACACTTTGCCCTTCCCAATGCCGGCTCGATCCGACCTTCTCGGCCCAACGTCGGCTCAGTCCTCCCCATTTCGCTCACCTTGGCCCAACGTCGACCTACCCATTTTTCTCGCCTGACCCGATCTTGAATCGTTTGGCCTCGTCACCAACCCTCGTGGCCTTTTGTTGACCCACCTAAATCGATGCCTAACTAGTTCGACATGCCCAACGTCGGCTCGACCCGACCTACTCATCCTCCACTGTAGTATTATTTATATAAATAATCAAATTTCATTTGAGTTTATTTTATATTTAATTAGAATAAGTAATTGGATGTAATATATAAAATATGCACTTTTTCAAAAGAATCTAAGTGTCATCTCAACACTCAATTTAACATTTTATTTTCATCACTATTTTATTGGTTGATTAAAATTTACGTAAAGTTGTATGTTTTAATTTGGTAGAAATCATATAAATTTTAACCAAGTGTTAAAAATAGATAGTTTTGAATGTTACTATCACTCCTCTATGAATTATGACACATCCACCAAGAGCTTGGATCATATCCAAGATCATTCCAATATTTTGAAATGTTTATATTCCATAAACATTTATACTACTCCTATCAACGCACGCCATTTTACTGTCCTCACACGCTTGTTTCCAAGGTCATGCGTGCGCGCTGTCCCAAATTGAAGGTGCAGCTTCAACACCGAAATTGTATCTGACCGTGTTAAACCTGTCACATGAAAAGCCCATAGCAACTAGAAGTAGAAGTAGGGGTAGGAATAGGCTAGACCGCCGACAGGGGCCTATGACCTGACCTGTTTAAAGCCTGATCTTGTCTGGCCTGTTTAATACTCCCTCCGTCCCAAATTATAAGACCATTTAGAGACAAACTTGGTGTCCCAAATTATAAGACCCCTTCTAGATTTCAGAAATAAAAAAATAAGCTTTTCCTTTTTTACCCCTTGCATTCATTATATTTTAAATTTCAAAACTTTAATTACCACCTTTACTAATTACTTCTTTTATATTCCCAACTAACTTTTGATATTTCCTATATTTACATTAACAATTTTCAGAGCTTTAAATAGGGGTAAATTTGGAATATTTGTATAGAAAATAACAAAACCAACATATTAATTAGCTTATTACATGTTTTGTTAATAAGCGTGATTATCTGAATAAGACCCTATATTTTGGGACAGATGGAGTAATATATATGCATCTATTTAATTTATAATTTATAATATATATGCATCTCATATAACAATTATTTGACACTTTAAGGCTATGTTTGGACATGTGGTATATGGTGGGATGAGATGGAATGGGATGCGAAATTTTTAAGTTTTGTTGTTTGGATAAATTAATGATGGGTGAGGTGGGATGAGATGGGAAGGAGTAAGATGGATATTATCTAAATTCATTGGATCTCATCATTTTTCTTTCGATCCAATTTGGTGGTATGGAATAAGATTATAAAATACCCAAACAATGTATTAGGATTTTCATTCTGCTCCGCTCTACTCCATTCCGTCTCATTATATCTCATTTCACCACATCTTGTACTATTAATCCAAACATACCCTAATAGATAGGCAAAATAATTGATGGGGTGAGTGGTGTGGATCCGCGATATAGACAAGTACATGGGTTATGCTGCTCTGATTCGAGATAGAAGGGTGATTGACATTTGGGCCTTGCTGGAAATATGGAGAACAACTGTTTCTTCAACGTTGAAGCGTTGACAATGAAACATGGTCTTTTGTTGGCTTCGCACTGCGGTTTTAAAAGAGCGTGGTGTGAAAAGGACTGTGCAGGTTTAGTCACCTCTATATAAGAAGTGAACAGAGATAGATTTATGTCTTTGCTAGAGACTTAAAGAATCCCTTGAGTCATGCTTGGGTAGTGAATGTGCATCTAATTTATCGTTGGTGTAAATGCTTAGGTGATTGGCTAGCAGATAGGGTGTTAATTCTGCTTCCCCGGACATGATTGTCTTCGAAGAACCTTCCCTAGAGTTGGAAACTCTCATGTTGAGAGATTCCGTTTTTGTTTCTTAATTCTTTTGCTGTTTTTTTTTTAAATTTCTGATAAATAAATAAAATATCAATATGATATTAATTTTAAAATAATTATCACTTTAAATATTTTAAATTTATTTTAAATTGTTTATCATAAATAAAATACAACATTATAATTTAATAATAAAATTATATTTATCTAAATTAATAAAATATTTAAGGAGGGTGGAGCGATGACCGAAATGAATATCATAATTAGTATTTAGTAATTTTTAAAATATAGAAGGATAGTGATGGAAAATGATAAGTATAAAAAATGGTACACATTTGATAAGCTTTAAGCTAGAAGCTGCTTCAAGTAGCTTATTAAAAAAAGCTATAAGCTACTGAAATAAACTCATTTACCAACCACTTTAAAGAAGTTTTTAAGTTAGTCAAATAAGTTTTAGACTAGTTGGGATTTCTTACCAAACATATCCTAAATATGTAACTTACTTTTACTTGTGTTTTAGAATAAGTAAGTTAACGACCTACACTATTGACAGCATATTAATAAATTTAAGTAATTAACTACAAGAAAGTAAGTGGGTGTGAGTTTGCAATCTCTTATAGAAATTGCCTAATTTACTTCCGCTTATTGTTTAGGAGTAAGTTATTGACTTAACCTTTGGGAGTATATGACAAATAATATAACTTGCTAATTTACTCCTATTTAAAAGTAAGTGGGATTAAATTAGGTATTGAAAATAAGAAATAAAGTCTATTCTTTATTTTTAAGGCTTAATAGCACTTTTGGTCCCTCACTTATCACGATATAGCACTTTTGATCCCTAACAAAAAAAATTAGCCTAAATGGTCCTTAACTAATACAAACCGTTGCAATTTCAATTTTCCATCTAATTCTGTCAAATATTTAACATTTTCTGGGTTTAAAAAAAATCAAACCCAGAATCTTCATCATCTTCAACCATCTTCATCATCATCTTCAACATTTAACTCAAAAAACCCAGAAAAAATTGAAATTGAAATCAGGACACAAAATGGAAAACTTCTTCGAAATCAAAATCTTCATCATCTTACAGTAGACCGTGTTCATCATCTTCACCTTATTCTTCAAAATCCCAGCAAACTGTGACTCTCAAACCCAGAAACAACAGAAAAATTAAACTCAAATCCAAACAAGAAATTAGCTCATAAGTTCACCTTGTTCTTCACCAAACCCAGAAATTCATCAACTATAAATCAACCATAATCCACATCTCTGCAAGGGACCAAAATCAATCAACCATAATCCTCCATAACATCCTGAATTCACAACCAAAACAGAGGAGGGACCAAATCAACACATCTCACTCCCCATGATTTTCCAGTTCCTGCAGAGATTTTGAAAATAAAGAAAGGAAGATGAATTTGCCATGCCCATGCCCAGTAGAGAGTTGAAATTATAAAATTATGCCAGTACTTACGAGGGACCTGTTAAATTCAAACAGAAAAATGAATAATTATGTTTTGATAATTAACAATTTCTTTAAGGCCTAATATTGTTTAAACTAGATTTCCTAACACAGTGAAAACTCTCATGTGCAGGAATAACTATCTCTAAGAAGGACTGAATGAACTTCAAAAGCATCATCAAGAAAATCAGTCCATCAGAGGAGTCCATCCGGTCACCCTAAAGGAAAGCACTCTTGCATAAGACAGTCCGGTGATTCAAGAAAGCTAAAGCGGCAACAACATTCAACTCTCTCTCTCAAGGACACTTCATCAGAATCTACCTGCTCAAGTCAAAGCCTATCTCAAGAAGACAAAACAGTCTGCTTAAGCCTACAGTAATCAAAAGGCGACTGCTCTATTCAAAGCTGAAAGAGCATGATAATCTATGAAGAGATTCCTTCTGTCTCGAAGTTTCTCTAGCTTCACAAAAAGAAGTTGTGAATCAACTCTATCAGATGGAAAACTTCAATGAAACCAAAAGAAGAGACTCAGTCATCTACAAGACAAGAAGATCCCAATTGTTGAGAAAGACTGAATGAAGGAAAGTTCGTCCGCCAATGCAAACTACTCTGCAGCGGAACTTCAAGCACTGAATGGAGACTACGTCTGCCAAACTATAAGGAAGAATCTGTCCGCTCAAAGTATCAATTGCGCCAAAGGTACAAGCATCAAGAAATATGTCTTACGAGGAAATTCGTTCAGAAGCATTAAAGAGATTATTCTCCTCATCTTGAGTAATTGTTTCTTGGATCAACACACATCTACCTCGTCTGCATATTTATTATTATACGGGCTGCGTAGAAAGTAGAAAGGGACATAATTAATACAATATTCCTTGGTCCCACTGCTTTTCTTCTTTTCCTCAAATCAAGCTGACATCGCGGAATCAACGGCAAGAATCTCTGAGCATCGTACACTCTCAACGGTCGAAATTCAAATATCTGACCAAAGCATGTGATGAGCGTTAGCTGGCAAGCACTGGGGTAAAATGGTCAAAACAAACTTCACAACTGGTACTTCACGCATTAAATACTGAAGACATAGCTCAAAGCTACTTGCTCAGCATGGAGCCAGACGACATCAACCCAGACAAATTGATGATTCTCAGATCATTTCTTACGCTTGCAGAGAAACATCAGATCATGACTTACGCCTGCTGAGAGATGCAGAACTAGCCGTTATGTAGAGCTCAGAGAGGAAGAGGCACTTCGGACAGGTTTTCTCTCGTTCTGAATAAGAAGAAGCAACTGAAGATATAAATAGAAAATCCTGCCTCCGAAATATTTGGGAAACTTAGACTTAAACTTTCATATGCCAACTAAGTCTGTCCCAAGGGCCAAGGAACCTTGGTTCATACTCAGGATGCCTCAAGCCTACCTCTACCTGAGTATATGAGCTTGTGTGAGAAAAACTCATAGAGTATTACTCTTATCTTTCCCAACTCACACATCCTCCAAAAACAGAGAGCCTAAACTCCTATAATCTCTGTATAAACCGAGCTTAATTTCCTCTATCCACTCTTACTAAGAAGAGAACCAAATAGAGAACCCAACCCTTGAAAAAGGTGTCAGGAGAAGTCCTGTAGAATACTTGTAAGGAGAAGTCCTAATAATACTTGTAAGGAGGAGTCCTGATAATACTCGTAAGGAGAAGTCCTTCGAATACTTGCTAGGAGAAGTCCTTAGAATACTTGATGGGAGGAGTCCCTGATAATACTTGTACTATTTGTTTAAATAGTGAAAATCTTGGTGAAGCCAAGGACTGGACGTAGCCCTGTCGATTATGGGGGTGAACCAGGATAAAATCTACGTGTGCTTTATGCTTACAGTCATGTTATATTTACGCTGCATGTATATGTATATGCTGTGTGGGTTATTATTGTTAAGTGATCATAAAATTAATTATCTAAAGAAAACAAAAGAATTTCAGTAAACGAGTCACACAATTCAAACCCCCCCTTTCTTGTGTGTTTCTTGCACCTTCAGGACCTAACCAACAAAATTGGGGAACATGTTAGAAGCATATACATGCTAGACGATAGCAACCAAGAGTCCCTGACAACCAAACATTTGCTTCAACTATCTTTACCCCATTTTATTTATCAGCCACTGTCAAGGAGCATTGGAAAAAAATTAAAAACCATACAGATGAAAGAAATTGAAGATGGCATAAATAAATTGGAGATGAAAAATGAAATTGAAGCCATGAAGGTGCAGGGGATGGCTCTCTTGCTTCCAAAATCCTCGTGTCCTGCAACACCACCACTTCCCTCAACCGCTCAACCCCCAACGCCTCCTCAACCCCCAACGCCTCTCCTCCACCACTCAACAAATCAATCTCTGTTATCACCCCTTCAATTCATCAGCGACCAAACCCCTTCCCATTAGAAACCCCTGGAAACAACACCCAAACGACCCATGCAAACCCATCCAGATCTAAGTTAGTGGTGAGAAAGGCGACGATGCTGAGTTTGGGGGTGAGAGACGAGGTGAGGGTCGGTGTTTAGTCGAAAGGTGGTGGCGACGGTTTCTGGAGAGGAAGAGGAATGGGGTCGGTGACGGAGAGGGAAGAAGGAAGAGTGAGTAAAGGCTGCGTGAGAGGGGGCGGCGGCTAGGGTTCCATGGTTGAAGGTGGGAGAGGATTAGAGTCAGGAGGCTGATGCGGCTGAGTCAGTGAGAGTAAAGAGAGAATTTTCGGTTTTTTGGTCTGCTAGATTTTCTGAAGGTCTTGGTTCTGGGTTTTCTGCATGATGAGCCAAGTGATGAAGAAGATGAAGAATCATATTTCTGGAATTTTTTATTTTTTAATTAATTTTTTACAGAATATTCTGTTAAATATTTGACGGAGGTGGATGGAAAATTGAAACTGCAACTGTTTGTATTAGTTAGGGACTATTTAGGCTAATTTTTTTTGTTAGGGACCAAAAATGCTATATCGTGATAAGTGAGGGACCAAAAGTCCTATTAAGCCTATTTTTAAATATGAATTATAATGATAGCTATTTGTTGGTTCAAATAAATAGAATTAAGGACCGGCAGATGTGAACACTACAAAATAATGTCAATTGCGGCGGTTTTTAAATGAAAATTACGATGCCATTATATTAATTAGTGGCGGTTTTGGTGGTCAAACGTAATTGTATCTGTCGTTCACCATAAACAACGGTTTTGGGGTTACCTGTTGTTGTACCAGCCATAATCTGTTGTTTGCATAAAGCGGCGGATTTAACTGCCGTAATTGACTATATGTATCCGTAACTTTTGGTAGAAAATGGGAAATTTCACTTTGTGCATAAAATGGTAGATTTAACTGTCCATGAGTTATTTTAGGGCATAAAATGGCGGTTTAAACCGCCCTAATGTTGTTCAGTATATAAAGCGGCAGCTCTAACCGCCTGAATATGCTTATTTTTTAGACTTCTTTAAATGTGGTCCACACCGCTGTATAATCAAAACCATCATGCCTTTGTCCTTTGTAATGCCTCAACCTATACATCTAGGTATGGATATACGGCTCGACAGGGGAATCTTGGATGCAATTGGTTTGAGAAAAGAACATATAACATTTGTTTCGAGGAGGGTTGCATGTCAGGATTGGATGGTGGTGGCACAACCTCATCGCTAGGACTTAGAGTTGGGTCAGCAGAATATAGGTCCCCATTAAAGGATGAGAGAGAGTCATTCGTGCTGTTTAAAAGTGTTGGGTGGAAAGGAGAAGATGAACTCAGCTCGTGGTCTCTCTCAGAAGTTCGTGAACTCGGTGGAACCTTTGCAAGAGTGTTCTCTGGTGGTGAGTCTGTGGTACGAATAGAGGTGGCTGCCGATGATATTAGAGAGGCAGGAACTGGTTCCAATAGGTCTGAGGCAAAGGGTGGCAGGGGAAAGAATGGAGCTCGTAGGTTGGGCCCGTGGAACCTGCAGAGCTGTGAGATGTTGAAAATGGGGTGAAGACGGATTGAATCCGGAAACTTGAGTTCATAAGCGACAGAGCCTATCTAGCACATGACCTTGAATAGCCCAAAGTATCTGTGAGCCAGCTTATGAGAGGTTCGGCGGCTTAGAGACTGTTGTCGGTAAGGCTGCAAGCGAAGGAACGCCCAGTCCCCTGGTGAGAAGGTAATTTATGTTTGTTCCTAGTCCTTTATTTCTTTTATTCTCTGTTGTGCCCTGGATAAGTTTTCTTTAAGTGTATGAAAAATCTGGGTTCTGGTTTGTAGTGTAATGTTAAGGAGAACCACAGCTGTGCTACCCGGGACTGAGTCAAGCAAAGAGGGAGGATCACGCCCATACAGATCCTTGAACGGTGGCATTCCAGCATAGGAATGGTTTGAAGTATTGTACCATAGCTCTTCCAAATGGATGTAATTGTACCATGAGCGCGGTTGTTCGCCGGCGAAGCAACACAAGTAAGTTTCAATCCCTCTGTTGACGACCTCAGTCTGGCCATCTGTTTCCGGATGATAAGCAGAGCTGAGCTTAAGCTTTGTTCCTTGAACCTTGAAAATTTACCTCCATAACAAGATTGTGAATATTTTATCCCTGTATGAAATGATGGATTTGGGCATACCATGCAGGCGACAGATTTTTGTGGAAAACCAGTTTGCCAAAGACTGAGCGGTGAACTTGGCGGGCAAAGCTAGAAAGTGACCATACTTGGACAAGTGATCAATGATTACCCAGATAACAGAATGGCCATGAGATGGAGGGAGACCAGTTATGAAGTCCATTGTCAAATTTTCCCACACTTGCTCTAGACTAGGTAGGGGTTGTAAAAGGCCCTGTTTTTTGGATTGCATTTATTTTTTTATACTGAAAGGTAGGACACTTTTTGATGTATTCTTTTTTTGTTCTGTACAGTCCTGACCAATTGAAGGAAGCAGCTATTCGTGCCAGGGTGGGTTTCAGTCTCGAATGGCCTGCAATTGGAGAGGCATAAAATTCATTGATGATGGTAGTTCTGAAGTCGTGCATATCAGGAAAGAAAACACCTTATTTGTCATACAAAAGTCCATTGTGTTGATGAAAACTCTTCTCGTTGAGTTTCTGAGTGAGAAATGCTTTTCCCTTTGGTGTGCTATAATAGTCTTGAAGCTGGGCACAGAGTAGCTGGACCAGAGAAGAGAGGCAGGCAAACATGGGGGTGTCTGATAGGGAAGTTACTAAGTCAAATTCGGGACAGCGGGACAATGCGTCAACGACTATGTTTAACTTTCCAAGTTTGTAGAAAATCTCAAACTGGTACCAAATAAATTTTGAACCCCATTTCTATTGCTCAAGAGTTTGTGTGGCTCGAGTGAGAAAATGTTTTAAGCTTTGCTTATTAGTATAAATATTGAACTTTGCTCCTAAAAAATATTTTCGCCATTTCTTCACTGCTTCAGTTATGGCATACATCTCTCTAACATATGTTGATTGTGTTTGCATGTATAGAGTCAAATTTTTGCTGAAGAAGGATATTGGGTGATCGTGTTGAAAGATGACAGCACCGATGTCTAGCCCTGATGCATCAGTCTCCCGATCGAAAGGCTGGGCAAAAATCAGGTAAAATCAGCATTGGAGTAGTTGTCATAAGCTCTTTCATCTTCTGAAATGCTTCCTCTTGTGCCTCAGTCCAATTTTATGTCCCATTCCTTAAAAGATTTGTTAGTGCGGAAGCATGGGTGGCATAATGGCGGACAAAATGGCGACAGAAGCTAGTGAGGCCTAGGAATCCACGCAAAGTTGTGAGTGAGTGAGGAATAGGGTAGTCAAGGATGTCCTGGACCTTAGTAGGATTGGGTCTAACACCAGCAGAAGAGATGACATGGCCCAAATAACCTACGGTTGTTAAGACAAACTCACACTTAGATAGTTTTGCATAGAATTTGTTGGCCAGAAATGTGTCCAAAACAATTTGTAAGTGAGAGAGGTGGGTGTGGATATCTGGACTATAGATCAAAATATCTTCAAAAAAGACAAGAACAAACTTGTGGAGGAATGGCCGAAGCAAGTCGTTCATGGCAGGTTGAAACGTGGAGGGGGCATTGGTGAGCCCAAAAGGCATGACAAGGAACTCATAATGGCCATCCACGTTGCGAAATGCTATTTTGTGAGTGTCCCTAGGGGCCACCCGGATTTGATGAAATCCGGAACGAAGGTCAATCTTATTGTAAACAGCGGATCCACCCAACTCATCTAAGAGTTTATCCACGGTCGGGATAGGAAAACTATCTTTCACGGTTATTGCGTTTAAGCCCTAGTAATCAACACAAAACCGCCAAGTGTGATCTTTCTTCTTGATTAGTAGTGCGGGAGAAGAGAAAGGACTTGTACTAGGCATCCAATACCCTCTAGTAGTATGTCAAATAGAATTGTAGGAATAGCGTCCTTTTGATAATGGGGGTAGCGGTAAGGTTTGATATTCACAGGGGTGAGTTAGGAAGAAGGGTTATATGATGTTCATGGGGCCGGGATGGGGGGAGGACATTTGGGATGGAGAAAACCTCCTCATAAGTTTTTAATAAGTGCCATAAGCTGGGATCAAAATTAGGGGGCATGTCATTTAGGTTTTCTAGGCGTAGTAGATGGGGTAAGGGGTCGGACTAGGTACGGTTATATGAGGTGACATTCTGGGTGTGATATTCTGGTATAGTTTGGGCATGGATCAATTTAGTTAGGTGGTGAAAGGTGGCAGGGGATGGGGGTCGGAAGGGTTGACCCGTAAGGGTGCATCGGCTCCCTGTGACAGTGAAAGGCAATTTAGGGACTGAGAAATCAGAAACAATTTGGCCTAATGTTTGTAAACATTCCATGCCCAATACAACATTTTCCCCTTAAATGTCCAATAATTAAAATGGAACAGTGAATGTGTGGCCAGCAAAGGTGAGAACAGTAGCGGGATAGATTCCAGAACACAGTAGCTTGGCTTCGTTTCCCACCATGACTGGGAAGGTCGTAGTAGGAAGAATTCCCAAGGCAGAAAGTGTGCGACCCGGGGAGGCATCACATTATGTGAACTCCCGGTGTCTATCAACACATTTATCTCATAGCCAGATATTGCCCTAGGGAATATCAATGTCTTAAGTGATAGGATACCTGTAATAACAGAGTCAGAGAGTTGGAAATGCACCAATCCTCATCCAGGGAAGGTTTCCTCAGCCAAGTGGTCAGTATCATCGTCCATGGGTGGGCCTATGAGTTTTTCATCCTGTAACAATAGAAATAGCTTAGGCTGGCACTTGTGGCGCTGATGATACTTCTCATCGTAGTTATAACACAAACCCAGGGATCGACGTTCTTGCATTTGAGTTGGGGAGAGTCGTTTGATAGGAAGGGGGAGATCAGGAATGTGGGAAGGATGGGTTAAGATTCGGGCTGAGGTTGGTGCCCGAACAAGAGGCGGATAGGGGGTGGGTATAGGAAGTTGTTGGGGGTGGGGTGCAGTGGCTGGGTTGGAGAACAAAAGAGAAATACTACAATAAATTTCCGTGAAAAATATCATGAGAGGTATTGATTTTACACTGATAGTGCACCAGTATTAAACTAAAAAAATTTAACAAGGTCCCTCTTTCATCATTTATTTTTCACAATGAAAGAAGTAAGTTGTTAATAGAAAATACTACAATAAATAAGAAAGATAGTTAATGGAGTCGGAGATGGAAATAAATGAATAAAAAAACTAACCTCATTATATATGATTTTGTTTAAAAGGTAATTTTATTGAATTGACTGACTTTTTTTTATAACTTTTATAAAAAAAAATTTATTTTTTAAAAGCCAATAAAATAACAATTTTGCCAATTTTAAGTCCAAAATGTACCCACAAAATTGCATCATAAATCAAAACAATGATAAACAAAGGGCTACAGCTTTACTACGTAATAAAACAATAGCGCATAGTTTCTTTACTAAATTATTTAATCTTACCGGTAAACTCTAAAATAATACTCTCTCCAATCCAAATTATAAGACTCGTTCTAAACTATAAGACCTCTTCTAGATTTCAGAAAAAAAAATAGGTTTTTTCTTTTTTACCCTTTGCATTCATTATATTTTCAATTTATTGGACATTGAAGTGCGAGCTTTAAATAAGGGCATATATAAAATATTTATACAAAAAATAACAAAATCAAAATATTAATTAGCTTATTACATGTTTTCTTAATAAGCGTGATTGTCTGAACATATCCTTATAATTTGAAACGGATGGAGTATTTAGGTTTCAATGAGTAATGCATAGGATTATGAAAGCGTCTGGTGAAAACGTCTGAATGAGTGTGCCAGGGGAGGTGATTTAAGTTTTAACCGACCATGAAAAGGCAGTGTTACAAAAATGGGACTAGTAGTGTTTTGAGACAAGACGGAGAAGATAATTGAAATGGGGAATGAGGAATAGTTGAGGAATCAAAGGTGGTTCTTTCACGGAGGAAGTGGCATAACACAAATGTAGTATTTTATTTTCATTTAATTAATTAAATTATTTAAAAAAAGAAATTATTACGTGTCAAATATGTGAAATATAATTGGATGTCATTCGTGCATATCAATTGATTTCATAAAACTTTGTCACTCTAATTCATAAGAGAATGTTAATGGAGAAAGAAATAAAACTATTGTAGTGAGTTAAAAATGAAATTAAACAAAATTGTTTACCAAATTTTTAATATACAAGCAAAGTACTCCAACCTAATAATACTCCATCTAAGAGTCAAGAGTGAAAGAAGTAGGAAGGAACATAGCAAATTAATTAACGAAAAAGTAATAATCACGGTCACATCCAAGAGTCAATAGTGGCTTGACTGAAGTAAACTAACAACTTCAATTCCTTCCTTTTTATGTCACAATACATTATTTATTATATCTTTTTATTTTTCTACGCAATGTCTCTCACTTGACTGAAGTAAACTCCCAACATACTTTTTAGAGACATGAGTATCAAATCCACCAATCATCCGTCACGTTTTTCCTTTTATCTTCCTCTTTATATCACAATACACTTTATCTTTAATTCGAAAAAATATTTCAGCTAGCTTAAAACTTATTTGATTAACTTAAAAGCTTTTTTAAAATGTTTGGTAAAAAAGCTCATTTCAATAGTTTATAATTTTTTTAATAAGCTAGTACTTGAGGTAGCTTCTAGGTTAAGAATTATTGAAATTAGGCTTAACTAAATTTGGAGTCCCTAACATTATAAAGGAAATTAGTCTAGGTCCCTGACAAATTAATTTGTAAAATGTCATTCCTAACAATTTTTTTTTAATCAAATTAAAGATAAAGTGTGTTTTCTGCTTATGTGTTACAAATTTAATCCAGTCACCGAATTCCTGATAAGTGCCATTTGTTAATTGTTTTAACAAGGTTTTTAAGCACTTATTTTGGTTTTAAATGTAAATAAACCTTGAGAATTGTAAGGTTTTGCATTATAATGAAGGAATGATGTAATCCTAGCTTATAGTGAACTTTCTTGGTATTTTAAATGTGTTTTTTATGTTTCAGGGCCAAGAAACCAAATTTTGGAAAGGATTCTATGAAGAAAGTGAAGGAATCAAGTGCATTGGGCACTAAGCGCCCAGAAGAATGAAGAATCAAGATGCACTGGGCGCTAAGCGCCCCCTGTTTTCCAACGTCTATTTAAAGCCACTCTTTCTTCATGCTGAAGGAATTTTATCTTTTACGCGTCCAAGATAGAATTGAGAAAGAAAAAAGAGAGAAAAGCTCGTGGGAGTCTTGGAGAAGCTTGGGTCGAGCTAGAGTCGTGGATCCTATGCTGCGACGTCGTCGTCCTTCTGGTTTTCTTTAAATCCTCTTGTAAGCTTGCTTGCATCCATGTCTATGGATAGCTATGCCTCTCTTTTGTTGGAATTAGGCGTAGTATTTCTTCTTGAATGAATCCTTGTTAATTCTATGTATATCTTCTCTCTTTGATTTCAATGAAAAGATTTTGTTCTTAATGCTTGTGTTAGTTTGATCGCCTATCACATGATTCTGGATTTATTTTGTATGTGGAAGCTACACTATTGAATCAGACATAAATCATTTCAGCTAAGTGAAGCTAATCTGCTAGGAATAGCGTTAGATCACTAAGTCCCTTAACACCGGAGTTTATACGGATTGCTTTGATTAATTTTCTGAGGAATCGATAATTAGGAAAGTAACCGAATGATCTTCTCATACTATGAATAGGTGAGTTAGTTAAGAACTGGTGGGGAGGAAATCAGAGGTTTTAAGTGATTGTATGCATTGAACTAATTGATTCAGGATAGTTGAAGTGCGAAACCGACGTCCAACAACTTTCCCAATCTGTTTAACAACCTTAATCATTATGTACTTGTTATTTTCATGTTTGATACTGTAACACCTCAATTTTGGGTTGAGGGTCACATAGTAATTACGCGAAAATATAAGTTCAAAACCTCTCAAAAACACTCAAGTGTTCAAAACCACGTCTCTCAATTATTATAGTTATTATCATCCCATAATAGAATATATAACATTCTCCAACGCGCGCGATAAGTTTCCAAAATAAATAAAGTGCCACCGACATGTGCAAATATCCAAAATAAAATACGACAATAAAAATTCTTCGATGTTCTTTAATCCTCGAGTCTTCTTCATCTAAGGTCTTCACTTTCAAATCAATCTTCTTGAGCCTCCTTGTCTTGAACATCTATGGCGTTAAGCGCCCAAACAAAGCAAACAAGGCAAACAAGAAAGGGTAAACTCGTAAATACGGAACACAACATATTATCAATTGTGATATAAAACAACACAAGATCATAAAACGGAAATTCATCAAGAACAGAACGAGAACAGCAACTCAATATTTTTCTTCCACATCACAAAATCAATTAAGATGTGCAAATGCCCTCTAAATCTATATGCTTATAGTTATATTTATATGGCCATTACATCACCCTTTTCGGGCCTAAAACATCACCATTCTCGGGCCAAAACATCACCCTTCACGGGCCAAAACATCACCCTTCACGGGCCAGGACAATCACGTGGGACAATGATCCACCACATTGCCCTCGGTTGATTACCATCAACCTAAGAATACTCAGTTGATCCCGCGGGACAAAGTGCCGCCACATCAACCCAACATATATATATATATATATATAATGCATATGCTATGACCAACCAGTAACAATTATAATCCTCATGAACCAACAGTCCACATCAAAATTCTCAATCACAGTTTCGCATATGCACAAAATAGTAATCTCTTCTCAAAACATTCAAATCATGGTACATTCAAGTAACACTACAAAAATTTCTCCAAGTCCAAGTCTCAAAAGTGAACAATATAATTCTACCTCCGCTTAGTGAAAATTTAATTACAACCCAATTAACAAAAAAAAAAAAACAGCAGCCTTATTTAAACTTCCAAAACAAAAACAACAATATTTCCAATACAGAGACTGCAGTATTTTAATACAGAAACAACAACATTTTTAATGCAGAAACAGCAGTGTTGGAATGCAGAAACAGCAGTATATTTTTCAAATACAGAAAACAGCAGTATTTTAAATACATGTACAGCATAATTTTCCAAAATACAGAACAACGGCATTTTTAATACAGAAAACAGCAATGTTTTAAAATACATAAACAACAGTGTTTGATTAAAATACAGCAACAGCAGTGTATTTTCAAATACAGAACAGCAGTGTATTTTCTAATACAGAACAACAGTGTATTTTCTAATACGGAACAACAGTAATTTTCCAAAGTACAGAATACAGCAGGGTCAAAAATACAGAAAACAGCTTTTATTCAAAACAGAAATAACAGTAAAAAGAAACAGAAATGCAAACAGCACCATTTATTCAATAACCAAGAGTTCGAATACCACCACCTCATCATTAAGTCTTAATTGAATCCAAGGCAAGTCACAACCAATTATCCAAAGAACAAACCCCAACACATCACAAACGTAAATATACCTACAAAGAGTTACCCTTACCTCCGAGAGGGTTGCATGCAAGTGTTCTCACACCTTGTAAGACAAACAAACAAACATATACACATACATTATCAATCATGAAGAAAGGTTCTATTTTTTATATAAAGGTCATTTACACTAGAACTATCGCTAGACGTTGAACCGGAAATGGGGGAAAGATTACCAACCTCGTCGAGTGTTTATCAAGGTGAGTTGCACCACGTGTCCAGGGCCTTCGAGAGAGTAGAGATGCACGAGTTTGATGCAAAACAAAAGGTTTAGACACAGGAATTAGCCCTATGGACACTAGGAGGTTGTTCTCAAAAGAAACTTAGGTTATAGAGGGTTCCGACCGCTTACCGATTGAACCGACAACACGAACTAGAAGGGAATTGAGAGCGAGGTCTGAGAACCACGAAATTTCTAGAGGTTCATAGCTTGATCACCACCAAATTAGAAAGAGAGTCGACCAAGCAACACAAACATTCAGCAGCACTTTGAGAACACAGCACAAGGGATTCTAGGCCTTTTTCGGAAAAAATTTGAGTGGAGGAGCAAGAGAATGGTTAGAAACTCTTAAAGGTTAAGATTTCAGGAATGAGAGGGTGAGGGAGGGAGAGGATGCACGACCAAAGCTTCATTATTCAACATGATTTCCCCTTCATGGCACATTAAGGTAAAGGACAAGGCATTAAACCCCCTTGATGACACTTAACTCACTTGTTTGATTTTCAAATTCAAAAGAGGAATTTGGCACATGTTAAAATCAAACTTCAGCCTTATGGAGAGGGAGAGAGAGCCGCCCCTCTCCTACCTTAGCCTTAATACACATTAAAACTCCTTAAAAACCCTAGACAAACCATTAACTACTCCTAATCCTCCTTGAATACCTATAATCCTCACATTAAGCCTTATTTAAATGCTCTTTACTCCTCTTTAATTTGAATTTCGAAATTTAAATATAAATTTGATGAGCCACAAAAAATTAATCACAAAAATAAAACTCATTCATCAAAGTTTGAACACTAGCCTTGTCAATCAAATGCTTAAGCCTCAACCGCTAAGCCACAACTTATCTTGTTGCAATTCAAGCAAGGTAATTCAAATATTCCTCAAGGTAAGAAATCATACTCTAAACAAGATTAAATGACTCAAGACTAACATCACCTTAATTAACTCAAGGGTTAATTCACAAATAAAAGAAGTCTGAGGACTAGAAAATAATTACAACCAAGTTCAGGGACTAAAATATAATTATAATAAACTAGGGGTCTTACAGATACAATATCTTTTATAAACAAACATCACCATTTTTCTTATTGCTTATTTAATTGAACGAGAGAACGGCATTTGTAAACGTAGCTCTTTTTGTGAATCGATAACACCCGTACTATACTACAATTGAATCTTAAGAGGTTTGAGCGTAGTGAAAGTATAGGTTTTTATTAGAAGAGTGCAAAAATAACCCTTTTAACAATTCCATGAGGCTTTTACTAATCCACAGTGTATTTTTTTCCTACATGTATTTTTTATTTTTTATTTTTTATTTTTTATTTTCACATTCCTCTTCCTCCTCCTCTCTCTCTCACTCAGCTTCTCACCTCTCTCAACCTTCCATGTTTATGAAACCCTACACACCCCATAGCGCCGCCATGTTCTGGTCTGACCAAAGGCGCCGCCGCAGGGACGGTGACATGACACGTTTCCTCTCCTCACGGCAGCTCAAGACCAAATGTTCTCTCTTTGCCGGATCAATTTTTCTGCTCCTCTCCGCCACGGCGATGTCAGGGTCACTAGCCATCACTACAACAACGACGAAGGGTGGAGAAGAAGAAAAATGAAGAAAATATCAGTATGCATGAGGATAATGACTAATAAATATATATACTATGCGAAATTAACAGTATGCATGAGGATAGAATTTTAATTTTCATATCTTAGATATCATGTGATTAGAATTTTTAATTTTGAATTACTGGATACTTTGTTAAGTTTTAATTTGGAATGTTTATTAGAAATGCATGCAGTTAGGATTTTGTTTGAAAAAAAAAATAGAGATATGCTATAAATACGGGTCGTGCGAAATTTTTATGAGTAGATTTTCGAATTTGAATCTTGAGGAGATATTATGTTGATATTTAAAATTAATTTTGAGATTAAATTGTTATTTTTGGCAGTTAGAAAATTGGAAAAAATATACATAACATGTGTAGTTGGCCGCATACATAAAATTAAGGAGATGTTTTATTTTATTTTTGAGCATGATATCTGAAGTTATTTTTTTAGGAAAATAATTATTTTAATTATTGGGTTAATAATTAATAATTTTGATTAAGTATATATATATATAAATATATGTTGTAGTGTGTATTATATATATAGTAAGAAGTTTTTCTTGAAATAAAATAAGAATACATTCATGTTGGTTTTATTTTATTGTATTATTAAAAGACTATGCATTTAATATAGCTTTAAAAATTAAAAATAAAAGGATATATATGTTTAAAGGAATTTTTTATAAGTTTAGGGAATCATATTAAAATTAAGCTAAGGCATATTAGGGTTTGCATGTGCATGCCTGCATGAGTTTCAGGAAGAATTAACATGTGTACATAATATTTATGATTGAAGGATTTTCCTCTTCTTTGGAGGACCCTATTTTGGATTTATAAAGACAAGCGTACATTAGGTGAAGGTAAGGGCACTCAGTTCTAGAAAAGTCTGCATTTGTGGAATGCAATGTGTTGCTTGTGGTTTATTTTGATTTCATGTGCCTTATGAATTGTTATATTATATGCTTGATATATGTTTCTTGTGTGTTGACTAAGGGCACTCGGCCTTAGCCTTGTATGTATGTGATTTTGTTATATGTTGGATATATGCTATATATGTGAATATGATGTTGAAAATATGCTTTATATGCTTGTTTATTTGATATTCTCATGCTTATGTTATTTGTTTAATGACGGAATATATTTATGTCTGATAATAATGGTTTGATTATTTACTTGATATTATAGTTTTTCCCTTAATGTTGGGTGGTTTGGTTAATGATATTTCGACTAACTCATATGCATGGTTTTGGGTTCGCATGACTGTTTCTTTGTCGGTGGTTCTCTAGACGCACGACTGTTTCCTTGTTGATTGCTCCTGCATTTTTTTGGTTCGCCCGGTAATCGTCATTTGGTGGTTCCTGTGATTTTGGTTCGCCTGGTATTCGTCATCCGGTGGTTTCTGTTTAAGTGGCGTACTGTGCAAGCGGAGTTTACCCTCGTTTTCTAGAGGTTTCGTGGTCGTCCAATCTCCCTAGTATTGACGTAAAACCTTATCGAAATCATTTAGTTTCTAGTGGCATCCTAGACTAACCCTAGGGATGTTTGCATAATTGAACTCCATGATTGATTTAATAAATGTTGGTTGTTTGATTACCTTGATATTTATTGCCATGACTATGTTTGGAGTCTTTGATTGTTGAGTTGACCCTTCCTTGTTTGAAAGCTTGTTGTGTGGGCGCTTATCGACAGATGGAGGAGTACTTGTTTCACCAGGTGTCGTACCTGAGGCACGACTGTGGGCAATGGTCAGAGGATCCGCTAGTCGATAAGTGAGTGACTTTTTCTTTTGAGGAGGACCTTCCGTCAGAGGTGACTACTAAGCGAATGACCTAGTGGCGTAGGCAGATGATGGACTTGCATCGTCGGCGTAAGCATTTGGAGTGTTTGGTGGCACGACGTAGGGTTTATTGGGGTTCTATGTCAAAGTCTTCTATTTTTAAGGTTATCACTTCTGAAGGATCTACCTACGTGTGATTCTCAGTTGTGTTGACTATAGTTTACTTTTTAGTCGTTTACTCTTTACCTTGAATATTCTTTGCCTTGAGGTGGTTTATATATCAGATTCGTTTTTATTTTAATTTTCACTGCCTTTTGTATGTTCTTTGTTTGTTGATATTTACGATAATAACCCTCGTGAAAATCGGGGTGTTACAGACATGACATTGCACTCATGCATTCTGACTATCTAACTAAACTTCCCAAAGAACTTTGATGAATATCTGATTAGTTTATCATGATGTTGATGCTTGATCGGTTGTCTATGTTTGGGTCACATAGTTAAGGCAATTCTCATATGCTATAAGTAGTTGACCCTTGCATCCCTTCTTTTTTTTTTTCTGGTTTTTTTTTTTGCGTGGCATTCCCATAGATGGAAGTGTCGCCGTGGAGGATGATCTGGACTTCGGGCGAGCTCGGGTTTGACTTGCTTGACTTGGAGAGTCCGGGTGCGTGGGTGTTCGACCGCCGCACTCACCGTCTATGGTACTACGGGCGCGTTGAGGAGACGAGGAGTGACTGCTACGCTTGCTTCTTATCGAGCAAGCGTTATTAGATGTTTATGCACCGAGTGTTGCCGTCGTGGCTCACACTTGTGGACCACTTGGGCACTTCATCTTCAAGAACTGCTTCTGTCCCAGAGTCTTCTGCTGGACCATCTTATACACCGACTTCACCAACTGAGACATCGGTGAAGGAGGAGCCAAAGTACATGCACGCTTCACCCTATCTTCTGCTTCATCCCACGTACGTGGAGCGTACGGTTGTCGAGACAACTCATGTTGACTTGACTAGGGTGGTGATCGACCTTGATCCTGAGGGAGAGTTAGGCGACCATGTACTTGCTGAGGAGGATGGTGATGGAGGACACTTCTGGGGACATGTTGAAGGAGAGCTTAGGAGTGCAGGTAGAGTCCAAAAGATTTTACTACGCGTGCAATATTTCTTGCTTGTAGACTACATCGGGTATGCCGGTAAGGAGTCTGAGTGAGAGTGAGGCTTCCTTGAAGTAATTTTCCTAGTTTGGACGTAGGGTTTTTTTTTTTTTTTTTTTTTCTGGTCTGTACATCATATTTTGCTCGAGTTTAGGGCTTACCTTTCATAGTTATGGTTACTTATGTAGGTTTCCGAATTATTA
This sequence comes from Acmispon strigosus, assembly GCA_030819835.1. Classification (NCBI taxonomy): domain Eukaryota; kingdom Viridiplantae; phylum Streptophyta; class Magnoliopsida; order Fabales; family Fabaceae; genus Acmispon; species Acmispon strigosus. The sequence continues at coordinate 50,922,752 of JAUAMA010000002.1, forward strand.
TTATATTTGGATCATTTATGTTATGTTTTGAAAGGAAATCGAGTTGCTTTTAAATCGGAAAAAAAATTACCCGTCCTTTTCTCAAATTCTAAAAATGGTTATTACATATTGTTTCCACAATTGTTCACTATTTGCGACGTCACATTTAGAGTAGAAAACGAGGTGTTACATGGACAATTTAAGCCAATCATGGCTCATTTTTGGGAGGGATAACTCGAGCTACTAGGCCGACTCAGTTCAATTGTCGGCTGAAATTTGTTACTTTAATCTAGCCCTTCATGTCGAACAAAAAAAAATCTATAGCCTGTAAATTTTCTTAAAAAGAGAGATCAAGCTCTTATTTTTGGTAAAAAAGTAAAAACATTCTAATCCTTAGTAGGTTGTAGGTCACTTGAGCCAATTACACAAGCCTGTCTTACTAAAATGTGATAAATTAATAAACTTTTATTGAAATGAATTAATTCGTGACTATTGTTATACAATACTAACTTTTATTGTATCGGACTTTGTGATAAAGTGGGCATACCAATTTTTTTATCCTTGTTGAAGTCCATATAGAGACTTCCTTAATCTACGTACTAGATTCAGTTTGGAGATTCTCTCTTTAACCTAGGGCTTTTAAAGGTGAAAATGGTGAGTGTGTTATATTCTGAGTTCGTTTCTGAGCTTGTAGATGAGCTTGATTAAGTTGAGTGGGTGTGAGTTTGATCATCTTCAAGTATACATTTCACCACTAGTTATTCTTCATGATCATGAGGTTTCTTTCTCCCTCTCCTTCAAGCAATCTGATCTGGTTTTTAGGGGTCAAAGAAGAAAGAATCATGACTTTCATTATTTTTTTATAAGCAAAAAATTGAATTAAAGGGAGCACAAGGGTACTCCATCCCAAATAGAAAGAAAGAAACAAGTGTAAGAGCACTGAACATAAATAAAAAGCAAGAATACAAGGAGAGAAGGACCAGAAAAAACCACAGGTGAGTTGAGGATAAAGAATGCAGTCCAGCAGCAGAAATGACCTTAGAAGCGATTCTTCAAACCAACTAATGCAACAGCAGCTATACTTAGAAATAGAATTCCAGCGTAAAGTCAGACCCTGAATCCAACATCTTGGGCAGGAGGGTTGTGATTAAAAGAAAACAAACCAACAGCAGCTGAATTTGTAGGACACCACAACTAGAAACCACCATCCTTTAGTTCTCTTTCTTGATAAGGAGCATTACCAAACTGATAATAAGAATACAACCTGGTAAGGAACAGAGCATTCATAAGGCATCCATACAGATTAATAGGTTAAGGGACCATTCATACATAGAGAAGTTGAAATTGGAATTGTTGGCTTTTATCCAAGACCAAACTCTGAATTGGACTGAATCCAAAATCTCTTCAACATCAATTCCTCCTTACTTGAAGATACGTCTATTCCTACATTTCCAAATCTCCCCGATGACTGCTACCCAAATAGTTCAGAAATTTTTCATGCGACGAGCAAATCTCCCCAGACCTCCGGACTGAAGATAAGATCCCATAGTATTTGTCGGAAGAGCGGCTTATAAACCACACAATTTAATCACCCCCATCCATACTTTCCAGCTTATTTGGCAGTTCAGGAATAAATGGGTGGTATCCTCGATAGATAAAGCACAAAAAGGACACAATAGAGCATCAGTAGTGAATAGAACCCATCTCCTTTGCAGGTTTGATTTAGTTTGAATTTTATCTAATATTACTCTCCTCGCCTGCAGGATTGAATTTGAAGGAATTTTCAATGACCATGGAGAATTATGATAGCAAAATTGCAAGTGAACGATTAACTATCGCGTAGTAAAAAGATCGAACCCAAGGGATAGGTGTTCTTATTAATATTAAATTTAGTACTTGTGCAGAAAAAATAAAATGATATGTTTGATGTTGGTTTAGAACAAGATGAGAATAATAGCATAAATTGAAAAGAAATAAGATGATAATAATTTAAGCTCTTGCGTTGGTTTACATAGTCTATAAAACATGCTAGAAATCTCCTACTTAATTTCTGAATTTTAAATCCAAATTCATGGTGCTATAGCCTAGAATTTCTACATCCTAATAGCCTTAAGAAATGTAGAACTTTCTTTCCTAATTACTAACTCCATAGCCTTGGTTATTAGTTAATAAGAAAAGAAGATGAAGAAGGAATTCGGGCCAACACAAAGTTACGTCCATCCTAATTGCCTTAAGAAATGTATACTTATAACCTTTTTTATTTCCTATTTCCCTTACTACTTACCAAATGGCCTTATGACATAAGTAGAAAGCATGAAATCTTTTGTACACAAGATTAATGAAGAACAAGGAAATAAAACATGAATTGAAAGTATTATTTAGAAATGTAGAAAAAAACTAGAACATGAATTATAAACTAAAACAACCCAAAAACTTAAAGAAGAAGTTAGCAAAGCATGGCTAAATGAGTCATTGAATTACCCTGGATAGGAGCTCAAATATGGCTTCCCACAAGTCCTAGGAACAATGCTCAAAAGGGAGAAAGAGAGAATACTTGTTGTATTCTAAGAGGTGTGTCTTACAAGTGCAAATTGCCTCCCTATTTATAGCAAAAATCTGGCCTCCAGCGCTTGAACGCTAGCATTCCCAACGCTTGGGTGCTGGGATGCAATTAAATCCCACTTCCAGACCGAGGGCCAGCGCTGCAGCGCTAGATGCTGTTGTTTCAGCTCCAAGCTTTTCCTTCCTTCTTCATGGTAGTGGGTTTTGAATGCCTTAAAAAGCCACTACTCAGCCCTTAATCAATTCTGAAACCTTCTTCCCACTACCATCAATCCTTCAACATAATTTCTCATGTGCTAATTTAGAGAGTGATTCTTCATATTCTTCTTTTCCAGTTTTATTTCTCTCTTGGTTAGCACTCCAATTCAAGCCCTTTAATTCTCTCAATCTTCACTCTTAGTCCTCCACTCTTGAACTTTCACATTTTGGTCCTTGATTTCCTGAAACTTTACAAATTGGTCCTTGGACAAAAATGATAACTAAACCAGCTTTTCCTAAAAAATATAAAATAGCTATAAAAATTCCTAAAAATATAAAATAAAGGTAGAAAAACAAATAAAATCTAATCTACATGCAAAATGCAAAATAAATATAAAATCTACACAAAAAGAATAAAAATCCTATATGAGACTCAAAAATAATAAAATAAAAAGACTAAAAACAACCTAAAAACATCATATAATATCCACTCATCACACCACTATACCCAACGACAGCTTGTCCTCAAGCGACAAAACTTAAAGAAAAACTCGTCCCTGAGTTTTGAGAAAGTTTATCTGATTAAAACTTGAAGCACAAAAACCTTTCAAAGAAAGCTTAGCAGATAAGGAAGACATGCATGTTTTACAGATAAAGAATCAAGAAAGTTAGGCTTGGCTTTTAACATGTTCGAGTTCATCAATTAAGCTCACAAAATGATATTCTCCATGAAAAACAAGAAAGCTCAATAATCCTGCCTATAATTCAAATCAAAACTGAAGTAAAGCAACCAAGTGATTTTGAAGAGATTTTTAAGGTTGTAACTTGGCCAAAAGGGTTGAACAATTCAAGGTGTGGATTTCAAGAAATTGGCAACTCTAGTGGCTGACTCAGAAACTGTTGTTAAGTGATTTTTCTTGACTAAGAGCTTAAATAATTCAACACAAGGGTCCTCTCAATTTTTCTCTCTTTTATTTTTTTTGAACAAAGTAGTGGAATGTATGGGATGAATGACTTGAATTTTACTCCCCTCATACTCTTTCTCACCCCACTACTTCATTTTTTCTTTTTTTTTCTAAGGCACATACCTTATTTTTTCCAATTTTTTTTTCTTCTTTTCCTAGAGAGAAACCCACAAACATAGCTCTAACAATTCAGCACATGAATCACAATAAAAACTTTAAGAATTATCACACAAAGTAGGATCCAAAGAATGACTCTTTTAAGGCTCAAAAAGGGGCTACTAGTGGATATCAATTTTCAAGCAAGAATCTGAGTTTTCAAAAATGCCTATAATCTCTTCTCAACTCACAATCAAGAATTCAGAGACCTCAGCTCTCAAAAAAAACACAGGGTAAGTGGTACCCTTTTAGAACTCAGAAAAAGACTTTGCCAACAACCAAAACAATCAAGATATCAAAAATCCTTTCTACAGCATGCAATCCTAACTGCTTAAAATAGAACTTTTTCACAAAGCACTTCAATCAGATAAAGCATTTCACAAAGCTATAGCAATATTCAGACTGGATAATATACTCAAGACTCATGCAAAAAGAAAACAGAAAAACTAAACTAAAAATAAAACTAAAAAACTATAAAAAGAAAAACTAAAAAGCTGGCATAGATACACAAATTTTCCACAAAAGTCCAAGGGAACCTCAATGCAAAAATCAAATTGAACACTTAAGTTCAAGAGGGTTCTTCCTCCTTTTGGTACCTATCCTGCAAAATTGAACAAACAAAGTCTTACAAGCAAAAGCTTGCTTGACTTGTTAGTCCCAAAAACAGCACACTTAAGATCATGGGTTGAAAAATTGTGTCCACCTTAAAAACAAGAATTCTTGAGTTCCCAAAATCAAAACCATTGTAGAAACAGGGGAAAACTCATAGAATCTAAAACTTTCAGAAAATGGTGAACACAAAATTTATTAAAAACTAAAAACAGCAAACAATAAACAAAACAGCAAATCTGCCCAAGCTCCAGCGCTTGAGCGTTGGGGATGCCAACGCTTGGGCGCTGGATAAAAACAAAAACTGGGCAATCAGAGGTCCCAGCGCCTGAGCGCTGGGTTTCCAACGCTGTGGCGCTGGAAATTGAAAAATAAAAAGCTGGGATTCCAGGGGCCTAGCGCATGAGCGCTAGCCCTCCAGCGCTAGAGCGCTGGGATTAACTGGAATCAGAGGTGATAAGCAGGGGCTTAACGCTGGAGCGTTGGCCTCCAACGCTGGAGCGCTGGCCTCTCCTGCAGCAAAAACATAGAATTTTTTTCTTTTATTTATTTACAAGAGTAGTGCAGAAAATTAAAAAGACAGAAAAATAAACTATCCTAAGTTGGGTTGTCTCCCAACCAGCTCATTGTTAAGGTCCGAGATAGACCCTTCCCTTTAATCAATTAGGGGTCAGCAAGTTCGACAGTCATCACTTGACTTTCATCATCTCTTCCTAGGTACGGTTTCAGTCTTTGCCCATTGACAAGAAATGTGTTCTTTGTAACCCGATTTTCCAACTCAACCGCACCATGAGGAAAGACTTGCGTGACCAAAAATGGTCCTGTCCATCTTGACTTCAACTTTCCAACCCAAAGCAGTTTTATGAGTTCTAAGAATTCTTACCAGTTTTTCTTCTTCAAGAGGAGAGAGGGAACTACTCACAATGACTGGCTTATTGTTACCTTCCTCAAGAAATACATACTTAAGGGTAGAAGGTAAGGGCTTCAGTTCCCTCTTTTCCTCTTGAACTTCTTCTTCTCTCTTCAACTCCTCTACCCAATTTCCTTTTGGATGGAAAAAATGGGCAGCCTCCAGATATCTTGCCATTTCAATGACCTGTTCGTCATTGCTTTCAATATCTTCAAAATCCAACCCTTCAGAGATTATAGTCTCTAAAGGATCTTCTTTCCACATGGCAACAAACTGTTAGGCAAAAATATTTTTTTTTTATATATATACAAGAAGTACTAAACAAAATAAAAACAAGAACTTGAAAGAACCTATCCTCGGCAACGGCGCCAAAAACTTGATAGCAAAATCGCAAGTGAACGATTAACTAGCGCGTAGTAAAAAGATCGAACCCAAGGGATAGGTGTTCTTATTAATATTAAATTTAGTACTTGTGCAGAAAAAATAAAATGATATGTTTGATGTTGGTTTAGAACAAGATGAGAATAATAGCATAAATTGAAAAGAAATAAGATGATAAGAATTTAAGCTCTTGGGTTGGTTTACATAGTCTATAAAACATGCTAGAAATCTCCTACTTAATTTCTGAATTTTAAATCCAAATTCATGGTGCTATAGCCTAGAATTTCTACATCCTAATAGCCTTAAGAAATGTAGAGCTTTCTTTCCTAATTACTAACTCCATAGCCTTGGTTATTAGTTAATCAGAAAAGAAGATGAAGAAGGAATTCGGGCCAACACAAAGTTGCGTCCATCCTAATTGCCTTAAGAAATGTATACTTATAACCTTTTTTATTTCCTATTTCCCTTACTACTTACCAAATGGCCTTATGACATAAGTAGAAAACATGAAATCTTTTGTACACAAGATTAATGAAGAACAAGGAAATAAAACATGAATTGAAAGTATTATTTAGAAATGTAGAAAAAAACTAGAACATGAATTATAAACTAAAACAACCCAAAACCTTAAAGAAGAAGTTAGCCAAGCATGGCTAAAGGAGTCATTGAATTACCCTGGATAGGAGCTCAAATATGGCTTCCCACAAGTCCTAGGAACAATGCTCAAAAGGGAGAAAGAGAGAATACTTGTTGTATTCTAAGAGGTGTGTCTTGCAAGTGCAAATTTCCTCCCTATTTATAGCAAAAATCTGGCCTCCAGCGCTTGAACGCTAGCATTCCCAACGCTTGGGCGCTGGGATGCAATTAAATCCCACTTCCAGACCGAGGGCCAGCGCTGCAGCGCTGGGTGCTGCTGTTTCAGCTCCAAGCTTTTCCTTCCTTCTTCATGGTAGTGGGTTTTGAATGCCTTAAAAAGCCACTACTCAGCCCTTAATCAATTCTGAAACCTTCTTCCCACTACCATCAATCCTTCAACATAATTTCCCATGTGCTAATTTAGAGAGTGATTCTTCATATTCTTCTTTTCCACTTTTAGTCCTCTCTTGGTTAGCACTCCAATTCAAGCCCTTTAATTCTCTCAATCTTCACTCTTAGTCCTCCACTATTGTACTTTCACATTTTGGTCCTTGATTTCCTGAAACTTTACAAATTGGTCCTTGGATAAAAATGATAACTAAACCAGCTTTTCCTAAAAAATATAAAATAGCTATAAAAATTCCTAAAAATATAAAATAAAGGTAGAAAAACAAATAAAATCTAATCTACATGCAAAATGCAAAATAAATATAAAATCTACACAAAAAGAATAAAAATCCTATATGAGACTCAAAAATAATAAAATTAAAAGACTACAAACAACCTAAAAACATCATATAATATCCACTCATCAAATTAAATGGATTTTCAGGAATCGTGGCTTTCATGATGATTATGGTTGAGTGTTTGAATGAGCTATGTAAGGTGATTAGTGTAGGTGAATATTGTTTGGGTTTTTATAGTTGGGTAAGAGTTTTAAACATGAAATGATGATGCTCTAATGGATTAAACACTAAGGACAAATATCCATCCTCTTCTTCAATTTGAATTGGATGATAGACTAGGGACAATAAGAGTATTCTTAATCTTAGGAATTTAATGTAAGCTACATGAAGTAAAAGGAACTCACAGCTAATTTTGGATAATATAACTTATCATAATATAATTAGGTGGTAAGGTTAATCATATCACTAGGGATGTCAATGATATTTATAAAAGCAAGAATAACATTAATAATTAGTGATAGTGACTAAAATCAAATTCCATAAATTTTTCCAAATTAGTTGGTATAGTATTATTTAAAACATTTCTTTCCATTTTCTTTTAGATTTATCAAAGCATATTAAGAATTGTTACCTTGGCGATGAATACAAGATGTTACATTTTGAAGCTACAATTCAAGTATTATGACTGCGAAATTTTATTTCATGACTTAGGGTTGTCGACACCATAATCAGGCCGCTGAAAATGTATTGCGATAATAACACAACAATATTTTTCTCAAAAAAATGGCAGATATTCAAAGGGTACCAAACATATGAAGTTAAAGTATTATGTTGTAAAGGAGAAAGTTCAGAAACAAAGAGTGCTTGTAGAGTATATTATAACGGACACCATGATAACTGATCCATTACCAAAAGAAGTACCGTCAAAGACATTTAAGGAACATGTGCAAAAAATGGTTCTTATTTCTCCTTTTGAATGATGTATTTAATGATTATGACACTCTGAGCTCTTTATGTTTATAGGTTTTTGAACATAAATTGTTTTTTTTTTTCTAGTTAATGTCCACATAATCTTTCTTATAAGTTTTAACATGAATGATCTAAAAACATTAATGAGACTATTATGATACTCTAGGTATTAATTATATATTTTGTATAGTGATGCATTAGTGTTTGTGGCGTATGGAAGAAAGTGTATTTTTTGTAAATTAAGGCATTACCGCCATAACTCACACTTAGGGCCCGTTTGGTGGATAGGATAAGCAGACGGAATAGAATAACAGTAATCTTATCCTGCTGTAATCTGTTGCTTGTTGCACCAGCAGGATAGGATAACACTATCCTGTCCCTTATCCTATCATGTTCATCATGTGTTAAAGTTATCCTGAGGGGGGAGCTGGGATAGAAATTATCCTTACAAGATAGGAGATCAGCTTTTTGCTTGTTTATTACCGTTACTCAAAATTAATTTCAATATTTATATTTTATATAATTTATAATAATATTAATTAATAAATAAATTTGTTTGATTTTAATATTATATTAATTTCATTACTTATCAATTACTAGTTGTTATCGTTAAGTTAAAATTATTTAGTTTCTTATAAATTTAATTAAAAAATAAACTGATTTATAAATGGTGAAAATATTGGATTTACTCATATTAAATAATAATATTTTCACTATCACTTACAACTACTTAGTTTACATTATTTTTTGTATTATAATAAAAGTACACAAAATAATTTTTTACTAACAATAAAATAGGCTACTCACATATAAATATTAATTTTTAATATTAAATTTAGACTAATTTTATATTATCATATGCTAATATTTAAAATTATTTCGCTACTTATATAATTATAATTAATAATTTAAATATAAATTAATTTTGAAAGAATAATATTATTTAATAATTTTAAAAAATTTAATTAATTTTTATCGTTGAACACTTACCCCTACTAAGTTAAAACTCATTGGATACATATATAATAATTTTAATTAAAATAGATTCCCTTTAAAAAATTAAAATATCCGAATTAATTTAATTTTAGTTAATATTAAAACATAGACTCATTTATAAAAATGTAAAATAATTAAATTTAATAGAATAATCACTTTTTTTTAAAACTATTTAGAAAATTAAATTTTAAAAAATATTATGTACTTTTTTATTTTAAAGGGAAATTTGGTACATTTTTCTTTGTTTGTATCACATCCTATCAATATCCTGTCCACCTCAAATGCATGATAGGATAAGAGTCTATCCTACTCTTATCATGTCCTATTCTTATCCAACCCTTTATCTTAACCTGCTCTTATCTTATCCTAACCACCAAACCGGCCCTTAGTGTTTTACTATACTAAGATAGTTATGCAAGGATGAGAATTTATTTTAGGCCAAGTGGGGGAATATTAGAAGTTAAGATAGAATTACGGGTTGTAACTTCTACTTAAGTGGCAAAAAAATTAAAAGATAAAAGGGTTAATGGTTCAACAGGTCCCTGAAGTTGTACCAAAATTTGTGTTTGGTCCCTCCCTAGAAAAATGACGTTTAGTGGCGGTTTTTTTACAATAACTCGCTGTTTTTGACCGCCACTAAACATCATTTTTCTGGGGAGAGACCAAACACAAATTTTGGAACAACTTTAGGGACCTATTGAACCATTAACCCAAGATAAAATCATCCATCTTTTGAATGTTATACCTTATTTGTTAGTTCTGTTATTTGATGGACGTACCAGGTTTAAAGTTAAATAACACATTATGTCGATGCTCTCTCCGACCCTATAAGTGGATACACAATTTATTTTCTCTTAACTCTCATGTAAGAAGATGAAATGTCATTAGGTGGTAGGTTACAGTGAGAAACATGTAAATGAACACACTTTCTTACTTTGCATCATAACTGGCCCTAGAGAGTATAAGATTGATTCCTTTCTGTATATAATATGATCCGCATTACATGAGTAAAACTATTGGTTACTCCAAATTCTGAATTGTTCAGTATTACATCTCACATAACAAGAGTAAACATAGTACCTCAGCAATTTAGAAGCTACATGATTAGATAGAGTCCCTTACACATCTCTGATAAAAGTTATTGAAATATTAATTATCCATCACACCACACTTAAAGACATTTGACATACATAAAACATTAATTTTACAAATTAAACATGGGAATCTAAAGACAACTAGCTAGAGTCCAAACACTACACTTGAAAGGCACTTTCGGATGGAAGGCACACCCATGCAAGTCATGAAGGACAAAACCGAGGGTATTAATCTGAAAATTAAGAAAAGAAAATATGACTCATGTACGGGATTGGGGTACATAAAAAGATATTGTGTTGAGTAAACTAAAACATGTAAAAATGAACATTTTTTCCTTACCGCATTACTAAATTTGAACTGAAGGAGTGCACTTCAAGATCATCTTGACCTAAGTTTGGTCTTTTACGTCATAAAGAAATCTGAAGTAGTTATGCCTCCATGTTCGATTGAAGAAAAAGGAACCACATACCACCCAGAAGCTGATTGCAAATCCAGTTCCCATGCCCATATACAACCACTCAAGCAACTCATCAGATCCTTTCTCATCTTTACCCACCAATTCTGTTTCACCGTGTGGTGCATCATGAGTGCAATTCTTTGTAATTGGAGTTCCACAAAGTTCAGGATTGCCAAACTGAGAGCTGTAAATCCCTGAAGTTGGGTCCCTAATGGGATTCTACCTCTGAGATTGTTGAATGAGAGGTTCAAAGCACCCAGAAAAGACAAGGTAGACATGCTCTGAGGGATTTCTCCTGAGAGCTTGTTATTTGATAAATCAAGGGATTCTAATTGTTTCATGTTACCAATTTCATCTGGTATGGTTCCCATTAATTGATTGTGTGATAAGTTGAGTGATTCTAATGCAGTTAGTCTAAATACCTTTGATGGTATTTTTCCTGACAACTGATTGCTGGAAAGGTCAACAACATGCATATACCTCTTGTACTCATATTCATTGCCTTTAGTGAGAAACTTAACAGTGAATACAAATCTGAGTCCAATATCTCCAACTACCAAACCGATTTTGGTATCGGTTGTAGCATTATTGAAAACCATGGCTTTGATATTATGGAGGCAGTTGGGCATTGTGCCTGCTAATCTATTATTTGCAAGATCTAACACAGTGAGTGAAGGAAGCTGACAAAGTCGTAGAGGAACATTACCGCTAAATTCATTTGACCTCAATTGAAGAGCTCTCATATTCTGTCCAATCCAATTTGGTATACTTCCAGAAAATTTATTTTCACCCAAATTAAGGATCATGAGCTTTTGGCAATTTTTCAAATATAGAGGTATATGTCCATCCAAGTTATTATCATAAAGCTGCAATGACAAAAGATTAGACAAGGTGCCCATTGAGTGAGGAATCATGCCCGTTAGATTATTTCTCCCTAATTCAACATGAACCAATGATTTCCAATTATCCCAACAATCAGGGATCCCTTCAGATAATAAATTCTCACTGATGTCCAAGTACTGTAAATTGCTTTGTCTTTTCCTATTCATCTTATGACACAAGAGAGGAGAAATAGACCCTGATAAATTGTTGCTTCTTATCACCAAAATTCTCACATTTGGAGTTAACCAAGGGAGGCCACCACTCAAACCATTTGCAACCAGCCATGTGACTTCAGAGTTCAAAAACACGTTTGACATGTCCCAATTAAACATATAATTGTTGTCCAAATAGAGATATTGAATGTCAGCTGCCCAGCTCCAAAACTTTTCTTGAGATTCAAGCGCGAACAATGAACTCTGGATTTCTAGATGATGAAGAGATCTTTGTGTGTGCAACCATGGAAGAAGTTTAAGATCCACATTAGTCAAGGTAAGTTCTTGAAGCTGAAAAGGAGGAGTCCAATGGGGATCAAATTCAAGAGAAATTTTTCTTTAAGATACAATCCAAGTACGACAGCTATTTAGGTCCCTTTCTAGTTTCTACTAACTTCATCATTTTGAGACCTTTAGATCATTTAAGCTCACTTTTATGTGCGTGTTCACATGGGAAATTCTATCAAATATGACTTAGCTTTGCAACTTCCTTTCAAATTTTTCTTCTACGTTGATTTACTTGTTTTGTCTTCTTTCATTCAGTTTCAACTTTTGAATTGACACTAGAATTATTAACATCAGAGACTAATTCAAGGCACACATATTGAAAAGGTCAACATTTCCTGGTATTCATGGCTTTCATGGAGTAATGATACGAAGGTATCCCACATGTGTCTTGGAATGTTTTTCAAAAAGAAACTAAAATCTTTCAATGCCGTGGTAAATTACCACTAGAAAAATGACCTCAAATTAATTGAGTCATGAATATTCTAATTCACATCGTTTAAATATTTTCACATCAATTTCCGTTTAATAGCGTTTAACATTTAATATTCCGGGTCTTATATTTTTAGTACTTGTAAAATATGGGCGAATTCATAACGTTTAAACCTCAACATTATTCAAATATGTGAAGTTAGTCTTTGTCGTTATTTTTGTGATTTCACTAACCGTAGAACAAAAGGGAGTTAAATTTCACACCCTATACACAAGATTTTGCACCCTACCCTTTTTTAAAAATCTCAAAAATATGTTAGATTCAAACGATTAAATGAATTATTATGTTTTGATAATTAATTATTTCGTTAAGGATTTGATATTATTGGAGATAGAATTCCTAACTCGTTAAATATTCTCATATCCCGGAAAACCTATCTACTTGAAGAACTGCATAAATTACAAGGCATTATCAAGATGCAGAAGCTCGAAAGACAAGCAACTAAGTAAAGACCGTCCGACACTTCACTGAAGAACAAATGTGTATATTGGAACAATCATCCTTTTTAAAACATTTGGGTAGCGGCGCTCACTTAACAATGAAATACACTTGAAAGTTGAAACAGTCACGTGGTTGAGCATGCTTTGATGAATAGTACACTCGTGCCAGAGTTGAGTAAGTCTGGTCACAAGTGTGAAAGAGCACGTCCAGCTTAGGAGCACTCCCGGCTTTTCAACAGTGTTTGTGTGGCAACTCCTCCAGAGGATTACGTCTAGCCACTCTTCTAGAAGTCAGTCTGCTGAGTATTCTCACAGTAAAGAGTACGTCCACCAAAGGAGTACGTATGAGAACTCATGTTAAAGAGTTCATGTGCCAAGTCAAGTTTAGAAGAACGTTTGGAAAACATCTGAAAAATTCGTTCGGCAACACTATTGAATAGAACGTTTGGCCACTCTGGTGAAGAATTCGTCTGCCTAGACATTCTGAAGTGTTCGTTCGGCAGAAGCATTAAAGAGATCGTTCGACAAAGATTCTAAAGAATTCATTTGTCAATAACCGCTTCAAGCATTAAAGGTTATCTACCTCGTTAGCACATTAATTGAAGCACTGTTGATTGCAGAATGAAGAAAGAGACACAATTAATACTTTATTCCTCATTTCTGCAAAACATCTCTGATGTTCCGCAATTCAAGCAATCTTTTCAGAGTCATCAGCGGGTCTTTCTGAGCATCATATCTTCTCAACGGTCAAAACCAAATCTTATGTTCAGAACAATTAATGCTCTCTTAGTTGGCTTGCACTAGCAATCAATGCCCAAACAAAAGGTCAAGGCTGAAAGCATTAAAAGACCAGACGAAGTCAACAAAAATAATTAATTTTGCAATGAATGCATGAAAGAATGCATTTAATGCTGATTCAGAATTACAGAAGTATCCGTTACTCACAAGGAAGCAGAAGCTCTAATGGAACTATTTTTCAAATCTTCATCAAAGCTCACTGGGAATATCCTACTGAAATATAAATAGAGGAGTATGCTTTCAAATCAACTTGGCGACTTGGATACTAAATTATCACTTATTTTCATCAAGTTGCCCACATAACCAAGCCATAACTCACAAGCTTAAAGTCATCCTAAATTGAGTTGAGTCGTCCGCCAGTGTGAAGAACCTATAGAGTGTTACTCTTATCCTACTCACACGCAAACCAAACAGAGAACCTAATTCTATATCCTCTCTGGAAAATGTGCTTCATCTTTCTACCTAACTCTTGTTGAAGAGAATATTGTAGAACAACAAAGCTACCTTGAAAAGGAACCAGGAGTAGTCCTGTAGAATACTAGTAAGGAGAAGTCTTGTATAATACTTGAAAGGAGAAGTCCTTAGAATACAAGGAGAAGTCTTGTATAATACTTACTAGGAGAAGTCCTTCTAATACTGGGAGAAGTCCCATAGAATACTTGTACTATGTTAATCAATAGTTGAAAATCTTGGTGAAGCCAAGGACTGGACGTAGCCCTGTCGATTATGGGGGTGAACCAGGATAAATACCCTGTGTGCTTTATTTTTTAGTCTTAAGTTAATTTTCCGCTGCACGCTCACGCTCTTATATTCAATTGAAACTAATAGCTGCTTAGAGTTGAAAAAGAAGTTTTAAAAACTACACACACAATTCAACCCCCCTTTCTTGTGTGTTTTCTCACTATCAAAATACCCCTCCTTTTTCATTACTCATCACACGAGATTACCGAATTTTAGAAAACCAGAAATTTTGTTTTTAATATACCAGCCTTTTTAAAATCCATAATGCATTTTTACACTCCGAGATTTGAAAACCGGAAGTGTATCTTTTATTAATATATTAAGATTTAAAGTTTTGTAGTGTATTTTTAGGGAGCCACGTAATCTACACAACAAAATTTGTGTTTAACCTTACACAAAGGGAATCTGGCCTGCAATGGTGGGTTCCTCGGTTTTAATTTTTTTTATTTTCTAAAAATTAAAAATTAAAAATGATATTTTTGAAAATAAAATTTTATCAGTTCATCTTCACCTTCAACATGCCACCACCACGTTCATCAAGTCTCTTCATCTTCAACATCCCGCCACCACCCCCAACCCAAGCCAACGCAGAACCACCACCCCCAATATCTTTAAATATTATTAGATATTAATAATATTATTATTAATAAACATTGTTTGATGTTATGATTATTAAATGTTTGATTATTGGTGTGGTTGATGAAAATGAATCAATTTTCTATTTTTAAGTGTATATGCATGACACATTATTATTTTCTAAGGGGGGAAATATTTTTGTTTAATTAATTAATCAATGTGATTAATTAAGGATTATATATATATATATATATATATATATATATATATATAGGGGATGTATCACATGAGAAATGTGTTTTTATATGTGAAAATAAGAATAAATCACCATCGTTAGATCTAATCATGAATGGTCAAGATTAAAACAACCTAATAGTCACATGACTACTTAAAAATGTCATGTGACTTTTTAAAAAGTCATCTAACGGTCATGATTTATTCTTATTTTGTCATATAAAATCATCTTTCTCATATGATACATCCTCTATATATATATATATATATCGAGTTTCATAACTAAGATGAACTCGTTGACATCCATTCCCTCAGACTCAATCGTCCACCAACTGGAGGGTACCTCAAAACCGACAGAGGTATAAACCTACCCCTCAGACTCAATCGTCACACTAGAGGGTTGTGCCGTCGCACGTCTATCTGACTTTTGTACAGATAGGTACCTCAAAACCTGCAGAGATACTGGCATACCATATTGGTCCTAGTCATCCGACCCTTTTGTGTCACATGATGCGTCCCATACCACACCATGCTTCACTCATGTCGACTGCTAGTACCGGTGCGTGGTAACTCCGAGCACTATCCTCGGGATTCCATCTATGCAATCATAGTTGAAACCATTTTCAAAATCAAATAACAAAGAAAAGACATAAATCCGTTCTCCAGGGTTTTTATCAAATATTTCTAAATTTCAAACAAGAAGCTCCTGAAGATTATAAAAACAAAACTAATTTCGATTGCATTGACTTCTATTCTTTGAGCTCTAAAATATAAAAATTCCCTTAGCTCAGAACCACAATGCCACACTTACTTACTTGTCATAGTGGATTGTCATAAGACTAATATGATGTTATGCCCGTAAGCTGTAATTTACTAGTACCACTATATCCCATAGTGTACTTTATCCCTTTTTATGTGGTTTTAGTTATGATAATTAGGAAAATCAGTTGCAAGCCAGTCCATCTAATCAAACATATTCACAACCACATTTCATAATCATTCCATAAAGGATATCAGCATGCTATCATAATATGTATTCCATTAAGGCAATACAATTATCACATGACATATCACACATATATTCAACCAGCATGCAATTCAGTCAATCATTCCAAATAATTCATCACATC
Source organism: Acmispon strigosus (assembly GCA_030819835.1). NCBI lineage: Eukaryota > Viridiplantae > Streptophyta > Magnoliopsida > Fabales > Fabaceae > Acmispon > Acmispon strigosus. The sequence continues at coordinate 50,939,142 of JAUAMA010000002.1, forward strand.
AACACACATTCAGATCAATAATCATATTGCAATCATCAAAATATCAAACAATCCACACAATACAAAATCCAACCAAACACACAACTAAGACAGGCATTAAAGCCACACACAAGCTCTTACCATGACGGTAACTCAATCCTCCGCTGACCTGGATATCCAATGCTAATCCGTATAAGTCCGGAGATTCCTTTTTCTTAGATTTGTTTCCTTTGTGACGCCCAGTTTCGATCCCTCGATCAATCTTTCGTACGATGACTCGTTTTGAAACGATTCACGTCATCTTAGCACTATTCCAAAAACGTCACACGTATCGCTTGAGCTATATACTTTATTTCTTTTAGTAACTAGGTGATGTCTCATTAATCTTTACTTCGTTTTACTAGTCTATTATTACTAAAAGATACTCATAGTACTTATGACACCTTTTGTTATCTAGTTAATATTCTTGATTAACTAGGTGAAATTATATACTAGAAACTTCCAAGAAAACTTAGTTAACTTTTCCTTAAGCCACATAACCATTTAACAAAACTAGTTATCATGTTCTAATTCATTTAACACACTTACTTCCACTACTACTTACTCTAGTTACAATTATTTTCCATTATATTCTAATATCAAGCCTTCTTAAAATAACTTCTATTATTACCCTTTTTCTGAAACTTTTCCAATTACTTTAACCATATTCAGCCCTTAATTATTTTTCTTAACCATTTATTTAGGCTGATTTAGAACAACAATATTAACCACAACAACAACTACCTTAAAAACAACATTAAAGCATAACATGTATTCTCCTTCTCCAAGTTCTTTCACTCCGTTGAAGCTATTCATTGCTGCATACGGTCCTTTCACGAGTTTCCTGAGAGCAATAGCAGCAGGGTCGTGAGTGACAAGCTTGGGAATCCATGGAGAATGCCATGCATGAAGAGTTCTCTGTTTAAAGAAGCTAGGGCACGAGTTAAACTTAGACGAATGATGTTTTTCTTGTCCAAAAGCACGAATAGAGGTCAAAAATGAGTTCAGAAGAGTCAGAAACGTACTGGGGAGGAAAACACGAATTTTCCGGTGATGGATCGCCAAAGAAGATGACCGGAGCGGCGGCGGTCACGACGGCGCTGTCACCGTAGAAAGTGTTAGCCTAGATAGCAACCTGAGAGGGGGGTGAATTAGGTTTACCCGATTTTCGCCTTGATACCTTCTTACTTTCAAGATGAATATAAATACAAATGATTGCAGCGGAAATAAGCGTTGCTTGAAAGTAAAGATGAAGGGTAGAAGAATGCACACACATAATTTTATCCTGGTTCACCTTCTATCCACCGAAGACAATTGATAAAAATCTCTTACAAGTCCTTACACCAAGTACCTTAAGAATTTCTATCAACCACCTGTGAAAGTACACCACTTTCAACAGCCCCTGAAAGCACACCACGTTCAGTCCCTGAAAGTAAACCACTTTCAGACCCTGAAGGCAAACCACCTTCAGTCCCTGAAGGCTAAACCACCTTCAGTCCACACCCTGAAAGTACACCACTTTCAGTACAACAACCCTTCACCGAACCCTACGGTGAATACTCAATCTACCAGAAAGAGATGAAGAAGAGTTTATAATATGGCTGTATCAATCCTTTAACATACAAGCGGATTGATCATGAGAATTATGCTTTAAGGCTCTTAAGCATAAGAAGGCTCTCTTGATTCTGAGTTCTTCAAGATATGAACAACTAAAGTGTTCTCTTAAACAATGAAGAACATGAACTCAGAACTTAGGCTCTTTGGAAGTTTAAATATCAAAGGCTAATTTAACATGAATGAACAATTTGACAAAGCTTTGGCCTAATTCGTGTATTCTCATGTGTTGTTATGTTTATGGACTCAAATGGACTTTATATAGGCACGAGGAACGACCTTGAACCAATGCAACCCTTCCCAAAAGGTTTGAGACACAATGGTTCATGAAAAGATGCAACTTTTTGAGCATGTAATCGATTACATTACTTAGGTAATCGATTACACTAAAAGCCGTTACTGTTTGAATTTCAAATTCAAACATGTAATCGATTACAAGCAAGATGAAATCGATTACACTCAAGTCCAATATCCAGAAACTTGAACTTTTAAGATCGGCTTGAGATATACTACTTCTTTTAACTTATAAAAGCATTAAACTTGATTAGCTTAGGTGTTTTAAGGAGCCTTTATACTCGAGAAGCCTTTAGAAGCATAACTCACCTAAACTAAGACTTTTAGGTAGATGTTGAAACATATAGCACTGTTTCCTCTAAGTCTTATTTTCTTCTTTTTGCCGATGAGTTTGTCGTCATCAAAACCTCAGCCAGGGCCAGGAGAAAGACCTTCTTCACAGAAAGAACTAGGTACTAGGCCTCCATCCTTTCGTTGCCAGGAACACGATGGTGGTGTTAGTTTCTCCAAATTCGCAACCGTCTTTTAACAAAATCGAGTTGGAGGTCGAGAGTTGTTGTCGGAGCACGCCCAGAGCTCGATGGAACTTGGTCCATTGGACTCCAGGGTTGTTCTACTTCGATTTGGTGCACATAAACGATATTTTCATGGAGGTTTGAGGTGGTTTCGAAGACACCCATGTTTATGAAGTTTAACGGAAAAACAGGGCAGAGAGGAAGGATTTCACCGTGTTCTCCTCTACTTCGTAGTGATGCTTCTATCTTGGCTCTTAGAGCTCACGTTTCAGGCCAGAGAATAAAGAAACAAGGGCTGCAAGATGAAGAATGAAAGACCGAATAGAGAGAGAAAACGGAAGTGAGAGAGAGTGGATGAAGACAACGATGGGGCTCTCCCCTTTTATCCTGTTCGTGGGAGGAAGAAGTCTGAAACAACAGAGATTCTTTACAGGGAATCACAAGTGTAATAGTGCGTGTCTCTTGCATGGTAAACAAGGAATGCAAGGAAAGCTTGTATCATAGTGAGTAAATAGGTGTTGGGATTAAATGCTGGAGAATAATGATGTTTCTGCGTCTGAAAAGAAAGGTAGGTGGCAGCAATCGCATATGGAAATGGTAAATGGGTAATAGTGTGCAATTTTCTTTGCATTCTAGACAAAGCTAGAATGGAAACTTTGTTGTATAGTGGAAAGAATAACTGAAGAGATTAATGGATGAAGATGATGATGCTGGTCTGATAGAAGAAAGTAGCAGAAAATACAAATGGAAATGGTGAGAAGGTTAATAGTATAGAGGTGTGTGAGTGAATGAATCATTAATGTGCATGTACTATGCATGATGACATGTGAGTGATGCTTTTGTCATGTAATGACATGTGAAATCTGAATATTTCCTTTCTCTTAGACACAAAGAAAATATGTGAGTGAAGATGATGGGGCTGCTACATATGGAAAGGAAAGGAAAGATTATTTATAGTTCATCTCAAGTTTCAAGAAACAAGACATGATGGTACTTTGATTAATGAATGAATTGTTCAAGGGTTGTATTTTAGCATAAAGACAAGGACATGTGTCATGGGAAACAATATATATTTATATTCAATGTAGTATATGAGATGAGAGAAGAGAGTAAGGACGTACTAGGCTGATTGCTAGAAGGAAAATGAGAATAAAGTCGATAAAGGCTCGTTCCGACAGTGTGGGATTTTTCCAGTTAAATCGACACGAGAATTATTGCGATGTTCAAATATCGTTGTAAATATTATTTTAAGATCAATGAGATAATTTCGAATGATATTAGATAACTTAGGATAAATTTAAGCGATCGGATACAGAGTATTTCATCTGTATTGAGTTCTTTGGCCAATGACTTAGCTTGATCTTTCGCCCATCGTCTTAGAATGTATGGGAAGTGCTTGTCATATAAGCAGGTGGAAATGAGGGATGTTACAAAGAACTCCATCATCTGTTGGAATTTCTAGAATCCGGGGCATACTGCTCGAGATTGTCGCACACCGAATATGGAGGGCACTGTGAATGCAGTTCGGGGAAAGCGTCTAGTTGCCCACGGTAGAGTCTACAATACTACATATGAAGTTGCTGAGGACATCGAGGGTTTTATCAAGGATCACTATGACATTGCGGGTACACCTCTTACTGTGCTTTATGATTCAGGTGCTACTCACTCATTTATAGGTGTTGATTGTGTGAATAAGCTAGATTTGCTTGTGTCGGAGTTACCATTTGACTCGGTGGTATCTATCCCTGCAGCTGAAAGTTTGACTGCAACCTCTATTTGTTTGAATTTCCCTTTGATGTTTTGGGATAGAGAGTTCATTGCGAACTTAATCTGCCTACCCGTTAAGCAGTTGGATGTGATCATAGGCGTGGATTGGTTTTCTCATCACCATGTGCTACTGGATTGCGCCAATAAGGAGGTAGTTGTTCTTGATACGAAGATGTCAAAACTTCTGAATTCCTACCTTTCGAAGTCCTCCCTGAGAAGAGGAACTTTGAAGGTCATGTTAGTAGCGAATGATAGAGAATCACTTGAGATGGTGTACAAGATATCCAGGTGGTTCGTGACTTTGAAGATGTGTTCCCAAGGGATGTACCTGGAATACCCCTTGTCCGTGACGTGGAGTTCTCGATTGATATGGTCCTTGGAACCAGACCGATTTCTAATGCGTTGTAACAGATGGCACCTGCAGAGTTTGCAAAATTGAAGAGTCAGGTTGACGATCTCTTGGTGAAGGGTTTCATCCAACCCAGTGTTTCTCCGTGGGGAGAACCTGTGCTACTCGTGAAGAAGAAAGACGGCAGATCATGACTATGAGTGGACTACTGACAGCTAAATAAGGTTACCATGAAGAATTGTTATCCTTTACCTAGGATTGACGACATGATGTACTAGCTTCGGGTAGCGGCTATTTTCTCGAAGATTGACTTGCAATCTGGGTATCACTAGATTCGGGTTAAGGAAGCAGACATCCAGAAGACTGTGTTTTGTACTTGCTATGAACACTATGTATATTTAGTGATGCCATTTGGGGTTACAAATGCGCCGGCGGTATTAATGAATTACATGAATAGAATCTTTAATCCCTTCCTTGACAGATGTGTAACTGTGATCTTGACGACCCTTGTTCTTGTTTGTTTTCTGTGTGGTGTTCTAAACTTTTCTTTGAAAGGTTTGTGGTCGTCTTTATCGATGATATCTTGATCTACTCGAGGAGTAGAGAGGAGCACAAAGAGCATTTGCGTCAGGTGTTGACCGTTCTGCGAGAGAAGACTCTTTTTGTTAACGCGGCTAAGTGTGAATTCATGTTGGAATAAGTGAAGTTCTTGGGTCATGTTATTTCTAAGGAGTGCATTATCGTTGATCCAAGCAAGGTTGAAGCAGTGATGTTGAAGCAGTTCTTGTCCGAAGACTGTGACTGATATCAGGAGCTTTGTCGGCTTAGGTGGTTATTATCGGAGGTTCATTGAAGGTTTTGAAAAAATCACAGGACCATTGACTAAGTTGACAAGGAAGAATCAGCCTTTTGCATGGACAGAAAAGTGTGAGTCCAGTTTCCAGGAGATGAAGCGGCATTTGACAAACGCACTTGTTTTTGCACTTCCATAGTATGAAGAACCTTACGAGGTTTACTGTGATGCTTCCTACCAAGGTTTGGGTTGTGTGCTGATGCAGAACCGGAAGTCTGTGGCCTATGCATCGAGGCAGCTGAAAGTGCATGAAAGAAACTATCCAACTCATGATTTGGAGCTTGCAGCGGTGGTTTTTTCTCTTAAGATATGGAGGCACTATCTGTATGGGAGCATGTTCACCGTCTTCAAAGATCATAAGATTTTGAAGTATTTGTTCGAGCAGAAAGACTTGAATATGAGGCAGAGACACTGGATGGAGTTTCTAAAATATTATGAGTTCTCCTAGAAGTATCATCCGAGAAAGGCGAACGTAGTTGCTGATGCTCTCAGTCGCAAGGTTATTCATGCTTCCTCTGTGATGATTAAGGAATTGGAGTTGCTCGAGGCTTTTCGAGATCTTAGTTTAGATGTTAAGGTGGCACCTGGGATGCAGAGCTTCACGATGGTTACTGTGTCTAGTGAGTTATTGCAGGAGATTAAGGTCAAGTAGATGCAAGCCCAAGAGCTGATTGAGAAAAGAGAAATGGTCAATATAGGGAAGGTGTCAGACTTTGAGTTGGGTTCTGATGGCATCTTACGTTGCAAGGGACGTGATTGTGTTCCGAGTGGCGCTGAGTTGAGGAGCTTGATCTTGGACAACGGTCACAAGAGTAAATTGAGTCTTCATCCAGGTGCGACGAAGATGTATCAGGATCTGAAGCTACACTTTTGGTGGTTAGGTTTGAAGAGAAATTTTGTCGAGTATGTTGCTACTTGCCTGACTTGTTAGAAGGCGAAGGTTGAGTAGTAGAAACCACCATGGTTGATATAATCTCTTGAGGTACCTGAGTGGAAGTGGGATAGAATCTTCGTGGATTTCATGGTTGCTTTACCACTCACTCAGAGGAGGTTTGATTCTATCTGGGTGATTATTGATCGGTTGATGAAATATGTGCATTTTCTATCAGTGAATGATAGCCAAACCGCAAGTGCACAGTTGATTATCGCGTAATATAAAAAGATCGAACCCACAGGGATAGGTGTCCTATTATTATATTATCTAGTACTTGAGCAGAAAAATTAAAAGATGAATATTTGATGTTGGTTTTTAGAACAAGCAAAAACAATAGCATAAAATGATAGGAAATAAAGATGATGAGAATTAAGCTCTTGGGTTGATTTACATAGTCTATAAGATATGTTAGCAAGTTCCTACATAATTTCTAAATGTTAAGTCCAAGTTCATGATGCTATAGCCTAGAATTTCTACAAGTTAATTTCCTTAAGAAATGTAGAACTTTCTTCCTAATTACTAAATCTAAGACCTTGTAATTTAGTTAACCAGAAAAGAAGATGAAGAATGAATTCGGGCCAGCATAAAGCTACGTCTATCCTAATGACCTTTAGAGATATATACTTATAGCCTTTTTTATTTCCTATTTCCCTTACTACTTACCAAATGGCCTTATGATATAAGTAGAAAGCAAGATATCTTTTGTGCACCAAGATGAATGAAGAACAAGGAAATAAAATATGAATTGGATATATTATTCAAAAAGGTAGAAACAATACTAAAACATAAATTATAAACTACTACAACCCAAGAAACTTAAAAATAATTAGCCAAGCATGGCTAAAAGAGTCTTTGAATTACCCTGGATAGGAGCTCAAGTATGGCTTCCCACAATTCCTAGGAACAATGATCTTTGAGGAGGAAAGAAGAACACTTGTTGTATTCTGAATAGGTGTGTCTTACAAGTGAAGAAGAACTCCTTATTTATAGCAAAAACCTGATGATAAGGAAAATCGCAAGTGTACGATTAAACTATCGCGTAATACAAAAGATCGAACCCAAGGGATATGAGTTCTTACTAATATATAATTTAGTACTTGTGCAATAAAAATAAATTGATATGTTTGATGTTTGGTTTAGGACAAGATGAGAGCAAAAGCATATAATAATAAAACAGAATAAAATGAGAAGAATTTAAGCTCTTGGGTTGATTTACATAATCTATAAAACATGCTAGAAAACTCTTACTAAATTTCTGAACTTTAAATTCATATTCATGGTGCTATAGCCTAAATTTCTACATCCTAATAGCCTTAAGAAATGTAGAACTTCCTTACCTAATTACTAACTCCATAGCCTTGGTTATTAGTTAATTAGAGAAGAAGATGAAGAAAGAATCCGGGCCAACACAAAATTACGTACATCCTTATAGCCATAAGAAATGCAAACTTATAACTTTTTTTATTTCCTATTTCCCTTACTACTTACCAAATGGCCTTATGAATAAGTAGAAAGCATGAAATCTTTTGCGCATAAAGATTAATGAAGAACAAAGAAATAAAACATGAATTGAAGATGTTATTCAGAAATGTAAAAGAAAACTAGAACATGAATTATAAATTAAAACAACCCAAAAACTTAAAAGAGAAGTTAGCCAAGCATGGCTAAAGGAGTCATTGAATTACCCTGGATAGGAGCTCAAATATGGCGTCCCACAAGTCCTAGGAACAATGCTCAAGAGGGAGAAAGAGAGAATACTTGTTGTATTCTAAGATGGTGTGTTTTACAAGTGCAAGTTGCCTCCCTATTTATAGCAAAAAATCTGGCCTCAGCAATTAAATCCCACTTCCAGACCGAGGCCCAGCGCTTGAGCGCTGGGTGCTGCTTCTTCAACTTCAAGCTTTTCCTTCCTTCTTCATGGTAGTGTGTTTTAAATGTCATAAAAAGCCACTACTCAGCCCTTAATCAATTCTGAAACCTTCCTCCCACTACCATCAATCCTTCACATAATTTCCTATGTGCTAATTTGAAGAGAGTTGCTTCATATTCTTCTTTTCCACTTTTGGTCCTCTCTTGGTTAGCACTCCAATTCAAGCCCTTTAATTCTCTCAATCTTCACTTTTAGCCCTCCACTCTTGAACTTTCACATTTAGGACCTTGATTTCCTGAAACTTTACAAAGTGGTCCCTGGACAAAAATGATAACTAAACCAGCTTTTTCTAAAAATATAAAATAGCTAGAAAAATTCCTAAAAATATAAAATAAATCTAGAAAAACAAATAAAATCTAATCTATAAGCAAAATGCAAAATAAATATAAAATCTACATAAAAAGGGTTGAACAATTCAAGGTGTGGATTCTTAAGAATTTGGCAACTCTGGTGGCTGACTCAGAATCTGTTGTTAAGTGATTTTTCTTGACTAAGAGTTTCAACAATTCAACACAAGGGTCCTCTCAATTTTTCTCTTTATTTCTCTTTTTTTTTTTTTGAACAAAGTAGTGGAATGTATGGGATGAATGACTTGAATTTTACTCCCTTCATACTCTTTCTCACCCCACCACTTCATTATTTTTCTAAGGCACATACCTTATTTTTTCATCTTCTTTTTTAGAGAGAAACCCAACAAACATAGCTCTAGCAATTTCAGCACATGAATCACAATAACAACTTTAAAATATCACACAAAGTAGGCTCCAAAGAATGACTCTTTTAAGGCTCAAAAAGGGGCTACTAGTGGATTTTTCAATTCAAGCAAGAATCTGAGTTTTCAAAAATGCCTATAATCTCTTCTCAACTCACAAAGTATACAAAATCCCAATCAACATGCAACACAAGGCACAAAAATCTTACAATCATGCATTCAGAGTCCTCAGCTCTCAGAAAAACATAGGGTAAGTGGTACCCTCTTTAGAACTCAGAAAAACTTTGCCAACAACCAAAACAATCAAGATGTCTAAATCATTTCTAACAGCATGCAATCCTAACCGCTTCAAAACATAGAACCTTTTCAAAAGCAGTTCAATCAGATAAAGCATTCACAGCAATAGCAACATTCAGACTGGATAAAATACTCAAGACTCATGCAAAAATAAAAACAGGAAAACTAAACTAACAATAAAACTAAAGACTATAAAAAGAAAAAAACTAAAAAGCTGGCACAATATACAACTTTCCACAAACAGTCCAAGGAACCTCAAAGTAAAATCAATTCTGAACACTTAAGTTCAAGAGGGTTCTTTCTCCTTCTAGTACCTTTCCTGCAAAATTGAACAAACAAAAGTCTCACAAGCAGAAAACTTGCTTGACTTGTTAGTTCCCAAAACAGCACACTTAAGATCATGGGTTGAAAAATTGTGTCCACCTTAAAAACAAAAATTCTTGAGTTCCCAAAAATCAAAACCATTATAGAAGCAAGGGAAAACTGAAAGAATATAAAACTTTTCAAGAATTGGTGAACACAAAATTTATTAAAAACAGAAAACAGCAAAATAAAAACAAAACAGAGAATCTGCCCGAGCTCCAGCGCTTGAGCATTGGGGATGCCAACGCTTGGGCGCTGGATTAAAAAAAACACTGGGCATCAGAGGTCCCAGCGCCTGAGCGCTGGGTTTCCAACGCTTGGGCGCTGGAAATAAGAAAAATAAAACTGGGGATTCCAGGGGCCTAGCGCATGAGCGCTGGCCCCCAACGCCTAAGCGTTGGACAACGCTGGAATCAGGGGTGATAACACAGGGGCCTAACGCTTGAGCGTTGGCCTCCAGCGCTGGAGCGCTGGCCCCTCCTGCAGCAAAAACATAGAATTTTTTTCTTTTATTTATTTACAAGGATGATGCAGAAAATTAAAATGACAGAAATTTAAACTATTCCTAAGTTGGGTTGTCTCCCAACCAGCTCATTGTTAAGGTCCGAGATAGACCCTTCCCTTTAATCAATTAGGGGTCAGCAAGCTCAACAGTCATCACTTGACTTTCATCATCTCTCCCTAAGTACGGTTTCAGTCTTTGCCCATTGACAAGAAATTGTTCTTTGTAACCTAATTTTCCAACTCAACCGCACCATGAGGGAAGACTTTGGTGACCAAAAATGGTCCTGTCCATCTTGACTTCAGATTTCCAGGAAACAACCTCAGCCTTGAGTTATATAATAACACAAGCTGTCTTGGACTAAATTCTTTTGGCAAAATCTTCTTATCATGCCACCTTTTTGTTCTTTCCTTGTAGATCCTAGCATTGTGGTATGCTTGGAGTCTAAATTCATCCAGCTCATGTACCTGTAACTGTCTTTTATCCCCAGCTTCCTTGGGGTCCATGTTCAAATGTTTCAAAGCCCAAAAGGTTTTATACTCAAGTTCCACAGGTAAATGACAAGTCTTACCATAAACCAACTGGTAAGGAGAGGTTCCAATAGGAGTTTTAAACGCAGTTCGGTAAGCCCACAATGTGTCATCTAATTTTTTTGACCAATCCTTCCTTGAGGTACCAACTACTTTTTCCAAAATCCTTTTTAACTCCCTATTAGAAACCTCTACTTGTCCACTAGTTTGGGGGTGATAGGGGGTAGCAATTTTATGATGAACACCATATTTTTTCAAAAGAGTTTCAAAAGCTTTATTACAAAAGTGCTTACCTCCATCACTGATAATTGCTCTTGGCACCCCAAATCTAGTAAAGATCTTTTTCTTCAGAAAATCCAGAACCACTTTGCCATCATTTGTGGGAAGGGCTGATGCTTCAACCCACTTAGAAACATAGTCAACAGCAACCAAAATATACTGGCAACCAAAAGAAGGTGGAAAAGGTCCCATGAAATCAATGCCCCACACATCAAAAAGCTCAACTTCAAAAATCATTTTTTGGGGCATCTCATTCATTCTTGAGATATTACAAGTTCGTTGACAGCGATCACACCTTTCCACAAATTCTCTACTATCTTTGAAGATAGTAGGCCAATAAAAACCACTTTGGAGGACTTTAGCTGCAGTCCTCTCACCTGAAAAATGGCCTCCATAATCGGAGCCATGGCAATGCCATAAAACAGCCTCAAACTCTTTTTCTGGAATACACCTTCTAATGATCCCATCAGAACATTCTCTAAACAAATAAGGTTCATCCCAGAAAAAGAATTTGGCATCATATAGAAATCTTTTCTTTTGTTGCCAAGTCAAATCAGATGGCAACACACCAGCAGCTTTAAAGTTAGCTAAATGTACATACCGTGGAGCTATCTCTTGGACAGCTAAGAGCTTCTCATCTGGGAACTCCTCTTGAATAGGAATTGGGCTGGAGTTCCCCTCTGCAAGTCTTGACAAATGGTCTGCTACACCATTGTCTTTCCCTTTTCTGTCCATAATTTCAAGATAAAACTCTTGCAAGAGTAAGATCCACCTGATCAGCCTGGGTTTAGCGTCCTGCTTAGCAAACAAGTACTTCAATGCAGCATGGTCAGTATGCACAATAACTTTAGTACCCAAAATGTAAGGTCTGAATTTATCTAAAGCATACACTACACTCAACAACTCCTTTTCTGTTGTAGCATAATTTTTTTGAGCTTCATTCAAGACCTTACTAGCATAGTAAATTACATGCAAACCTTTTCCATTTTTTTTTGACAAAGAACAGCCCCTATTGCATTATCACTAGCATCACACATAATTTCAAAAGGCAAATCCCATTGGGGAGCAACAATGATAGGGGCTGAAACAAGTTTTTCCTTCAATAATTTAAAAGAAGCCAAACACTCATCATTAAAGATAAAAGGAGCCTTTTTTTCAAGGAGATTTGTCATAGGCTTAGCAATTTTAGAAAAATCTTTTATAAACCGCCTATAAAAACCTGCATGACCAAGAAAACTTCTTATACCTTTAATATTGGTGGGAGGAGGTAGATTTTCAATAATCTCTGTTTTAGATTTATCTACCTCAATCCCTTTTTCAGAAATCTTGTGCCCAAGCACAATGCCATCTTTTACCATAATATGACATTTTTCCCAATTAAGTACCAAATTCTTTTCTTGGCACCTAACTAAAATCCTTTCCAAATTGTCCAAACACTTATCAAATTTGGGACCATACACAGAAAAATCATCCATGAACACTTTCATACATTCACCAATTAAATCATAAAAAATAGCAAACATACATCTTTGGAAGGTTCCTGGAGCATTACACAAGCCAAAAGGCATTCTTTTATAAGCAAACACCCCGAAGGGACAAGTAAAAGCAGTTTTCTCTTGATCCTTAGGATCAACAACAATTTGATTGTATCCTGAATATCCATCCAGGAAACAATAGTACTCATGGCCAGCCAACCTGTCAAGCATTTGAGCAATAAAGGGAAGGGGGAAATGATCTTTCCGGGTGGCAGAATTTAGCCTCTGGTAATCTATACAAACCCTCCATCCAGTTACCTTCCTAGTGGGAATCAATTCATTGTTCTCATTGGGAAACACTGTAATTCCCCCTTTTTTGGGAACTACCTGAACGGGACTAACCCATTCACTATCAGAAATGGGATAGATGATCCCTGCATCAAGCAACTTAATCACTTCTTTCCTTACCACCTCGTTCATGGCAGGATTAAGTCTTCTTTGGGGTTGGACTACAGGTTTAACTTGTTCTTCTAAAAAAATTTTGTGCATACAAATAGTGGGGCTTATGCCCTTAATGTCCTCAATAGTCCAACCCAAAGCAGATTTATGAGCTTTAAGAATTCTTACCAGTTTTTCTTCTTCAAGAGGAGAGAGGGAACTACTCACAATGACTGGTTTATTGTTACCTTCCTCAAGAAATACATACTTAAGGGTAGAAGGTAAGGGCTTCAGTTCCCTCTTTTCCTCTTGAACTTCTTCTTCTCTTTTCAGCTCTTCTACCCAATTTTTCTTTGGAGAGAAAAATTGGGCAGCTTCCAGATATCTTGCCATCTCAATGACCTATTCGTCATTTCTTTCAATATCCTCAAAATCCAACCCCTCAGAGATTATAGTCTCTCAAGGATCTTCTTTCCACATGGCAGCAAACAGTTAGGCAGAAATTTTTTTTTTTTTTTTATAAAAAGCACTAAACAAAATAATAACAAGAACAGAACCTATCCCCGGCAACGGCGCCAAAAACTTGATAGCCAAACCGCAAGTGCACGGTTGATTATCGCGTAATATAAAAAGATCGAACCCACAGGGATATGTGTCCTATTATTATATTATCTAGTACTTGAGCAGAAAAATTAAAAGATGAATATTTGATGTTGGTTTTTAGAACAAGCAAAAACAATAGCATAAAATGATAGGAAATAAAGATGATGAGAATTAAGCTCTTGGGTTGATTTACATAGTCTATAAGATATGTTAGCAAGTTCCTACTTAATTTCTGAATGTTAAGTCCAAGTTCATGATGCTATAGCGTAGAATTTCTACAAGTTAATTGCCTTAAGAAATGTAGAACTTTCTTCCTAATTACTAAATCCAAGACCTTGTAATTTAATTAACCAGAAAAGAAGATGAAGAATGAATTCGGGCCAGCATAAAGCTTCGTCTATCCTAATGACCTTTAGAGATATATACTTATAGCCTTTTTTATTTCCTATTTCCCTTACTACTTACCAAATGGCCTTATGATATATGTAGAAAGCAAGATATCTTTTGTGCACCAAGATGAATGAAGAACAAGGAAATAAAACATGAATTGGATATATTATTCAGAAAGGTAGAAACAATACTAAAACATAAATTATAAACAACTACAACCCAAGAAACTTAAAAAGAATTAGCCAAGCATGGCTAAAAGAGTCATTGAATTACCCTGGATAGGAGCTCAAGTATGGCTTCCCACAATTCCTAGGAACAATGATCTTTGAGGAGGAAAGAAGAACACTTGTTGTATTCTGAATAGATGTGTCTTACAAGTGAAGAAAAACTCCCTATTTATAGCAAAAACCTGACCTCCAGCGCTTGAGCGCTAGCATTCCCAACGCTTGGGCGTTGGGATGCATTAAAATCCTTCAAACCTTATTTTACATGTGCTCAAATCAAAGAGAGTTGCTTCACATTCTTCAATTTCACTTTAAGTCCTCTCATTGTTAGAACTTCAATTCTGGCCCTTTAACTTCTTCAAACTTCGCTTTTCATCCTCCGCTCTTTAACCTTTCCATTTTGATCCTTGATTTCCTGAAACTTTACAAATCGGTCCTGGGACAAAAATGATAACTATCCCAGTTTTTCCTAAAAATATAAAATAACTATAAAAATTCCTAAAAATATAAAATAAAGTTAGAAAAACAAATAAAAGCTAATCTATATGCAAAATGCAAAATAAATATAAAATCTACATAAAAATAATAAAAAGACTAAAAACAACCTAAAAACATCATATAATATCCTGTCATCAGTGAAGACCACTTTTAAAGTGGAACAGCTTGTAGAGGTCTATATTGCGGGGATTGTGCATTTGCATGGGGTTCCGTTGGCCATAGTTTCCAACAGAGATCTGAAGTTCACTTCACACTTCTGGAAGGCTCTATAGGGAGCTCTTGGTTCAAAGCTGAGTTTGAGTTCTGCTTACCACCAGCATACTGATGGGTAGACAGAGACGACAATTCAGTCATTGGAGGATCTTCTTCGAACTTGTGTCTTGGATAATCAGGGGAGTTGGGATGAGCTTTTGCCGCTGATTGAGTTCACCTACAACAATAGTTTCCATGCTAGTATTGGGATGGCTGCGTGTGAGGCATTGTACGGGAGGAGATGCAGGACACCGTTGTGTCGGTTTCAGGATAGGGAGTGATGAGTGGATTTTATATGATGTTTTTAGGTTATTTTTAGTCTTTTTATTTTATTATTTTTGAGTCACATATAGGTTTTTTATTGTTTTTATGTAGATTTTATATTTATTTTGCATTTTGCATGTAGATTAGATTTTATTAGATTTTCTAGCTTTATTTTATATTTTTAGGAATTTTTCTAGTTATTTTGTATTTTTAGAAAAAGCTGGTTTAGTTATCATTTTTGTCCAGGGACCAATGTGTAAAGTTTCAGGAAGTCAGGGACCAAATTGTAAAAGTTCAAGAGTGGAGGACTTAAAGTGAAGATTGAGAGAGTATGAGGGCTTGAATTGAAGTGCTAACCAAGAGAGGACCAAAGTGGAAAAAAGGAATATGAAGAATCACTCTCTAAATTGGCACATGGGAAATAAGTGTGAAGGAATTGATGTTAGTGGAGGAAGGGTTTCAGAATTAAACAAGGCTGAGTAGTGGCATTTTATGGCCATCAAAACCCACTACCATGAATGAAGAAGGAAGAAAAGCAAGGAGATGAAGAAGCAGCGTCCCAACGCTCCAGCGTTGGGATCCCAGCGCTCCAGCGCTGGGGTTCTGACTGGATGATGAGTCAGATGTTGACCCAGCGCCCCAGCGTTGGAAAGCCAGCGCTCAAGCGTTGGAAAGCCAGCGCTCCAGCGCTGGGCCTCGTATAGTAAGTGGATTTTTAATGCTTCCCAGCGCCCAAGCGCTGGGAAAGCCAGCGCTCAAGCGTTGGAGCCCAGAATTTTGCTATAAATAGGGAGGAAATTTGCACTTGTAAGACACACCATCTTAGAATACAACAAGTGATCTCTCTTTCTCCATCTTGAGCATTGTTCCTAGGACTTGTGGGAAGCCATATTTGAGCTCCTATCCAGGGTAATTCAATGACTCCTTTAGCCATGCTTGGCTAACTTCTCTTTTAAGTTTTTGGGTTGTTTTAATTTATGATTCATGTTCTAGTTTTCTTTTACATTTCTGAATAATATCTTCAATGTTTTATTTCTTTGTTCTTCATTAATCTTTATGCGCAAAGGATTTCATGCTTTCTACTTATTCATTAGGCCATTTGGTAAGTAGTAAGGGAAATAGGAAATAAAAAAGGTTATAAGTATACATTTCTTAAGGCTATAAGGATGGACGTAGCTTTGTGTTGGCCCAAATTCCTTCTTCATCTTCTTCTCTGATTAACTAATAACAAAGGCTATGGAGTTAGTAATTAGGAAAGAGAGGTCTACATTTCTTAAGGCTATTAGGATGTAGAAACTCTAGGCTATAGCACCATGAATATGAATTTAAAGTTTAGAAATTTAGTAAGAGTTTTCTAGCATGTTTTATAGATTATGTAAATCAACCCAAGAACTTAAATTCTTATCATCTTTTCTATATTTTGCTATTGTTATTTCTTGTTCTAAAAACATCAACATATATTCGCATCTTTCAAATTTCTGTTTAAGTACTAAAAATTATAATAATAAGAACACCTATCCCTTGGGTTCGATCTTTTGTATTACGCGATAGTTAATCGTACACTTGCGATTTCCCCTATCAAGTTTTTGGCGCCGTTGCCGGGGATAGGTTCTTTCAAGTTCTTGTTATTATTTTGTTTAGTGCTTTTTATTAAAAAAAATATAAAAAAAAATTATTTGTGTGATGAACTGGTGCTACTAATTTTGTTTGCTGAGTATTGGCAGGTATAGCAATGGCTGAAACATTTGAGCAAAGGGAGGCAAAATTCCGAGCTAAACTTGAAATAGAATATGAGAAAAAGAAGCAGGAAGCTTTCACTCTTATTGACGAATTCTATTCTAATTTTGAGTGCAAGCGGAATGCGTGATTTTTGCCAACTCCTGAGCAAGAATGTAAGGCCATGGAGGAGCTACAAGTAAGGATACAAGGCATTCTGATTAGGCAGCCCGGGGATGAACAACAAACACTTGTTCATGAAAATGAACTCGTGGTTCAAAGAGAGGAGGTGAAAGAAACCTCCATTGAAGAATTTGTCTTTGAAGACAAATTGGAAATGGAGGAAGAAGAACCTCAAGGGACCTATGTTATAGGTTCACAAGATCAAGGCAAAGAGCAAGGGGAAAATCTTCTTATCCCCTCCATTTGTAAATTTACTGTTTTTGCTTTGATGGCTGCAAATTCATTGGGCACCATGATGTTTATGTGCCAAAATTTGCATGATTTGCGGGGTCTAATGAATTTTGTAATAGACCCCGGTTGAAAAGTGATTAGTGAAAAGTCTACCAAAGACTATAACATTGGGCTTCTTGGGAGACAACCCAAGTGTTTCTATTGCTTTTGTTTTGTTTTGTTTTGCCGAATAAATAGTTGCAGGAACCCCAACGCTCAAGCATTGGAGGCTCACCGCAAATGCGCTGAGCCCCTGTTTCTTGCCCAGTTTTTATTTTAATTCCAGCGCTCCAGCGTTGGGAACCCAACGCTCCAGCGTTGGGAACTCAACGCTCCAGCGCTGGAGCTCGGGCAATTTTTCTGTTTTTATTTTATTTTCTGTTTCTTTGTTTTAATAATTTTGTGTTCACCATTTTCTGAAAGTTTTAGATTCTTTGAGTTTTCCCTTATTTCTACACTGGTTTTAATTTTTGGGAACTCAAGAATTCTTGTTTTAAAAGGTGGACACAATTTTTCAACCCATGTTCTTAATTGTCCTGTTTTTGGAACTAACAAGTCAAGCAAGTTTCTACTTGTGAGACTGTTGTTTGTTCATTGTTACAGGATAGGTACCAAAAGAGGAAGAGCCCTCTTGAACTTTAGTGTCCAAATTTGATTTTTACATTGAGGTTCCCTTGGACCTTTGTGGAAAATTTGTTACTATACCAGCTTCTTAGTTTTTGTTTTTATTTTTATAGTTTTTAGCTTTATTTTTAGTTTAGTTTTTCTGTTTTTCTTTTTGCATGAGTCTTGAGTATATTATCCATTCTGAATGTTGCTATAGTTTTGTGAAATGCTTTATCTGATTGGAATGCTTTGTGAAAAAGTTCTATGTTTTGAAGCGGTTAGGATTGCATGCTGTAGAAAGGATTTTTGATATCTTGATTGTTTTGGTTGTTGGCAAAGATTTTAAGAGTTCTAAAAGGGTACCACTTACCCTATCTTTTTCTGAAAGCTGAGGTCTCTGATGCATGATTGTGAAATTTTTCTGCCTTGTGTTGCATGTTGATTGGAGTTTTGTACACTTTGTGAGTTGGGAAGAGATTATAGGCATTTTTGAAAACTCAGATTTTTGCTTGAGATGTTATATCCATTAGTAGCCCCTTTTGAGCCTTAAAAGAGTCATTCTTTGGAGCCTACTTTGTATGATAATTTTTAAGTTGTTATAGTGATGCATGAGCTGAATTTGTTAGAGCTATACTTGTTGGGTTTTTCTTTCTTTTTTTTTTTTTTAAAAAAAAAGCAAGGAAAAAATTGAAAAATAAGGTATGTGCCTTAAGAAAAAATAATGAAGTAGTGGGGTGAGAAAGAGTATGAAGGGAGTAAAATTCAAGTCATTCATCCCATACATTCCACTACTTTGTTTAAAAAAAAAAAAAAAGAAAGAGAAAATGAAAAAAGTTGAGAGGACCCTTGTGCTCTATTGTTAAAGCTCTTAAGTCAAAGAAAAATCACTTGACAACAAGTTTCTGAGTCCGCCACTAGAGTTGCCAATTTCTTGAAATCCACACCTTGAAATGTTCAACCTTTTGGCCAAGTTACAACCTTAAAAATCTCTTCAAAATCACTTGGTTGCTTTACTTCAGTTTTGATTTGAATTATAGGCAGGATTATTTAGCTTTCTTGTTTCCATGGAGAATATTATTTTGTGAGCTTAATTGATGAACTCAAACATGTTAAAAGCCAAGCCTAACTTTCTTGATTCTTTGTCTATAAAACATGCATGTCTTCCTTTTCTGCTAAGCTTTCTGTGAAAGGTTTTTGTGCTTCAAGTTGTAATCAGATAAACTTTCTCAAAACTCAGGGACGAGTTTTTCTTTAAGTTTTGTCGCTTGAGGACAAGCTGTCGTTGGGTAAAGTGGTGTGATGAGTGGATTTTATATGATGTTTTTAGGTTATTTTTAGTCTTTTTATTTTATTATTTTTTAGTCACATATAGGTTTTTTATTGTTTTTATGTAGATTTTATATTTATTTTGCATTTTGCATGTAGATTAGATTTTATTAGATTTTCTAGCTTTATTTTATATTTTTAGGAATTTTTCTGGTTATTTTGTATTTTTAGAAAAAGCTGGTTTAGTTATCATTTTTGTCCAGGGACCAATGTGTAAAGTTTCAGGAAGTCAGGGAACAAATTGTAAAAGTTCAAGAGTGGAGGACTTAAAGTGAAGATTGAGAGAGTATTGATAGGGAAAATCGCAAGTGTACGATTTACTATCGCGTAATACAAAAAGATCGAACCCAAGGGATAGGTGTTCTTATTAATATAAAATTTAGTACTTAATGAAAAGATGAAAATATGAAGTTGGTTTGTTTTTAGAACAAAGATATAGCAACAAAATGATAAGAAATAAGATGATAAGAATTAAGCTTCTCGGGTTGATTTACATAATCTATAAAAAATGCTAGCAAGTTCCTACTTAATTTCTGAATTTTAAATTCATGTTCATGATGCTATAACCTAGAATTTCTACATCCTAATGATCTTAAGAAATGTAGAACTTTCTCCCTAATTACTAAATCCAAGATCTTGGCACCTAGTTAACCAGAAAAGAAGATGAAGAATGAATTCAGGCCAACATAAGGTTACGTCTATCCTAATGATCTTTAGAGATATATACTTATAACCTTTTTTAGATCCTAGTTCCCTTACTACTTACCAAATGATCTTATGACATAAGTAATAAGCAAAACTTCTTGTGTACAGCAAGATAACAATATGAGCAAGGAAATAAAACAAGAACTGAAAATAAAACTCAGAAAGGTTGAAACAATACTAAAACATAATTTATAAACTACTACAACCCAAGAAACTTAAAGAAGAAGTTAGCCAAGCATGGCTAAAGGAGTCATTGAATTACCCTGGATAGGAGCTCAAATATGGCTTCCCACAAGTCCTAGGAACAATGCTCAAGAGGGAGAAAGAGAGAATACTTGTTGTATTCTAAGAGATGTGTTTTACAAGTGAAGAGAAAGGTCCTATTTATAGTAAAAATCCAGCCTCCAACGCTTCAGCGGTAGCATTCCCAACGCTTGGGCGCTGGAAGCATTAAAAATCCACTGCCAGACCGAGGGCCAGCGCTTGAGCGCTGGCTTCCCAGTGCTGCAGCGCTGGGCACTGCCTCTTCAACTTCAAGTTTTTCTTCTTCTTCATGGTGAGTGGGATTTGAATGCCATCAAAACCCACTACTCAGCCCTTGTTTAATTCTGAAACTTCTCCTCCACTACCATCAATTCCTTCAAGCTTATTTTCCATGTGCTAATTTGAAGAGAGTTGCTTCATATTCCTCTTTTCCACTTTTAATCCTCTCTTTGTTAGCACTTCAACTTTGGCCCTTTAACTCTCTCAATCTTCATTTTTAGCCCTCCACTCTTGAACTTTCACAAATAGGTCCTTGATTTCCTGAAACTTTACAAATCGGTCCCTGGACAAAAATGATAACTAAACCAGCTTTTCCTAAAAATATAAAATACCTATAAAAATTCCTAAAAATATAAAATAAAGGTAGAAAAACAAATAAAATCTAATCTACATGCAAAATGCAAAATAAATATAAAATCTACATAAAAACAATAAAAAACCTACATGAGACTCAAAAATAATAAAATAAAAAGACTAAAAAGACCCTAAAAACATCATATAAAATCCACTCATCACACCACTATACCCAACGACAGCTTGTCCTCAAGCGACAAAACTTAAAGAAAAACTCGTCCCTGGGTTTTGAGAAAGTTTTATCTGATTAAAAACTTGAAGCACAAAAACCTTTCAAAGAAAGCTTAGCAGAAAAGGAAGACATGCATGTTTTTATAGACAAAGAATCAAGAAAGTTAGGCTTGGCTTTTAACATGTTGAGTTCATCAATTAAGCTCACAAAATAATATCCTCCATGAAATCAAGAAAGCTCAATAATCCTGCCTATAATTCAAATCAAAACTGAAGTAAAGCAACCAAGTGATTTTGAAGAGATTTTTAAGGTTGTAACTTGGCCAAAGGGTTGAACAATTTAAGGTGTGGATTTCAAGAAATTGGCAACTCTAATGGCTGACTCAGAAGTTGTTGTTAAGTGATTTTTTCCTTGACTAAGAGCTCAACAATTCAACACAAGGGTCCTCTCAATTTTTTTCTTTTTCTCTTCTTTTTTTTTTTTGAACAAAGTAGTGGAATGTATGGGATGAATGACTTGAAATTTTACTCCCCTCATACTCTTTCTCACCCCACTACCTCATTATTTTTTCTAAGGCACATACCTTGTTTTTTCCATTTTTTCCTTCATCTTTTTTAGAGAGAAACCCACAAACATAGCTCTAACAATTTCTGCACATGAATCACAATAACAACTTTCAGAATTATCACACAAAGTAGGCTCCAAAGAATGACTCTTTTAAGGCTCAAAAGGGGCTACTAGTGGATATAACACTTCAAGCAAAAATCTGAGTTTTCAAAAATGCCTATAATCTCTTCTCAACTCACAAAGTATACAAAACTCCAATCAACATGCAACACAAGGCAGAAAAATTTCACAATCAAGAATCAGAGTTCTCAGCTCTCAGAAAAAGATAGGGTAAGTGGTACCCTTTTAAGAACTCAGAAAAACTTTTGCCAACAACCCAACAATCAAGACATCAAAAATCCTTTCTACAGCATGCAATCCTAACTGCTTAAAAACATAGAACTTTTCACAAAGCAGTTCAATCAGATAAAGCATTTCACAAAGCTATAGCAACATCAGAATGGATAATATACTCAAGACTCATGCAAAAAGAAGACAGAAAAACTAAACTAAAAATAAAACTAAAAACTATAAAAAGAAAAACAAAAATAAAAACTAACAAGCTGGTATAGTAACAAATTTCCACAAAGGTCCAAGGGAACCTCAATGTAAAAATCACTTTGAACACTCAAGTTCAAGAGGGCTCTCCCTCTTTTTGGTACCTATCCTGTAACATTGAACAAACAAAAGTCTCACAAGTAAAAACTTGCTTGACTTGTTAGTCCCAAAAACAGCACACTTAAGATCATGGGTTGAAAAATTTGTGTCCACCTTTTAAAAACAAGAATCATTGAGTTCCCAAAAATTAAAACCAATTTAGAACCAAGGGAAAACTCAAAGAACCTTAACAATTTTCAGAAAAATGGTGAACACAGAATTTATTAAAAACAAAAAACAGCAAACAAAAGCAAAAACAGCAAACTGCCCGAGCTCCAGCGCTTGAGCGTTGGGGATTCCAACGCTTGGGCGCTGGAATTAAAATAAAAACTGGGCATCAGAGGTCCCAGCGCCTGAGCGCTGGGTTCCAACGCTATGGCGCTGGAAAATAGAAAATAAACTGGTTGGATTCCAGGGGCCTAGCGCATGAGCGCTGGCCTCCCAACGCCTAAGCGTTGGGATCAACTGGAACCAGGGGGCTTTTACAGGGGCCTAACGCTCGTGCGTTGGCCTCCAGCGCCTAAGCGCTGGCCCCTCCTGCAGCAACAACATAGAATTCTTTTCTTTTATTTATTTACAAGAGTTGTGCAGAAAATTAAAAAGACATAAAAATAAACTATCCTAAGTTGGGTTGTCTCCCAACCAGCTCAATGTTAAGGTCCGAGATAGGCCCTTCCCCTTAATCAATTGGGGGAAGCAAGCTCAACCGTCATCACTTGTCTTTCATCATCTCTCCCTAAATACAGTTTCAGTCTTTGCCCATTGACAAGAAATGTTTCCTTTTTAACCTGATCTTCCAACTCAACCGCACCATGAGGGAAGACTTTGGTGACCAAAAATGGTCCTGTCCATCTTGACTTCAGCTTTCCAGGAAACAACTTCAGCCTTGAGTTATATAATAACACAAGTTGTCCTGGACTAAATTCTTTTGGCAAGATCTTCTTATCATGCCACCTTTTTGTTCTTTCCTTGTAGATCCTAGCATTGTGATATGCTTGGAGTCTAAATTCATCCAGCTCATGTACCTGTAACTGTCTCTTATCCCCAGCTTCTTTGGGATCCATGTTCAAATATTTCAAAGCCCAAAAGGCTTTATGCTCAAGTTCCACAGGTAAATGACAAGTCTTACCATAAACCAACTGGTAAGGAGAGGTTCCAATAGGAGTTTTAAACGCAGTTCGGTAAGCCCACAAGGTGTCATCTAATTTTTTTGACCAATCCTTCCTTGAGGTACCAACTGTTTTTTCCAAAATCCTTTTTAACTCCCTATTAGAAACCTCTACTTGTCCACTAGTTTGGGGGTGATAAGGGGTAGCAATTTTATGATTAACACCATATTTTTTCAAAAGAGTTTCAAAAGCTTTATTACAAAAATGCTTACCTCCATCACTGATTATTGCTCTTGGCACCCCAAATCTAGTAAAAATCTTTTTCTTCAAAAAGTCCAGAACCACTTTTCCATCATTTGTGGGAAGGGTTGATGCTTCAACCCATTTAGAAACATAGTCAACAGCAACCAAAATATACTGGCAACCAAAAGAAGGTGGAAAAGGTCCCATGAAATCAATGCCCCATACATCAAAAAGCTCAACTTCAAAAATCATTTTTTGGGGCATCTCATTCCTTCTTGAGATATTACCAGTTCGTTGACAGCGATCACACCTTACCACAAATGCTCTACTATCTTTGAAAATAGTAGGCCAATAAAAACCACTTTGGAGGACCTTAGCTGCAGTCCTCTCACCTGAAAAATGGCCTCCATAATCGGAGCCGTGGCAATGCCATAAAATAGCCTCAAATTCTTTTTCTGGAATACACCTTCTAATAATTCCATCAGAACATTTTCTAAACAAATAAGGTTCATCCCAGAAAAAGAATTTAGCATCATGTAAAAATTTCTTCTTTTGTTGCCAAGTCAAATCAGAAGGCAACACACCAGCAGCTTTAAAATTAGCTAAATGTACATACCATGGAGCTATCTCTTGGACAGCTAAAAGCCTCTCATCTGGGAACTCCTCTTGAATAGGAATTGGATCGGAGTTCCCCTCTTCAAGCCTTGACAAATGGTCTGCTACACCATTGTCCTTCCCTTTCCTGTCCACAATTTCAAGATCAAACTCTTGCAAGAGTAAGACCCACCTGATCAACCTGGGTTTAGCTTCCTGCTTAGCAAACAAGTACTTCAATGCAGCATGGTCAGTATGCACAATAACTTTAGTGCCCAAAACGTAAGGTCTGAATTTGTCTAAAGCATAGACAACGCTCAACAACTCCTTTTCAGTTGTAGCATAATTTTTTTGAGCTTCATTCAGAACCTTACTAGCATAATAAATCACATGCAAAACTTTCCCAATTTTTTGACAAAGAACAGCCCCTATTGCATTATCACTAGCATCACACATAACTTCAAAAGGCAAATCCCATTGGGGAGCAATAATGATAGGGGCTGAAACAAGTTTTTCTTTCAACAATTTAAAAGCAGCCAAACACTCATCATTAAAGATAAAAGGAGCTTCTTTTTCAAGGAGATTTGTCATAGGCTTAGCAATTTTAGAAAAATCTTTTATAAATCGCCTATAAAAACCTGCATGACCAAGGATGCTTCTTATACCTTTAATATTAGTGGGAGGAGGTAGATTTTCAATAATTTCAGTTTTAGCCTTATCTACCTCAATCCCTTTTTCAGAAATCTTGTGCCCAAGCACAATGCCATCTTTTACCATAAAATGACATTTTTCCCAATTAAGTACCAAATTCTTTTCTTGGCACCTGACTAGAATCCTTTCCAAATTGCTCAAACACTTGTCAAAGCTGGGGCCATATACAGAAAAATCATCCATGAACACTTCCATACATTCACCAATTAAATCATAAAAAATAGCAAACATACATCTTTGGAAGGTTCCTGGAGCATTACACAAGCCAAAAGGCATTCTTTTATAAGCAAATACCCCGAAGGGGCAAGTAAAAGCAGTTTTTTCTTGATCCTTAGGATCAACAACAATTTGATTGTATCCTGAATATCCATCCAAGAAACAATAAAACTTATGGCCAGCCAACCTGTCAAGCATTTGATCAATAAAGGGAAGGGGGAAATGATCTTTCCGGGTGGCAGAATTTAGCCTCCGGTAATCTATACAAACCCTCCATCCAAGTTACCTTCCTGGTGGGGATCAATTCATTATTTTCATTAGGAACCACTGTAATTCCCCCTTTCTTGGGAACTACCTGAACAGGACTAACCCATTCACTATCAGAAATGGGATAGATGATCCCTGCATCAAGCAACTTAATCACTTCTTTCCTTACCACCTCCTTCATGGCAGGATTAAGTCTTCTTTGGGGTTGGACTACGGGTTTAACTTGTTCTTCCAAACAAATTTTATGCATACAAACAGTGGGGCTTATGCCCTTAATGTCCTCAATAGTCCAACCCAAAGCAGATTTATGAGCTCTAAGAATTCTTACCAGTTTTTCTTCTTCAAGAGGAGAGAGGGAACTACTCACAATGACAGGTTTATTGTTACCTTCCTCAAGAAATACATACTTAAGGGTGGAAGGTAAGGGCTTCAATTCCCTCTTTTCCTCTTGAACTTCTTCTTCTCTTTTCAGCTCCTCTACCCAATTTTTCGTTGAAGGGAAAAAATGGGCAGCTTCCAGATATCTTGCCATTTCAATGACCTGTTCGTCATTTCTGTCTATATCTTCAAAATCCAACCCCCCAGAGATTATAGTCTCTAAAGGATCTTCTTTCCACATGGCAACAAACTGTTAGGCAGTAATTTTTTTTTTTTATATTTTTTTTATTATATACAAGAAGTACTAAATAAAATAAAAACAAGAACTTGAAAGAACCTATCCCCGGCAACGGCGCCAAAAACTTGATAGGGAAAATCGCAAGTGTACGATTTACTATCGCGTAATACAAAAAGATCGAACCCAAGGGATAGGTGTTCTTATTAATATAAAATTTAGTACTTAATAAAAAGATGAAAATATGAAGTTGGTTTGTTTTTAGAACAAAGATATAGCAACAAAATGATAAGAAATAAGATGATAAGAATTAAGCTTCTCGGGTTGATTTACATAATCTATAAAAAATGCTAGCAAGTTCCTACTTAATTTCTGAATTTTAAATTCATGTTCATGATGCTATAACCTAGAATTTCTACATCCTAATGATCTTAAGAAATGTAGAACTTTCTCCCTAATTACTAAATCCAAGATCTTGGCACCTAGTTAACCAGAAAAGAAGATGAAGAATGAATTCAGGCCAACATAAGGTTACGTCTATCCTAATGATCTTTAGAGATATATACTTATAACCTTTTTTAGATCCTAGTTCCCTTACTACTTACCAAATGATCTTATGACATAAGTAATAAGCAAAACTTCTTGTGTACAACAAGATAACAATATGAGCAAGGAAATAAAACAAGAACTGAAAATAAAACTCAGAAAGGTTGAAACAATACTAAAACATAATTTATAAACTACTACAACCCAAGAAACTTAAAGAAGAAGTTAGCCAAGCATGGCTAAAGGAGTCATTGAATTACCCTGGATAGGAGCTCAAATATGGCTTCCCACAAGTCCTAGGAACAATGCTCAAGAGGGAGAAAGAGAGAATACTTGTTGTATTCTAAGAGGTGTGTTTTACAAGTGAAGAGAAAGGTCCTATTTATAGTAAAAATCCAGCCTCCAACGCTTCAGCGGTAGCATTCCCAACGCTTGGGCGCTGGAAGCATTAAAAATCCACTGCCAGACCGAGGGCCAGCGCTTGAGCGCTGGCTTCCCAGCGCTGCAGCGCTGGGCACTGCCTCTTCAACTTCAAGTTTTTCTTCTTCTTCATGGTGAGTGGGATTTGAATGCCATCAAAACCCACTACTCAGCCCTTGTTTAATTCTGAAACTTCTCCTCCACTACCATCAATTCCTTCAAGCTTATTTTCCATGTGCTAATTTGAAGAGAGTTGCTTCATATTCCTCTTTTCCACTTTTAATCCTCTCTTTGTTAGCACTTCAACTTTGGCCCTTTAACTCTCTCAATCTTCATTTTTAGCCCTCCACTCTTGAACTTTCACAAATAGGTCCTTGATTTCCTGAAACTTTACAAATCGGTCCCTGGACAAAAATGATAACTAAACCAGCTTTTCCTAAAAATATAAAATACCTATAAAAATTCCTAAAAATATAAAATAAAGGTAGAAAAACAAATAAAATCTAATCTACATGCAAAATGCAAAATAAATATAAAATCTACATAAAAACAATAAAAAACCTACATGAGACTCAAAAATAATAAAATAAAAAGACTAAAAAGACCCTAAAAACATCATATAAAATCCACTCATCAAGTATGAAGGCTTGAATTGAAGTGCTAACCAAGAGAGGACCAAAGTGGAAAAAAGGAATATGAAGAATCACTCTCTAAATTGGCACATGGGAAATAAGTGTGAAGGAATTGATGTTAGTGGAGGAAGGGTTTCAGAATTAAACAAGGCTGAGTAGTGGCATTTTATGGCCATCAAAACCCACTACCATGAATGAAGAAAGAAGAAAAGCAAGGAGATGAAGAAGCAGCATCCCAACGCTCCAACGTTGGGATCCCAGCGCTCTAGCGCTGGGGTTCTGATTGGATGATGAGTCAGATGTTGACCCAGCGCCCAAGCGTTGGAAAGCCAGCGCTCAAGCGTTGGAAAGCCAGCGCTCAAGCGCTGGGCCTCGGATAGTAAGTGGATTTTTAATGCTTCCCAGCGCCCAAGCGCTGGGAAAGCCAGCGCTCAAGCGTTGGAGCCCAGAATTTTGCTATAAATAGGGAGGCAATTTGCACTTGTAAGACACACCATCTTAGAATACAACAAGTATTCTCTCTTTCTCCCTCTTGAGCATTGTTCCTAGGACTTGTGGGAAGCCATATTTGAGCTCCTATCCAGGGTAATTCAATGACTCCTTTAGCCATGCTTGGCTAACTTCTCTTTTAAGTTTTTGGGTTGTTTTAATTTATGATTCATGTTCTAGTTTTCTTTTACATTTCTGAATAATATCTTCAATTCATGTTTTATTTCTTTGTTCTTCATTAATCTTTATGCGCAAAGGATTTCATGCTTTCTACTTATTCATTAGGCCATTTGGTAAGTAGTAAGGGAAATAGGAAATAAAAAAGGTTATAAGTATACATTTCATAAGGCTATAAGGATGGACGTAGCTTTGTGTTGGCCCGAATTCCTTCTTCATCTTCTTCTCTGATTAACTAATAACCAAGGCTATGGAGCTAGTAATTAGGAAAGAAAGGCTACATTTCTTAAGGCTATTAGGATGTAGAAACTCTAGGCTATAGCACCATGAATATGAATTTAAAGTTTAGAAATTTAGTAAGAGTTTTCTAGCATGTTTTATAGATTATGTAAATCAACCCAAGAACTTAAATTCTTATCATCTTTTCTATATTTTGCTATTGTTATTTCTTGTTCTAAAAACATCAACATATATTCGCATCTTTCAAATTTCTGTTTAACTACTAAAAATTATAATAATAAGAACACCTAACCCTTGGGTTCGATCTTTTGTATTACGCGATAGTTAATCGTACACTTGCGATTTCCCCTATCAAGTTTTTGGCGCCATTGCCGGGGATAGGTTCTTTCAAGTTCTTGTTATTATTTTGTTTAGTGCTTTTTATTAAAAAAAATATAAAAAAAATTATTTGTGTGATGAACTGGTGCTACTAATTTTGTTTGCTGAGTATTGGCAGGTATAGCAATGGCTGAAACATTTGAGCAAAGGGAGGCAAAATTCCGAGCTAAACTTTAAATAGAATATGAGAAAAAGAAGCAGGAAGCTTTCACTCTTATTGACGAATTCTATTCTAATTTAGAGTGCAAGCGGAATGCGTGATTTTTGCCAACTCCTGAGCAAGAATGTAAGGCCATGGAGGAGCTACAAGTAAGGATACAAGGCATTCTGATTAGGCAGCCCGGGGATGAACAACAAACACTTGTTCATGAAAATGAACTCGTGGTTCAAAGAGAGGAGGTGAAAGAAACCTCCATTGAAGAATTTGTCTTTGAAGACAAATTGGAAATGGAGGAAGAAGAACCTCAAGGGACCTATGTTATAGGTTCACAAGATCAAGGCAAAGAGCAAGGGGAAAATCTTCTTATCCCCTCCATTTGTAAATTTACTGTTTTTGCTTTGATGGCTGAAAATTCATTGGGCACCATGATGTTTATGTGCCAAAATTTGCATGATTTGCGGGGTCTAATGAATTTTGTAATAGACCCCGGTTGAAAAGTGATTAGTGAAAAGTCTACCAAAGACTATAACATTGGGCTTCTTGGGAGACAACCCAAGTGTTTCTATTGCTTTTGTTTTGTTTTGTTTTGCCGAATAAATAGTTGCAGGAACCCCAACGCTCAAGCGTTGGAGGCTCACCGCAAATGCGCTGAGCCCCTGTTTCTTGCCCAGTTTTTATTTTAATTCCAGCGCTCCAGCGTTGGGAACCCAACGCTCCAGCGTTGGGAACTCAACGCTCCAGCGCTGGAGCTCGGGCAATTTTTCTGTTTTTATTTTATTTTCTGTTTCTTTGTTTTAATAATTTTGTGTTCACCATTTTCTGAAAGTTTTAGATTCTTTGAGTTTTCCCTTATTTCTACACTGATTTTAATTTTTGGGAACTCAAGAATTCTTGTTTTAAAAGGTGGACACAATTTTTCAACCCATGTTCTTAATTGTCCTGTTTTTGGAACTAACAAGTCAAGCAAGTTTCTACTTGTGAGACTTTTGTTTGTTCATTGTTACAGGATAGGTACCAAAAGAGGAAGAGCCCTCTTGAACTTTAGTGTTCAAATTTGATTTTTACATTGAGGTTCCCTTGGACCTTTGTGGAAAATTTGTTACTATACCAGCTTCTTAGTTTTTGTTTTTGTTTTTATAGTTTTTAGCTTTATTTTTAGTTTAGTTTTTCTTTTTTTCTTTTTGCATGAGTCTTGAGTATATTATCCATTCTGAATGTTACTATAGTTTTGTGAAATGCTTTATCTGATTGGAATGCTTTGTGAAAAAGTTCTATGTTTTGAAGCGGTTAGGATTGCATGCTGTAGAAAGGATTTTTGATATCTTGATTGTTTTGGTTGTTGGCAAAGATTTTAAGAGTTCTAAAAGGGTACCACTTACCCTATCTTTTTCTGAGAGCTGAGGTCTCTGATGCATGATTGTGAAATTTTTCTGCCTTGTGTTGCATGTTGATTGGAGTTTTGTACATTTTGTGAGTTGGGAAGAGATTATAGGCATTTTTGAAAACTCAGATTTTCGCTTGAGATGTTATATCCACTAGTAGCCCCTTTTGAGCCTTAAAAGAGTCATTCTTTGGAGCCTACTTTGTATGATAATTTTTAAGTTGTTATAGTGATGCATGAGCTGAATTTGTTAGAGCTATACTTGTTGGGTTTTTTTTTTTTTTTTTTTTTTTTTTAATAAAAAGCAAGGAAAAAATTGAAAAATAAGGTATGTGCCTTAAGAAAAAATAATGAAGTAGTGGGGTGAGAAAGAGTATGAAGGGAGTAAAATTCAAGTCATTCATCCCATACATTCCACTACTTTGTTTAAAAAAAAAAAAAGAAAGAGAAAATGAAAAAAGTTGAGAGGACCCTTGTGCTCTATTGTTAAAGCTCTTAAGTCAAAGAAAAATCACTTGACAACAAGTTTCTGAGTCCGCCACTAGAGTTGCCAATTTCTTGAAATCCACACCTTGAAATATTCAACCTTTTGGCCAAGTTACAACCTTAAAAATCTCTTCAAAATCACTTGGTTGCTTTACTTCAGTTTTGATTTGAATTATAGGCAGGATTATTGAGCTTTCTTGTTTTCATGGAGAATATTATTTTGTGAGCTTAATTGATGAACTCAAACATGTTAAAAGCCAAGCCTAACTTTCTTGATTCTTTGTCTATAAAACATGCATGTCTTCCTTTTCTGCTAAGCTTTCTGTGAAAGGTTTTTGTGCTTCAAGTTGTAATCAGATAAACTTTCTCAAAACTCAGGGACGAGTTTTTCTTTAAGTTTTGTCGCTTGAGGACAAGCTGTCGTTGGGTATAGTGGTGTGATGAGTGGATTTTATATGATGTTTTTAGGTTATTTTTAGTCTTTTTATTTTATTATTTTTTAGTCACATATAGGTTTTTTATTGTTTTTATGTAGATTTTATATTTATTTTGCATTTTGCATGTAGATTAGATTTTATTAGATTTTCTAGCTTTATTTTATATTTTTAGGAATTTTTCTAGTTATTTTGTATTTTTAGAAAAAGCTGGTTTAGTTATCATTTTTGTCCAGGGACCAATGTGTAAAGTTTCAGGAAGTCAGGGACCAAATTGTAAAAGTTCAAGAGTGGAGGACTTAAAGTGAAGATTGAGAGAGTATGAGGGCTTGAATTGAAGTGCTAACCAAGAGAGGACCAAAGTGGAAAAAAGGAATACGAAGAATCACTCTCTAAATTGGCACATGGGAAATAAGTGTGAAGGAATTGATGTTAGTGGAGGAAGGGTTTCAGAATTAAACAAGGCTGAGTAGTGGCATTTTATGGCCATCAAAACCCACTACCATGAATGAAAAAGGAAGAAAAGCAAGGAGATGAAGAAGCAGCATCCCAACGCTCCAACGTTGGGATCCCAGCGCTCCAGCGCTGGGGTTTGACTGGATGATGAGTCAGATGTTGACCCAGCGCCCAAGCGTTGGAAAGCCAGCGCTCAAGCGCTGGGCCTCGGATAGTAAGTGGATTTTTAATGCTTCCCAGCGCCCAAGCGCTGGGAAAGCCAGCGCTCAAGCGTTGGAGCCCAGAATTTTGCTATAAATAGGGAGGCAATTTGCACTTGTAAGACATAGCTTTGGATGGACGTAGCTTTGTGTTGGCACGAATTCCTTCTTCATCTTCTTCTATGATTAACTAATAACCAAGGCTATGGAGTTAGTAATTAGGAAAGAAAGGTCTACATTTCTTAAGGCTATTAGGATGTAGAAACTCTAGGCTATAGCACCATGAATATGAATTTAAAGTTTAGAAATTTAGTAAGAGTTTTCTAGCATGTTTTATAGATTATGTAAATCAACCCAAGAACTTAAATTCTTATCATCTTTTCTATATTTTGCTATTGTTATTTCTTGTTCTAAAAACATCAACATATATTCTCATCTTTCAAATTTCTGTTTAAGTACTAAAAATTATAATAATAAGAACACCTATCCCTTGGGTTCGATCTTTTGTATTACGCGATAGTTAATCGTACACTTGCGATTTCCCCTATCAGGGAGCACATGCTAGTTGCGCTAGAGTTAGTCCAACAGATGATAGAGAAGGTGAGACAAATCAGAGAGGAAATGAAGATGTCCCAGAGTCGACAAAAGAGCTATGTGGACAACCGGTGAAGGGAGTTGGAGTTTGCACAGGGAGAGCATGTGTTTCTTCGTGTGACCCCAACTACCGGAGTTGGGAGGGTGATTAAATTGAAGAAGCTCACACGAAAGTTTATTGGGCTATACTACATCATTGAGAGGGTTTGGACCAATGGCTTATCGCATTGCTTTTCCACCTTTCTTGTCCAAGATTCAGGATGTTTTGCATGTGTCTCAATTGCGGAAATATATTCCGGATCCGTCGCATGTTATCACTTAGGATGAAGATCGCTGATTGGAGAATTAAGCAGTTAAAGAACAAGGAGATTCCATTGGTAAAGGTGATTTGGAACCAGACCACGGGAGACGCTCCGTGGGAGTTAGAGGAGAAGATGAGGGAGCAATACCCTGATCTATTCCTTGATCCTTATTTTTGAGGACGAAACTCATTTTAGGGGGGTAGTATTAAAGACTTTGCAGTTTGGTCCTTAGAGTTTGTAATAATTATAATTTGGTCCTTG
Source organism: Acmispon strigosus (assembly GCA_030819835.1). Taxonomy (NCBI): domain Eukaryota; kingdom Viridiplantae; phylum Streptophyta; class Magnoliopsida; order Fabales; family Fabaceae; genus Acmispon; species Acmispon strigosus. The sequence goes on from JAUAMA010000002.1 coordinate 50,972,290, forward strand.
AATGTTGTGGTAATTATGATTTGGTCCTTGTTAGACATTTTTACTGAAATAAATGATGTTTGATTATTCTACTCAAGTTGACTGAGAATAAAATTAAATCTTTAGAGATTTGATTGATATTTGATTTTCTATATATCTTTACTAGTGCAGATTTTTATTTTTCTGTATTATATGTCCATGAAATTCGAAATCATTAAAGGAGAAAAATAGAGAAATATATTTCTGAATTGGGAGAATATACCTTGGGCATACTGTTATTGATTAGTAAAATAATTAAGTAATTAGGAATTTATCTTAGCCAGGAACGGGACCATATTCATTTTGTTTTTGCTAGAACCTTTAGAAAGGAAGAGTTGGTTGTTTCTACCTATCCTCTTGGGCTGGTCGAGTACTCCATGTACTTGGTCAGCATCTCATTCTTTTATTTTTCCATTTAATTTTTTTGCTGAAATGAATTTAAAAAAAAAAAACAGCATATTTTCTAAGATTTTTAGATGCCAATTTTGTGCTGCTAAAAATAGGAAATGAAGGTTGAAAAACCTCCCACTACCTCTAGTGCATTCAACCAACTTAAAGAGAGAAGAAAAACTAACTTTCATTCCCACCCTCTTCCTCAAACAACACGTTAAAACAATTCAGAGAAAAACCCTAGTCTCTAAGTGCTAAACCTTCCTTTGTTGCTGCTGCACTCTCTTCTTTCTTGTGAGAATTCATCTGTTCATCCCTCCTTGTGCTATCTTGGTTGACACCTCCATTTATATTTGGAGAACGGAGTTTCATTCCATTCGTTGCTGCGGCTAAAGCGTTTTCTACGCTGGAAGACAAGACGTTTCCTCATTCCTTTTTCCCAAGGAGTAACGGTAGGTAACCCTCATGAAAAATTTATTTTAAGTAGTGAACTTTGTACCTTAATACTAGAGTTAATTTCTGAACCCTTTTCCATTCTCGGTTTCCTAGTTCGTTCAAGGATTTCCGTCGTTCAAAGGTTTTGTCCTTCAAGGGTTTCGCCGTTGCCGTAATCCGTTGACCACACTAGTAGAGTTCGAGGTGGAAGGACTATTTTCTTCCTTATAATCGTCTAGAATTCAGGTTGGTTACCTTGATTCCCTCCTTATCTTGATGAATTGTGTTGTCGTTGAGTTTCTATGTGTCAGACGGTTATGAAAAAACCCTTAATACCATTTCTGTTCAAAACAATTTTGTGCCTAAAGAATTCTTGAGTTTTGATGAAATTCCTTTTCTAAATTGATTCCTAATGATTTTGGCCATGAAAAACTCTTTTACATGAAAACCCTATGTCAAAAGCTTGTTCTAGACCCTGTACAGAAAAATATGAATTTTCGACCCTGTACAGAGGGGCCACGCATGTGCGTGGCCACCCTGCGCACTTGCGCAGCGGTCCCTGTACTCTCTACCTGAGCCACACATATGCGTGGCTATACCCTACGCACATGCATGGTATTGTAGTGTTCTTGTTCTATTTTTTCCTTAAAAACCTATTGGCTAGTATGAGTCCAATTCTTTTGAGTTTGCTTTTCCACCTTTGGGATAGTTTATTGAACACTATTTATATTTTTTTGATAGGTGGAGGAACAATCATATGTGACCAAGTCGTTGGTAAGGGTAACTTCTTGAAAGAATCGTTTGTCGGTTTGTTATTGTAATGATTATGTTTTGCGAATTCTAACTTTGTGTTACCTTGAACATATTTTGGACTTGTTAATTGATGCTGCAACATGTTGTTCTTGATTTTGTATAATCTTGAGATTTGATGAAATGAATTGGAGTATTGAGTATAACATGTTAATGATGATTTCAAGAGGAATTGGAGAAATGTTTCATATGATACTATGACTAAAAAAAGATATGTAAACTGTTGGTTCATGAGGATATGATTATAGTGTGTCATAGCATATGAATTATATTTAGGAGTTTTAGGTTGATGTAACGACACTTTGTCCCGTGGGATCAATTGAGGACAATGAGGTGGATCTTTGTCTCACGTGATTGTCCTACCCTTGTTCTAGGAAAATCTTGGCCATAGTTATGCATGTAGTTATTTCAAGACTAATTCCATGCTTTGAAGAAATTAAATGAAAGATTTTGGATGTTCGAACTTTGTAAAAATTACTGTTGTTTGATAATTTTGGTTGTTGTAATTGTTGTAATTAATTCTGTTGTATTATGTTTCTGTTGTGGTTTTTGCTGTATTTGAATTCTTTGATTTGCAGTTTTTGTTTTCTTTAATTATCACAAGTAGATAATTATTATTATTGATATTTTTGGAGTTAACCCTTTCTGTCTATTTGTTTGTTGTTTGGGCGCTTAACGCCACAGATGAGCAGCGCGAGGATTAAATTGGAGATTAAATTATGGAAGTTGAAGATGAAGAGAAGATGTTGAAAGAGCACGTGTTTATTAACTGTTTTATTTCTATCAATGACTTAGCAAAATTATGTTGCAGATACTTATTTATTTTTACTGCTCTCTTTGAATTATGTATTTATGGGGATATTATCTATTGATTAAATATTTTGAGCGACGAATCTTTTGAAAATATTGAGTGGCCTTTTTGTGAGGTTTTATTAAACTTATTTTCCATGAATTTACAATGTGATCCCTAACCATAAATTGGGGTGTTACAGGAAGACATCAGGACAAGATTCTATAGAAAATTCCTTCAATAATGGAGGTAGAGGGACACTTGATAATGAAATAGCTAGAATTTTTTTCCCTGCAGGATTGCCAATTAATTTTGCAAGAATCCCTCACTTCAGGAATGCATTTTCTTATGCATGTAGTAACTCTCTCAGTGGGTATAAACCTGCTAGTTATAATAAGTTGAGAAAAACCTTGTTAGGCAATGAAATAAGACATGTAGAAAAACTATTGCAGCCAATTCATAATTCATGGAGCCAAAAAGGGGTGACCATTGTTAGTGTTGGGTGGAGTGATCTACAACGGAAAACCCTTATCAATTTCATGGTAGTAACAGAGACTGGGCCTATGTTTTTAAAAGCTATTGATTGTTCCCGTGAGGTCAAAGATAAATATTTCTTTGCCAAACACGTGAGAGGTGTTATAATGGAGGTTGGACTCTTAAATATGGTTAAAATTGTGACTCATAATGCACCTGTATGTAGGGCAGCAGGTTTAATTATTGAGTTTGAGTTCCCTTATATTTTTTGGACTCCTTGTGTTGTGCACACCCTTAACCTTGCTTTGAAGAACTGTTAGATTCAAATTATTATTATGTTTTGATAATTAACAATTTATTTATAATATGATATTTTTGAGGTAGAATTCCTAACTTGCTGAACACCTTTATGTCCAGGAAAAACTATCTTCATAAAGGACTGCATTAAACCACAAGGCATTATCAAGTCACAAAAATATGAGACAGGCCAAATAAGTGGAAATCGTTCGGGTCCTCACTGCGGAACAACTGCATACGTTTTCAAGACGAACTGTCTGAATGCATAAGGAAAGAAATCAAGCAGAGAAAGTCCGACGACTCACTAAAGACCAAGCTTGCATATAAATAAACAGACATCCTTTGGAAAGTACTAAAGCAACTATGATCATTCAACACCAAAGTACATGTGATAAAGTTGAAAAAGTCCAGTGCTTGAATTCACTCCGACTAACAAGAAGACTGTTTTGCCAAAGTTGAGTAAGTCTGGTCACAAGCCTGAAGAAACATCTCTAGCTTTGAAGTATCTCTAGCCACTATACAAAAAAAGGTTGGGTGACAATGTATTCAAAAAAAACTTCAACAGAAGCACAAAAGGAGAAAGCGTCCGGCCACTTGCATAGCAAAAACAATCCGACAGATGAGAGAGTTCGGCATAAGGAAGTCTGTCCGCCTATATAGTACAGTTGACAACTCACGTAGTGACGAACTTCCGAAAATTCTGTAAAGACTACGTCTGACATGTCATGATGAAGATTTCGTTTTCCTAAAGCGTCAAAGTGGTCAAATGTCATAAGAGCCAGAAAGCATGTTTGCTATGAGGTTATGAAGAATTAGTTTGACAGAAGCATTAAAGAAATTGCTCGAAAAAAATTCTGAACAATTCATCCATCATAATTGCTTCTTGCTTTAAAGATCATCTACCTCGTCAACACATTAAATGAAGCACTGTTGATCGCAGAATGAAGGGGCTCGTGATCTAGTAAACAAATTGTCTCACTAGGCACTCTACCAGATGATAAACATGCAAAAGATCAACCTCCCATACTTGATCTTCCATCACATGGTAAACACTCTTGAGAGTCTAGTGTCCAACTTTCCCTACGGTGCACTAATTACTGCTATGATGGGAAAGAAAAAGCTCATCGACAAATAAAAAGTGCAAAATGAGTTCATGGAGCACGATTACGTTTACAGTACCCCCATCAAGTTTGGGGATGTTAGAAAAATAAGGTTAGACATTGATACCTCCGGAGTCCCAGAGAACTTGCTGACAAACTGGGAGAAGAAACTTCATAGCAATGTTCAAACAGAACAAGTCAAGGAGGCATGTCCATCTCCTCCAAGAACAAGAACCGCTACTAATGCTTTCTCTCCACCTGCAAAACGGTATCAAATTTCTGACTCTAGAAAAATCACGAAAATAGAGCCTCTGTCCGACCCCAAGCCCAAACGGAGCCTCCTAGTAAGGGGATATGAAGCAGCAACCACTACCACCACCAAAAAAAGTACACCCTCTTCAGAAAATGACGAAGATACTTTGCCAATTGTCGATTTGGTGAAGAATTATTAGAAAGCCACTCTGTAGCCTATCTCAGAATATGCTCATCCGTCAACCACACGTGAAAATATCTTCCACACGTGCTGACTTTGTTTCACGAATATGTGGAAGACATAGTCGATGTCGAGGATGACGGTAACTGCGGTTACAGATGCATCGCTAAATGGCTTGGCTGAAATGAAGGTGAATGGCCTGAGATAAGGAAAGAAATGAAGGTGAATGTGCGTAGTGCATTAACACTGCTTCTGGAGAACCTGCTCTTTCTCCCAAATGGTTCAATGTCCCTGACATGGGACTACTTGCCGCAGCTGCCTTCAGGATCATAGTGTGAAGAAGGTCTTGCTCCTGACTCTGGCTGAAGTTTTGATGATGAAAACACACGTTACAGAAAGAAGAAAAAGAAAGAAGACTTCAAGAACTGGCTCAAAACGTCAAGATCAATCATTAAGGTTCTAATGAATAGTAAGTCTTGTGAACTTAGTGTGCTATGCTTTATTAAGGTAATATTACATTTGAAGGCTCATAAATAATCAATAAATTGAGTGTAATATCTTTCCACCAGTAAAACTTAGTAGAAACACTCAATTTGGGCTTAAAACTATCATGAACCGAGTTCTGGACTGACAGTAATCGATTACAAGATGTGAGTAATCGATTACTAGAAGGCAGTAATCGATTACCACATATCAGTAATCGATTACCAAGTTTGAATTTTGAATTCAAACTGCAATGGCATGATGTAATCAATTACCAGGTTACTGTAATCGATTACGAGGTCGACAGATGTGTTGTTTCATGAACCAATGTGTCTCAAAACGTTTGGGAAGCTTTGTGATGGTTCATGGACGACCTCTAGTGCCTATATAAAGTCCATAGACGCTCAGAAACAAGAATGACTTGGACTACAACTTTCATTATCATGAAAGTCATCATTCTGAGTTTCTGCTCTCTCATTTTCATTAGAACACTCATGCTATTCAACATTTGAGAAACTCAGAATAATTGAGCCTTCATTGTAATTTCCTGGAGCATACGAACTAAGATCAATCCAACTAGTCTAAAGGATTTTATCAGCCACTGTAAAGGTTTCTTCTTCTTCATCTTGAATCAGTTCGATTCATTCCCCGTAGTGTTCGGTGGTTGTGGAAAAGGTCCTTTGAATCGGGTTTGATTCAAAGTCCGCCGTAGGGTTCGGCGTCATCAGTTGGTGGTTTGCCTTCTGAGGTTTCACAAGAGTTCTTAAGTTCCTTGGTGTAAGTGCTTGTAAGAAATCTTGATCATAGTGGATAAATCCTCAAGGGTTTCTTGAGGGTCTGGACGTAGCCTTCGGTGGATTGAAGGTGAACCAGGATAAAATTTGTGTGCACTTCTCTTAACTCTTATCTTTTACTTTCAAGCAACGTTTAATTCAACTGCAGTCACAATCATCAATTGTGATTATCATTATCTTGGAAGTAAAAAGTTTTGTTAAGGCGAAAATTGTGCAAACCCGATTCACCCCCACCCCTTCTCAGGTTGCTATCTATACTTACAATTGGTATCAGAGCGTAAGTTTAGGTAATTTTCTCCTAAGATCCGGGAAAAGATGGCATCCTCTTCTAGTCATGGTACTAGTGAGGGATTCAACATAAATAGGCCACCATACTTCAATGGAGACCACTATGGCTTCTGGGAAATCAAGATGAAAATCTTTATAAGGTCATTGGATGTGGAAATATGGGAAGCCATTGAAAAAGGTCTGTTTATACCAATGAATGAAGTGGGTGATAGAACACAATCAAAACCAGAGAACACATGGAGTGAAGAAGAAAAGAAGAAAGTTCAATATGACCTTAAAGGCATGAACATTCTTACATCTGCTCTTGGCATGGATGAATTCTTCAGAGTATCAACGTGCAGAACTTCAAAGGAAATATGGGATACTCTAATGGTAACTCATGAATGTTAGTATAGATAGCAACCTGAGAGGGGGAGGGTGAATCAGGTTTACCCGATTTTCGCCTTAACAACTTCTTACTTTCAAGATATATGTAAATGCAAACGATTGCAGCGGAATTAAGCGTTGCTTGAAAGTAAAGATGAAGGATAGAATAATTCACACACACAGAATTTTATCCTGGTTCACCTTCTATCCACTGAAGGCTACATCCAGTCCCTCAAGAAACCCTTGAGGATTTTTCCACTATTGATAAAAATCTCTTACAAGTTCTTACACCAAGGACCCTAAGAATTTCTATCAATTTCCTGTGAAAGTATACCACTTTCCACAGCCCCTGAAAGTAAACCACTTTCAGTTCCTGAAGGCAGACCACCCTCAGACCTTGAAGGCAAAACCACCTTCAATCAACACCCTGAAAGTATACCACTTTCAGTACCAACAACCCTTCACCGAGATCCACGGTGAATACTCAATCTAACAGAAAGAGATGAAGAAGAGTTTACAATTGGCTGTATCAATCCTTTAACATACAAGTGGATTGATCATGAGAATTTATGCTTTAAGGCTTTTAAGCATAATGGGATTCTGAGTTCCTCAAGATGTGAACAACTAGAGTGTTCTTATAAACATGAAGATCATGAACTCAGAATTTAGGCTCTTGAAAGTTTAAGTTCTAAAGAGACTTTAATGAACTAATTTTGGCAAAGATTTGGCCTAATGTTGTATTCTCATGTGTTGTTGTGTTATGGACTCAAATGGACTTTATATAGGCAAGGGAAACGTCCATGAACCAATGCAACCTTTCCCAAAAGGTTTGAGACGCAATGGTTCATGAAAAGATGCAACTTTTCGTGTGTGTAATCGATTACATCACTTAGTGTAATCGATTACACTAATAGCCGTTTCAGTTTGAATTTCAAATTCAAACATGTAATCGATTACAAGCAAGTGGTAATCGATTACTTGCCTATGTGTAATCGATTACTTGCCTATGTGTAATCTATGGAGAGTGGTGTACATGGACTCGACCTGACCTTCCATGTGATCAAACCGCTGATCAAAGTGTGTCCTCATATCTGCCAAATGAGAGAGAATGAGTTGGGTAGAGGCATCGGCATCTGCGGAAGATGAAGGACCACTCTCAGAGGATGGTGGACAGAAAGCAGCAGGGGCAGGAGCCTGGGTAGTGTCAGGACCCAAATCTGATTTGTGCCTGAAAGTACCATGAATATCCCTGAAAATCCCCATCTTGTTCATAATTTCCATGTCTATCCTCTGAGATTTAGCGTCCATGACTTGTGCATACTCTCCATGCGTAAAAATCCCAAAGTTCTTCAGAATCAGAGTGATCACAGGAGCATAAGGAAGAGGACCAGTTCTGTCCTTGTGAAGCAGCATGTGTATCATGACCAAGTTAGCCCAATTAATTGCTTCATTATGCTTCAGACCATATATGATTTGTAACTCCAAATCACTTATCTGAGCATGGTTAGAGGACCGTGAAGCCAACAAATTCATCAAGGCCTTGAAAGTCGAGGAGAGATGGAAAGAGAAGTCCAGCATTGATGAAGGAGTTCAAGTCGCCATACTTGGGAGGAAGAATCGTCCTTTCAAGGTAGTAGGCCAAGAATCGTTCCTTCTGTTCCTCGGTGACAAGGAGACGAGATAGGTCAAGGGTATTCATGGAGAGATTCTTCGATCGGTGTCTGCGAGAGGAAGAGGAGGCCATTTTCGGAATTGTGAGAGGCTAGGGCTCGAGAAAGGGTTGTTGGGTTCAGGCCAAATTGGAAATACCGAATGGGTTAAGGAGCAAGAGAGGAGGGGGACGAAAAAAACCCACAAATTGATTCTGAAAACGAGCAAGAATCGAGGGAGAATGGTGGAAAATACTGCTTCGGCGTCGAGTGGAGGAAAGGGAAGAAGAACAGTGTAATCGATTATGAAACTGACCAGCGATACTTATATTATCGAATTGGTAATCGATTACAGGCAGTTGTGTAATCGATTACCACTAATTGAATTTTGAATAAAATTCAAAATTTGCAACCGTAATCGATTACAGCAGTTAATGTAATCGATTACTGGCAGTTTAAAATTTGAAAAATTTCAAATTTCGAATATGTAATCGATTACACCAGTTATGGTAATCGATTACTCAGAGAATTTTAATAAGCACGAGGACTGGGAACAGGGGTAATCGATTACAGGTCTATGGTAATCGATAACAAGGACAGTTTTATAAGTTCTAACCTATAAATTCCTATGTAACACATTTCCAAATGAACATTTAAGCACATAATTAATTTAAATACATGTAATCATGTAAGTAAAGATTATACAAGTATCTAATAGTAAGAACTTACATAGGACATATGTTTAAGCACATAGGTAACTTAGATATATACAATCATAAATTTAAAACATGAATTAAGCATGTAAGCATATATGTTCACATATAAAAATTATGCAAATAATTAAGACATATAAGCACATTCTTAGATAATTATCTACTTAACGATCACGTTTTTCTAGTTTATTTTTGAATACCTCCTGTGTTCTTATGAACTGCTAGTCAGTGGGCTTAGGAACAAGTTCCCAAACTTGATTCCTTTCAAATTGATTTAGTTCTTCCTGCATTGCCACAATCCAATACTCATCCTCCAGAGCATCATTTACTTTTGAGGGTTCTATTTGAGAGACAAAGGCCATGTTCAAGACAGAATCATTTAAGCGTAGCCTTGTAGAAACGTCTCTAGAAATATCACCAATAATATTATCAACTGGATGATCCCTGTGGGTTATCCATTCCTTTGATAGTTGATAAGTGTTATCTTCAATGTGCTCTTCTTGTATTGGATTTTGATCTCTTTCCTTTTGAGAGTCTTCATTGATAATGATATCTTCTTCTTCATTATCTGAAAGATTGACTATATCTTCTATTGAAGATTTAGACTCATCAAAGGAAACATATATGGATTCTTCCACAGATAGAGTTTTCTTGTTAAAGACTCTATATGCTTTGCTTGTTAGAGAATAACCAAGGAATATACCTTCATCAGATTTTTCATCAAACTTACCAAGGTTTTCCTTTCCATTGTTCAAGACAAAGCATTTGGATCCAAAAGCATGTAGATGAGAGATATTTGGTTTCCTTTCTTTGTAGAGTTCATAGGGGGTTTTCTTTAGAATAGGTCTAATAAGAACTCTATTGGAAACATAGCAAGCAGTACTTACAGCATCAGCCCAGAAATATTTAGGAAGACTTGATTCACTTAGCATGGTTCTTGCTAATTCTTCAAGCAGTCTGTTCTTCCTTTCTACAACACCATTTTGTTGTGGTGTTCTCGGAGTAGAGAAATTATGTGATATTCCATTTTCATCACATAGTTCTTGAAATTGATGATTCTGAAATTCTCCACCATGATAACTTCTAATAGAAGAGATCTTTAAAGCCTTCTCATTTTGAACTAGCCTTGCATATCTCTTAAATGCGTTGAAGGCTTCATTCTTATGAGGCAGGACTAATGTCCAAGTAAATCTAGAGAAATTATCAACAATAACAAGTGCATAAAAATTACCTCCGATGCTTTTTGTTCTTGAAGGTCCAAACAAATCCATATGTAGCAATTGAAGGGGTCTTGAAGTCGAAACTATGTTCTTTGGCTTGAAAGACATTCTGGTTTGCTTCCCTTTTTGACATGCATCATAAAGCTTGTCTTTCTCGAATCCTATCTTTGAAATCCCAACAACTAGATCATGCTTGACTAGTTTGTTTAAATGGTCTATGTGTATATGAGCAAGTCTTCTATGCCATAGCCATGAATCACTATTGTTCTTGGCCAAAAGACATCTTACATTTTGTGGAATTTCTTCCAAGGAGATCATGAAGACTTTATTTGCTTTATATCCAGAAAACTTAATTTCTTTAGTTTTCACGTCTTTTACTACACATATATCATTAATGAAACCAACTTTCAAACCTTTGTCACATAGTTGACTGATACTCAGAAGATTATGCATCAAACCATCAACGTAAAGAACTTTATCGATGACTGTTTGAGGGGGTGTGCCTATTCTTCCAATGCCGAGTATCTTTCCCTTTTGATTGTTTCCATATGTAACAAAACCTTTTTCCCTAGCTATAAGTCAAGAAAACTTTGTTTTGTCTCCTGTCATGTGTGTTGAGCAGCCACTATCAAGATACCATAAATCCTTTGCTGCTTTCATACACACCTACATGACAAAGTTCAGACATGGGTATTAGGAACCCAACAAGTTTTGGGTCCTTCTAAGTTAACATTCTTTCTAACCCATAAGTATTCCCCATTTGGTACTCCAACATTTTTGTAGTAACATCTACTAGGGGTATGTCCTATTTTGTTACAATAAGTACAAGAATAATGATTGTAACTAGATGTTTGCCTAGGAGAGGGATGAATCTTCTTAGTATGTCTATGAGGATTACTTTTCCTATTGTTCATACTCCTAAATGAATTAGTCTTAGTGTTTTTAGAAGATCCTTCCACTTTGTTTGGTTTTACAAACACAGTTTTCTTGACTTCTTTTGTCTTTGAGTGAGATGTATATCCTAGACCTGACTTATTGTTTGAGTGCCTTTTCACACTTAAAATATCATCTAACTTTTGTTTTCCTGTGTTGAAGTTATGAACTCTTTGTTGAAGATTATCTATCTTTTCTTCTAAAGAATTACACTTAATGCATTTATGTGTAATATCTAACTTAGATTTTACTACGTCTAGTTCTTCTTGTAAAGTTCTACACTTACTTTCTAAGGATGAAATTAAATCATTTTGCCTAGTGCTAACCTTAGAAAATTCTTGACATAATTTAAACATATTTTCCATAGTAAACTTTAAATTATGAAAAGATATAGGATTGTCACTAACCTGGGAATCTTCAACATCTGAATAATGTGAGGCCATCAATGCAACTTGTGCTTCTTCTTTGTCAGAATCTGATGATGAACTTACTTCATTATCATCCCAAGCCAAGTATGCTCTTCGTGTAGATTGATCCTTCTTTTCGAATTTGTCTTTTAGACCATGTTTCTTCTTTTGAAGATTTGGAATTCTAACTTGATGTGTCCAGGCTTGCCACATTCGAAGCATGTGATCTTTTGAGAGGAAGAAGACTCATTGTTCCTTTGGAAAGATCTGTTATTATTAAATTTCATACCTTTTCTTTTGAGAAACTTTCCAAAGTTCTTTACTAGAAGATTCAAGTACTCATTGTCTTCTTCTTCAGAATCTGCATCATAATCATCTTTGATGCTTTCTTTTGCCTTTAGGGAAATCGATTGATACTTCTTCTCATGTTGTTCATGCTCCTCTAAACGATTCAATTCCAACTCGTGTTCCCTGAGTTTTCCAAAGAGAGTTGCAAGAGTCATATTTGATAAACTCTTCTTTTTCTGAGATGGATGTAACTTTTGGTTGCCATACTCTTGTAAGTGATCTTAGAACTTTCATGTTCAAGTCACTGTTTGAAAATTGTTTGCCAAGAGCAATCAAATGGTTAATCAAATGAGTGAATCGTTTTTGCATATCTAATACCTTTTCTCCTGGAAGCATTCTGAACATTTCATATTCTTCAGATAGAGTATTGATCTTTGATCTCTTGACTTCATCTGTTCTTTCATGATTCACCATCAACGTATCCCATATTTCTTCCGATGAAGTGCACGTTGACACTCTGAAAAACTCATCCATGCCAAGAGCAGATGTAAGAATGTTCATTCCCTTGAGATCATATTGAACCTTCTTCTTTTCTTCTTCACTCCAAGTACTTTTTGGTTTTGGTTGTGAACTTCCTTCTACTTCTGATACAGGCACAAAGGGACCTTCTTCAATGGCTTTCCAAATACCTGCGTCTAATGACTTTATGAATATTTTCATCTTGATTTTCCAGAAATCATAGTGTTCTCCATTGAAGAATGGTGGTCTGTTTATGTTGAATCCTTCACTGGTTCCATGATTGGAAGAGGATGCCATCTTTACCCGGATCTTAGGAATAACTTACCTAAACTTCCGCTCTGATACCAATTGTTAGTATAGATAGTAACCTGAGAGGGAGGGTGAATCAGGTTTACCGGATTTTCGCCTTAACAACTTCTTACTTTCAAGATATATGTAAACGCAAACGATTGCAGCGGAATTAAGCTTTGCTTGAAAGTAAAGATGAAGGATAGAAGAATTCACACACATAGAATTTTATCCTGGTTCACCTTCTATCCACCGAAGGCTACGTCCAGTCCCTCAAGAAACCCTTGAGGATTTTTCCACTATTGATAAAAATCTCTTACAAGTTCTTACACCAAGGACCCTAAGAACTTCTATCAATTTCCTGTGAAAGTATACCACTTTCCACAGCCCCTGAAAGTAAACCATTTTCAGTTATTGAAGGCAGACCACCCTCAGACCTTGAAGGGTAAACCACCTTCAATCAACACCCTGAAAGTATACCACTTTCAGTACCAACAACCCTTCACCGAGATCCCCGGTGAATACTCAATCTAACAGAAAGAGATGAAGAAGAGTTTACAATTGGCTGTATCAATCCTTTAACATACAAGTGGATTGATCATGAGAATTTATGCTTTAAGGCTTTTAAGCATAATAGGATTCTGAGTTCCTCAAGATGTGAACAACTAGAGTGTTCTTATAAACATGAAAGTAAACCATTTTCAGTTATTGAAGGCAGACCACCCTCAGACCTTGAAGGGTAAACCACCTTCAATCAACACCCTGAAAGTATACCACTTTCAGTACCAACAACCCTTCACCGAGATCCCCGGTGAATACTCAATCTAACAGAAAGAGATGAAGAAGAGTTTACAATTGGCTGTATCAATCCTTTAACATACAAGTGGATTGATCATGAGAATTTATGCTTTAAGGCTTTTAAGCATAATAGGATTCTGAGTTCCTCAAGATGTGAACAACTAGAGTGTTCTTATAAACATGAAGATCATGAACTCAGAATTTAAGCTCTTGGAAGTTTAAGTTCTAAAGAGACTTTAATGAACTAATTTTGGAAAAGCTTTGGCCTAATGTTGTATTCTCATGTGTTGTTGTGTTCTGGACTCAAATGGACTTTATATAGGCAAGGGAAACGTCCTTGAACCAATGCAACCTTTCCCAAAAGGTTTGAGACACAATGGTTCATGAAAAGATGCAACTTTTCGTGTGTGTAATCGATTACATCACTTAGTGTAATCGATTACACTAATAGCTGTTTCAGTTTGAATTTCAAATTCAAACATGTAATCGATTACAAGCAAGTGGTAATCGATTACTTGCCTATGTGTAATCGATTACAAGAAAGCTGCAATCGATTACACTGAAGTCCATATTCCAGAAACTTGATCTTTTAAGATTGGCTTAAGGTTTTCTACATCTTTTAAGTTATGAAATCATTAAGCTTGATTAGTTTAGGTGTTTTAAAGAGCCTTTATGCTTTAATAGACCTTTAGAAGCATAACTCACCAAAACTTAGACTTCTAGGTATTTGATGAATCTTTATAACGCTGTTTCCTCTAAGTCTTCTTTTCTTCTTTTTGTCGATGAGTTTGTCGTCATCAAAACCTCAGCCAAGGTCAGGAGCAAGACCTTCTTCACAATGAAGGCACGGATGAAGTCAAAAGATCCAAGATCAACCCCTTGTTGCAAGAGTATGAAATGTTCAGAATGTTACCAAGGGAAACTGTTCTAGATATGCAGAAAAGGTTCACTCTCTTGATCAATCATCTAATTGCTCCTGGAAAATATTTTATCTAAACTTAAAAGTTTTAAGATCATTATCAAGAGAATGGCAACCAAAGGTAACAGCAATATCAGAAAAGAAGGTCTTTCAAAAATGACATTGGCTGCACTTTTTGGCATGTTGCAAGAACATGAACTTGAACTCAAAAAGATGGAACAAGAGGAAGCAGTTGACAAGAACATTTGGCCTATTGCATTGAGAACTAAGGCTACAAGATATGATAGTTCACAAGAGGAAGATTCTCAATCCGATAGAAATGATGATGATGAAGATATAAGAATCATTGTGAAGAAGCTTTGCAAAATCCTCAAGAAGAAAGAATGTCATAATCTTCAAAGAAAGAAGCATGGCTTAAAGAAGAAATTTGAGAAAAAGAACTTCAAATCAAAGAATGAATACATGAAAGAAAATGAAGCAAGTTCATCATCCGATTCAGAAAATGAAGAAGCACATCTCGTTTTGATGGCGACACATCATTCTGATGATGAAAACAATGAGGTTAATAAAAATAAACTTTGATATGATCAGTTATAAAATACCTTTTTGAATTGCATGATATCTTCTTAAATATTCCTAAAGTATATGCAGTACAAGATAAACCCTTTTCATCTCTAGAAAAGAAAGCTAATAGCATGCAAGAGGAATTAGATCAAGTTAAAATCAAATTGGATATCCAAAGAGATCTAATAAATCTTGATAAACAAGCAACACTTGAATCAAAGATTGATGAAATAAATCATGTGTTAAAAGAGTATGAAAAAGATACAAATGAGATGAATGAATTGTCAAGTATTCAAAGGTATGTTACTCATAAAAGTTGTCAAGGTTTGTTTTATCAAAGTAATTCTAGTAGTATTAAGGAAACTATCTTTACTACATCAAGTAATTCATGCTACTTTGATCACACAAGAAGAGCACGTAGTGATACTCAACCTAGAAAGACACATTTCAAATCTATACTTACAATTGGAAGTAACAAATCTTTCTATCATCTTAAAAAGAAAGTGCCTAACATGAAATTTAAGTGCTCTTATTATACTCCTAGTTATCATAGAAATGATGGAGTCCCTAATGAAAGATTCATATGGGATGTGAAAGGAACTAACCCAAAAGGACCCAAAGACTATTGGGTACCTCGAAAATACCATTAAGCTTATTATGCAGGTGTGCTTGAAGACCTTGTGATCAGAAATGTCATATACAAAGGATGGTCATTCTAGACACATATATACAATATGGTATTGTGCTTACCAAGCCTGAAAAATCAAGTTTCTGGATACAAGTAATCGATTACACAGAACAAGTAATCGATTACAGGGAAAGTTTTGGCCCAGGACGTTTTCCATAGATATTCAATATTCGATTACCCATGTCTAGTAATCGATTACCATGAGTTTGTTGGCCTAGAATTATTTCAAGAGATTTTCAATAATCGATTACTGAAATGCTGTAATCGATTACTGCAAGGTAAAAAATTCAAAAGCTATTGGTTTTCAGACTTTGACTTGTATTTTTCATATTCTTTGGTCTGTTTCCAATAACCCCTATAACATGCTGTGATTATGCAATATTCTTTGGCATAAATTCTTTGTCAGTAAATATTAGAAGAGATTGAACTAGGTTAAAGAGCAAAAAGGAGTAAAAGGGGAAGAAAGATAGGAGAAAATGTAGCACTAGTTAAGGGGGAGTAAACTACAAACTAAGGTTATAGAGAAATTGAACTAAGAAGGAATATCTGATTTAGGGGGAGAATATATAAATAAACCTTAGGAGGTTAAGCTATTTTTTCTTAGAGGACGATTAAAAATATAGAAGTACATAATGTCTCCGTCCGCCCAATAACCAATGATAACACACTAGGAATCTAATGCACACTAAAAATAACGTCAAGATTCTGTATGCAAAGAGTATCAAGATCGATCATGTTTTTCTAGATAATAAAATACTTTTTAAGAAAAACATTCTATCTGTGAAACTGAAAAAACTCGCTCTAAGAAACATTTTTTTTTGGGTCTAACACATAAGAATATTGTTAGAACAGATAGCAACCTGAGAGGGGGGGTGAATCAGAGTTGCCCCGATTTTCGCCTTATTGAAAATTTTACTTTCAAGATATTGAAGATCACGAAACGATTGTTGTGATTGCAGCGGAATTAAGCGTTGCTTGAAAGTAAAGATGAAGGATAGAAGAATTCACACACAGATTTTTATCCTGGTTCACCTTCAATCCACCGAAGGCTACGTCCAGTCCCTCAAGAAAACCCCTTGAGGATTTTTCCACTATTGATAAAAATCTCTTACAAGTTCTTAACCCAAGGACCCTAAGAATTTCTACCAATATCCTGTGAAAGCAAACCACTTTCAACAACCCCTGAAAGCAAACCACTTTCAGTTCCTGAAGACAAACCACCCTCAGACCTTGAAAGCTAAACCACCTTCAATCAACACCCTGAAAGAATACTTCTTTCAGTACCAACAACCCTTCACCGAATACCACGGTGAAAACTCAATCTTACAGAAAGAGATGAAGAAGAGTTTACAATTGGCTGTATCAATCCTTTAACATATAAGTGGATTGATCATGAGAATTTATGCTTTAAGGCTTTTAAGCATAATATGATTCTGAGTTCCTCAAGATATGAACAACTAAAGTGTTCTTATAAACGTGAAGATCATGAACTCAGAATTTAGGCTCTTGAAGGTTTAAGTTCTAAAAGATGAACTAATTTTGACAAAGCTTTGGCCTAATGTTGTATTCTCATGTGTTGTTGTGTTCTGGATTCAAATGGACTTTATATAGGCAAGGGAAACGTCCTTGAACCATCACAACCCTTTCCAAAAGGTTTGGGACACAATGGTTCATGAAAAGATGTAACTTTTCGTTCTGGTAATCGATTACATCACTTAGAGTAATCGATTACACTAATAGCCGTTTCAGTTTGAATTTCAAATTCAAACATGTAATCGATTACAAGCAAGAAGTAATCAATTACTTGCCTAGTTGTAATCGATTACCAGAAGGCTGAAATCGATTACACTGAAGTCCAACTTCCAGAAACTTGATCCTTTGAGATCGGCTTAAGGTTTTCTACTTCTTTTAAGTTATGAAAACACTTAGCTTGATTAGTTTAGGTGTTTTAAGAGCCTTTATTCTTTAATAGACCTTTAGAAGCATAACTAACCTAAACTAGGACTTCTAGATATATGATAGACTTTGTAGCGCTGTTTCCTCTAAGTCTTCTTTTCTTCTTTTTGTCGATGAGTTTGTCGTCATCAAAACCACAGCCAGGGTCAGGAGCAAGACCTTCTTCACAATCTCCCCCTTTTTGATGATGGCAAACACATTCTTGGTACTTGAAGATCATATATGCATTTCTATTGAAGAACTCCCCCTGTTTGATGTAATTTAGTATTTCTCCCCCTTTCTAATGTACTTGTTGAAATCCTGCATATGATCTTTAAGAGCACAGAACCTTTCTCCCCCTTTTGACTTCATCAAAAAGAAGAAAAGGCCAAAAAATACAGGCATACAACTATACAAGTATAGAATTCGAAATAAAGCATAGGGATATGGGGGTAAAGATGTAAAACAAGGATAAATAACAAACAACCAAACATCTTATATATAAGAGAAACAAAGAAAGTACAAATACAGAAAGCATACAAGATTACAGACTTTGAAAAGAAACAGGAAACTATCCTAGAAAACTAAGAGTCATCTAAGGAGTCATCATCATCTGTTGATGGATCAAGACCATCATAATGAAGCAACCATGAAAGAGTACCAATCCAATAGTCATGAAATAATCCTAGATGCGACAGTATTTTGTATCAACACACTTGTAATTGGAAGACCGTACATCATACAACACGTCGATGTGTATACCAGAATGAAGGAGAAGACGGGTGATAATGGGTGCGTACGGAAAGGTCTTTGCTTTATCTCTGCATGTGAGCATATGATGCATCACTAGGAAGGTCCAGTCAATGGCATAACAATTAATAATGCCATACAGAATTTGAAGTTCCAACTCACTAATGTGAGCATGAAGATCTTCCTGAGGTAGAAGAATTTGATGAACAAAGTAGTGAAGCAAGTGGTTTGTGGTTGTGAGGACATCAACATGAAAGGGACAAGATTTTGTGCGAGGTGGATGAAGTTTCTTTATCTCTGATGGAGTAAAGCGGCATAATGTTTGATAAAAAGCCTCTACATTATAATCTGGCCAGGGACATGGCAAATTGGTTCCTAACTTCGCACCAGTATATGGGAGACCCAAACATTTACCAAGAGATATGATAGAGTAGTGAACCGTAGTCCCTTTAACAGACGACTTGATGCCTGTGCCTTGTACTTCCAAATTACAATAGAAAACTTTGACTAACTCTGGATAGTAAGGAAGGGTGGATGTGAGAAAATTATCTAGATATTGATTCCCTAGTAAAGCGGGAAAAGTTAGGCCTGTCTCGATGAAGGAATTCAGATCAGCATATGTTGGGATTCGAACAGTTTGGTTGACAAAGTGAGAAATGAATCGAGTTTTCTCATCAGAGGTTGGAAGGAGACGAGAAAGATTCAAGGGATTTGGAGGATAAAGGGCCGAGGATAAGAAGGAGGAGGAGGACATGGTGAATTCAAGGTTTTCAAGAATGGTGGAAAGTGGGTGGGTATGTTGGATCATCATCTAATGTTGTGTTTAAATAGCTCGAGCATGTAACCGATTACGGCAGTTGGGTAATCGATTACAGAGCAGTTTTCCTGAATTTGGATTTCAAATGAAGGACGGAATTTTGAAATTCTGGCAGTTTTTCGAGCAGGTAATCGATTACAGCAGTTATGGTAATCGATTACTTTGAAGATTTGAATAGGCACGAGGACTAAGAACAAGGATAATCGATTACAGGGCCTATGGTAATCGATTACTAGGACATTTTTATAAGTTCTAGGCTCTAGAATCCTATGTAACACATTCTTAAATAAATATTTATGCACATAATCAATCTAACTGCATATAAACATATAACATCACAAAGATTATGCAAATATTATGGTACTTTAAATGTCATGCTCGTCTAATATGCCTAATTCTCTTCTAATCTTAAAGAATGAATCTTTAGGAAGAGGTTTAGTAAAGATATCTGCTAACTGATTATGAGTATCCACAAATGAAATCTTAATGTCTTTCCTCATAACATGATCTCGAAGGAAATGATGTCTTATATCAATATGCTAAGTTCGAGAATGCATGATAGGATTTTTAGTGAGATTAATGGCACTTGTGTTGTCACATTTAATTGAAATGCAGCCCAGCTCTAAGCCATAATCTTTGAGTTGTTGTTTGAGCCATAGAGTTTGTGCACAACAACTTCCTGCAGCAATGTATTCTGCTTCAGGAGTACTTACAGCAACACATGCTTGTTTCTTGCAAGACCAAGATACAAGGGCATTTCCTTGCAAGTGACAAGTACCACTTGTACTCTTTCTTTCAATTTTACAACCAGCATAATCAGAATCAGAATATCCAATCAAATCACAAATACTCCCTTTGGGATACCACAAACCAACATTTGTAGTTCCTCTCAGATATTTGAAAATCCGTTTGACGGAACTAAAATGTGATTCCCTAGGAGATGCTTGATATCTGGCACAAAGACACACACTAAACATAATATCAGGTCTACTTGCAGTTAAGTATAGAAGAGATCCGATCATACCTCTATATTTGGTAATGTCTACTTGAACACCGGATTCATCTTGATCTAGATATGTGTTAGACCCCATTGGTGTGGCTATGGCTTTGCAGTCATCCAAGTCATATTTCTTTAATAATTCCTTGCAAAACTTTGATTGATTGATGAATATTCCATCATGTGATTGCTTAATTTGCAATCCAAGAAAGAAATTTAATTGTCCCATCATGGACATTTCAAATTCTTCTTGCATCATGTTAGAGAAATCCTTACAAAGAGATTCGTTAGTTGCACCAAAGATAATATCATCAACATAAATTTGAACTAATAAAGTATTGAAGGTGCAAGAAACACACAAGAAAGGGGGGGTTTGAATTGTGTGACCCATTTTTCAAATCTCTTTTCTGAACTTTTGTTTATTAATCATCCGTTAGAGTTCATTTATTTTCATTACAAGGTACTCTATAGAATCACTTGGCTTCACCAAGATTTTCACTATTTCAACAAATAGTACAAGTATTATCAGGGACTTCTCCCAAAAAGTATTCTAAGGACTTCTCTTATCAAGTATTCGAAGGACTTCTCCTTACAAGTATTTGACGGACTTCTCCTTACAAGTATTATTAGGACTCCTCCTTACAAGTATTATCAGGACTTCTCCTATCACCTTTTCAGGATTTTTCTTTTCTACAATAATCTCTTCTTGATAAGAGTGGGTAGAAGAAATGAAGCTTATAGAACAGAGAGATCATAAGCAAGCTGATCTCTTGTCCTAAGTTATGTGTGTAGAATATAATGAGAGTAAAACTCTATAAGGTTTCTACACACATAAGCAACTCAGCTCAGGTTGAGATATGACTTGAAGTTTCCTGAGCTGAGACCAAGGTTTCCTTGGTCTTTGGACGAACTAGATTGAGATGTGTACAATTTAGTTGTAGTCGCCAAGTTGCTACGGGAGCAAGGTTCTCTATATATATCTTCATTTGAAGATCTTTGTACATTCTCCTCAGCAGGAGTGAAAACCTGCCCGAATTGCTTCGTCCTCTCCGGGAAGCACATAACGGCTAGTTCTGCATCCCTCAGCAGGCGTAAGTCACGATCAGAGGCTTCTCTGCAAGCGTAAGATATGATCTGGACATCATCAGTTCGTCTGGGTTGATGTCGTCTGGCTCCATGCTGAGCGAGTAGCCTTGAGCTGGTTTCTTCGTATATAACATGTGAAAATACAGCGGTGGAGACTGCTTTGACTCTTTTACCCCAGTGCTTGACAGCTAATACTCATCACGTGCCTTGGTCAGATTTTTTGAATTTCGACCGTTGAGAGTGTACGATGCTCAGAGATTCTTGCCGTTGATTTCGCGATGTCAGCTTGATTTTAGGAAAAGCAGAGAAGTAGTGGGACCAAGAAGTATTGGATTTATTGAGTCCCATCTTTCTTTCTGTGATTGCCAGGTTTTAATAATCGTGCAGACGAGGAGAGAAGTAATTATTCAAAAGAATAATTTCTTTAATACTTCTGTTGACTTGATATCATCGAAAGACGTACTCATTGATCTTTGTATCTTTGGCGCGATTCATACTTTGGTGGACGGATTCTTTCATTCAGCTTTGGCAGACGCAGTCTCCATTGAATGCTTGAAATTCCGTGATTAGCTCGTATTGCCAAACGAATTTCCTTCAGTCAGTTCTTCTCTAAGAAACAGAACATTCTTGTCTGAATCCTTTCTTTCACTGAAGTTCTCCATCTGAGGGAGTTGATCCACAACTCCTTTATATGATGCTAGAGAGGCTTCGAGGCAGACGGAGTTTCTTCAAGGTTGTTATACTCTTTCACCTTTAAACAATACAGTCTTCCCATTTGATCTTTGTAGATTCGGGTGGTGGACTGATTCAGCTTCTTCAAGTGGGCTTGATTTGGGTGTGCAGATTTCCAGCAAGTGGCCATGAGAGAAGACGCTGGTCATTTGAAGCTGTTGATTTATCTCTCTTGATTCATCGGACAATCTTGTACTTTGAATATCTTTCTTTCTTTTGCCATCGGACTGTCTTATACGAGAATGCTTTTCTACGTATATCCTTGATGTTGTTTCCTTCGGGATGACCGGACGAAATCTTCTGGAGAACTGATTTTCTTGATAAGGCAATGATGTTTATTCATTCCTTTCAGAGATGATTACTCCTGTACATGATAATTTTCACTATGTTAGGAATTTTATCTTTAACGTTATTGAAAAGAAATTGTTAATTATCAAAATATAATAATTCATTTAATTATTTGATCTAACAATCTCCCCCTTTTTGATAATGACAATTTCTTTGGAAAAGGTTCGTGTAAAGATGTAATTGATCATAAAGCATTTTGTTGGTTTTTCTTCAGGGTGTTGCATTTAGAAAAACATGATCGCTCTTTTGTAAGTGATATTATTTAGGTGAGAACAATTTATTTTTGGGCGGACGAATTCTTCTTATTGAGTTTACTTAGCTTTGCTCCCCTTAAATTAAATATCCTAGATAGTGTTTGACTAGCAAACGTTTGCTTAAGTGAACTTACCTTTTCTCCCCCTAAATTTGCTACTACTTACTCTTAATTCTTCTTTAGTTATTAAATGCTTTATTTTCCTAATCCTTTCCTAGTTCCTTTTCCTAACTCTCTCTTCTCCCCCTTTGGCATTATCAAAAAAAATAGGCAAGCAAGTAAACAAGTAAGCAATAATGAGCGAGTAAGTCAGAGATGTATTGAAAAGGCAGTAAGTAACAAGTACGAAAGCTGTATATATAAAAGAAAATGCAAGATAAGGAGAGAAGAGATAGAGATTAATCATGATTCTACTGTCGATGTTGTATGTATCTTCGTAGCAGTTCCTCCATGCGCTCGAGGCTTGCATCAATTTTGTGCTCAAGTCTTTCGGACACAGCCTCAATACGATTGAATGCCCTTTGGCACACTTCTTCATTCTCCTTCTCCGCACTCAAATTTCCTGCTTCCATTTTAGCCCGTAGTTCCATCACGGCAGCTTTGGCATCAAAGGATGTGTCAGCTGATGATGATTCATTTGCAACATTGGACTCGGGGGGTTTTTTCAGCTTGAGAAGCGTCACTATTTGGGAGTGCAGATGAAATAGGTTGAGCCTTGGTAACCTCAGCATCTTGTGTGGATGATGAAGTTTCATTTTGGAGGCACTCTTGTGAGGATGATGGGGATTGATGATGCCGATTTTCCTCTAAATCGGAGGATGCGTTGAATATTTCTTGTGGAATGGTGATGTTTTGTGCTAATGGAATGACTGGTGTATATGATGGATGGTTGTTGGGAGGTGCATTGACTGATGACACAGGTTCAGGTCTTTGTTTGGCTACCAGTATGAGAAGCACCCATGACCCATGTTGAACCATAATGCTTTCGACATTAGGAATAAGTCCAAATGGGATGGTGCCAAGGTGAACTGGTTTGGGAACAGAAAATTCCCACTCATGATGAAATATATCATACCTGGACCTTGTCGCAAATGCAATCTGCATGCCATCTACAGCAGAAGGAGCCCAAAGTCGAGCTTGCAAGCAGAAGTTGTACCCTAGAGACTTCATCAGCAAGTGTGGAGAAAATGCAGCGTTGTCCATAGTCAGCATCTTGGGAATCTGCAAGTTGGAAGAGGATGACGTCTGACGAGTCCTTCTTGGAACATGAGCAAGAAAGATTCTTGCTATGTTCTGAGAAGACTTGATGGATGTGGTTGATGTTGTGGCCTTCTGTTCGGATGTCAATATCTCATTCAGAGATATTTCAGGATCATCAACATGACCACTTAGGTTTTCAGCTCCACACTTTCGCTTCTTTTCTCTGGGCAGACTCTGCTTTGATTCACTAGACTTGGTCCGCTTCTTTGTGTTCTTTTTCAAAACACCTTCCTTTGCTGCAGTCGGACGGAGTTCCTCATTAAGCGCTGATTCTTCAGTTTCTTTGTTTACTGCGCATGTTGCAGTTTCTTTATCTGTGCTGAATAAGTTGGCGTCCGATGAGCAGTTCTTTGCCTGAGGTGAATTTGGTTGTGGAGCTGGACTTGTGGGAGCTTCTTGCTGGGATTGCAGATTCTGTGGGATCCCATCGTTGTTGGAAGCGGATGCATTATCAGACGGACTTAGAGGGCCTTGAGGTTGTCGAACATATTCTGGATCAACAATCTCTCTATACTTCAATATCCTTGGATGGATATGCTTCCCCCATCTTTTGGCATTCTTCTTACAGTTGGGTCCCCACATAGGAGTGCAGTAGGGAAGTGGTGAATCACTTCTCAGCTTCACTCTAACCCAATGATGATCATCTATGTTGCAGATGACTGCAATAATTGGCGGAATGAAAGCTGGACCAACCAAAGGCAGATAAGTGCAAGACTCCCTTAAGCTCAGGGTTACCAGGATAATCTTGAATGTGCTTGCAGCAAGCAGTCCCATGTCAGGAACTGTAAACCATTTGGAGGATGAGGCCAACTCTCCTGTTGGCAAGTCCAGTGCAGCTTTTATTCTTTCCATTTCCTTTTCAGACTCCATTACACTAGCAAGTGAGGAGTGATTGATTTTGAGTTCTTCCCTCATCTCAGTTCTGATGGCAGGCCACTCATTCTCGTTTACTCCAATCCACTGCGCGATGCAACGAAAGCCACAGTTTCCATCATCGACTACATCAATGATGTCTTCCATATATTCATGAAATATTGTGGGAACGTATGGAAGATACTTCAACAGGGAGGATGAAGAGTGATCATTCTTTGGAGTCACCTCTAAAGACTCTTTTCTTACTTTATTAACCAATTTAGCTATTGGCAGGAAGTCTTCATCATCTCCAGACGAAGTTGGGTTTTTCTCGGAAGCAGTCTTCACAACGCGTTTTCTTTTTTCTAGGGGTGCACAGGTTGTGGGGATAGTTTGCTTCCTTGCTCTTGAAGCTCTTGTCCTTGGAGGAGAGGGATGAGTTTCCTTCCCCGGTTCAGTTTCTTCACTGTCTTCTACTTGCTTCCTTTCCCATTTGGAAAGCATGTTCTTCGGAACCTTGGAGAAGTCAATCTTCAGGTTCATTCGCCTTAACGTCTCCAAACCGAATGGGAGTTGGATAGATGTAGTCCTGAGCGATGAATTCATTTTGGAGTTTTTCATCCGTTACCAGTCCTTTCATTCCCATGATCTTTGTGATGAGGGACCCATAGGGGAGATTTGTCACTGGACTTTCAATCATCCCTGCCATGTGATGAAAGATTAGTGATGGGAGGTTGATCTTCTGCATGTGGCTCATTTGGTAAAGCGCCCAGTGAGCCATCTTGTTCACAAGATCTCTGGCTCCTTCTTTGGGAATGACGACCTTACTGAGAACAGCATGGGGAAACTTGAATTCTTCCATCAAGTTATTGACAGCATTCCCATGGATTTTTAGGTTTTCCTTCCAGATGCAATCACCATCAACTGCAGAGATTTCCCACTTAGGTGAGTAGTGGACTCCATCTTTCACTTCCATGTTCAGAGCTAGGGCAATATCACCAGGGCAGATTTCTGTGATTACTCTCAAACATCTGCTGGTGATGGTTCGAGAGTTCGTCTTTACAGCGCACTGGTAGAACTCCTTTACCAATGGTTCAAGAACTGGCGTTTCAGATACCTTCATGAGTTGTTCCCAGTCTTGAAATAGAACAAGATTCAGTCCGGCGACCTTGGAATACTGGAAGCGATTCAGTTCAAGGTACCTTGGTGAAACTAGTTGCCTTTCACCTAGGTCAGCAAACTTTTGAGCACCAATCTTCGAGACTTGTTCACGACGGTTTGCTTCAGCGTTCTTCTTTCTCAGTTCAAGGATTGCTTCTTGTTCCTGAGTTAGTTTTGGCTTAACAGAGGTTTGCTTCTTGGGAGCCATTTGAGAGTTCTGCAAAGAAGGATTAGAGAATGCAAGCAGAGAATAACGAGAGTTTTGGGATGCAAGTGAAATGTGAGTGAGAGGTTTTTGCTTTCAATCTCTTTTGTTTAAGTTGATTGGAAGGGGGACAGTTTTTACTCGTTTAGTGGGATGGAATGATTGCTTTGCATTTGATGTGAGATATCATGTACCACATGCGCATTAAATAATAATAGAAAAACATGCAGTTATGGCAGTTGAGGATTTAATGCGTGTTATAGACGCTTTTATCAAATGGAACAATACAGTTGTTTACCTGTGGCCTCGGACGGACTATTTTAGTAGTGTCTTTTCGAGTGGGCCTAGATGTTCTCACGTTGAATGCGTAACCACCAGACGATAATCTCCCTTGGCTTTGATCAACCATGATGATAAACTTTATTTCTTTGCCATCTACTGGGTGAGACCATTTCTTCATTGTGGACATTCTTCATCTTATGACATATATTTTGGATTGTCCAGCAACCTTCTCTTCTTCTTCTTTTGACCTCCAGGCTTAGTCAGATTCCGTTAACTTTCTTTTCAGAAGGTTTCTTTACCATGAATTCCTGCAGTAGAAATTATTGTATGCTTTTGTGGTACCCAATTTTCAGTTGGGTCCAGTGGGTTAGTAGGTTGCTCACAAAGGTGTGAGCATTAGTGTTTGAGAACTATGCTTAAGATAGGATAAATTTTCAAGGCTTGAATGTCCATGCATATACATATATATATATATATGTATATATACAAGTGTGAACGTACATAAAAACTATTGAATGACTATAATGATGCTTCAGAGAGAGTGACTCATAAAAGTTTGAAGATTGATATAATTTTAATTTCTTTCAAATAAATGTGAGTTTGTCATATATAGAAATTGTTTATTTTCAGAAAAACAGGAAATTCAGTTTCTCTTTTTTTTGTTATATTTAATATGTCATTGATTTTGATTGAGTTAAAGCAGAGAGAGAGAGATGGGTAATATTAGATATTTGTGAGATCAGGATTACCTCATTTGTATTTCTTGTGGCTACATGGTTTATCAACCTTGTAGAGAATTCGTTAGGTGCTTCCTTGATGGTTGCAAGAGTGAAAGCCCTTGCTTGTTTCTTCTTCTTGGACGAGCATAGATTTCTTCCCTTTTTATCTTCAGTTACCTGTCTTAAAAAGGGTCAATTCCTTTCTTGAATAGGTTTCTTTAGCATGTTCTCCTGCCACCGTAATGTGGATTAAGATTGCATTTGTTTGAGAACATCATGTGCTTCCTTGGATCTTTATACTCTGCATCTGCGAAGATGTAAGTGCTTTTCAGAGTGGTTAAGCTCTGATACCAATTGAAGGTGCAAGAAACACACAAGAAAGGGGGGGTTTGAATTGTGTGACCCATTTTTCAAATCTCTTTTCTGAACTTTTGTTTATTAATCATCCGTTAGAGTTCATTTATTTTCATTACAAGGTACTCTATAGAATAAGTGGGAATGCAAGAAATATTTGACAATTATTGAAGGTTAGATATTTGTTCGTTAATATAATTTAATCATGAGAATGTAAACGAAAATGCAGCGAGGGAGCAGTACAGCATGAAAGTAAAGCACACATAGTTTTTATCCTGGTTCACCCCCATAATCGACAGGGCTACATCCAGTCCTTGGCTTCACCAAGATTTTCACTATTTCAACAAATAGTACAAGTATTATCAGGGACTTCTCCCAACAAGTATTCTAAGGACTTCTCCTCTCAAGTATTCGAAGGACTTCTCCTTACAAGTATTTGACGGACTTCTCCTTACAAGTATTAATAGGACTCCTCCTTACAAGTATTATCAGAACTTCTCCTATCACCTTTTCAGGATTTTTCTTTTCTACAATAATCTCTTCTTGATAAGAGTGGGTAGAAGAAATGAAGCTTATAGAACAGAGAGATCATAAGCAAGCTAATCTCTTGTCCTAAGTTATGTGTGTAGAATATAATGAGAGTAAAAATCTATAAGGTTTCTACACACATAAGCAACTCAGCTCAGGTTGAGATATGACTTGAAGTTTCCTGAGCTGAGACCAAGGTTGCCTTGGTCTTTGGACGAACTAGATTGAGATGTGTACAATTTAGTTCTAGTCGCCAAGTGGCTACGGGAGCAAGGTTCTCTATATATATCTTCAGTTGAAGATCTTTGTTCATTCTCCTCAGCAGGAGTGAAAACCTGCCCGAAGTACTTCGTCCTCTCTGGGAAGCACATAACGGCTAGTTCTGCATCTCTCAGCAGGCGTAAGTCACGATCAGAGGCTTCGCTACAAGCGTAAGATATGATCTTGACATCATCAGTTCGTCTGGGTTGATGTCGTCTGGCTCCATGCTGAGCGAGTAGCCTTGAGCTGGTTTCTTCGTATATAACGTGTGAAAATACAGCGGTGGAGACTGCTTTGACTCTTTTACCCTAGTGCTTGACAGCTAATACTCATCACGTGCCTTGGTCAGATTTTTTGAATTTCGACCGTTGAGAGTGTACGATGCTTAGAGATTCTTGCCGTTGATTTCGCGATGTCAGCTTGATTTTAGGAAAAGCAGAGAAGTAGTGGGACCAAGAAGTATTGGATTTATTGAGTCCCATCTTTCTTTCTGTGATTTCCAGGTTTTAATAATCGTGCAGACGAGGAGAAAAGTAATTATTCAAAAGAATAATTTCTTTAATACTTCTGTTGACTTGATATCCTCGAAAGACGTACTCATTGATCTTTGTATCTTTGGCGCGATTCATACTTTGGTGGACGGATTCTTTCATTCAGCTTTGGCAGACGCAGTCTCCATTGAATGCTTGAAATTCCGTGATTGGCTCGTATTGCCAAACGAATTTCCTTCAATCAGTTCTTCTCTAAGAAACAGAACATTCTTGTCTGAATCCTTTCTTTCACTGAAGTTCTCCATCTGAGAGAGTTGATCCACAACCCCTTTATATGATGCTAGAGAGGCTTCCAGGCAGACGGAGTTTCTTCAAGGTTGTTATACTCTTTCACCTTTAAACAATACAGTCTTCCCATTTGATCTTTGTAGATTCCGGTGGTGGACTGATTCAGCTGCTTCAAGTGGGCTTGATTTGGGTGTGCAGATTTCCATCAAGTGGCCGTGAGAGAAGACGCTGGTCATTTGAAGCTGTTGATTTATCTCTCTTGATTCACCGGACAATCTTGTACTTTGAATATCTTTCTTTCTTTTGCCATCGGACTGTCTTATACGAGAATGCTTTTCTACGTATATCCTTGACGTTGTTTCCTTCGAGATGACCAGACGAACTCTTCTGGCGAACTGATTTTCTTGATAAGGAAATGATGTTTATTCATTCCTTTCAGAGATGATTACTCCTGTACATGATAATTTTCACTATGTTAGGAATTTTATCTTTAACGTTATTGAAAAGAAATTGTTAATTATCAAAATATAATAATTCATTTAATTATTTGATCTAACAAGTATTACCTTTGGTTCTTTTGATGAACAAGGTTGTGTCAGCCTTACCCTTTTGGAATCCTTTATCACACAAGAATGTGCTTAATCTATCATATCATGCACGAGGGGCTTGCTTAAGACCATAAAGTGCCTTCTTTAATCTGAAGACATGTGAAGGGGACTTTGGATCTTCAAATCCTGGAGGTTGCTTCACATAGACCTCTTCTTGAAAGTATCCGTTCAGGAAAGAACTTTTGACGTCCATTTGATATAATGGGAAATTTAGAGAGCAAGCATACGCCAATAGAAGTCTTATGGCTTCCAACCTTGCTACTGGTGCATAGGTTTCATCAAAATCTATACCTTCTTCTTGATTATATCCTTGAGCAACTAACCTTGCTTTGTTCCTAACTATGATACCATTTTCATCTAACTTATTTCTAAATACCCACTTTGTTCCAATAACATGCTTATCACTAGGCTTAGGAACAAGTTCCCAAACTTGATTTCTTTCAAATTGGTTTAGTTCTTCTTGCATTGCTACAATCCAATACTCATCCTCCAGAGCATCATTTACTTTTGATGGTTCTATTTGAGAGACAAAGGCCATATTCAAAACTGAATCATTTAAGCGTAGCCTTGTAGAGACGCCTCTAGAAATATCACCAATGATATTATCAACTGGATGATCCCTATGGATTCTCCATTCCTTTGGAAGTTGATAAATATCATCTTCAATGTGCTCTTCTTGTATTGGATTATGATCTCTTTCCTTTTGAGAGTCTTCAGTGATAATGATATCTTCTTCTTCATTATCTGGAAGATTGACTTTATCTTCTATTGAAGATTTAGACTCGTCAAAGGAAACATGTATGGATTCTTCCACAGATAGAGTTTTCTTGTTAAATACTCTATATGCTTTGCTTGTTAGAGAATAACAAAGGAATATATGATAAAGAAATCGCAAGTGTACGATTAATTATCGCGTAGTAAAAAGATCGAACCTAAAGGATAGGTGTTCTTATTAATATAAAGTTTAGTACTTAAACAGGAAAATTAAAAAGATGTATTTGATGAAAGTTTGTTTAAGGTAGCACTTGGAATAGCAATGAAATAAAAGAGAAAAAGATGATAGAAAATAAGCTCTTGGGTTGGTTTACATAGTCTATATAATATGCTAGTAAGTTCCTACTTAATTTCTGAATTTTAAATCTAATTTCATGATGCTATAGCCTAGTGTATCTACAAGTTAATTCCTTACACATTGTAGAACTTTCTTTCTAATTACTAAATTCAATTCCATGCAACTTAGTTAACTAGAGAAGAAGATGAAGAAGAAATTCAGGCCAACATAAAGTTACGTCCTTCCTAATTCCTTAGTGAAGTATACTTATAACCTTTTTTAAATCCTAGGTCCCTTACTACTTACCAATTTCCATTCGTATAAGTAATAAGAAAAAACTCTTATGCGCATAAGATGAATGAAGAACAAGGAAATAAAACATGAAATAGAAGTAATATTCAGAAAGGTAAAAACAAACTAAAACATAAATATAAACTACTACAACCCAAGAACTTAAAGAAGAAGTTAGCCAAGCATGGCTAAAGGAGACATTGAATTACCCTGGATAGGAGCTCAAATATGGCTTCCCACAAGTCCTAGGAACAATGCTCAAGAGGGAGAAAGAGAGAATACTTGTTGTATTCTAAGAAGGTGTGATTTTGACAAAGGATGAGCACTCCTTATTTTCCATGTGCTAATTTAGAGAGTGATTCTTCATATTCTTCTTTTCCACTTCTGGTCCTCTCTTGGTTAGCATTCCAATTCTGGCCCTTTAATTCTTTGAAACTTCACTTTTCATCCTCCACTCTTGAACTTTTACACTTTGGTCCCTGATTTCCTGAAACTTTACAAATTGGTCCCTAGACAAAAATGATAACTAAACCAGCTTTTCCTAAAAATATAAAATAGCTATAAAAATTCCTAAAAATATAAAATAAAGTTAGAAAAACAAATAAAATATAATCTACATGCAAAATGCAAAATAAATATAAAATCTACATAAAAATAATAAAAAACCTATATGTGACTCAAAAATAATAAAATAAAAAGACTAAAAACAACCTAAAAACATCATATAATATCCACTCATCACACCACTATACCCAACGACAGCTTGTCCTCAAGCGAAAAAACTTAAAGAAAAACTCGTCCTTGAGTTTTGAGAAAGTTTATCTGATTAAAACTTGAAGCACAAAAACCTTTCAAAGAAAGCTTAGCAGATAAGGAAGACATGCATGTTTTACAGATAACGAATCAAGAAAGTTAGGCTTGGCTTTTAACATGTTTGAGTTCATCAATTAAGCTCACAAAATGATATTCTCCATGAAAAACAAGAAAGCTCAATGATCCTGCCTATAATTCAAATCAAAACTGAAATAAAGCAACCAAGTGATTTTGAAGAGATGTTTAAGGTTGTAACTTGGCCAAAGGGTTGAACATTTCAAGGTGTGGATTTCAAGAAATTGGCAACTCTAGTGGCTCACTCAGAATCTGTTGTTAAGTGATTTTTCTTGACTAAGAGCTTCAACAAATTAACACAAGGGTTCTCCTAATTTTTCTTTTCTTCTCTTTTTTTTTTTGAACAAAGTAGTGGAATGTATGGGATGAATGACTAGAATTTTACTCCCCTCATACTCTTTCTCACCCCACCACTTCATTATTTTTTTCTTTTTCTAAGGCACATACCTTATTTTTTTCAATTTTTTTTTTCCTTCATTTTTTTTTTAGAGAGAAACCCACAAACATAGCTCTAACAATTTAGCACATGAATCACAATAACAACTTTAAGAATTATCACACAAAGTAGGCTCCAAAGAATGAATCTTTTAAGGCTCAAAAGGGGATACTAGTGGATATAACATTTCAAGCAAAAATCTGAGTTTTCAAAAATGCCTATAATCTCTTCTCAACTCACAAAGTATACAAAACTTCAATCAACATGCAACATAAGGCAGAAAAATCTCACAATCATGCATTCAGAGTCCTCAGCTCTCAGAAAAAGATAGGGTAAGTGGTACCCTTTTTAGAACTCAAAAAAAGACTTTTTCCAACAACCCAACAATCAAGATATCAAAATCCTTTCTACAGCATGCAATTCTAACCACTTCAAAACATAGAATTTTTTCACAAAGCAGTTCAATCAGATAAAGCATTTCACAAAGCTATAGCAATATTCAGAATGAATAAAATACTCAAGACTCATGCAAAAACAAAACAGAAAAACTAAACTAAAAATAAAGCTAAAAACTATAAAAAGAAAAACAAAAAAACTAAGAAGCTGGTATAGTAACAAATTTTCCACAAAGGTCCAAGGGAACCTCAATGTAAAAATCAATTTGAACACTTAAGTTCAAGAGGGTTCTTCCTCTTTCTGGTACCTATCCTGTAGCATTGAACAAACAAAAGTCTCACAAGCAAAAGCTTGCTTGACTTGTTAGTTCCACAATCAGCACAAACAAGATCATGGGTTGAAAAACTTGTGTCCACCTTAAAAACAAGATTCTTGAGTTCCCAAAAATTAAAACCAGTGTAGAAACAAGGCAAAACTCAAAGAATCTAAAACCTGTCAGAAAATAGTGAACACAAAATTATTAAAAACAACAAACAAAAATAAAACAGCAAATCTGCCCGAGCTCCAGCGCTTGAGCGTTGGAGATGCCAACGCTTGGGCGATGGAATAAAATAAAAACTGGGCAATCAGAGGTGATAAGCAGGGGCCTAACGCTTGAGCGTTGGCCTCCAGCGCTTGAGCGCTGGCCTCTCCTGCAGCAAAAACATAGAGTTCTTTTTCTTTTATTTATTTACAAGAGTAGTACAGAAAATTAAATAACAG
Organism: Acmispon strigosus; assembly: GCA_030819835.1. NCBI lineage: Eukaryota > Viridiplantae > Streptophyta > Magnoliopsida > Fabales > Fabaceae > Acmispon > Acmispon strigosus. The sequence continues at coordinate 51,005,705 of JAUAMA010000002.1, forward strand.
AATTGAAACTAATCCTAAGTTGGGTTGTCTCCCAACCAGCTCATTGTTAAGGTCCTAGATAGACCCTTCCCCTCAATCAATTGGGGGCATCTAGCAAAGCAAAAACATCTTGTCTTTCAAAATCTCCCCCCAAGTATGGTTTCAATCTATGTCCATTGACAGTGAATACATTCTTTGTAACCTCATTTTCTACTTCTACCGCACCATGGGGGAAAACCTTGGTGATCCTGAATGGTCCTGTCCACTTTGACCTCAATTTTCCAGGAAACAATCTCAGTCTTGAGTTATATAATAACACAAGCTGTCCTGGACTAAATTCTTTTGGCACAATTTTCTTATCATGCCACTTCTTGGTCTTCTCTTTGTAGATTCTAGCATTGTGATATGCTTGGAGTCTAAATTCATCCAACTCATGTACCTGTACCTGTCTTTTATCCCCAGCTTCCTTGGGATCCATGTTCAAATGTTTCAAAGCCCAAAAGGCTTTATGCTCAAGTTCCACAGGTAAATGACAAGTCTTACCATAAACCAACTGATAAGGAGAGGTTCCAATAGGAGTTTTAAACGCAGTTCGGTAAGCCCACAAGGTGTCATCTAATTTTTTTGACCAATCCTTCCTTGAGGTACCAACTGTTTTTTCCAAAATCCTTTTTAACTCCCTATTAGAAACCTCTACTTGTCCACTAGTTTGGGGGTGATAGGGCGTAGCAACTTTATGACTAACACCATATTTTTTCAAAAGAGTTTCAAAATCTTTATTACAAAAATGCTTACCCCCATCACTGATTATTGCTCTTGGCACCCCAAATCTAGTAAAAATCTTTTTCTTCAAAAAGTCCAAAACCACTTTTCCATCATTTGTGGGAAGGGCTGATGCTTCAACCCACTTAGAAACATAGTCAACAGCAACCAAAATATACTGGCAACCAAAAGAAGGTGGAAAAGGTCCCATGAAATCAATGCCCCATACATCAAAAAGCTCAACTTCCAAAATCAATTTTTGGGGCATCTCATTCCTTCTTGAGATATTACCAGTTCGTTGACAGCGATCACACCTTACCACAAATGCTCTACTATCTTTGAAGATAGTAGGCCAATAAAAACCACTTTGGAGGACTTTAGCTGCAGTCATTTCACCTGAAAAATGGCCTCCATAATCGGAGCCATGGCAATGCCATAAAATAGCCTCAAATTCTTTTTCTGGAATACACCTTCTAATGATCCCATCAGAACATTCTCTAAATAAATAAGGTTCATCCCAGAAAAAGAATTTAGCATCATGCAAAAATTTCTTATTTTGTTGCCAAGTCAAATCAGAAGGCAACACACCAGAAGCTTTAAAATTAGCTAAATCTACATACCATGGAGCTATCTCTTGGACAGCTAAAAGCCTCTCATCTGGGAACTCCTCTTGAATAGGAATTGGATCGGAGTTCCCTTCTTCAAGTCTTGACAAATGGTCTGTGATGAGTGGATTTTATATGATGTTTTTAGGGTCATTTTAGTCTTTTTATTTTATTATTTTTGAGTCTCATGTAGGTTTTTTATTGTTTTTATGTAGATTTTATATTTATTTTGCATTTTGCATGTAGATTAGATTTTATTTGTTTTTCTACCTTTATTTTATATTTTTAGGAATTTTTATAGGTATTTTATATTTTTAGGAAAAGCTGGTTTAGTTATCATTTTTGTCCAGGGACCGATTTGTAAAGTTTCAGGAAATCAAGGACCTATTTGTGAAAGTTCAAGAGTGGAGGGCTAAAAATGAAGATTGAGAGAGTTAAAGGGCCAAAGTTGAAGTGCTAACAAATAGAGGATTAAAAGTGGAAAAGAGGAATATGAAGCAACTCTCTTCAAATTAGCACATGGAAAATAAGCTTGAAGGAATTGATGGTAGTGGAGGAGAAGTTTCAGAATTAAACAAGGGCTGAGTAGTGGGTTTTGATGGCATTCAAATCCCACTCACCATGAAGAAGAAGAAAAACTTGAAGTTGAAGAGGCAGTGCCCAGCGCTGCAGCGCTGGGAAGCCAGCGCTCAAGCGCTGGCCCTCGGTCTGGCAGTGGATTTTTAATGCTTCCAGCGCCCAAGCGTTGGGAATGCTACCGCTGAAGCGTTGGAGGCTGGATTTTTACTATAAATAGGACCTTTCTCTTCACTTGTAAAACACACCTTCTTAGAATACAACAAGTATTCTCTCTTTCTCCCTCAAAGATCATTGTTCCTAGGAATTGTGGGAAGCCAAACTTGAGCTCCTATCCAGGGTAATCCAATGATTCTTTTAGTCATGCTTGGCTAATTCTTCTTTAAGTTTCTTGGGTTGTAGTAGTTTATAAATTATGTTTTAGTTTTGTTTCTACCTTTCTGAGTTTTATTTTCAGTTCTTGTTTTATTTCCTTGCTCATATTGTTATCTTGCTGTACACAAGAAGTTTTACTTATTACTTATGTCATAAGATCATTTGATGAGTAGTAAGGGAACTAGGATCTAAAAAAGGTTATAAGTATATATCTCTAAAGATCATTAGGATAGACGTAACCTTATGTTGGCCCGAATTCATGCTTCATCTTCTTTTCTGGTTAACTAAATTACAAGATCATGTATTTAGTAATTAGGAAGAAAGTTCTACATTTCTTAAGATCATTAGGATGTAGAAATTCTAGGTTATAGCATCATGAACATGGAGTTAAAATTCAGAAAATAAGTAGGAACTTGCTAGCATTTTTATAGACTATGTAAATCAACCCGAGAAGCTTAATTCTTATCATCTTTATTTCTTATCATTTGATTGCTATATCTTGTTCTAAAAAACAACAACAAATTTTCATCTTTTATTTTTCCTTTTTTTTAGTACTAAATTTTATAATAATAAGAACACCTATCCCGTGGGTTCGATCTTTTTTATATTACGCGATAGTAAATTGTACACTTGCAATTTCATTATCAGTCTGCTACACCATTGTCCTTCCCTTTCCTGTCCACAATTTCAAGATCAAACTCTTGCAAGAGTAAGATCCACCTGATCAACCTGGGTTTAGCTTCCTGCTTAGCACACAAGTACTTCAATGCAGCATGGTCAGTATGCACAATAACTTTAGTGCCCAAAACGTAAGGTATGAATTTGTCTAAAGCATAAACTACACTCAACAACTCTTTTTTAGTTGTAGCATAATTTTTTTGAGCTTCATTCAGAACCTTACTAGCATAGTAAATCATATGCAAAAATTTCCCATTTTTTTGACAAAGAACAGCCCCTATTGCATTATCACTAGCATCACACATTATTTCAAAAGGCAAATCCCATTGGGGAGCAACAATGATAGGGGCTGAAACAAGTTTTTCCTTCAATAATTTAAAAGCTGCCAAACACTCATCATTGAAGATAAAAGGAGCCTCTTTTTCAAGGAGGTTTGTCATAGGCTTAGCAATTTTAGAAAAATCTTTTATAAATCGCCTATAAAAACCTGCAAGACCAAGAAAGCTTCTTATACCTTTAATATTAGTGGGATGAGGTAGATTTTCAATAATCTCAGTTTTAGCTTTATCTACCTCAATCCCTTTTTCAGAAATCTTGTGCCCAAGCACAATGCCATCTTTTACCATGAAATGACATTTTTCCCAATTAAGTACCAATTTTTTTTCTTGGCACCTAACTAGAATCCTCTCCAAATTGCTCAAACACTTCTCAAAGCTGGGGCCATATACAGAAAAATCATCCATGAACACTTCCATACATTCACCAATTAAATCATAAAAAATAGCAAACAAACATCTTTGGAAGGTTCCTGGAGCATTACACAAGCCAAAAGGCATTCTCTTATAAGCAAACACCCCGAAGGGACAAGTAAAAGCAGTTTTTTCTTGATCCTTAGGATCAACAACAATTTTATTGTATCCTGAATATCCATCCAGGAAACAATAGTACTCATGGCCAGCCAACCTGTCAAGCATTTGATCAATAAAGGGAAGGGGGAAATGATCTTTCCGGGTGGCAGAATTTAGCCTCCGGTAATCTATACAAACCCTCCATCCAGTTACCTTCCTGGTGGGAATCAATTCATTGTTCTCATTTGGGACCACAGTAATTCCCCCTTTTTTGGGAACTACCTGAACAGGACTAACCCATTCACTATCAGAAATGGGATAGATGATCCCTGCATCAAGCAACTTAATCACTTCTTTCCTTACCACCTCTTTCATGGCAGGATTAAGTCTTCTTTGGGGTTGGACTACAGGTTTAACTTGTTCTTCTAAACAAATTTTATGCATACAAACAATGGGGCTTATGCCCTTAATGTCCTCAATAGTCCAACCCAAAGCAGATTTATGAGCTCTAAGAATTCTTACCAGTTTTTCTTCTTCAAGAGGAGAGAGGGAACTACTCACAATGACAGGTTTATTGTTACCTTCGTCATTGCTGTCTATATCTTCAAAATCCAACCCCTCAGAGATTATAGTCTCTAAAGGATCTTCTTTCCACATTGCAACAAACTGTTAGGCAGAAATTTTTTTTTATATATACAAGAAGTACTAAACTAAATAAAAACAAGAACTTGAAAGAACCTATCCCCGGCAACGGCGCCAAAAACTTGATAAAGAAATCGCAAGTGTACGATTAATTATCGCGTAATAAAAAGATCGAACCCAAAGGATAGGTGTTCTTATTAATATAAAGTTTAGTACTTAAACAGGAAAATTAAAAAGATGTATTTGATGAAAGTTTGTTTAAGGTAGCACTTGGAATAGCAATGAAATAAAAAAGAAAAAGATGATAGAAAATAAGCTCTTAGGTTGGTTTACATAGTCTATATAATAATGCTAGTAAGTTCCTACTTAATTTCTGAATTTTAAATCTAATTTCATGATGCTATAGCCTAGTGTATCTACAAGTTAATTCCTTACACATTGTAGAACTTTCTTTCTAATTACTAAATTCAATTCCTTGCAACTTAGTTAACTAGAGAAGAAGATGAAGAAGAAATTCAGGCCAACATAAAGTTACGTCCTTCCTAATTCCTTAGTGAAGTATACTTATAACCTTTTTTAAATCCTAGGTCCCTTACTACTTACCAATTTCCATTCGTATAAATAATAAGCAAAAACTCTTATGCGCATAAGATGAATGAAGAACAAGGAAATAAAACATGAAATAGAAGTAATATTCAGAAAGGTAAAAACAAACTAAAACATAAATATAAACTACTACAACCCAAGAACTTAAAGAAGAAGTTAGCCAAGCATGGCTAAAGGAGACATTGAATTACCCTGGATAGGAGCTCAAATATGGCTTCCCACAAGTCCTAGGAACAATGCTCAAGAGGGAGAAAGAGAGAATACTTGTTGTATTCTAAGAAGGTGTGATTTTGACAAAGGATGAGCACTCCTATTTATAGCAAAAATTCCAATGGTGGAGGAGTTGATGGCCATTATGGCCTTCATTGGCCACCAATTAACTTTTGAAAACTCCTTCCCACTACCATCAATTCTCCACTCATCCTTTAATCCTTATTTTCCATGTGCTAATTTAGAGAGTGATTCTTCATATTCTTCTTTTCCACTTTTGGTCCTCTCTTGGTTAGCATTCCAATTCTGGCCCTTTAATTCTTTGAAACTTCACTTTTCATCCTCCACTCTTGAACTTTTACACTTTGGTCCCTGATTTCCTGAAACTTTACAAATTGGTCCCTAGACAAAAATGATAACTAAACCAGCTTTTCCTAAAAATATAAAATAGCTATAAAAATTCCTAAAAATATAAAATAAAGTTAGAAAAACAAATAAAATATAATCTACATGCAAAATGCAAAATAAATATAAAATCTACATAAAAATAATAAAAAACCTATATGTGACTCAAAAATAATAAAATAAAAAGACTAAAAACAACCTAAAAACATCATATAATATCCACTCATCAATATACCTTCATCAGATTTTTCATCAAACTTACCAAGGGTTTCCTTTCCATTATTCAAAACAAAGCATTTTGATCCAAATGCATGTAGATGAGAGAAATTTGGTTTCCTTCCTTTGTAGAGTTCATAGGGGGTTTTCTTCAGAATTGGTCTAATAAGAACTCTATTAGAAACATAGCAAGCAGTACTTAAACATCAGCCCAGAAATATTTAGGAAGGCTTGATTCAGTTAGCATGGTTCTTGCTAATTCTTCAAGTAATCTGTTCTTCCTTTCTACAACACCATTTTGTTGTGGTGTTCTCGGAGTAGAGAAATTATGTGATATTCCATTTTCATCACATAGTTCTTGAAATTGTTGATTCTGAAATTCTCCACCATGATCACTTCTAATAGAAGACATCCTTAAAGACTTCTCATTTTGAACTAGCCTTTCATATCTCTTAAATGCATTGAAGGCTTCATTCTTATGAGGCAAAAATAACGTCCATGTAAATCTAGAGAAATCATCAACAATAACAAGTGCATATAAATTACCTCCGAGACTTTTTGTTCTTGAAGGTCCGAACAAATCCATATGTAGCAATTGAAGGGGCCTTGAAGTCGAAACTATGTTCTTTGGTTTGAAAGACATTCTGGTTTGCTTCCCTTTTTGACATGCATCACAAAGCTTGTCTTTTTCGAATCTTATCTTCGGAAGCCCAACAACTAGATCATGCTTGACTAGTTTGTTTAAATGATCTATGTGTATATGAGCAAGTCTTCTATGCCATAGCCATGAATCACTATTATTCTTGGCCAAAAGACATCGTACGTTTTGTGGAATTTCTTCCAAGGAGATCATGAAGACTTTATTTACTTTATACCCAGAAAACTTAACTTCTTTAGTTTTCACATCTTTTACTACACATATATCATCAATGAAACCAACTTTCAAACCTTTGTCACATAGTTGACTGATACTCAGAAGATTATGCATCAAACCATCAACGTAAAGAACTTTATCGATGACTGTTTGAGGGGGTGTGCCTATTCTTCCAATACCGAGTATCTTTCCCTTTTGATTGTTTCCATATGTGACAAAACCTTTTTCCCTAGGTATAAGAAATGAAAACTTGGTTTTGTCTCCTGTCATGTGTGATGAGCAGCCACTATCAAGATACCATAAATTCTTTGCTGCTTTCATACACACCTACATGACAAAGTTCAAACATGGGTATTAGGAACCCAACAAGTTTTGGGTCCTTCTAAGTTAACATCCTTTCTAACCCATATGTATTCCCTATTTGGTACTCCTAGATGTTTGTAGTAACATCTACTAGGGGTATGTCCTATTTTGTTACAATATGTGCAAGAATAATGATTGTAACTAGTTGTTTGCCTAGGAATGGGATGAATCTTCTTAGGAAATCTATTATGATTGTTCTTCCTATTTTTCATACTCCTAAAAGAATTGGTCTTAATGCCTTTAGAAGATCCTTCCACCATGTTTGGTTTTACAAACACAGTTTTCTTGACTTCCTTAGTTTTTTGGTGAGAGGTGTTGACACCTATTTTTGTCCGGGCCCAATTTTGAAAAAAAGAAAAAAAAGAGAGAAAAAAAAAGAAAAAAAGAAAGAGAAAAAAAGAAAAGTAGAAAAAAAAAGAGAAGAAAAAAGAAAAGGCCCAGCAGAGGAAAAAGGAAGAAGAAAGGAAGAAAAATGGGCTGCGGCCCAAAGGAAAAGAAGAGGAAGCAGAAACAAGGAAAGGAGGGCAACTTAGTCATTTTCCCCTCACTAAAACCCTAATTCTCCCCTATATAAGCCCACTCTCACTAACCCTAAAGACCACTCACAATTCTCTAGTAGCCCCCATACACTCATCATTCTCTAGTAGCCTTCACTCATTTTTTTAGCCTCTACTCATATTTTTTGTAGCCTCCACATTCACCTAAAATACCCTAAAAATCACCCCCACCAACACAGCTGCCACACTCTCCCCCCTAACCAAACCTTCAACCGCCCCTTCCCTTCCTTTCAAACACAACATAGCCGCTGCACTAAACAATCTCCCACCATCCTCTTCGCCACACTCACAGAACCACACCGCAGCACTCCCATCAGCCACGCTTCACCACCGTCTCCAACAACTCCTCTTCTCTCTCCCTAATGCCGTTGATGATGATATGCCCAATGATGATGCATAACTATCTTATTTTCAACGAGAGCAGATAAAGCAAGTGGTTCTTCAACTTTTCATTTACTTTTCCACCACCGCCTCCAACTACTCATCACATTCTCCTCCTTGCGTGATATTTCAATCATCATTGTACTGCTTCTTTTTTTTCTCTTCTTCTTGGGTTGGTTTCAATTTCTTATTTTCTCCCTTGTTCTTATTTTTCATGTAAATACCTACTGCTCTTGGTTCTTTTATTTTTATTTTTGACACATTGCTTGTAAGTCCATGATATAAGGACATTTTAATTTTTGTTGCAAAAAAAAAGAAAAAAAAAACTAAAAAACTTAATTAAATTAAAACAAGAACTGCGTAAGCCTTGATCTTCCATTTTAAGGAAGTACGTAGGACTGGGTTCATACTCATCAGGCCATATAAAAACAAAATATTTTGTTTCTTTTTTGTCTTTTATTTATTTATTTATTTTTCTCTCCCCTTTTTAGAAATAATTAGGCAATTAAATAATGTAAAAAAATAAGAAAAAAGAATTTGTTTTCATTTTCTCTTTTTAGGAGTAATTAGGAATTAAATAATAAAAATAAATAAGGGTAAAATTAATAATGTAGAAAGCTAAGGAAATTGCATAAACAATTTTAGGTACCATTTAGACGGGCGCTGTGGGGGTGCTAACACCTTCCCCACGCGTAATAGACTCCCGAACCTAGATTTTAGGTTTCGTAGGCTATTTATCAATTTTAGGTTTTTCTAGTGTTTCCTCAAATAAACATTAGTGGCGACTCTGTCTGATAATTTATTGTGTTTGCGCCGTCCCGCCGCGACCCCGGTCGCGACAGATGACGACTCTGCTGGGGACACTTTGAGAGTCGGGCCTTTCTTGATTGTTTGTGTTTTTTCCTTAGCTTCCTTTTATTTTATTTTACCCTTCACTATTTTTATTGTTTAATTGTCTTGTACATATTGTTTCTACTTTGTATATAATTTGTCTCTAATTTATCTTTAATTCGTCTTTCTTTTTATTTTATTTTACCCTTCATTATTTTGCTTTTTATTATTGTTTAATTGCCTTGTACATATTTTTTTTTTTCTGCTTTGTATATAATTTGTCTCTAATTTATCTTTAATTTGTCTTTCTTTTTATTTTATTTCACTCTTCATTATTTTGCTTTTTTTTTGTTTAATTGCCATGTATATATTTTATTTTTCGCTATCTTTGTATATAATTTGTTTTCAGCATGCGGTATTAGGGTAGATGACCAATTTAAATTGCTATATCTGGTTTTCTGGCTATGTTGCAGGTGGGTAGTTTTTTTAGGTTTTCTTGAAAACAGGTTTGTATGCTCCCAATGCACGCACTTCACTTCCACTTTGTGAGACACACTTTTTGGGCTCTATACCCGAGCCCGTGCGAGCCCAGGAGTAGCGGTGCCTTGGTACTTGTCGTGAGAGACCTAGTGTCTACGCGTCAACTATTGAGTCACCACCCGAATTATTACCGGTCATTGAGCTATTTGTCGTGAGAGACCTAGTGTCTACTCGTCAAATAGTTTGATCATCGGGGCCTTGTCTTTATGACAGGGGTAATCCGGGGGCCTTTTAGGAAGTCTAGAACTTACCATAAAGAGAGCACTTAATTTGACCATAGTCCCCATCCAATTAGGGTTTTGGCCAATGTAGTATATCTCACCCCTTAGGATTTTAACCTTGTAGGACAAATGGGAGCATTCTCTTCTTCTATTCTTTTTCATATCGTTCAATATGCCATGCATCATTCATAAAAAAAAATCATAAAAATATTTTTTCATGCATCATTCATCTTATATATAAAAAAAAAACCATAAAAAAAATTCATTTTTTCATGCATCATTCATCTTACATAAAAAAAAAACATAAAAAAAAATTCACCTTTCATGCATCATTCATAAAAAAAATTCATGCATCATTCATCTTATATATAAAAAAAAAAACATAAAAAATTCACCTTTCATGCATCATTCATAAAAAATAAAAATAAAGAATTCATGCATCATTCATCTTATATATAAACAAAAAAAACATAAAAAAATTCACCTTCCATGCATCATTCATCTTATATAAAAAAACATAAGAAAATTTTTTCACCTTCTATGCATCATTCATCATATATATAAAAAAAAAACATAAAAAAATTCACCTTCCATGCATCATTCATCTTATATAAAAAAACATAAAAAAAATTCACCTTTTATGCATCATTCATCATCGTAAAAAAAAACATTGCATTTCATCACTCCATGTTCATGCATTTTATGGCATTTTTACATGCTTCTTTTTTAATAGTAAATCAAATTCTGTTAACGGTCCAAATGGAGGGGCTTCGAGGCCAAGCTGTGCCTGTCCTGAAGAAGAACACCAAGGTTTCGGGAACCTCAAAGAAATATGTAGAAAAGTGCCGCGAGAAGTGCTTGCCGAGTTTCCAAAGAAATACGAGAATTTGTTGGCCTACTCGACATCAAAGTAGAAGAGGGTACTACATAGAAGTGCAAAAAGTAGCAACTTCCCTCGGCATACCTGATTAGTGTTTTGCGGCAAGCTCCAATGGTCTCTTCAGTGGATTGGAAAGGGTAAGATTGGAAAAATATTAGAACACCTGGCTCAAAACGAGAAGTGGGGGTGTTTCCTGAAGACATTGTTGCTCATCATATTTGGGGTGGTCTTATTCCCATATCTGAAGGATGTGATAGAACAAGAAGCCATTGACACATATTATCAGTTTGTAGAAAACAAGAGGTGCCCAGCTCCGGCAATTCTTGCAGAAACCCTAATTTCCGCAGATATCTGCCGCAAAAGTAAAAAGTCAAAACTCCGATGCTGCTACCAATTGTTGTACGCCTGGTTTATAACTCATTGTTATGCTCGGCGCCACATAGGCCACAATCCGAGTTCACTAAAAGATTTCCATAAAATTCCAAGAAGATTCATGGAGGCTCAAGAATGGAAAAACGAGTTTGCTAGAATGGAGTCAAAAGCATTCATTTGGGCCTGTCCTTGGTTCATACTCGGGGACGTGATCCTCAGCTGTGGGCCTTTCTCTAATGTACCCTTGATGGGAATAAGAGGATGCATATCTTACACTCATGTCATGGATCTCCGGCAGCTCAAGCGTGTTCAGATCATGCCGTCTAAAGAGCAACTGGGAGGTTTAAACTTCCAAGTGGCCCATAGGATTTGTCTGAGGCCCATAGGCATGCGAATCAGGGTTGGGATTTGAGCAGGGAGTATCATGATTCATTCTTGAAAGCGCAGCATAGAGAGACTCAGTTACTAGAACAAGTGAAAGGTTTGACCCTCGAAAGAAATCGCTGGAAGAGAGAAAACATGGGTGGAGGCAAGTACTTTGACAGAGAGCTCTACATGAACAAATACCATAGACTGTCCCAGAGTGTCCAATGCTACTCCAGGTAGTGGACAAGATTGTTTGATGAAGCGACAGCTGAGGTCCGAGTTACCCGCCTGGGGGTTCCCCCGAAGTTGAAGAGTTTCTTGAGGCTTTCCCGAGATCTTGCCAGCACCATCAGAGGAATGAGGAGAAGAGAACTAAATGATTCCGCTTTTCATTGATGTATCCCGAATAGGGACATTGCAAGCTCTGTGATGAAAATTGTACTACAAATCTGGAATGGAATGAATAAGATGTTTTGTTCAAAAACCTTGGTGTTCCGTGTTGCTGCTTAGACATAAATTCAATAGGGGTATTTCCCATATGAATGACTGTCTACCATGTTTTAACCCAAGGGGTCTTTCTCTGGCGTTAGAACATGGGATTGTTTCGCGTTGCTGCTTAGACATAAATTCAGTAGGGGTATTTCCCACATGAATGACTGTCAACCATGTTTTAACCCAAGGGGTCTTTCTCTGGTGTTAGAACATGGGATTGTTTCGTGTTGCCCCTTAGACATAAATTCTGTAGGGGTATTTCCCACATGAATGATTGTCAACCATGTTTTAACCCAAGGGATCTTTCTCTGGCGTTAGAACATGGGGAACCACCATCTGCTGGACCCGTTAACAAATTTGTTTTTCTTTCAAACACATTTGCATTTCCTTGGAGAACTTAAGTCTCAATAAGTTTGAAAAAACAAGAAAAGGCATTGACAAGCTCAAGTTGAAACCCTGGAATCTACAGAAACAGGTGATACCAGAATCAGAACCTACAAGAGACTAGACTTTGAGAAGGTTGAGTATGATGCTATCGTGCAAAAATTGGGGCAAAAGTGGAGAAGAATAGATCAATATTGATAATGAAATTTCAAGCGTACAATTTACTATCGCGTAATAAAAAGATTATCGAACCCAAGGGATAGGTGTTCTTATATTTATATAATTTAGTACTTGTGCAAAGAAAATAAAATAATATGGTTGATGTTTGGTTTATGACAAAAAGAGAGTAATAGCATAAAAATAATAAAGCAAATAAGATGAGAGAATTTAAGCTCTTGGGTTGATTTACATAATCTATAAAACATGCTAGAAAACTCTTACTAAATTTCTGAACTTTAAATTCATATTCATGGTGCTATAGCCTAAATTTCTACATCCTAATAGCCTTAAGAAATGTAGAACTTTCTTACCTAATTACTAACTCCATAGCCTTGGTTATTAGTTAATTAGAGAAGAAGATGAAGAGAGAATTCGGGCCAACACAAAGCTACGTCCATCCTTATAGCCTTAAGAAATGTATACTTATAACCTTTTTTATTTCCTATTTCCCTTACTACTTACCAAATGGCCTTATGAATAAGTAGAAAGCATGAAATCTTTTGCGCATAAAGATTAATGAAGAACAAAGAAATAAAACATGAATAGAAGATATTATTCAGAAATGTAAAAGAAAACTAGAACATGAATTATAAATTAAAACAACCCAAAAACTTAAAAGAAGAATTAGCCAAGCATGGCTAAAAGAATCATTGAATTACCCTGGATAGGAGCTCAAGTTTGGCTTCCCACAATTCCTAGGAACAATGATCTTTGAGGGAGAAAGAGAGAATACTTGTTGTATTCTAAGAAGGTGTGTCTTACAAGTGAAGAAAAGGGTCCTATTTATAGTAAAATTCCAGCCTCCAGCGCTTGAGCGCTGGCATTCCCAACGCATGGGCGCTAGGATGCATTAAAAATCCACTTTCTGTCCGAGGCCCAGCGCTTGAGCGCTGGCTTTCCAACGCTTGGGCGCTGGGTCAACATCTGACTCATCATCTAGTCAGAACCCCAGCGCTGGAGCGCTGGGATCCCAACGCTGGAGCGTTGGGATGCTGCTTCTTCATCTTCTTGCTTTTCCTTCCTTCTTCATTCATGGTAGTGGGTTTTGATGGCCATAAAAAGCCACTAACCAGCCTTGATCAGTTCTGAAACCCTTTCTCCACTAACATCAATTCTTTAAACATTTTTTCCATGTGCTAAATTGGAGAGTGATTCTTCATATTCTTCTTTTTCACTTTGGTCCTCCCTTGGTTAGCACTTCAATTCAAGCCCTCATACTCTCTCAATCTCCACTTCAAGTCCTCCACTCTTGAACTTTTACAATTTGGTCCCTGACTTCCTGAAACTTTACACATAGGTCCCTGGACAAAAATGATAACTAAACCAGCTTTTCCTAAAACTATAAAATAACTAGAAAAATTCCTAAAAAATATAAAATAAAGATAGAAAAACACAAAAAATCTAATCTACATGCAAAATGCAAAATAAATATAAAATCTACATAAAAACAATAAAAAACCTACATGAGACTCAAAAATAATAAAATAAAAAGACTAAAAAGACCCTAAAAACATCATATAAAATCCACTCATCACACCACTATACCCAACGACAGCTTGTCCTCAAGCGACAAAACTTAAAGAAAAACTCGTCCCTGGGTTTTGAGAAAGTTTTATCTGATTACAACTTGAAGCACAAAAACCTTTCAAAGAAAGCTTTAGCAGAAAAGGAAGACATGCATGTTTTATAGACAAAGAATCAAGAAAGTTAGGCTTGGCTTTTAATATGTTTGAGTTCATCAATTAAGCTCACAAAAAACAATATTCTCCATGATAACAAGAAAGCTCAATAATCCTGCCTATAATTCAAATCAAAACTGAAGTAAAGTAACCAAGTGATTCTGAAGAGATTTTTGAAGGTTGTAACTTGGCCAAAGGGTTGAACAATTTAAGGTATGGATTTCAAGACTTGGCAACTCTATTGGCTGACTCAGAATTTGTTGTTAAGTGATTTTTCTTTGACTAAGAGCTTTAAACAATTCACACAAGGGTCCTCTCAATTTTTCTCTTTTTTCTTCTCTTTTTTTTTTTGAACAAAGTAGTGGAATGTATGGGATGAATGACTTGAATTTTACTCCCCTCATACTCTTTCTCACCCCACTACTTCATTTTTTTTCTTAAGGCACATACCTTATTTTTTTCAATTTTTTCCTTCATCTTTTTTAGAGAGAAACCCACAAACATAGCTCTAACAATTTTAGCACATGAATCACAATAACAACTTTAAGAATTATCACACAAAGTAGGCTCCAAAGAATGACTCTTTTAAGGCTCAAAAAGGGGCTACTAGTGGATATAACATTTCAAGCAAAAATCTGAGTTTTCAAAAATACCTATAATCTCTTCTCAACTCACAAAGTGTACAAAACTCCAATCAACATGTAATACAAGGCAGAAATATTTCACAATCAAGAATTCAGAGTCCTCAGCTCTCAGAAAAACATAGGGTAAGTGGTACCCTTTTTAGAACTCAGAAAAAGATTTAGCCAACAACCAAAACAATCAAGATATCAAAAATCCTTTCTACAGCATGCAATCCTAACTGCTTAAAAACATAGAACTTTTTCACAAAGCAGTTCAATCAGATAAAGCATTTCACAAAGCTATAGCAACATTTAGAATGGATAATATACTCACGACTCATGCAAAAAGAAAATAGAAAAACTAAGCTAAAAATAACAAATAAAAACAAAAACTAAGAAGCTGGTATAGTAACAAATTTTCCACAAAGGTCCAAGGGAACCTCAATGTAAAATTCAATTTGAACACTTAAGTTCAAGAGGGTTCCTCCTCCTTTTGGTACCTATCCTGTAACAATGAACAAACAAAAGTCTCACAAGTAGAAACTTGCTTGACTTGTTAGTTCCAAAATCAGCACAAGTAAGATCATGGGTTGAAAATTTGTGTCCACCTTTTTTAAAAAACAAGAATTCTTGAGTTTCCCAAAAATTAAAACCAGTGTAGAAACAAGGGAAAACTCATAGAATCTAAAAACTTTCAGAAAATGGTGAACACAAAATTTATTAAAAACTAAAAACAGCAAACAAAAGTAAAAACAGCAAACTGCCCGAGCTCCAGCGCTTGAGCGTTGGTGATGCCAACGCTTGGGCGCTGGATTAAAACAGAAACTGGGCAATCAGAGGTGAAAAACAGGGGCCTAACGCGTGAGCGTTGGCCTCCAGCGCTGGAGCGCTGGCCTCTCCTGCAGCAAAAACATAGAATTCTTTCCTTTTATTTATTTACAAGGATGATGCAAAAAATTAAATGACAGAATTTTAAACTATTCCTAAGTTGGGTTGTCTCCCAACCAGCTCATTGTTAAGGTCCGAGATAGACCCTTCCACTAATCACTTTTCAACCGGGGTCTATTACAAAATTCTTTAGACCCCGCAAATCATGCATATTTTGGCACAAGTACAACATGGTGCCAAATGAATTTCCAGCTAACAAGGCAACAATATTCAAATTAAAAATGGAAGAGATAAATAAATTTTCCCTTCCCTGTTCTGTTCCTTGCTTTTCTGAACCTATAACATAGGTTCCTTGAGGTTCTTCTTCCTCCATCTCCAATTTGTCTTTAAGGACAAATTCTACAATGAAGGTTGCTTTCACCTCCTCTTTTTGAACCACAAGTTCATTTTCATGAACAAGTGGTTGTTGTTCATCCCCGGGCTGCCTCATTATAATGCCTTGTATCTTTACTTGTAGAATCTCCCTGGCCTTACATTCTTGCTCAGGACTTGGCAAAAATCCGGATTTCCTCTTGCAATATATATCAGAGTAAAACTCTTTAACTAGAGTGAAGATATCCTGCTTCGTCTTCTCATATTCCTTTTCAACCTCAGCCCGGATTTTTGCCTTCCTTTGCTCGAATGTTTCAGCCATTGCTATACCTGACAATACTTAGCAAACAAAATTAGCAGCACCAGTTCATCACAACTTTTTTATATATACTTTTTTTCTCTTTTTTTTTTAATATATATAAACAAGAAGTACTAAATAAAATAAAAATAAGAACTTGAAAGAACCTATCCCCGGCAACGGCGCCAAAAACTTGATAATGAAATTGCAAGCGTACAATTTACTATCGCGTAATATAAAAGATTATCGAACCCAAGGGATAGGTGTTCTTATATTTATATAATTTAGTACTTGTGCAAAGAAAATAAAATAATATGGTTGATGTTTGGTTTATGACAAAAAGAGAGTAATAGCATAAAAATAATAAAGCAAATAAGATGAGAGAATTTAAGCTCTTGGGTTGATTTACATAATCTATAAAACATGCTAGAAAACTCTTACTAAATTTCTGAACTTTAAATTCATATTCATGGTGCTATAGCCTAAATTTCTACATCCTAATAGCCTTAAGAAATGTAGAACTTCCTTACCTAATTACTAACTCCATAGCCTTGGTTATTAGTTAATTAGAGAAGAAGATGAAGAGAGAATTCGGGCCAACACAAAGCTACGTCCATCCTTATAGCCTTAAGAAATGTATACTTATAACCTTTTTTATTTCCTATTTCCCTTACTACTTACCAAATGGCCTTATGAATAAGTAGAAAGCATGAAATCTTTTGCGCATAAAGATTAATGAAGAACAAAGAAATAAAACATGAATAGAAGATATTATTCAGAAATGTAAAAGAAAACTAGAACATGAATTATAAATTAAAACAACCCAAAAACTTAAAAGAAGAATTAGCCAAGCATGGCTAAAAGAATCATTGAATTACCCTGGATAGGAGCTCAAGTTTGGCTTCCCACAATTCCTAGGAACAATGATCTTTGAGGGAGAAAGAGAGAATACTTGTTGTATTCTAAGAAGGTGTGTCTTACAAGTGAAGAAAAGGGTCCTATTTATAGTAAAATTCCAGCCTCCAGCGCTTGAGCGCTGGCATTCCCAACGCATGGGCGCTAGGATGCATTAAAAATCCACTTTCTGTCCGAGGCCCAGCGCTTGAGCGCTGGATTTCCAACGCTTGGGCGCTGGGTCAACATCTGACTCATCATCTAGTCAGAACCCCAGCGCTGGAGCGCTGGGATCCCAACGCTGGAGCGTTGGGATGCTGCTTCTTCATCTTCTTGCTTTTCCTTCCTTCTTCATTCATGGTAGTGGGTTTTGATGGCCATAAAAAGCCACTAACCAGCCTTGATCAGTTCTGAAACCCTTTCTCCACTAACATCAATTCTTTAAACATTTTTTCCATGTGCTAAATTGGAGAGTGATTCTTCATATTCTTCTTTTTCACTTTGGTCCTCCCTTGGTTAGGACTTCAATTCAAGCCCTCATACTTTCTCAATCTCCACTTCAAGTCCTCCACTCTTGAACTTTTACAATTTGGTCCCTGACTTCCTGAAACTTTACACATAGGTCCCTGGACAAAAATGATAACTAAACCAGCTTTTCCTAAAAATATAAAATAACTAGAAAAATTCCTAAAAAATATAAAATAAAGATAGAAAAACACAAAAAATCTAATCTACATGCAAAATGCAAAATAAATATAAAATCTACATAAAAACAATAAAAAACCTACATGAGACTAAAAAAATAATAAAATAAAAAGACTAAAAATAGCCTAAAAACATCATATAAAATCCACTCATCAAATATTGATCATGAATGAGTCAAGAACAGAATTGGTGCAATGGCAGCATTCCCCATACAGTCAGCCATTCATTTTCACTCGCCATACAACTTACCACTTCCTTTTCATCTCTAGACCCTCCATCCATTCATTACTTCACTTTCTTTCTAGCACTAATCCCATCATCTCATCTCAACCTAATCGCCCTCATCTTCACCATATGACTATTTCATTCGTAGGAGACCCTATACACCCACTTCATATTATGTTGATCCTTACTTGCTTTATCCATACATCTCACCAAGACTTTTTTTCCAATCACATTTCCCTTAACCATCCCTATAATCTAACCCTTTTCCCAAAACACTTGTTCATTTCATCAAGTCACCTTCTCTGCTGCCATTCGACCGTGATGACCTGCACTTGCATAATCTGTTCCCGCGAGGTTGAAGTGGTTTTGACTCAAAGTTGAAGCGTCCATTATCCCCCAGTTTGGCAAGTTCCAAGAAGGAACTTTGGCATCATACTCTCAGTGGGCCTCCTGGATCTTTCACAAGAGAATACTGAAGTCGTTTGGTTTTCATCAGTGATGAGCTGCTTATTGTATCAAAAGCCACAAAGGGCTTTCAATTAACCGTCATCTTGTTCCCTGAGCAGCTCGTTCAAGGAGGAGGAGGCAGCATCTGCCAATATTTCAGCGATCAAGGCGCCTGAGTTTAATGGTCTAGCATAAGCTATCTGTTTTGTCATGTTAATTTTGAACTTTTGCTAACTTTCTTTGAAGCATTATTTATGGATCATGCATGACATTTTATTTTTCTTCTGTTTGTTTGCTTCGTTCATTGTCTTTTCCTTCGTCAGTCTCAATCTCAATCTCATTCTCCTTCCATGTCCAACTCACACAAATCACTCCTAACGTCTCATAACGGCTAATGTCTCAAGTGCGGGAGAACTTGTTTGCTTGATTTCTATGGGCATGGGCTGGTATGGAAGAAGACTAGGAGCACTGGGGGCAACTTTTGTCGCGATTGCAAGCGCTTATTTGTGAGAAGTTGATCGATTTCATAGGAAAACTTTAGCAGATGGTCATTTATGCAGAAAAGCGCAAGAGTCATCCCTCAACAACAAAAAAAGAAAAAAGAAAAAAAGGCCTGTTAGGTTGAAAACTCGCCAGGGCGACCTAAGCAAAAGTTAGGGCATGCAAAAAAAGAGAGCAAGTGAACCATGTTCACCACAGCTTTGTTTTGGACTTAGGTTCCTGAAAGTGATCAATCATGCCTTGAGATGAAGTTTGGCAATCTTTCTCTGTCCTTACCCCATAACATTATCCCTTGACACCCATTTGAGCCAAAAATCCTTCCCCTTAACCCTAGACAAGGATCACTCTACATTAGAGTTAGCACAATATTAGTGCCAAGCTTGCTTAAGATTTCCATTTCAAAGAAAAGAAAGAAGCAAAGAAAAAGAAATAAAAATGCCAAAAGATGAAAATGTCAAAAAGGAATACAAAAAGAAAAATTGCTTGAGCAAGTCTTGATAATCAGTGCTAAGTTTCGATCAAAGTGCTAAAAATCCTTTGTCTTCATTAATTCATTAACCCGTAAACACTTTGATATCCTTCCTTTCATGATCCACAAGCCCTTAGCCACATATCCTTCGTCTTCATTAACCCGCAAACACTTGTTTGTGCCTTTGATATCCTTCCTTTCATGACCCACTAGCCCTTAGCCACATATCCTTCATTAACCCGTAAACACCTCCTTTCATAACCCACTAGCCTTTAGCCACATTACAACCCTAACAAAGTCCATTCCGATCAAGGATTGATTGTCCACTTTTTCTTGAACTTGTTTTTGAGACACAATAACCTGATTCATTTGCTCATAAAAAAAAAAGAGAAAAAAGAGAAAAAATGAGGGATGCTCGCTGAATAGTTGCCTCCGCAGAGTTCTTTCAAGAATTGACACTGCGACAAAGCCCAATCAGTCAGAAGAAAGTCAAGAAAAGATCTCTTCCATGCCCATCAAGACCTCAAATGGGAGCCAAGGTCAATAGAACAATTGTTGGACTACCATTCGTTATCTCAATTGGGGCAACTTTTCAGCTCATTGCTTGTCCCTTTCCCTGAAGTTGGGCCCATTTTCTGGTTTCTCCCCGATCTCTCTGTGTCACAACTGAGGCAATTACTCAAGCCATTTTCCTTCACCCGAATCAGACTAGGGAAACAGTCTAAGCTTCACTTCATATCTTTTGTGTACCTGGTCATTCTTCGGCTGGGATAATTACCTATTCTTAGTAGTCTTCCCA
The DNA here is from genome assembly GCA_030819835.1 of Acmispon strigosus. Classification (NCBI taxonomy): domain Eukaryota; kingdom Viridiplantae; phylum Streptophyta; class Magnoliopsida; order Fabales; family Fabaceae; genus Acmispon; species Acmispon strigosus. The sequence goes on from JAUAMA010000002.1 coordinate 51,025,987, forward strand.
TGTACTCTGATCTGGGGCATTTGCTCATATGAATTCCTCATACATTTTCTCAAAGTGGGGCAGACTTCTTGTTCTTCCACTCTCAGGCTGAAGTATTACATTGGTTGTTCTCACAAATTCTTCCAACCTATTGAGACATCACTGAAGCAATTGATCGTTCCACTCCTTGTCATCCTTGTTACACCCGAGAGATTGTCTAACTTTCACTTTTTCATCATTCTAGTGCATTGTCTTTCAAACTGGAGCAATCGCTTGTTTTCTGATGCTTATCTCTCATAATCCAAGACGAGGTAATTTTCCAGTCGACGCTTCGTCAATGTTCCCAGATTGGGGCAATCATATGCTACCTCATGCTCATCGCCCAAGACTAAACCTGGGCAATCACCCAATTTTGTGATGAATTCTTTTCAAATCAGGGCGATCAATGTTTCCATTCAATGTCTGGATTGGGGTATTCATTTGTCTTTCCATCAACTTCTTTCAAATGGGAACAATCATTTGTCTTCTGATGCTCATTCTTCAAAGTATAAACTGGGGAAATTTTCCAGTCTATGTCTATTAACTATACCCAAGTTGGGACAGCCTGATGTCCATCACTCATTCTCTTCATCCGCCCCAAACATAACTGGGGCAATTCTCTGTCCTTTGATTCCTTCTTGTGTCATCTCATGTCATGCATATTAATTAGATAACGCTTCAAAGCGGGAGATCACAGGTTCAATAACATGACTTAGCATTTTCAACATCTCATTTAACATGTTAGACCAAAAGGATCGCGGTCCACTCAAAACCAATAGAAAAGAGAGAGCGCGTCAAAGCTCCATCAGCCAGAAAAATTCGAAATCAGCATCAGACAGCTCAGATAAACTTTCAATAAGCAGGTGGCCCGCCCTTCTCAGCCAGGTTTCAGAGGAAGATCTTGCAAAAGAGGCAAGCTTCACATCCATTCACATGAGCTGTCCGGATGAAACAAGCTTGAGTCTGTCTAAGTTTCCGAGCATGCATGTGCTTATTGAGCTAAATTTTTCCAAGGAAACTAACAAAAGTCTTTTCTAACACAGCATAATTCAAGTTTGAGTGTCAAATTAATAAGCTTTGCATCATTTGCATCATTGCATCAAAAGCATCAACATCGCATGCATAACCCCATCACATATGGTACATATCATGCATTACATTTCATAGCATGCATTACATTTCATACCATGCATACCTTTGTCACATATTGAAAGTTGCAGTTGGCGAGTCCGAGGTGGCGCTTAGACCGATCCTTGTCACTTTCCAGCAGATCCAGGGTGGTACTTAGACGATCCCTGTTACTTTTCAGCAGATCCACGGTGGCGCTTAGACGATCCGTGTTACTTTCCAGCAGATCCAGGGTGGCGCTTAGACGATCCCTGTTACCTTTCAGCAGATCCAAGGGGGCGCTTAGACGAACCTTGTTACTTTCCAGCAGATCCACGGTGGCGCTTAGAGGATCCGTGTTACCTTCCAGTAGATCCAGGGTGGCGCTTAGACGATCCCTGTTACCTTTCAGCAGATCCAAGGGGGCGCTTAGACGAACCTTGTTACTTTCCAGCAGATCCACGGTGGCGCTTAGACGATCCGTGTTACCTTCCAGCAGATCCAGGGTGGCGCTTAGACGATCCCTGTTACCTTTCAGCAGATCCAAGGGGGCGCTTAGACGAACCTTGTTACTTTCCAGCAGATCCACAGTGGCGCTTAGACGATCCGTGTTACCTTTCAGCAGATCCAAGGGGGCGCTTAGACGAACCTTGTTACTCTCCAGCAGATCCACGGTGGCGCTTAGACGATCCGTGTTACCTTCCAGCAGATCCAGGGTGGCGCTTAGACGATCCCTGTTACCTTTCAGCAGATCCAAGGGGGCGCTTGTACGAACCTTGTTACTTTCCAGCAGATCCACGGTGGCGCTTAGACGATCCGTGTTACCTTCCAGCAGATCCAGGGTGGCGCTTAGACGATCCCTGTTACCTTTCAGCAGATCCAAGGGGGCGCTTAGACGAACCTTGTTACTTTCCAGCAGATCCACAGTGGCGCTTAGACGATCCGTGTTACCTTTCAGCAGATCCAAGGGGGCGCTTAGACGAACCTTGTTACTCTCCAGCAGATCCACGGTGGCGCTTAGACGATCCGTGTTACCTTCCAGCAGATCCAGGGTGGCGCTTAGACGATCCCTGTTACCTTTCAGCAGATCCAAGGGGGCGCTTGTACGAACCTTGTTACTTTCCAGCAGATCCACGGTGGCGCTTAGACGATCCGTGTTACCTTCCAGCAGATCCAGGGTGGCGCTTAGACGATCCCTGTTACCTTTCAGCAGATCCAAGGGGGCGCTTAGACAAACCTTGTTACTTTCCAGCAGATCCACGGTGGCGCTTAGACGATCCGTGTTACCTTCCAGCAGATCCAGGGTGGCGCTTAGACGATCCCTGCTTGATAGTGGCTCGGGTTTTGAACCCGAGTTTGCTGTGTTCTTTTTGACACCCGGACAAAAACGTGTCATGTCTTTACTCATTTCTTACAACAGTAGTATTCTCATACTACCTAGTAAGAAACAAGTAAAGAGGGGCAGCTGTTGACACCTATTTTTGTCCGGGCCCAATTTTGAAAAAAAGAAAAAAAAGAGAGAAAAAAAAAGAAAAAAAGAAAGAGAAAAAAAGAAAAGAAGAAAAAAAAAAGAGAAGAAAAAAGAAAAGGCCCAGCAGAGGAAAAAGGAAGAAGAAAGGAAGAAAAATGGGCTGCGGCCCAAAGGAAAAGAAGAGGAAGCAGAAACAAGGAAAGGAGGGCAACTTAGTCATTTTCCCCTCACTAAAACCCTAATTCTCCCCTATATAAGCCCACTCTCACTAACCCTAAAGACCACTCACAATTTTCTAGTAGCCCCCATACACTCATCATTCTCTAGTAGCCTTCACTCATTTTTTTAGCCTCTACTCATATTTTTTGTAGCCTCCACATTCACCTAAAATACCCTAAAAATCACCCCCACCAACACAGCTGCCACACTCTCCCCCCTAACCAAACCTTCAACCGCCCCTTCCCTTCCTTTCAAACACAACATAGCCGCTGCACTAAACAATCTCCCACCATCCTCTTCGCCACACTCACAGAACCACACCGCAGCACTCCCATCAGCCACGCTTCACCACCGTCTCCAACAACTCCTCTTCTCTCTCCCTAATGCCGTTGATGATGATATGCCCAATGATGATGCATAACTATCTTATTTTCAACGAGAGCAGATAAAGCAAGTGGTTCTTCAATTTTTCATTTACCTTTCCACCACCGCCTCCAACTACTCATCACATTCTCCTCCTTGCGTGATATTTCAATCATCATTGTACTGCTTCTTTTTTTTCTCTTCTTCTTGGGTTGGTTTCAATTTCTTATTTTCTCCCTTGTTCTTATTTTTCATGTAAATACCTAGTGCTCTTGGTTCTTTTATTTTTATTTTTGAGACATTGCTTGTAAGTCCATGATATAAGGACATTTTAATTTTTGTTGCAAAAAAAAAAAGAAAAAAAAAAACTAAAAAACTTAATTAAATTAAAACAAGAACTGCGTAAGCCTTGATCTTCCATTTTAAGGAAGTACGTAGGACTGGGTTCATACTCATCAGGCCATATAAAAAAATAACAAAATATTTTGTTTCTTTTTTGTCTTTTATTTATTTATTTATTTTTCTCTCCCCTTTTTAGAAATAATTAGGCAATTAAATAATGTAAAAAAATAAGAAAAAAGAATTTGTTTTCATTTTCTCTTTTTAGGAGTAATTAGGAATTAAATAATAAAAATAAATAAGGGTAAAATTAATAATGTAGAAAGCTAAGGAAATTGCATAAACAATTTTAGGTACCGTTTAGACGGGCGCTGTGGGGGTGCTAACACCTTCCCCACGCGTAATAGACTCTCGAACCTAGATTTTAGGTTTCGTAGGCTATTTATCAATTTTAGGTTTTTCTAGTGTTTCCTCAAATAAACATTAGTGGCGACTCTGTCTGGTAATTAATTGTTTTTGCGCCGTCCCGCCGCGACCCCGGTTGCGACAAGAGGTATATCCTAGACCTGACTTATTGTTTGAATGTCTTTGTAGTTATGGACTCTTTATTGAAGATTATCTATCTTTTCTTCAAAAGAACTACACTTAGTGCATTTATGTGTAATATCTAACTTAGATTTTACTACGTCTAGTTCTTCTTGTAAAGTTCTACACTTACTTTCTAAGGATGAAATCAAATCATTTTTCCTAGTGCTAACCTTAGAAAATTCTTGACATAATTTAAACATATTTTCCATAGTAAACTTTAAATCATGAAAAGACATAGAATTGTCACTAACCTAGGAATCTTCAACATCTGAATCATGTGAGGCCATCAAAGCAACTTGTGCTTCTTCTTTATCAGAGTCTGATGATGAACTTACTTCATTATCATCCCAAGCCAAATATTCTCTTCGTGTGGGTTGATCCTTCTTTTCGAATTTTTCTCTTAGACCATGTTTCTTCTTTTGAAGATTTGGACATTCTGACTTGAAGTGTCCAAGCTTGCCACATTTGAAGCATGTGATCTTTTGAGAGGAAGAAGACTCATTGTTCCTTTGGAAAGATTTGTTGTTGTTGAATTTCACACCTTTTCTTTTAAGAAACTTTCCAAAGTTCTTTACTAGAAGATTCACATTCGCAATATCTTCTTCTTCAGAATCTGCATCATAATCCTCTTTGATGCTTTCTTTTGCCTTTAGGGAAATAGATCGATACTTCTTCCCATGTTGTTCATTCTCTTCCAAACGATTCAATTCCAACTCGTGTTCTTGGAGTTTTCCAAAAAGAGTTGCAAGGGTCATTTTAGATAAACTCTTCTTCTCTGAGATGGCTGTTACTTTTGGTTGCCATACTCTTGTAAGTGATCTTAGAACTTTCATGTTCAAGTCACTGTTTGAAAATTGTCTGCCAATAGCAATCAAATGATTAATTAAATGAGTGAATCGTTTTTGCATATCTAATACCTTTTCTCCTGGAAGCATTCTGAACATTTCATATTCTTGAGATAGAGTATTGATCTTTGATCTCTCGACTTCATCTGTCCCTTCGTGAGTCACCACCAACGTATCCCATATTTCTTTCAATGAAGTGCACGTTGATACTCTGAAAAACTCATCCATGCCAAGGGCATATGTAAGAATGTTCATTCCTTTGAGATCATATTGAACCTTCTTCTTTTCTTCATCACTCCAAGTACTTTCTGGTTTTGGTTGTGAACTTCCTTCTACTTCTGCTACAGGCACAAAGGGACCTTCTTCAATGGCTTTCCAAATTCCTGCGTCTAATGACTTTATGAATATTTTCATCTTGATCTTCCAGAAGTCATAGTGTTCTCCATTGAAGAATGGTGGCCTGTTTATGTTGAATCCTTCACTGGTTCCATGATTGGAAGAGGATGCCATCTTTTCCCGGATCTTAGGAATAACTTACCTAAACTTCCGCTCTGATACCAATTGTTAGAACAGATAGCAACTGATGAGTGGATTTTATATGATAATTTTAGGGTCTTTTTAGTCTTTTTATTTTATTATTTTTGAGTCTCATGTAGGTTTTTTATTGTTTTTATGTAGATTTTATATTTATTTTGCATTTTGCATGTAGATTAGATTTTATTAGATTTTCTAGCTTTATTTTATATTTTTAGGAATTTTTATAGCAATTTTATATTTTTAGGAAAAGCTGGTTTAGTTATCATTTTTGTCCAGGGACCACTTTGTAAAGTTTCAGGAAATCAAGGTCCAAAATGTGAAGGTTCAAGAGTGGAGGGCTAGAAGTGAAGATTGAGAAAATTAAAGGGCTTGAATTGGAGTGCTAACCAAGAGAGGACTAAAAGTGAAAAAGAGGAATATGAAGCAACTCTCTTCAAATTGGCACATGGGAAATTATGTTGAAGAATTGATGATAGTGGAGGAGAGGTTTCAGAATTGATTAAAGGCTGGTAAGTGGGTTTTTAAGGCATTCAAATCCCACTAACCATGAAGAAGGAAGGAAAACTTGGAGCTGAAACAGCAGGTCCCAGCGCTCAAGCGCTGGCCCTCGGTCTGGCAGTGGATTTTTAATGCTTCCAGCGCCCAAGCATTGGGAATTCTAGCGCTGAAGCGTTGGAGGCTGGATTTTTACTATAAATAGGACCCTTTTCTTCACTTGTAAAACACACCTTCATAGAATACAACAAGTATTCTCTCTTTCTCCCTCTTGAGCATTGTTCCTAGGACTTGTGGGAAGCCATATTTGAGCTCCTATCCAGGGTAATTCAATGACTCATTTAGCCATGCTTGGCTAATTCTTCTTTAAGTTTCTTGGGTTGGAGTAGTTTATAAATTATGTTTTAGTTTTGTTTCTACCTTTCTGAGTTTTATTTTCAGTTCTTGTTTTATTTCCTTGCTCATATTGTTATCTTGCTGTACACAAGAAGTTTTACTTATTACTTATGTCATAAGATCATTTGATGAGTAGTAAGGGAACTAGGATCTAAAAAAGGTTATAAGTATATATCTCTAAAGATCATTAGGATAGACGTAACCTTATGTTGGCCCGAATTCATGCTTCATCTTCTTTTCTGGTTAACTAAATTACAAGATCATGTATTTAGTAATTAGGAAGAAAGTTCTACATTTCTTAAGATCATTAGGATGTAGAAATTCTAGGTTATAGCATCATGAACATGGATTTAAAATTCAGAAATTAAGTAGGAACTTGCTAGCATTTTATAGACTATGTAAATCAACCCAAGAAGCTTAATTCTCATCATTTTGTTCTCTTACCATTTTATGCTATTGCTATTACTTGCTCTAAAAAACAACAACATATTTTCATCTTTTAATTTGTTGCATTAAGTACTAAATATTATAATAATAAGAACACCTATCCCTTGGGTTCGATCTTTTTATATTACGCGATAGTAAATCGTACACTTGCGATTCCGCTATCAGCAACCTGAGAGGGGGGGTGAATCTGAGTTGCCCCGATTTTCGCCTTATTGAAAATGTTACTTTCAAGATATTGATGATCACGAAATGATTGTTGTGATTGCAGCGGAATTAAGCGTTGCTTGAAAGTAAAGAAGAAGGATAGAAGAATTCGCAAACAGAGTTTTATCCTGGTTCACCTTCAATCCACCGAAGGCTACGTCCAGTCCCTCAAGAAAACCCCTTGAGGATTTTTCCACTATTGATAAAAATCTCTTACAAGTTCTTAACCCAAGGACCCTAAGAATTTCTACCAATATCCTGTGAAAGCAAACCACTTTCAACAGCCCCTGAAAGCAAACCACTTTCAGTTCCTGAAGGCAAACCACCCTCAGACCTTGAAGGCTAAACCACCTTCAATCAACACCCTGAAAGAATACTTCTTTCAGTACCAACAACCCTTCACCGAATACCATGGTGAAAACTCAATCTTACAGTAAGAGATGAAGAAGAGTTTACAATTGGTTGTATCAATCCTTTAACATATAAGTGGATTGATCATGAGAATTTATGCTTTAAGGATTTTAAGCATAATATGATTCTGAGTTCCTCAAGATATGAACAACTAAAGTGTTCTTATAAACATGAAGATCATGAACTCAGAATTTAGGCTCTTGAAGGTTTAAGTTCTAAAAGATGAACTAATTTTGACAAAGCTTTGGCCTAATGTTGTATTCTCATGTGTTGTTGTGTTCTGGACTCAAATGGACTTTATATAGGCAAGGGAAACGTCCTTGAACCATCACAACCCTTTCCAAAAGGTTTGGGACACAATGGTTCATGAAAAGATGTAACTTTTCGTTCTGGTAATCGATTACACTAATAGCCGTTTCAGTTTGAATTTCAAATTCAAACATGTAATCGATTACAAGCAAGAAGTAATCGATTACTTTCCTAGGTGTAATCGATTACCAGAAGGCTGAAATCGATTACACTGAAGTCCAACTTCCAGAAACTTGATCCTTTGAGATCGGCTTAAGGTTTTCTACTTCTTTTAAGTTATGAAAACACTTAGCTTGATTAGTTTAGGTGTTTTAAGAGCCTTTATGCTTTAATAGACCTTTAGAAGCATAACTCACCTAAACTAGGACTTCTAGGTATATGATAAACTTTGTAGCGCTGTTTCCTCTAAGTCTTCTTTTCTTCTTTTTGTCGATGAGTTTGTCGTCATTAAAACCACAGCCAGGGTCAGGAGCAAGACCTTCTTCACAAATATATATCAACCTTTTTCTCAAAAGAAATTATCATTATCGAAAGGGGGGAGATTGTTAGATTCAAATAATTATTATGTTGTGATAATTAAAATTTTCTTTATAATATGATATTTCTGAGGTAGAATTCCTAACTTGCTGAACACCTTTATGTCCAGGAAAAACAATCCTCATAAAGGACTGCATAAAACCACAAGGCATTGTCAAGTCACAGAAATATGAGACAGGCCAAATAAGTGGAAATCGTCCGGGTCCTCACTGAAGAACAACTGCATATGTTTTCAAGAGGAACTGTCTGAATGCATAAGAATAGCAATCAAGCAAAGACATTTCGATGACTCACTAAAGACCAAGCTTGCATATAAGTAAACAGACATCCTTTGGAAAGCACTAAAGCAACTATTATCATTCAACACCAAAGTACATGTGATAAAGTTGAAACAATCCGGTGCTTGAATTTACTCTGACCAACAGGAAGACTGTTTTGCCAAAGTTGAGTAAGTCTGGTCACAAGCCTGAAGAAACATGTCCAGCATTGAAGTATCTCTAGCCACTATACAAAAAATAGTTGGGTAATAATGCATTCAAAAGAATACTTCAACAGAAGCACAAAAGGAGAAAGCGTCCGGCCACTTGCATAGCAAAAACAGTCCGACAGATGAGAGTTTGGCATAAGGAAGTCCATCCTCCTACACAGTACAGTTAATAACTCACTTAGTGACGAACTTCTGAAAATTCTGTAAAGACTACGCCTGACTTGTCATGATGAAGATTTCGTTGGCCTAAAGTGTCAAAGTGGTCAAATGTCATAAAATCCAGAAAGCATGTTTGCCGTGAGGTTATGAAGAATTAAATTGACAGAAGCATTAAAGAAATTGCTTGACAAAAATTTTGAAGAATTCATCCATCATAATTTCTTCTTGCTTTAAAGATCATCTACCTCGTCAACACATTAAATGAAGCACTGTTGATCGCGGAATGAAGAAAAGGACACAATTAATATTTTATTCCTCGGTTCCTCTGCTTCTCTGCTTTTCCTCAAATCAAGCTGATCTTGCGGAATCAATGGCGTCAAATTCTGAGCATCGTACCTCCTCAAATTTCAAATTCAAATCTTCTATTCAGAGCATTTAATGATCCTTAACTGGCATGCACTGGAATATTATGTTCAAACAAAAGCCCAAAGGTGAACACGGCAACGAGCCAGACGATGTCAACACAAGCAATTAATGATTGACAGAACGCATTTAATGCTGTTCCAGAATTATAGAATTAGCCGTTACTCACAAGGAAGCAGGAGCAATAACGGATCTATTTTCTCCTCTTCGTCAAAGCTCAATGAAGACTTTCTATAGAAGATATAAATAGAGAAGTCAGCTTCCGGAACAACTTGGTGACTTGAATACAACATATTGCATATCTCAACCAAGTTGCCCGGAGAACCAAGCTTCCATTTGTTTAAACTCAAAAAGCTTCAAGCCATTCTTTACTGAGTTAAGTCGTCCACACGTGTGAAGAACCCACAGAGTGTTACTCTTATCTTAAGTCACACACAAAACAAAACAGGGAACCTTAGATTCATATCCTCTCTATAATCTGAGCTTCATCTTTCTACCCACTCTTACAGAAGAGAATTGTGTAGATCAACAAACCCAATTTTTAAAGGGAAGCAGAAGTAGTCCTGTAGAATACTAGTAAGGAGAAGTCCTGAAGAATAATTGAAAGGAGAAGTCCTTAGAATACTAGGAGAAGTCCTGTACAATACTTGATAGGAGAAGTCCTTCTAATACTGGGAGAAGTCCTTGAGAATACTTGTACAATTGATGAAATAGTGGAAAATCTTGTTGAAGCCAAGGACTGGATGTAGCCCTATCGATTATGGGGGTGAACCAGGATAAATATCATGTGTGCTTTAATTCTCTGTCTTAAGTTAATTTTCCACTGCGTGCACACACTCTTATACTCTTTTGAAAGTAATAACTGTGTTGAATTAGAAAAGAAGTTTTCAAAATCACACACACAATTCGAACCCCCCCTTTCTTGTGTGTTTCTCGCACTATCAAGAACATATGTGCTCCTAAGTATTCAGAGAAAAACAGTGTTGCTTATGAAGAATGTTCTTGGATCGCAAAAGTTGTTGAAGATGCTGTGTTGATTAAGAACTTCATCGTGGGTCATTCTATGAGTAATTCTATATTCATTTCTTACAATAATTTGAAGTTGCTTCATATTTCTCCAACAAGATTTGCCTCCACCATAGTGATTCTCAAGACGTTTAAGAAATTAAAGAAAGGGCTTCAAGACATGGTCATTTTTTATCAATGGTCTACATACAAGGATGATGATGTTGAAAAGGCCAAATTTGTGAAAGAAAATCTGTTGAATGATATATGGTGGGATAAGGTTGATTATATTCTTTCTTTCACTAGTCTTATTTATGATGTTCTTAGAATAATGGATACGGAAGCTTCAAATCTCCACATAGTATATGAAATGTGGGATTCAATGATTGAAAACGTAAAGAAAATCATATTCAAGCATGAAAGAAAGGAGGAACATGAAAAATCAACCTCTATGAGGTAGTGCACGCCATATTACTTGATCATTGGACTAAGAGTATCACACCTCTCCATTGTTTAGCTCACTCATTGAACCCAAGGTCATCATTTATATTCTTATTTCTTAAATATGATTTTTAGTTACATACTTACATTTCATCATGTTATTTGAACTAATATCTAACCATATATTCTATATACGTCTTTGGTAGATATTATAGTCAAGAATAGATAAGGGACGATCCTAGTAGAATCGTTCCACATCAATATGTGGAAATTACTAGTGAAAGGAAGAAATGCTTTCAAAGATATTTTGGTGATGTGGATTTGAGGAGGCAAGTGAATGTAGAGTTTGCAAGCTTCTCGCGTGGAAGAGAATGATTTGAAGATATTGACTCTTTAATTGATATGGGAAAGATAGATGCTAAATCATGGTGGACTGTTCATGGTGCTCATGCTCAAACACTTCAAAAGGTTTCCTTAAAGTTGCATGGATGATAATGAAATTGCAAGTGTACAATTTACTATCGCGTAATAAAAATGTTCGAACCCAAAGGATAGGTGTTCTTGTTAATATTAAGTTTAGTACTTAAACAGAAAAAATAAAGAGATGTATATTTGTTGTTGGTTTGAGAACTTGAAAGAAACAATAGCATAAAATAATAGAATAAAGAAATGATGAACAATAAGCTCTTGGGTTGGTTTACATAGTCTATAAAAACATGCTAGAAATTTCCTACTAAATTCCTGAATTATAAAACCATTATCATGATGCTATAGCCTAGTGTAACTACAAGTTAATTCCTTAAGCATTGTAGATCTTTCTTTTTAATTACTAAACCCAATTCCTTGGTACCTAGTTAACTAAAGAAGAAGATGAAGAAGATGTTCAGGTCAACATAAAGTTACGTCCTTCCTAATTCCTTAGTGAAGTATACTTATAACCTTTTTTATTACCTAGTTCCCTTACTACTCACCAAATGGCCTTATGTAATAAGTAATAAGCAAAACCTCTTGGGATCCACAAGATAGAAATAAAGCATAAGGTAATAAAACATGAATGGAAATAAAATTCAGAAATGTAGAAAAAGACTAGAACATGTATTATAAACTAAAACAACCCAAAAACTTAAAGAAGAATTAGCCAAGCATGGCTAAAAGAATCATTGAATTACCCTGGATAGGAGCTCAAGTATGGCTTCCCACAAGTCCTAGGAACAATGATCTTTGAGGGAGAAAGAGAGAATACTTGTTGTATTCTATGAAGGTGTGTCTTACAAGTGAAGCAAAGGGCCCTATTTATAGTAAAAATCCAGCCTCCAACGCTTGAGCACTGGCTTTCCCAACGCCTGGGCGCTAGGATGCATTAAAAACCCACTTTCTGTCCGAGGCCCAGCGCTTGAGCGCTGGCTTTCCAACGCTTGGGCGCTGGGTCACAATCTGACTCACCATCTAGTCAGAACCCCAGCGCTGGAGCGCTGGGATCCCAACGCTGGAGCGTTGGGATGCTGCTTCTTCATCTTCTTGCTTGTTTTTCCTTCTTCATTCATGGTAGTGGGTTTTGATGGCCATAAAAAGCCACTAACCAGCCTTGATCAATTCTGAAACCCTTCATCAATTCTTTAAACATTTTTTCCATGTGCTAAATTGGAGAGTGACTCTTCATATTTTTCTTTTTCACTTTGGTCCTCCCTTGGTTAGCACTTCAATTCAAGCCCTCATATTCTCTCAATCTCCACTTTAAGTCCTCCACTCTTGAACTTTTACAATTTGGTCCCTGACTTCCGGAAACTTTACATATTGGTCCCTGGACAAAAATGATAACTAAACCAGCTTTTCCTAAAAATATAAAATAACTAGAAAAACTCCTAAAAATATAAAATAAAGCTAGAAAATCTAATAAAATCTAATCTACATGCAAAATGCAAAATAAATATAAAATCTACATAAAAACAATAAAAAACCTACATGAGACTCAAAAATAATAAAATAAAAAGACTAAAAATAGCCTAAAAACATCATATAAAATCCACTCATCAATGGACAACCATGTTCATCTTCATGTTGTGAAACAAATTGGAGCACATACTCTATCATTCATTCTTTAAAGAGAAACAAGTTGACACCACAACGAGCGGATAAACTAGTATACGTTCATACCAATCTCCAACTACTTTCAAGGAATTCATCACAATATAATAAAGAGGACTCCAAGATGTGGGACATAGCGGGGGATAAGTTTGGATCACTTGATGATATTGAATCTCTTTTAGTTGCAGATTTATCACTTGATGAACTGGAGCTCGAGGCCGTGGTTTTCAAAGATGATGATGAATTGATGAGCAAGGAGAGGGAGCCTCCAAATAGATTAGCTCTCTTTTTTTGGAAACAAAGTGCTTAATTTGTAAATTGGTTCTTCTTACTTACTATTTATTTTGTGAAGCTCATTGACATATAACTTGTTAGATTCAAATAATTAAATGAGTAATTATATTTTGATAATCAACAATTTCTTTAAGGTTCAATATTGTGTTAAAATAGATTTCCTAATACAGTGAAACTCTCATGTACAGGAACAATCATCTCCAATGGGAATAAGTAAACTACAAAGAATTATCAAGAATACCAGCTCATCAGAGGAAGTTCGTCCGGTCATCATAAGGAAGACTATGTCAAAAATTGACGAAGAAAAGCACTCTTGCATGAGACAGTCTGGCGAACTAGAAAAGCTAAAGCGGCAACAACAACCAACATATGAGAAATCCTCATCAGTGTCTATTCGCTCAAGTCAAAGCATATCTCAAGAAAAACAAAACAGTCTGCCTCTCAAGATGACTATTCCTGTCAGATATAAAAAGGCAGGTTAACTCATAAAGAAATTCTTCCAGTATAAAAGGTTCGCTAGCATCACAAAAGGAAGTTGTGAATCAACCTTATCAGATGAAAGAACTTCAACCAGATCAAAAGAAGAAATTCAGTCATCTACAAGACAAGAAGATCCTAACAGTTAAGACAAACTGAATAAAGAAAAAGTTCGTCCGCCAATCCAAAATTACATTGCAGCGAAACTTCAAGCATGGAATAGAGACTACGTCTGCCAAGCTACAAGAAAGAATCCGTCCACTCAAAGTAACAATTGAGCCAAAGGCACACAGATCAAGGAATGCGGTCTTCGAGGACATCAGGATTATCGAATTTATTCTTCTCATCTGGAGCAATTACTTCGTGGATTAAAAGACTCCTACCTCGTCTACACATTTATTGACATACTGGCTGCAGCAGAAAGTAGAAAGGGACACAATTAATACAATATTCCTTGGCCCCTCTGACATTCTACTTTCCCTAAAATCAAGCTGACATCGCGGAATCAACGGCAAGAAATTCAAAATTCTGACCAAGGCACATGATGAGTATTAGCTGTCAAGCACTAGGGTAAAAGAGTCAAAGCAGTCCTCTCCGCTGAACTTTTACACGTTATATACAAAGAAACCAGCTCAAGGCTACTCGCTCATGCATGGAGCCAGACGACATCAACCCAGATGAAGTAATGATTTCCAGATCATATCTTATGCTTTCAGAAAAGCCTCTGATCGTGACTTACATATGTTGAAAGATGCAGAACTAGCCGTTACGCACAGCTCAGAAGAGAAGAGGCACTTCGGACAGTTTTTCTCTCTTTCTCTAGAAGAAGAAGCAACTGAAGATATAAATAGAAGATCCTTTCTCCGAAGTACTTGGGCAACTTAGACTTAAACTTCCATATGTTAACTAAGTCTGTCCCAAGAACCAAGCAACCTTGGTTCATACTCAAGATGCCTCAAGATTATCCCTGCCTGAGTATATGAGTTTGTGTGAGGAAAATTCATAGAGTGTTATTCTTATCTTTCCCAACTCACACATCCTTCCAAACAGAGAAATCAAATTTTTATCATCTCTGTAAATTGAGCTTAATTTCCTCTGCCCACTCTTATTAAGAAGAAAACCTTGTAGAGAAGCCAACCCTTGAAAAAGGAGTCAGGAGAAGTCCTGTATAATACTTGTAAGGAGGAGTCCTAATAATACTTGCAAGGAGAAGTCCTTCCAATACTTGATAGGAGAAGTCCTTAGAATACTTGTCGGGAGAAGTCCCTGATAATACTTGTACTATTTGTTGAAATAGTGAAAATCTTGGTGAAGCCAAGGACTGGACGTAGCCCTGTCGGTTTTGGGGGTGAACCAGGATAAAATCATGTGTTTTATTTTCATTTAATTATATTTTCGCTGCATGCTCTTTCATATGTTTGTATCTTGCAAACATTCGTGGAAAACATATAAACGTTGTTCATAACTTATAAAATGAATTTCATGATTTCTTACATAAATGATCCATGTCAAATATAGATGAAAGATGATGAATAAGTCATCTGTAATACATGATAAAAGAAATTTTAAAATGAAACACACAATTCAAACCCCCCCCCCTTTCTTGTGTATTTATCGCACCTTCATAACTTAGGTAGTATTATTTTGGGAAGGTTGTTGTATATAAACCTTAATTCCAAAGTCCTTTCATTTGACTATTAGATCCATTTGATCGAATGATGATATTTGGCTTTTGAATTCGTGTTTGTTAGTTTGTGGCTTCTCTTTTTGAAATTATGTTCATAGCTTGTGCTTGATAAAATGGTGATATTTGACTTTAATTTTATGAATATAATTTTCTGATACATTTTTTATTTTTTAATATATATATGTCATGTTCCTGTGTCCTACTTTTGGATGTTAGCCGTGTCGCGGTGTATGTGTTTGTGTCCGTCTCCAACACGGTATCTGTGTCGGTGCACCATAGGTTAGGAAAAAAGGCGCCAAAGGCCGAAAACAAAAAAACCATTGGCCATCATTAGTAGGTTCTCAATATGCGGTTTGAGGAATTAGGAAGGAATTGTTAAATCCTACATTTTGGTGTTTTGTACGATTCTTATTTGTACATATTGAAGCTGACTCTGTTTCCTAATCTAACTCTTTGCATGAACTATCTTGATGAGCTCATATTCTTTGTCTTGAGAAGAAGTGTTTGCCTGCATCTTACCTGAAAGTGTTTCTTAAGATGAGGACAGTTAACCTTAAGTTTACGCTTGAGGACAAGTTTTCGTGGAGTATAAGGGTGTGATGACCAGGGATTTAAGGCTATTTCCCAAGTTTAATTGCATATAGTTTTTATGATAATTCATGTTATTTTAATCATTTTAGGACACCTTAGTCTTAGTGGATGCATTTTAGTATTTTTAGTTGGGTTTAGGATATTTATGCATTTATTAGAGACTTTTATGGAATTTTTCTTGAGTTTCGTGTTTTAGGTTTTATTTTAGTAATTTGGCTGCAACTTACGTAGGCTTTTTCTTCTTACTTATATGTTTTCTTGATGATCCTACCGGTCAAATGGTTGATCAACGACATGAACAACATATCAAAATTCAGCCCGATCCGACAATTGACGAGTCCGTACAATCTATTTTACAAAAAGATGTCAGAGCAGTCAAATTCCCGCGCGGCACCCAAAAGGCCATGGCAGCTGCGGTACATTAGGAGAGCAGCTGCAGTGGGGCTTGACAGAACCTTAAAAACTTGATTTTATATCACCCTAATCATATTTTGACGTGGGGAACACTTGGAGACCTGATTGGAGAAGTTCTTGAGCATGTTTTTTAGGAAGAGGAGAAGAGAAGAAAGAGCTTTGAGATATCATTGGAATTTCTAGGTTCTTTATCTCTTCTATTGTAATCCTTATGGCTATGTTTGGCTAAAACTTTTATTCAGCACTTGGGATGTTGATCGGTTTATAATTCTCATTTTAGTTTTCTAGTTGATGTATTAATGTCTATTCTAATCTATGAATTTACCTTCAGTTTATCTTGTTGATTGAATTGATGCAAGGGATTATGCTTAATTCTATGAGAACGAAAGTTTGGTTAGGGTTTACGAAACCCATTGGTAAAATTATTTGTTTTTCTCTACAACCTTAGGAATAAGGGTAGGCGCTGATAGTACTTAAACAGAAAAATTAAAAAGGTGTATTTGTTGAAAGTTTGTTCAAGGTAGCACATGGAAAAGCAATAAAATAAAAGAGAATAAGATGATAGAAAATAAGCTCTTGGGTTGGTTTACATAGTCTATATAATATGCTAGTAAGCTCCTACTTAATTTCTGAATTATAAATCTAATTTCATGATGCTATAGCCTAGTGTATCTACAAGTTAATTCCTTACACATTGTAGAACTTTCTTTCTAATTACTAAATTCAATTCCTTGCAACTTAGTTAACTAGAGAAGAAGATGAAGAAGAAATTCAGGCCAACATAAAGTTACGTCCTTCCTAATTCCTTAGCGAAGTATACTTATAACCTTTTTTAGATCCTAGGTCCCTTACTACTTACCAATTTCCATTCGTATAAGTAATAAGCAAAAAATCTTTTGTACACAAGATGAATGAAGAACAAGGAAATAAAACATGAAATAGAAATAATATTCAGAAAGGTAAAAACAAACTAAGACATAAATATAAACTACTACAACCCAAGAAACTTAAAGAAGTTAGCCAAGCATGGCTAAAGGAGACATTGAATTACCCTGGATAGGAGCTCAAATATGGCTTCCCACAAGTCCTAGGAACAATGCTCAAGAGGGAGAAAGAGAGAATACTTGTTGTATTCTAAGAGGTGTGTTTTACAAGTGAAGAGGAGGGTCCTATTTATAGTAAAAATCCAGCCTCCAACGCTTCAGCGCTAGAATTCCCAACGCTTGGGCGCTGGGAGCATTAAAAATCTACTGTCAGATCGAGGGCCAGCACATGAGCGCTGGCTTCCCAGCGCTGCAGCGCTGGGACCTGCTGTTTCAGCTCCAAGTTTTCCTTCCTTCTTCATGGTTAGTGGGATTTGAATGCCATCAAAAGCCACTACTCAGCCCTTGTTTAATTCTGAAACTCCTCCTCCACTATCATCAATTCCTTCAACATTATTTTCCATGTGCTAAATTAGAGAGTGATTCTTCATATTCTTCTTTTTCACTTTGGTCCTCTCTTGGTTAGCACTTCAATTCAAGCCCTCATACTCTCTCAATCTTCACTTTAAGTCCTCCACTCTTGAACTTTTACAATTTGGTCCCTGACTTCCTGAAACTTTACACATTGGTCCCTGGACAAAAAATGATAACTAAACCAGCTTTTCCTAAAAATACAAAATAACTAGAAAAATTCCTAAAAATATAAAATAAAGCTAGAAAATCTAATAAATTCTAATCTACATGCAAAATGCAAAATAAATATAAAATCTACATAAAAACAATAAAAAACCTACATGAGACTCAAAAATAATAAAATATAAAGACTAAAAAGACCCTAAAATTATCATATAAAATCCACTCATCACACCACTATACCCAACGACAGCTTGTCCTCAAGCGACAAAACTTAAAGAGAAACTCGTCCCTGAGTTTAGAGAAAGTTTTTATCCGATTGAAATATGATAATTTTCCAGAAAGCTTAGCGGATAAGGAAGACATGCATGTTTAATAGAAAAAGAATCAAGAAAGTTAGGCTTGGCTTTTAACATGTTTGAGTTCATCAAATAAGCTCACCAAATGATATTCTCCATGAAAACAAGAAAGCTCAATGATCCTGCCTATAATTCAAATCAAAACTGAAGTAAAGCAACCAAGTGATTTTTTTTTTTGAAGAGATTTTTGAAGGTTGTAACTTGGCCAAAGGGTTGAACAATTCAAGGTGTGGATTTCAAGAAACTTTAGTGGCTGACTCAGAATCTGTTGTTAAGTGATTTTTCAACTAAGAGCTTTTAACAATTTAACACAAGGGTCCTCTCAATTTTTCTCTTTTTTCCCCTTTTTTTTTTTTTTTTGAACAAAGTAGTGGCATATGGGATGAATGACTTGAATTTTACTCCCCTCATACTCTTTCTCACCCCACTACCTCATTATTTTTTCTAAGGCACATACCTTATTTTTTCAATTTTTCCTTCATCTTTTTTTAGAGAGAAACCCACAACATAGCTCTAACAATTTCAGCACATGAATCACAATAACAACTTTAAGAATTATCACACAAAGTAGGCTCCAAAGAATGACTCTTTTAAGGCTCAAAAAGGGGCTACTAGTGGATATAACATTTCAAGCAAAAATCTGAGTTTTCAAAAATGCCTATAATCTCTTCTCACTCACAAAGTGTACAAAACTCCAATCAACATGTAACACAAGGCAGAAAAATTTCACAATCAAGAATTCAGAGTCCTCAGCTCTCAGAAAAAGATAGGGTAAGTGGTACCCTTTTTAGAACTCAAAAAAAAAAAAAAACAACTTTTGCCAACAACCCAACAATCAAGATGTCAAAAATCCTTTCTACAGCATGCAATCCTAACCACTTCAAATCATAGAACTTTTTCACAAAGCATTTCAATCAGATAAAGCATTTCACAAAGCTATAGCAACATTCAGAATGGATAATATACTCAAGACTCATGCAAAAATAAAACAGAAAAACTAAACTAAAATAAAACTAAAAACTATATAAAAAGAAAAACAAAATCTAAGAAGCTGGTATAGTAACAAATTTTCCACAAAGGTCCAAGGGAACCTCAATGCAAAAATCAATTTGAACACTTAAGTTCAAGAGGGTTCTTCCCCTTTCTGGTACCTATCCTGTAACATTGAACAAACAAAAGTCTTACAAGCAAAAGCTTGCTTGACTTGTTAGTCCCAAAAACAGCACACTTAAGATTATGGGTTGAAAAATTGTGTTCACCTAAAAACAAGAATTCTTGAGTTCCCAAAAATCAAAACCATTGTAGAAACAAGGGAAAACTCATAGAATCTAAAACCTTTAAGAAAATGGTGAACACAAAATTTATTAAAAACTAAAAACAGCAAATAAAAATAAAACAGCAAATCTGCCGAGCTCCAGCGCTGGAGCGTTGGGGATGCCAACGCTTGGGCGCTGGATTAAAACAGAAACTGGGCAATCAGAGGTGCAAAGCAGGGGCCTAACGCTGGAGCGTTGGCCTCCAGCGCTGGAGCGCTGGCCTCTCCTGCAGCAAAAACATAGAGTTTTTTTTCTTTTATTTATTTACAAGAGTAATACAAAAAATTAAATGACAGAATTATAAACTATCCTAAGTTGGGTTGTCTCCCAACCAGCTCATTGTTAAGGTCCGAGATAGACCCTTCAAATATCACTTTTCAACCGGGGTCTATTACAAAATTCATTAGACCCCGCAAATCATGCAAATTTTGGCACATAAGAATCATGGTGCCCAAAGAATTTTCAGCTAACAAAGCAACAATATTCAAAGTAAAAATGGAAGAGATAAATAAATTTTCCCTTCCTTGTTCTTTGCCTTGCCATTCGGAACCCATAACATAAGTTCCTTGAGGTTCTTCTTCCTCCATTTCCAATTTGTCTTCAAAGACAAATTCTATAATGAAGGTTTCTTTCACCTCTTTTCTTTGAACCACGAATTCATTTTCATGAACAAGTGGTTGTTGTTCATCCCTGGGCTGCCTCCTTAGAATCTCATTCAGCCTCCCTTGCAAGATCATTCTGGCCTTCCATTCCTGCACTCGGTTGGGCAAAGATCCCGAAGCATGCTTGCAATCCAATTCAGAGTAATACTCATCAATTAAATTGAGAGCATCACACTTCTCTTTTTCATCTTCTTTTTTAAGATATGCCCGGATCTTTGCCAACCATTCTTCAAATGTTCCAGCCATAATTCCTTACAAAAATCAGCAGACAAATTAGCAGCACCAGTTCATCACACAAATATATTTTTAATTTTTTTTTATATAAAAGAAAAGCACTAAACAAAATAATAAAAAGAACTTGAAAGAACCTATCCCCGACAACGGCGCCAAAAACTTGATAATGAAATCGCAAGTGTACGATTTACTATCGCGTAATATAAAAAGATCGAACCCAAGGGATAGGTGTTCTTATTAATATAAAGTTTAGTACTTAAACAGAAAAATTAAAAAGGTGTATTTGTTTAAAGTTTGTTCAAGGTAGCACATGGAAAAGCAATAAAATAAAAGAGAATAAGATGATAGAAAATAAGCTCTTGGGTTGGTTTACATAGTCTATATAATATGCTAGTAAGCTCCTACTTAATTTCTGAATTATAAATCTAATTTCATGATGCTATAGCCTAGTGTATCTACAAGTTAATTCCTTACACATTGTAGAACTTTCTTTCTAATTACTAAATTCAATTCCTTGCAACTTAGTTAACTAGAGAAGAAGATGAAGAAGAAATTCAGGCCAACATAAAGTTACGTCCTTTCTAATTCCTTAGCGAAGTATACTTATAACCTTTTTTAGATCCTAGGTCCCTTACTACTTACCAATTTCCATTCGTATAAGTAATAAGCAAAAAATCTTTTGTACACAAGATGAATGAAGAACAAGGAAATAAAACATGAAATAGAAATAATATTCAGAAAGGTAAAAACAAACTAAGACATAAATATAAACTACTACAACCCAAGAAACTTAAAGAAGTTAGTCAAGCATGGCTAAAGGAGACATTGAATTACCCTGGATAGGAGCTCAAATATGGCTTCCCAGAAGTCCTAGGAACAATGCTCAAGAGGGAGAAAGAGAGAATACTTGTTGTATTCTAAGAGGTGTGTTTTACAAGTGAAGAGGAGGGTCCTATTTATAGTAAAAATCCAGCCTCCAACGCTTCAGCGCTAGGATTACCAACGCTTGGGCGCTGGGAGCATTAAAAATCCACTGTCAGATCGAGGGCCAGCACATGAGCGCTGGCTTCCCAGCGCTGCAGCGCTGGGACCTGCTGTTTCAGCTCCAAGTTTTCCTTCCTTCTTCATGGTTAGTGGGATTTGAATGCCATCAAAAGCCACTACTCAGCCCTTGTTTAATTCTGAAACTCCTCCTCCACTATCATCAATTCCTTCAACATTATTTTCCATGTGCTAAATTAGAGAGTGATTCTTCATATTCTTCTTTTTCACTTTGGTCCTCTCTTGGTTAGCACTTCAATTCAAGCCCTGATACTCTCTCAATCTTCACTTTAAGTCCTCCACTCTTGAACTTTTACAATTTGGTCCCTGACTTCGTGAAACTTTACACATTGGTCCCTGGACAAAAAATGATAACTAAACCAGCTTTTCCTAAAAATACAAAATAACTAGAAAAATTCCTAAAAATATAAAATAAAGCTAGAAAATCTAATAAAATCTAATCTACATGCAAAATGCAAAATAAATATAAAATCTACATAAAAACAATAAAAAACCTACATGAGACTCAAAAATAATAAAATAAAAAGACTAAAAAGACCCTAAAATTATCATATAAAATCCACTCATCAATGATCAATCCATTCTTGTATTAAAGGATTGATTCAGCTGATTAGAAATTCATCTTCATATTCATTCTGGTTGAGTGAAAGATTCACCGTAGGGTTCGGTGAAGGTTGATTGTCTGAAAGTGGTTTGCTTTTAGGGACTGAAAGTGGTTTACTTTCAGGGTTGTTGATAGAAATTCTTAAGGTACTTGGTGTAAGCACTTGTAAGAAGTTTTTATCAATAGTGGAAAAATCCTCAAGGGGTTTCTTGAGGGACTGGACGTAACCTTCGGTGGATAGAAGGTGAACCAGGATAAATTTCGTGTGCGAATTCTCCTATCCCTCATCTTTTACTTTCAAGCAACCCTTATTTCCGCTGCAATCACAATTACCTTTTTGTGAACACCATTATCTTGAAAGTAACAATTTTGTTAAGGCGAAAATCGTGCAAACCTGATTCACCCCTGATGAGTGGATTTTATATGATGTTTTTAGGGTCTTTTTAGTCTTTTTATTTTATTATTTTTGAGTCACATGTAGGTTTTTTATTGTTTTTATGTAGATTTTATATTTATTTTGCATTTTGCATGTAGATTAGATTTTTTGTGTTTTTCTATCTTTATTTTATATTTTTAGGGATTTTTCTAGTTATTTTATATTTTTAGGAAAAGCTGGTTTAGTTATCATTTTTGTCCAGGGACCAATGTGTAAAGTTTCAGAAAGTCAGGGACCAAACTGTAAAAGTTCAAGAGTGGAGGACTTGAAGTGGAGATTGAGAGAATATGAGGGCTTGAAATGAAGTGCTAACCAAGGGAGGACCAAAGTGAAAAAGAAAAATATGAAGAGTCACTCTCCAATTTAGCACATGGAAAAAATGCTTAAAGGAATTGATGTTAGTGGAGGAAGGGTTTCAGAATTGATCAAGGCTGGTTAGTGGCTTTTTATGGCCATCAAAACCCACTACCATGAATGAAGAAGGAAGAACAAGCAAGAAGATGAAGAAGCAGCATCCCAACGCTCCAGCGTTGGGATCCCAGCGCTCCAGCGCTGGGGTTCTGACTAGATGATGAGTCAGATTGTGTCCCAGCGCCCAAGCGTTGGAAAGCCAGCGCTCAAGCGCTGGGCCTCGGACAGAAAGTGGGTTTTTAATGCATCCTAGCGCCCAGGCGTTGGGAAAGCCAGCGCTCAAGCGCTGGAGGCTGGAATTTTACTATAAATAGGGCCCATTTCTTCACTTGTAAGACACACCTTCATAGAATACAACAAGTATTCTCTCTTTCTCCCTCAAAGATCATTGTTCCTAGGACTTGTGGGAAGCCATACTTGAGCTCCTATCCAGGGTAATTCAATGATTCTTTTAGCCATGCTTGGCTAATTCTTCTTTTAAGTTTTTGGGTTGTTTTAATTTATAATTCATGTTCTAGTTTTCTTTTACATTTCTGAATAATATTTTCTATTCATGTTTATTTCTTTGTTCTTCATTAATCTTTATGCGCAAAAGGTTTCATGCTTTCTACTTATTCATAATGCCATTTGTTAAGTAGTAAGGGAAATAGGAAATAAAAAGGTTATATGTTTGCATTACTTAATGCTATAAGGATGTACGTAATCTTGTGTTGGCTCAGATTTCTTCTTCATCTTCTTCTCTAATTAACTAATAACCAATGCTATGGAGTTAGTAATTAGGAAAGGAAGTTCTACATTTCTTAAGGCCATTAGGGTGTAGAAACTTAGGCTATAGCACCATGAATTTGAATTTAAAGTTCAGAAATTTAGTAAGAGTTTTCTAGCATGTTTTATAGATTATGTAAATCAACCCAAGAGCTTAAATTCCTCTCATCTTATTTCTTATCATTTCATGCTATTGTTATATCTTTGTTCTACACCAACTTCATATTTCTATCTTTGCTTAAGTACTAAATTTTATATCAATAAGAACACCTATCCCTTGGGTTCGATAATCTTTTATATTACGCGATAGTAAATTGTTCACTTGCAATTTTCTTATCAAGTTTTTGGCGCCGTTGCCGGGGATAGGTTCTTTCAAGTTCTTATTTTTATGGTGTTTAGTACTTTTTGTTTATAATTGTTCATAAAGAAAAAGAAAAATAATATAAAAAAAAATTGTTTTGAATAGGTGCTATTAACTTCTTTGGCTTGTTTGCATGGTAGGACATTTTGATTTGGACCCTGAAATTGAAAGAACTTTGCATCGCAGATTAGCGGAGCAAAGGAGATTAGCAAGGGCCATGGCTGAAACACAAGCACAAATGGAGGAGCGCCTCCTTGCTGAATACAATGCAAGGGTGGAAGATGAAGTCCAAGCTAGACTTCAAAGGCTGAGAGAGGAGGAGGAAGAGCAGAATGCTAATCGCTCTCTTCGTGATATCACAGCTCCCCAGGTAGACTACAATTTTGAAGGGAGTATTGTGGTTCCGGAGGATGCTTTGCCAAATTTCCAGATTCCTCCACACTTCATCTCATTGGTAAGTCAAAACCAATTTGGTGGGAGTGTAAATGAAGATTGCCATACACATCTGGAGCGTTTCACCAGGCAATGCTCCACCTTAAGGAGAAATGATGCCCATTTGGATACGGTAAGACTAATGCTATTTCCATTTTCCTTAAGAGATGTGGCAGAGGAGTGGCTTTCTTCTCAACCTCTCAGAAGCATTACTTCATGGGACGATTTGGCTGAAAAATTCACGGCCAAATTTTTTCCATACAATCGCATAAGGAAGTTGAAGCAAGAGATCAACTCCTTCATTCAGCAAGATGCTGAAAATTTGTATGAGACATGGGAGAGGTTCAAGGGACTTCTCAGAAGGTGCCCGGGTCATAACATCTCTATCGCAGATCAGGTAGAGAAATTTTATGCTGCTTTGAATGATTATACCAGGGACAAATTGGATACTGCAGCAAGTGGGGCATTCGATGCCTTGCCACCACAAGGAGCTCTTGATCTCATCAACAAACTTGCTGCAAGAGCTGCTCATTCAAACCAGGACCGGGCAATCAGGAAAGGTATTTATGAGGTTGATTCTTTTGAGTCCATTGTTGCTTCAAATAAACTTTTATCCAGGAAAGTTGATGCAATGGTCAAAAGAATGGAGGGGGTTCAACTGAGCCCGGAGGAGGCTGAATTAGAAGCTGAGGTAAAAGCTATGGGGAATTTTCAGAATTCCTATGGCAACACTTATAACCCAAGCTGGAGGAACCACCCCAATTTTTCTTGGAGAGATCAAGGGGGTGGTCAAGGTGAAACCAGGCAACAATTTCAGAGGCCATTCCAAAATCAAAGGCCACCAATGCCTTTGAATCCAAACCAGGGAAGGAAAAGTTTGGAAGAAATTGTTGGTGAAATAGGCCAACAAACTGTGCAATTTATGAATGAGACCCGGACAAGTGCTAAGAATCATGAAGCTTCCATTAGAAATTTGGAAGTCCAGGTAGGCCAACTGGCCAAGACCATCTCAGAAAGGATTCCAGGTACTTTTCCGTCTGATACTCTTGTCAATCCAAAAGAAAATGTTGAGAATGTTTCTGCCATCACTCTTAGGAGTGGTAAGATTATGCCCGAAAGGGTAGTGGAAATTGAACAAGAGGTAAGTGGTGAAGAGAAAGAAGAAGAAAGGAATGTGCCTATTGTTGTTGAAAAAATTGCTGAAAATGTAATTCCTCCTTCTAAGAAAATTGGCAAAGTTCCTTTCCCTAAAGCTTTCAAAAAGAATTTGGAAAAACAATTCTCGAAATTTCTTGAGATTTTTAAAAGGCTTCAAATCAACATTCCATTTTCTGAAGCTTTGGAACAAATGCCAATTTATGCTAAGTTTATGAAGGACATTTTGTTTAGAAGGAGGAAATTAAGTGAGATGGATGAAACTGTGATGTTAACTGAGGAATGTTCAGCTATGGTTTTGAGGAAGTTGCCTCAAAAGTTGAAGGATCCAGGGAGTTTCACTTTGCCTGTGGAAATTGAGGGACTACCTAATGCTACAGCTCTTTGTGATTTAGGAGCTTCTATAAACCTCATGCCACTCTCCATGTTTAGGAAATTGGACATGGGAGAAGCTACTCCTACTTTGATGTGTTTACAATTGGCGGACAGGTCAATTAAGTACCCCTATGGGGTGGCTGAAGATGTTCTGGTAAGGGTTGACAAGTTTGTTTTCCCAGTTGATTTTGTGATACTTGACATGGAAGAAGACTCCAAGGTGCCGTTGATTCTTGGGCGGCCATTCCTTGCTACAGGAAACGCCAAGATTAATGTAGCTGAAGGCCTCCTATCTTTGAAGGTAGGAGATGAAAAAGTAAAGTTTTCTGTATTTCGTACTTGTAAGCACTATGAGTCTGAAAGTGAGGATGAGTTCAAAGATGATGTTTGTAATAAGAAAAGAAAAAGTACCCCCAATTGATTAAGGGGAAGGGTCTATCTCGGACCTTAACATTGGGCTGGTTGGGAGACAACCCAACTTAGGATAGTTTATGTTTCAGTCTTTTTAATTTTTGCACAACTCTTGTAAATAAATAAAAGAAAAGAATTCTATGTTGTTGCTGCAGGCGAGGCCAGCGCTCGAGCGCTGGAGGCCAACGCTCATGCGTTAGGCCCCTGCTTCATAACCTCTGATTCCAGTTGATCCCAGCGCTTAGGCGCTGGAGGGCTAGCGCTCATGCGCTAAGCCCCTGGAATCCCATCTTTTTATTTTTTATTTTCCAGCGCCACAGCGTTGGAACCCAGCGCTCAGGCGTTGGGACCTCTGATGCCCAGTTTTTATTTTTATTCCAGCGCCCAAGCGTTGGTATCCCCAACGCTCAAGCGCTGGAGCTCGGGCAGTTTGCTGTTTTTACTTTTATTTGCTGTTTTTAATTTTTTAATAAATTTTGTGTTCACCATTTTTCTGAAAGTTTTAAAGTTCTTTGAGTTTTCCCTTGTTTCTACAATGGTTTTAATTTTTGGGAATCTCAAGAATTTTTGTTTTTAAAAGGTGGACACAAATTTTTCAACCCATGAGCTTATTTATGCTAATTTTGGAACTAACAAGTCAAGCAAGTTTTTACTTGTGAGACTTTTGTTTGTTCATTGTTACAGGATAGGTACCAAAAGAGGGAGAGCCCTCTTGAACTTGAGTGTTCAAAGTGATTTTTACATTGAGGTTCCCTTGGACCTTTGTGGAAATTTGTTACTATACCAGCTTTTTATTTTTATTTTTATTTTTCTTTTTATAGTTTTTAGTTTTATTTTTATTTTTAGTTTAGTTTTTCTGTTTTATTTTTGCATGAGTCTTGAGTATATTATCCATTCTGATGTTGCTATAGCTTTGTGAATGCTTTATCTGATTGAACTGCTTTGTGAAAAATTCTATGTTTTTAAGCAGTTAGGATTGCATGCTGTAGAAAGGATTTTTGATATCTTGATTGTTTGGTTGTTGGCTAAGTCTTTTTCTGAGTTCTAAAAAAGGGTACCACTTACCTTATCTTTTTCTGAGAGCTGAGAACTCTGATGCATGATTGTGAAATTTTTCTGCCTTGTGTTGCATGTTGATTGGAGTTTTGTACACTTTGTGAGTTGAGAAGAGATTATAGGCATTTTTGAAAACTCAGATTTTTGCTTGAAGTGTTATATCCACTAGTAGCCCCTTTTGAGCCTTAAAAGAGTCATTCTTTGGAGCCTACTTTGTGTGATAAATTTTCAGTTGTTATAGTGATGCATGTGCTGAATTTGTAGAGCTTTGTTTGTTGGGTTTCTCTCTAAAAAAATGAAGAAAAAAATTGAAAAAAAATAAGGTATGTGCCTTAGGAAAAAATAATGAAGTGGTGGGGTGAGAAAAGAGTATGAGGGGAGTAAAATTCAAGTCATTCATCCCATACATTCCACTACTTTGTTCAAAAAAAAAAAAGAAGAAGAAAAAAAGAGAAAAATTGAGAGGACCCTTGTGTTGAATTGTTTAAGCTCTTAGTCAAGAAAATCACTTAACAACAAATTCTGAGTCAGCCAATAGAGTTGCCAAGTCTTGAAATCCATACCTTAAATTGTTCAACCCTTTGGCCAAGTTACAACCTTCAAAAATCTCTTCAAAATCACTTGGTTGCTTTACTTCAGTTTTGATTTGAATTATAGGCAGGATTATTGAGCTTTCTTGTTTTCATGGAGAATATCATTTTGTGAGCTTATTTGATGAACTCAAACATGTTAAAAGCCAAGCCTAACTTTCTTGATTCTTTGTCTATAAAACATGCATGTCTTCCTTTTCTGCTAAGCTTTCTTTGAAAGGTTTCTTTGCTTCAAGTTGTAATCAGATAAAACTTTCTCAAAACCCAGGGACGAGTTTTTCTTTAAGTTTTGTCGCTTGAGGACAAGCTGTCGTTGGGTATAGTGGTGTGATGAGTGGATTTTATATGATGTTTTTAGGGTCTTTTTAGTCTTTTTATTTTATTATTTTTGAGTCACATGTAGGTTTTTTATTGTTTTTATGTAGATTTTATATTTATTTTGCATTTTGCATGTAGATTAGATTTTTTGTGTTTTTCTATCTTTATTTTATATTTTTAGGGATTTTTCTAGTTATTTTATATTTTTAGGAAAAGCTGGTTTAGTTATCATTTTTGTCCAGGGACCAATGTGTAAAGTTTCAGAAAGTCAGGGACCAAACTGTAAAAGTTCAAGAGTGGAGGACTTGAAGTGGAGATTGAGAGAATATGAGGGCTTGAAATGAAGTGCTAACCAAGGGAGGACCAAAGTGAAAAAGAAAAATATGAAGAGTCACTCTCCAATTTAGCACATGGAAAAAATGCTTAAAGGAATTGATGTTAGTGGAGGAAGGGTTTCAGAATTGATCAAGGCTGGTTAGTGGCTTTTTATGGCCATCAAAACCCACTACCATGAATGAAGAAGGAAGAACAAGCAAGAAGATGAAGAAGCAGCATCCCAACGCTCCAGCGTTGGGATCCCAGCGCTCCAGCGCTGGGGTTCTGACTAGATGATGAGTCAGATTGTGTCCCAGCGCCCAAGCGTTGGAAAGCCAGCGCTCAAGCGCTGGGCCTCGGACAGAAAGTGGGTTTTTAATGCATCCTAGCGCCCAGGCGTTGGGAAAGCCAGCGCTCAAGCGCTGGAGGCTGGAATTTTACTATAAATAGGGCCCATTTCTTCACTTGTAAGACACACCTTCATAGAATACAACAAGTATTCTCTCTTTCTCCCTCAAAGATCATTGTTCCTAGGACTTGTGGGAAGCCATACTTGAGCTCCTATCCAGGGTAATTCAATGATTCTTTTAGCCATGCTTGGCTAATTCTTCTTTTAAGTTTTTGGGTTGTTTTAATTTATAATTCATGTTCTAGTTTTCTTTTACATTTCTGAATAATATTTTCTATTCATGTTTATTTCTTTGTTCTTCATTAATCTTTATGCGCAAAAGGTTTCATGCTTTCTACTTATTCATAATGCCATTTGTTAAGTAGTAAGGGAAATAGGAAATAAAAAGGTTATATGTTTGCATTACTTAATGCTATAAGGATGTACGTAATCTTGTGTTGGCTCAGATTTCTTCTTCATCTTCTTCTCTAATTAACTAATAACCAATGCTATGGAGTTAGTAATTAGGAAAGGAAGTTCTACATTTCTTAAGGCCATTAGGGTGTAGAAACTTAGGCTATAGCACCATGAATTTGAATTTAAAGTTCAGAAATTTAGTAAGAGTTTTCTAGCATGTTTTATAGATTATGTAAATCAACCCAAGAGCTTAAATTCCTCTCATCTTATTTCTTATCATTTCATGCTATTGTTATATCTTTGTTCTACACCAACTTCATATTTCTATCTTTGCTTAAGTACTAAATTTTATATCAATAAGAACACCTATCCCTTGGGTTCGATAATCTTTTATATTACGCGATAGTAAATTGTTCACTTGCAATTTTCTTATCAACCCCCCCTTCTCAGGTTGCTATCTTAACTTGCAATCCTCTTGTTTTTTCCACACAAGAAACTGCAAACAGATACCTAAAACACTAGAGCTGGGAAACTTGTGAAGTCTTGCTACACTTTGGAGCACATTTTCAACCTTCTCTCTCTCATTTGTGGTGTTCAAGCTCTGCTCCCCTCCCTCCTTACGTGGTGTTCAGACCTCACTTCTTAATTCCCTTCAAGTGCTTTATGTCAGTTCAATCGGTAAGACACTAAAACCTTCTAAATTCTGAGTTTTTGGAGAACAATCTCTTGTAATCATCTAGGGCTAATTGGTATTGTTTCAACCTTTTGTTTTGCATCAAGCTTGAGGTTCCATACTTTCTGGAAGTGTTTGGGTCGTGCTACACTCAGACTTGACCAGCTTTCTCACAAGGTTGGTATTATCTTCCATCTACCGGTTCAAAACCTAGTAATCCTCCTTGCGCATATGATTTTTGTAGTAATTAGAAATCCTTGAATTTTTGGATAGGAAACTTGATTTTCGGGTGAAAAACTTGGTTTTTAGGGTTTCTGTAAGGAAGCCAATGCATGAGCGCTGGACTCCCAACGCTTGGGCATTGGAATTCTGCCTAGTACGTGTTGCCAGATAGGGACCCAACGCTCGAGCGTTGGAACCTAGCGCACAGGCGCTATGCCCCTGCCAGCAAATTGTTGTTTTTGCTCTATTGTTCTAAAATTCTTGGGATTGGTTCCCGGCCTTTTTCCATGATTTTTGATGGATGTATACATGTTTATTTTGTCTTACAAGGTTTGGAATCACGTTCATGCAACCATCTTGGAGCTAAGGGTAACTCGTCTTAGGACATATTCATGTCGTTTGTGATTGTTGTATTTCGTTTTGTGTAATCTGTTGAATTGGTATTTGAAAAACTTTGTTTCTGGATTATGGTTGATAAATTGGTGTACATGTTCATGAAATGTTGAATTATTGGAGGATTATGTTGGTGTTATTCGAATATAACATGATGAAGTTTTTAAGAATATGAACTATAATATGCATGTGATATACTATGATTGAGGATTTTGTGTGAACTGTTGGTTCATAAGGATTATGGTTTTTGTATGGTCATAGCATATGAATTATATATATATATTGGGTTGATGTGATAGTACTTTGTCACGTGGGATCAACTGAGGATTCTTTTAGGTTCATGTGACGGTACTTTGTCCCGTGGGATCAACCAAGGGTAATGTGGTGGTACTTTGTCCCACGTGATTGTCCTAGCCCAGTTTGTGGTGAATATTGGCCATAGTTATGCATATAGATATTGAGGAATATTCTATGTTTGAAGCTATTTTTATGTTTTATTGTTTCTATTTTTGTATTTACCTTATTGCTGTTTTAATTACAAATTGAACATGTCATTTTCTTGATTTTCAAGTTAACCCTTTCTGCTTGTTTTGTTCGATTTTATTTGGGCACATAAAGTTATAGATGACCAGGGCAATGAGGCTCAAGAACGGTGATTCGAAGGTTAGAACAAGTGATGGAGAATACTCAAGAAAATAAAGAACGTTGTAATTTTCTATTTTTTTATGTCACTCGATTTTTTGCACATGTTTGTGCCACTTTAATTATTTTAGAACTATGTCGTGTGGTTTGAGATAATTATATTTTATTATGGGATGATTATAAATTACAATTATTGAGAGGCGTTGCTTTTGAAAACTTGAGTGTTATGAGAGGTTTTGAACTTAAATTTTCCGCATAATTACTATGTGACCCTCAACCCAAAATTGGGGTGTTACATTTGTTGTATCAGAGCAATGATTAAGATAACCAGCGCTGTTGGGTAATTATTCTGACATCGATCGATGGGGTGTCGATCAAAAGAAGAATTTTATGTTTGAATTGTTTGTCATTAAATTGTTGTGATTATTGTTTAAGATTGTCTTAAGCGGACGATCTTATTCATTGTGTTTGACTAACATAGTTGTTGTATCTATTTTCTGATTTAACTGTTAGTTGTCTTATGAGCAGGAGGAAGAGATTAACTTGTCAGAACATAGAAATGGTGGACCAAAATGCTATGAATCAAATGGATGCTGCCATTACCAATCTAACAACCTTGATAACTCAAAAAGCGACTGTTGCTGCTGCTCGGGCTATGGCTGAAGCTATCCGAGCCAATGCTGCTGCTGAAGCACAAGTTCTATATGCTGAGAGGGAGCAGGCTTCTGCTCTAAGTCGAGGACTTCACACGATTTCAAGCGTCAGGACCCGCCGAATTTTTCCGGAGGCTACGATCCGGAGGAAGCTGATCTTTGGTTGCAAGAAGTGGAGAAGATTTTTACTTTCCTTCAAACCCATACTGCTACTAGAGTGAACCTTGTTGCGTATGTGTTGTTAGGCGAAGCAGAATACTGGTGGAACGGAGCAAAGGCTATGATGGAATCTGCTCACCCTGCTCTGACTTGGGAGGATTTTAAGGAAACTTTTCTGGTGAAGTATTTTCCGTGGAGTGCTAGGGCTGCAAGAGAAAAAGAGTTCATTGATCTGAATCAGGTCAACATGTCGGCGGCTGAGTTCGCGGCGAAACTAGAGTCACTTTCTAGAAACTTTAGGTTTTTCCGATGATAAGTGGATGAAGAGTTCATGTGTGAACTCTTCATTAGTGGACAGAACTACGAGATCCAGCATGTTGTACAACCATTGGGAATCACTCACTACCAGGTACTTGTTGAGAAAGCGAAGGGCATCGCAGCCTTCGATAACCATAAAGGCAAATAACAGAGTAGCGGAGGACCGATCAGGAACCACTCAACTGGAAAGGTTAAAGGGAAGAAGTCGTATTAGCATCCCCAAGCGAATGGGTGTACTTTTGGTGCTGATTGACCGTTAGGAGGCAGTTTTGGTAGCCGAGATATGCCGAAACCTATTGAGGACATTGTCTGCAACAAGTGCAATAAGAAGGGAGATTATGAAAATAATTGTGGAGAGAAGACCATCGTGTGCTTGAACTGTCATAAACCAGGACATATTGCAAAGGATTGTCGAGTTCCGAAAGCTGAGGGTGTTGTAAATGTTGTCCGTGGGAAGCGTCCTGTTGCTCACGGCAGGGTTTATAATATCTCTAGAGTTGCTACTGATAATGTTGAGGGGTTGATCCAGGATCATTGCAATATTGTTGGTATTTCTATTATTGTTGTTTTTCATTCTGGTGCTACTCAATCCTTCATTGCTGTGGATTGTGTGAAAAAGTTAGGACTGCCTGTGTCAAAGTTGCCATTCAACTTGGTGGTATCTATACCATCTTCCAAAAGTTTAACTGCAACTTTTGTTTGCTTGAATTGTCTGTTAATGTTTCGCGATAGAAAGTTCGTTGCAAACCTAATCTGGTTACCTCTTAAACACTTGGACATAATCATTGGCATGGATAGGCTATATCATCGCCATGTTCTTTTGGATTCCGCCAATAAGGAGGTGATAATTCCTAATTTGAAGATGTCCGAGTTTTTGGACTCTTATCTTTTGAAGTCTTTTCTGAGAAGAGGATCTTTGAAGGACTTGTTAGCGGCTAGTGTTGGCGAATCATCAACGGATGGCGTACGGGATATTCCCATTGTTCGTGATTTTGCAGACATATTTCCTAAAGACGTTCCAGGAATACCCCTTGCTCACGATACTGAGTACTCGATCAATTTGGTTCCTGGAACCGGACCGATCTCTATTGCACCTTATCGTATGGCACCAGCGGAGCTAGCAGAGCTGAAGAGCCAATTAGATTATCTCATGGGGAAGGGATTCATTCGAGCTAGTGTTTCTCCATGGGGAGCGCCCATGTTGCTTGTCAAGAAGAAGGATAGCAGATCACAACTCTACGTGGATTATCGACAGCTGAATAAAGTAACCATAAAGAATTGTTATCCTTTTCCGAGAATTGACGACCTGATGGACCAGCTTCGAGGAGCGGCGATTTTCTCGAAGATCGATCTGCGATCTGGTTATCACCAGATCAGAGTCAAGGAAGCATATATTCAGAATACTGCCTTTTGAACTCGCTATGGACACTACGAGTATGTATTGATATCGTTTGGAGTTTGAAATGCACTAGGGATATTCATGGATTACATGAATACGATTTTTAATCCCTTCCTTGACAGGTGAGTGCTTGTGTTTTGTGGTTTGATCTTGTGTTTTGCGTGTGCAGTTTTATAACTTATTCTTGATAGGTTCGTGGTTGTTTTCATTGATGATATCTTGATCAACTCGAAGAGTAGAGAGGAGCATGAAGAACACCTGCGCCAAGTGTTGTCTATTCTTCGCAAGAAGACTCTTTTTGCGAACGCGGCTAAGTGTGACTTTTGGTTGAAAGAAGTGAAGTTCCTAGGCCATGCCATTTCGAAGAAAGGCATACCTGTTGATCCTAGTAAGGTGGAAGCGGTAACTAAGTGGGGACAGCCGAAGAGTGTGACAGATATCCGGAGTTTCTTGGGCTTGGCTGGGTACTACCGGAGATTCATCGAGGGTTTTGCGAATATTGCTGGACCTTTGTCGAAGTTGTCTCGAAAGGATTAACCTTTTGCTTGGACTGAAGAATGTGAGTCCAGTTTTCAGGAGATAAAGCAGTGCTTGACTACTGCACTAGTCTTGGCATTACCGCAATGTGATGAACCTTACGAGGTTTATTGTGATGCGTCATACTACGGTTTAGATTGTGTTTTGATACAGAATCAGAAGGCAGTTGCTTATGCTTCAAGATAGTTGAAGATCCATGAACGTAACTATCTGACGCATGATCTGGTGCTTCCGGCGGTGGTTTTTTCTCTCAAAATGTGGAGACACTATTTGTATGGGGGCACGTTCATTATGTTCAGCGATCACAAGAGTTTGAAATATCTCATTGATCAGAAGGATCTAAACATGAGACATAGGCGGTGGATGGGCTTGAAAGACTATGATTTTACTCTACAGTACCATCCAGGAAAGGCTAACTTTATGGCTAACGCTCTCAGTCGCAAGGTGTAACAGGCTGATTTTTAAGTCGATAGTCACATAGAAAAACGCAGAATAACACTTAAATAAAAATCTTTCAAAACATCTCAAGTTTTCCAAAATTACGTCTTACATATATTTAATAAGTGTAGCCCATAGTCAGTAATATTACAGCCAGGAAAAACAAGACGTAATGAAAGTAATATGTTGCACACATGTGCTAAGTTTACAAAATAGCGGAAACTAAACATCAACTTCAAATCTGCCCCAAAAGTTCCACAAGCTTGCATCAAAACAGCCTTCAAGTCTTCCCTTATAGCTGGTCATCTGGCGTTAAGCGCCCAAACAATAAAACAACAAGCAGAAAAAGGGTTAACTCCAAATACAAGTAAAATCAATAATACAGTGATGAAAACAGAATCAGTGATAAATAACAGAGTATGAATTACATCCATATTAACAGTAGATATTTTACAAACTACTCATTTCAGATTCCACATAATCATGCTTGTTAGTTCTCAATAACTATATGCATAGTCTATGGCCAATAAGGTTTTCCGTATCCGGGCCACGACGATTTCGTGGAATACTATCCATCGCATCACCCTCGGTTATGATCCCGCGGGACAAAGTGCCGCCACATCAAAACCTGAAAATCATATATATAATACATATGCTATGACAAATAATCATTATCCTCAGGAACTAACAGTTCCCATAATCCAAAGAATCCTCATGAACAATAACGGTTCACTCGTTTCACAGTCATAGTATAAACATATGCATAATATAGTCAGTTCTTCTTGGAAACATAATCATCATGTTATATCCAAAGCAATTCAGTGTCAACAAACATATTAAACATACAGTAATATTATCATAAATATTCAATCACAATCAGTGTTCTCGAAACAGAATCACAAAAACATCATAAATGACACGACACTAAGACTTAGTTACCCTTACCTTCGATTAGGTTGCATACACTTGATCTTCAACCTGATAGCCAAACCGCAAGTGCACGGTTGATTATCGTGTAATAAAAAAGAGCGAACCTTAGGGATAGGTGTCTTCTTATTAAATTATTTAGTACTTGAGCAGAAAATAAAAAGGTGTATGTTGTTGATGGTTTGATTAAGATAGAACAAGATATAGCAATAAAATATAAAGAAATAAAGATGATGAAGATTAAGCACTTGGGTTGAATTACATAGTCTATAAAGTATGCTAGCAAATTCCTACTTAATTTCTGAATTCTAAGTTGAAGTTCATGATACTATAGCCTAATGTTTCTACAAGTTAATTCCTTACACATTGTAGAACTTTCTTCCTAATTACTAAATTCAATGCCTTGCAATTTAGAAAAAACCAAGAAGAAGATAAAGAAAGAATTTTCAGGCCAACATAAAGCTAAGTCTATCCTAATACCTTAGTGATATGTCATATAGCTTCTTTTAAATCCTAGGTCCCTTACTACTTACCAATTTCCATTGTTATAAGTAATAAGCAAATGCACTTGTGACCATCAAGATAAAATTAAGAACAAGAAAATAAAACATAAACTGGAAATATTATTCAGAAATGTAGAAATAGACTAGAACATAAATATAAACTACAACAACCCAAGATACTTAAAAGAATTAGCCAAGCATGGCTAAAAGAAACATCAAATTACCCTGGATAGGAGCTCAAGTTTGGCTTCCCACAATTCCTAGGAACAATGCTCTTTAAGGAGGAAAGAAGAATACTTGTTGTATTCTGAAATAGCTGTGTCTTACAAGTGAATAAAAGACCCCTATTTATAGAAAAAATCTGTCTTCCAGCGCTTGAGCGCTGACATCCCCAACGCTTGGGCGTTGGGGTGCATTAAAATCCCATGTTAAGATATAGGCCCAGCGCTTGAGCGCTGGCTTCCAATGCTTGGGCGCTGGGTGCAACTTCTGACTCAGCTCTTAGTCAGAGTTCCAGCGCTTGAGCGTTTGGGACTTTCAACGCGTGAGCGCTAGCTCGAACACTGGCAGCTCTTCTTGGATGCTTTTTCTTCTTCAATGGTGGAATTGATTGGCTTAATTAGGCTCCATTCAGCCTCTATTAAGTTATGAAACTCCTCTCCACCACCATTAACCTTTCAACCTTATTTTCCATGTGCTTAAATCAAAGAGTGTTGCTTCATATTCTTGATTTCCACTTTAAGTTCTCTCTGTGCTAGAACTTTAATTATGGCCCTTCAAGTCCTTGAAACTTCACTTTTCATCCTCCGCTCTTTAACTTTTCCACTTTGATCCTTCATTTATTGAAACTGTACAATTTGGTGCCCGGACAAAAAAGATAACTATACCAGCTTTCCTAAAAATATAAAAATAACTATAAAAATTCCTAAAAATATAAAATAAAGTTAGAAAAACAAATAAAAGCTAATCTATATGCAAAATGCAAAATAAATAGAAAACCTATATAAAAATTATAAAAATCCTATATGAGACTCAAAAAATAATAAAAGAAAAAGACTAAAAACACCCTAAAAATATCATATAAAATCCGGTCATCACAACCTTGTATGGCCTAAATGATTAAGAGATTTGAAACTTCAACTCTGTCCTTCACGAATCAAGAAGAACTCACAACGAACTGCTATGATCAACAACAACGCTTCAAAAAAATGTCAAGGATTCAACTTACTTTGAAGAGAAGAAAGGTGTGGGAAAGAATAAAAGATTAATGTACTGACGGAGTTTTTATTTATAGAGTGACGAAACCAACTCAGAAAAGATTAAAATATTCTAAGTCAAAGAAAACGGCTAGTCATTAATGCTCATTAATGATTCTGACATTTTATCTCTTAAGAATCAATAAAAATGGGAGTTTATCATTCCTAAGGTATTTGACACTTATTTCTTAAAGTCAACAATAGCGGCTGACCAGACTAGGCAAAACAAAGTCCTAGTCTGCCAACTAAAAGATGTTACAGTCTGCCAAATTTACCAGACGATCTCTACCAGACGGTCTCTACCAGACGATCTCTACCAGATGATTTCAACTTTACCAAACGATCTCAACTTTCTTTTCAAAACGTCGCCATTTCACCCAAGGCTTAAACAATACATAATTCCATACTCAAACATACATTTCTCATAAATAAAACTTAATATATCAACCCAATACCAACTAGAATTACTAAATAATTCAAGACAAAGTATAATCAATATACTTCAAAAGATTCAAACTATACTCACAAGAGTCACAGGGACCAAAATACAATCACACAAAGTTGAGGGTCTTACAATACCACCCCCTTAAAAGAGTTTCTCCCCCGAAACTACAAGTCAAGAAACAAAGTGGGATACTGTTCTCTCATCTTCTCCTCCAACCCCCACGTAGCGTCTCCCGTCGTCTGGTTCCAAATCACCTTCACGAGTGGAATCTGCTTGTTCTTCAACTGTTTAATCCTACGATCTGCAATACTCATTGGAGGAACCTCAAACTTCAAATTATCCTTCAACTGAACATCATCCTGAGCGATAACATGAGAAGGATTTGGAACATATTTACGCAACTGAGATACATGAAGCACATCGTGAATCTTGGACAAGAAAGGCGGTAAAGCAATACGATAAGCCACGGGTCCAACTCTCTCTATGATCTGATATGGTCCAATAAACTTTGGCGTCAACTTCTTGGACTTAATCGCTCTTCCAACCCCAGTAGTAGGTGTCACACGAAGAAACACATGTTCTCTTGCTGAAAACTCTAATTGTCTTCGTCTGTTGTCCGCATAAATCTTCTGTCTACTCCGAGACGTCCTCATTTTCAGTCTGATCTGTTTCACTTTCTCCGTCGTCTGCTGAACTAACTCCGGTCCAACTAGCAAATGCTCACCATCCTGAAACCAACACAAAGGAGTCCTGCATCTCCTTCCATACAACGCTTCATACTATTGTTATAAGTGAGCTCGATCAAAGGTAAAAGCTCATCCCAACTCCTCTGATTCTCTAACACACAAGCCCTCATAAGATCCTCCAAAGACTGAATCATCCTCTCAGTCTGCCCATCGGTATGCGGGTGTTAAGCTGAACTCAAACTCATCTTCGAACCAAGAGCTCCTTGCAGAGCCTTCCAGAAGTGAGAAGTAAACTTCGGATCTCTATCAGAAACTAAAGTAGAAGGAACTCCATGTAATCGTACAATCTCCACAATATAAACTTTTGCAAGCTGTTCCACCTTATAAGTGGTCTTCACGGGTAGAAAATGCGGAGATTTTGTCAAATGATCAACAATGACCCAAATAGAACCAAACCTCCTCCGAGTAAGTGGTAAGGCAACCATGAAATCCATGGATATGCTGTCCCACTTCCACTCCGGTATCTCTAGAGATTGCATCAACCCTGCGGGTCTCTGATGCTCAACCTTCACCTTCTGACAAGTCAGACATGCAGCAACACACTCAACAACATTCCTCTTCATGCTCGTCCACCAAAAATGTAACCTCAGATCTTGATACATCTTCGTCGGCCCTGGGTGAAGACTCAATCTACTCTTGTGACCTTCGTCAAGGATCATCCTCCTCAACTCAGCATCACTTGGAACACACACACGGCTCTTGCAACGCAATATACCATCGGACCCTACCACAAAATATGGTGCTTTCCCCAAACTGATCATTTCTCTTTTCTCAACCAACACTTTGTCTTGCATCTGTTTAACCTTGATTTCTTCCAACAAACCACTAGATATGGTAACCATCCCGAAACTCAACTTCCCGAGTGTTACTTTGACATCTAAGCTCATATCTTGAAAAGCCTCGAGCAACTCCAACTCCTTAACCATCAGCGAAGAAACATGGATAGCCTTGCGACTGAGAGCATCAGCCACAACATTATCCTTCTCCGGATGATACTGCAATGTAAATTCATAGTCTTTTAGCAACTCCATCCATCGCCTCTGCCTCATATTCAAGTTCTTCTGATTGAACAAATACTTCAAACTCTTATGGTCACTGACGACGGTAAACGAGCTCCCATACAGATAATGCCTCCATA
The DNA here is from genome assembly GCA_030819835.1 of Acmispon strigosus. NCBI lineage: Eukaryota > Viridiplantae > Streptophyta > Magnoliopsida > Fabales > Fabaceae > Acmispon > Acmispon strigosus. The sequence continues at coordinate 51,066,068 of JAUAMA010000002.1, forward strand.
TCTTAAGAGCAAAAACCACCGCTGCAAGTTCCAAGTCATGTGTCGGGTAGTTCCGCTCATGGATCTTCAACTGCCTCGAAGCATAGGCCACAGCCTTACTATTACTCCTCTGTCCAAGCAAAAGGATGATTCTTTCTAGTCAGCTTGGTCAAAAGTCTTGCGATATTTGCAAATCCCTCAATGAACTTCCGATAATATCCAGCTAAACCTAGAAAACTCCTGATCTCTGTCGCAGTCTTCGGATGTTCCCACTTAGTCACTGCATCTATCTTGCTCGGATCAACGACAATGCCTTCCTTAGAAATAACATGGCCCAAAAACTTCACTTCTTCCAACCAGAACTCACACTTAGCTAAATTCGCAAAGAGAACCTTCTCCCACATAACGGTCAACACCTGACGCAAATGTTCTTCGTGCTCCTCTCGACTCCTCGAATAGATTAGGATGTCATCAATAAAGACGACCACGAACCTGTCTAGAAAAGAATTGAAGATTCTATTCATGTAGTCCATGAATATGGCTGGTGCATTTGTAACTCCAAATGGCATCACTAAATACTCACAGTGTCCATAGTGAGTATGAAACGCAGTCTTCTGAATGTCCGTCTCCTTAACTCGAATCTGATGATAACTAGATCGCAGATCAATCTTTGAGAAAACAGCCGCTCCCCGAAGTTGGTCCAAAAAATCGTCAATCCTAGGCAAAGGATAACGATTCTTCACTATCACCTTATTCAGCTGCCTGAAACCCACATAAAGTCGTGATCCACCATCTTTCTTCTTTACAAGTAGTACTGGCGCTCCCCATGGAGAAACACTGGGTCGGATGAAACCCTTCGCCACGAGATCATCAATCTGACTCTTCAGTTCTACCAACTTTGCTGGTACCATTCGATAAGGTGCAATAGAAATCGGTCCGGTTCCAGGAACCAAATCGATCGAAAACTCAGTATCACGAACAGGTGGTAATCCTGGCGCATCTTTAGGAAACACGTCTTTGAAGTCACGAACAATAGGAATACTCTGCACTCCATCTGATGATGATTCTCCAACAGTCGCTGCTAAGAGAACCTTCAAAGGTCCTCTTCTTAGGGAGGACTTTGAAAGATAAGAGTCCAAAAAAATAGGACATCTTAAGAATAGGCGCTATTACCTCCTTATATTAACAAACAAAGCAAGTTATGTCCTTCTAAATCCTTATAATAAATACAAGAGTTATTAACTGGCACCAGGCTTATTTCAATAATGATAGAGTCAAACAAGGTCAACCAGAACTAGAACAGAGCATCAAAGATAACACAGTGTCTACTCATAATATTAGAGAACGACGATCTAACAATACTACTTCTAAAGGAGTTTCATCCCTAAAACTTCAGGTCAAGTAATAGTCCAAAGTATAGCATCCTCATCTTGTCCTCACACGACAATGTTCTCATCTCCAGCTCCTGCAGTTCGGCAATTCTTTGCGGCGTGTCCCGGCTTTCTGCAATTCCAGCACACCTTGGGGTTCTCCGTGCATTCGTTGGCGTAATTCCCCATCTTTCTGCATCTAAAACATTCAACTTCCCTTAGTGGCCTTAGCATTCCTCGAGTGCCTCGTCTATCTCCAGCATGTCAGTCTAAATCAGCAAAGCGCTCCTTGGTCGGGGTGCGTCGATACGGTTCCTTGCCCTTGCCGTTCTTTCCTAGTCGTGGCCTAATTGGTCCACCTCTTGTTCGCATTTCCTTAATACGTTTGTTGGTCGCTTCGATGTCTATTTCCTTCACCTCCATCGTCAGGTAACATTCGAGGCCTAACCATTGCACTGCTCTCATTAGTGCAACAGCGTCCGTAGCAGAATAATTTGCTTCATCTTCCGCACAAGCCGCAACAACATTCTCGTGAATCTTCACCAACTTGAATAAGTTAGCGATAGCTATAGAGCTCAGATTTCTCACGTCTTGATCAGCCATTTCTATATCTAGGCTCGCTAATCTCTTACTCCTACTTGTAAGAATAGTTAACGGTTAATCCAGAAACAGAAACAGCAAAAGATGTTAATCAATCACAAATATTTAGATCGTTCGCTTAAGACAATCTTAAATAACAATCACAACAATTTATTGACAAACAATTCAAACATAAAATTCTTCTTTCGATTAACAACCCATCAATTGATTTCATAATGCAATAACTCCCCAACAGCACTGGTTATCTCAACCATTTCTCTGATACCACAAAATGTAACAGCCCGATTTTTAAGTCGAGAGTCACATTGAAAAATGCGGAATAACACTTAAATAAAAACCTTTCAAAACATCTCAAGTTTTCCAAAATGACGTCTTACATATATTTAATAAGTGTAGCCCATAGTCAGTAATATTACAGTCAGGAAAAACAAGACGTGATGAAAGTAATATGTTGCACACATGTGCTAAGTTTACAAAATAGTGGAAACTAAACATCAACTTCAAATCTGCCCCAAAAGTTCAACAAGCTTGCATGAAACAGCCTTCAAGTCTTCCCTCATCGCTGGTCATCTGGCGTTAAGCGCCCAAACAATAAAACAACAAGCAGAAAAGGGTTAACTACAAATACAAGTAAAATAAATAATACAGTGATGAAAACAGAATCAGTGATAAATAACAGAGTATGAATTACATCCATATTAAATGTAGATATTTCACAAACTACTCATTTCAGATTCCACATAATCATGCTTGTTAGTTCTCAATAACTATATGCATAGTCTATGGCCAATAAGTTTTGCCGTATCTGGGCCAGGACGATTTCGTGGAATACTATCCACCGCATCACCCTCGGTTATGATCCCGCGGGACAAAGTGCCGCCACATCAAAACCTGAAAATCCTATATATAATGCATATTCTATGACAAATAATCATTATCCTCAGGAACTAATGTTAGATTCAAACAATTAAATGCATAACTATGTTTTGGTAATCAACAATTTCTTTAAGAGTTAATATTGTTTTTTAAACTAGATTCCCTAACAAAATGAAAACTCTCATGTACAGGAATAACTATTTCTTGAAGGACTGAGTAAACTTCAAAGCGTCATCAAGAATACCAGTTCATCAGAAGAAGTTCGTCCGGTCACCATGAAGAAAACTGCGTCTGGTGAATCATAAGAGTCTAAAGCGGCAACAACAATCAATATCTGAGGACACCTCATCAAAGTCTGCTTGCTCTAAATCAAAGCCTATCCTGAGAAGACAAAACAGTCTGCCAACTAAGAAAACTGCTCCAATCAAAGTTAAACAGGACAGGTTAATCTATGGAGAATTCCTTTCAACGGCAAGAATCTTTGTGCATCGTACACTCTCAACGGTCGAAATTCAAAATTCTGACCAAGGCACGTGATGAGTATTAGCTGTCAAGCACTGGGGTAAAAGAGTCAAAGAAGTCTCCACCGCTGTATTCTCACACGTTATATACGAAGAAACCAGCTGAAAGCTATTTGCTCAGCATGGTGTGAAGAAGGTCTTGCTCCTGACCCTGGCTGTGGTTTTGATGACGACAAACTCATCAACAAAAAGAAGAAAAGAAGACTTCAAGGAATCAAGCACTCAAGTCCATCAGTAGTCTAGAAGTCTTAGTATTAGGTGAGTTATTCTTCCAAAGGTTTATTAAAGCATAAAGGCTCTCAAAACACCTAATCTAATCAAGCTAAGTGTTTTCATAACTTAAAGGAAGTAGAAAACCTTAAGCAAGTCTCAAAGAATAAGTTTCTGGAAAATGGCCTTCTGTGTAATTGATTACACCATTATGGTAATCGATTACACCAAGGCAAGTAATCGATTACTCCAGTCTTGTAATCGATTACATGTTTGAAATTCAAATTCAAACTGAAACGGTCACTTGTGTAATCGATTACACTAAGTATGGTAATCGATTACCAGAACGAAAAAGTGCATCTTTTCATGAACCATTGTGTCCCAAACCTTTTGAAAAGGGTTGTGATGGTTCAAGGACGTTTCCTTTGCCTATATAAAGACCATTTGAGTCCAGAAAACAGAACAACAACATAGAACACACAACACACACGAAATATACACATTTCACATGAGAAAAACACATTAGGCCAAAGCTCTTTCAAAATTGGTTCATCTTTTAGAACTTAAATCTTTTGGAGCCTAAATTCTGAGTTCATGATCTTCATGTTAATAAGAACACTTTAGTTGTTCATATCTTGAAGAACTCAGAATTGTATTATGCTTAAAAGCCTTAAAGCATAATTTCTCATGATCAATCCAATTGTGTGTTAAAGGATTGAAACAGCCAAGTGTAATATCTTCTTCATCTCTTTCTGTAAGATTGAGTTTTTCACCGTGGTATTCGGTGAAGGGTTGTTGTCACTGAAAGTGGTTTGCTTTCAGGGTTTCGATTGAAGACAATTTCGTCTTCAAGGTCTGAGGGTGGTTTGCCTTCAGGAACTGAAAGCGGTTTGCTTTCAGGGGCTGTTGAAAGCGGTTTGCTTTCACAGGATATTGGTAGAAGTTCTTGGGGTCCTTGGGTTAGGAACTTGTAAGAAATTCTTATCAATAGTGGAAAAATCCTCAAGGGGTTTTCTTGAGGGACTGGACGTAGTCTTCGGTGGATTGAAGGCGAACCAGGATAAATCTTGTGTGTGATTCTCTTTATCCTTCACATTTACTTTCAAGTATTGTTCATATCCGCTGCAATCACAAAGATCAACTCGTGATCATCATAAACTTGAAAGTATCGATTTCAATAAGGCGAAAATTGGGGCAACACTGATTCACCCCCCCTCTCAGGTTGCTATCTGTTCTAACAATTGGTATCAGAGCGGAAGTTTAGGTAAGTTATTCCTAAGATCCGGGAAAAGATGGCATCCTCTTCCAATCATGGAACAAGTGAAGGACATAACATAAACAGGCCACCATTCTTCAATGGAGAACACTATGACTTCTGGAAAATCAAGATGAAGATATTCATAAAGTCATTAGACTCAGGAATATGGAAAGTCATTGAAGAAGGACCCTTTGTGCCTGTAACAACAAATGAAGAAGGAACTTCACAACCAAAACCAGAAAGTACTTGGAGTGAAGAAGAAAAGAAGAAGGTTCAACATGATCTCAAAGGAATGAACATTCTTACATCTGCACTTGGCATGGATGAATTTTTCAGAGTATCAACATGCACTTCATCAAAAGAAATATGGGATACATTGATGGTGACTCATGAAGGAACAGATGAAGTCAAGAGATCAAAGATCAATACTCTATCTCAAGAATATGAAATGTTCAGAATGCTTCCAGGAGAAAAGGTATTAGACATGCAAAAACGATTCACTCATTTAATTAATCATTTGATTGCTCTTGGTAGACAATTTTCAAACAGTGACTTGAACATGAAAGTTCTAAGATCACTTACAAGAGTATGGCAACCAAAAGTAACAGCCATCTCAGAGAAGAAGAGTTTATCAAATATGACTCTTGCAACTCTTTTTGGAAAACTCCAAGAACATGAGTTGGAATTGAATCGTTTAGAAGAGCATGAACAACATGAGAAGAAGTATCGATCAATTTCCCTAAAAGCAAAAGAAAGCATCAAAGAAGATTATGATGCAGATTCTGAAGAAGAAGACAATGGAAATCTAAATCTTCTAGTGAAGAACTTTGGAAAATTTCTTAAAAAGAAAAATGTTAGATTTAACAACAATAAAGTCTTCCAAAGGAACAATGAGTCTTCTTCATCCCAAAAGATTACATGTTTCGAGTGTGGCAAACCGGGACATTTCAAGTCAGATTGTCCAAATCTTCAGAAGAAGAAACATGGTCTAAGAGAGAAATTCGAGAAAACGGATCAACCTACTCGAAGAGCATATTTGGCTTGGGATGATAATGAAGTAAGTTCATCATCTGATTCTGATAAAGAAGAAGCACAAGTTTCTTTGATGGCCTCACATGATTCTGATGTTGAAGATTCCCAGGTGTGTATGAAAGCAGCAAAAGATCTATGGTATCTTGATAGTGGCTGCTCGTCACACATGACAGGAGACAAAACCAAGTTTTCTTTTCTTATACCTAGGGAAAAAGGTTTCGTCACATATGGTAACAATCAAAAGGGAAAAATACTCGGTATTGGAAGAATAGGCACACCCCCTCAAACAGTCATCGATAAAGTTCTTTACGTTGATGGTTTGATGCATAATCTTCTGAGTATTAGTCAACTATGTGATAAAGGTTTGAAATTAGGTTTTATTAATGATATATGTGTTGTGAAAGATGTGAAAACTAAAGAAATTAAGTTTTCTGGATATAAAGTAAACAAAGTCTTCATGATCTCATTGGAAGAAATTCCACAAAATGTGAGATGCCTTTTGGCCAAGAATAATAGTGATTCATGGCTATGGCATAGAAGACTTGCACATATTCACATAGATCATTTAAACAAACTAGTCAAGCATGATCTAGTTGTTGGGCTTCCAAAGATAAAATTCGAGAAAGACAAGCTTTGTGATGCATGTCAAAAAGGGAAGCAAACCAGAACATCCTTCAAATCAAAAAACATAGTTTCGACCTCAAGACCCCTTCAATTGTTACATATGGATTTGTTCGGACCTTCTAGAACTAAAAGCCTCGGAGGTAATTTCTATGCACTTGTTATTGTTGATGATTTCTCTAGATTCACTTGGACTTTATTTCTACCTCATAAGAATGAAGCCTTCAATGCATTCAAAAGATATGCAAGGCTAGTTCAAAATGAGAAGTCTTTAAAGATCTCTTCTATTAGAAGTGATCATGGTGGAGAATTTCAGAATCAACAATTCCAAGAACTATGTGATGAAAATGGAATATCACATAACTTCTCTACTCCGAGAACACCACAACAAAATGGTGTAGTAGAAAGGAAGAATAGGTTACTTGAAGAATTAGCAAGAACCATGTTAAGTGAATCAAGTCTCCCTAAATATTTCTGGGCTGATGCTGTAAGTACTGCTTGCTATGTTTCCAATAGAGTTCTTATTAGACCTATTCTTAAGAAAACACCCTATGAACTCTACAAAGGAAGGAAACCAAATATCTCTCATCTACATGCTTTTGGATCAAAATGCTTTGTCTTGAAAAATGGAAAGGAAAACCTTGGTAAGTTTGATGAAAAATCTGATGAAGGTATATTCCTTGGATATTCTCTAACAAGCAAAGCATATAGAGTCTTTAACAAGAAAACTCTATTCGTGGAAGAATCCATACATGTTACTTTTGATGAATCTAAATCTTCAATAGAAGATAAAGTCAATCTTCCAGATAATGAAGAAGATGACATAATTATAAATGAAGATTCTCAAAAGGATGAAGATCAGAATCCAATACAAGAAGAGCACATTGAAAGTAATACTTATCAACTTCCAAAAGAATGGAGAACCCATAGGGATCATCCAGTTGATAATATTATTGGTGATATCTCTAGAGGCATTTCTACAAGGCTACGCTTGAATGATTCAGTTTTGAATATGGCCTTTGTCTCTCAGATAGAACCATCAAAAGTAAATGATGCTCTAAAGAATGAGTATTGGATTGTAGCAATGCAGGAAGAACTAAATCAATTCGAAAGGAATCAAGTTTGGGAACTTGTCCCTAAGCCTAGTGACAAACATGTTATTGGAACAAAGTGGGTGTTTAGGAATAAGTTAGATGAAAATGGTATTATAGTTAGGAACAAAGCAAGATTAGTTGCTCAAGGGTATAATCAAGAAGAAGGCATAGATTTTGATGAAACTTATGCACCAGTAGCAAGGTTGGAAGCCATAAGACTATTATTGGCGTATGCTTGTTCTTTAAATTTCCCATTATATCAAATGGACGTCAAAAGTGCATTTCTGAACGGATATATTCAAGAAGAAGTGTATGTGAAGCAACCTCCAGGATTTGAAGATCCAAAGTTTCCTTCACATGTCTTCAGACTAAAGAAAGCACTCTATGGTCTTAAGCAAGCCCCTCGTGCTTGGTATGATAGATTAAGTACTTTCCTTTGTGATAAAGGATTTCAGAAAGGTAAGGATGATACAACCTTGTTCATCAAAAGAGCCAAAGGTAATACCTTATTAGTTCAAATTTATGTTGATGATATTATCTTTGGTGCAACTAACGAATCTCTTTGTAAGGATTTCTCTAACATGATGCAAGAAGAATTTGAAATGTCCATGATGGGACAATTAAATTACTTTCTTGGTTTGCAAATCAAGCAATCAAGTGATGGAATATTCATCAATCAATCAAAGTTTTGCAAGGAACTGTTAAAGAAATATGATTTGGATGATTGCAAAGCCATAGCCACACCTATGGGGTCTAATACATATTTAGATCAAGATGAATCCGGTAATCAAGTAGATATTACCAAATATAGAGGTATGATCGGATCTCTTTTATACTTATCTGCAAGTAGACCTGATATTATGTTTAGTGTGTGTCTATGTGCTAGATATCAAGCATCTCCTAGGGAATCACATTTGAGTTCTGTTAAACGAATTTTCAAATATTTGAAAGGAACTACAAATGTTGGATTGTGGTATCCCAAGGGAAGTGTTTGTGATTTGATTGGATATTCTGATTCTGATTATGCTGGTTGTAAAACTGAAAGAAAGAGTACAAGTGGTACTTGTCACCTATTAGGAAATGCTCTTGTTTCATGGTCTTGTAAGAAACAAGCATGTGTTGCTCTAAGTACTGCAGAAGCAGAATACATTGCTGCAGGAAGTTGTTGTGCACAAACTCTATGGCTCAAACAACAACTCAAAGATTATGGCTTAGAGCTGGGCTGCATTCCAATTAAATGTGACAACACAAGTGCCATTAATCTCACTAAAAACCCTATCATGCATTCTTGAACTAAGCATATTGATATACGACATCATTTTCTTCGAGATCATGTTATGAGGAAAGATATTGAGATTTCATTTGTGGATACACATAATCAGTTAGCAGACATCTTTGCTAAGCCTCTTCCTAAAGAATCATTTTTCAAGATAAGAAGAGAATTAGGCATTTTAGATGAGCATGATACTTAAGTTAACATGTTATTTGCACGATCTTGATGATAAATATGTGTTTACATGCCTTTAGATAGATTATGTACTTAAGTGTTTTATAGGAAAAGTGTTACATAGGAATCTAGAGCCTAGAACTTGTAAAAATGTCCTAGTAATCGATTACCCTAGGATTTGTAATCGATTATCCATGTTCTAAGTCCTCGTGCTCATTAGAAACATCTGAGTAATCGATTATTCAAACTGCCATAATCGATTACACATTCACAATTTGAAAATTTTCAAATTTGTAACTGATGTAATCGATTACCCCAACTGCAGTAATCGATTACATACTCGAAAAATTGTCAGAATTTCAAATTTCCCTCCATCTTTTGAAATTCAATCTTGGCATAACTGCTCCGTAATCGATTACTTAAACTGCTGTAATCGATTACATGCTCAGGATATTTAAGCTAGCATTAGGAATTGGTTAGAAATATCCTCCAAAATCCTCTTAAGGTGCTGAATACTCTTTTCTCAAATATGGATTCCTATCATTTTCGTTCCTCTCGACCCATGAACCTTACACGACTACTCACAACCACCCATCAAAGAACTAGGTTTGCTTCACGATTCATCAATCAACTTATTCTTAAACCTTTGTTTGGTTATTTAGATTCCTTTGTCGACAATGGTCACACATTTCCCGCCTATCTCCGTTATCAAAATCTTGAGGAATTTATCTCTATGTGCAATCCCTACTATCCTGAATTAGTAAAAGTCTTTTATTGCAACTTAGAACCTTTGCAAGATGGATTTCAAAGTTCTGTCAAAGGGATTCTTATTCGACACTCCCTATCATCTTTTGGTCGATGCCTTGGACTTCCTTCATCGGGTGTTCTCTTGGGTCCTAACCTCCCTTGCCCCTGGTCTGACTATAGCCATGACTCCTTTTACAAATCTCTGTGTCGATTTAAATCAGTAGACCTTCAGAAAATTCACCCACCACATACTACTTCTTGCCCATACAACACTGATGTCCTCACGACAAACAATCATCTTCTACACTACTTCATTAATCAAGTAGTTCTGCCTGAAGAAACTCTCCTTGCTCACATTAGCGATATTGAGTTACAAATTCTTTATGGCATTCTTCATTGTCACAAAATCAATTGGGCATTTTTGGTTATGCACCACATGCTACGAAGTCGCAACTTAGCGGATTCTTTTCCTTATGCATCGATCATCACCCGCCTACTTCTCTACTCTGGAGTGCCTATTGCCAAGCTTTATGACACGCGGTCATCTCATCTCAAACGAATAGACACCTCCATTCTTCCTTCGCTCAACATCACTAATGATTTTGGCCTCTCTCTTCTTCCATGTCAAATTCATGATGCTAGTCGGGATTTCGTACCCGTGTATACCATTGCTGATGTTGACTCTCCTACTAGTACTTAGCTTTCTAGGAGTTTTTCATGCTGTTTATTTCATCTTGTACGAAGAAGAAAAGAAGAAGGTTCAACATGATCTCAAAGGAATGAACATTCTTACATCTGCACTTGGCATGGATGAATTTTTCAGAGTATCAACATGCACTTCATCAAAAGAAATATGGGATACATTGATGGTGACTCATGAAGGAACAGATGAAGTCAAGAGATCAAAGATCAATACTCTATCTCAAGAATATGAAATGTTCAGAATGCTTCCAGGAGAAAAGGTATTAGACATGCAAAAACGATTCACTCATTTAATTAATCATTTGATTGCTCTTGGTAGACAATTTTCAAACAGTGACTTGAACATGAAAGTTCTAAGATCACTTACAAGAGTATGGCAACCAAAAGTAACAGCCATCTCAGAGAAGAAGAGTTTATCAAATATGACTCTTGCAACTCTTTTTGGAAAACTCCAAGAACATGAGTTGGAATTGAATCGTTTAGAAGAGCATGAACAACATGAGAAGAAGTATCGATCAATTTCCCTAAAAGCAAAAGAAAGCATCAAAGAAGATTATGATGCAGATTCTGAAGAAGAAGACAATGGAAATCTAAATCTTCTAGTGAAGAACTTTGGAAAATTTCTTAAAAAGAAAAATGTTAGATTTAACAACAATAAAGTCTTCCAAAGGAACAATGAGTTTTCTTCATCCCAAAAGATTACATGTTTCGAGTGTGGCAAACCGGGACATTTCAAGTCAGATTGTCCAAATCTTCAGAAGAAGAAACATGGTCTAAGAGAGAAATTCGAGAAAACGGATCAACCTACTCGAAGAGCATATTTGGCTTGGGATGATAATGAAGTAAGTTCATAATCTGATTCTGATAAAGAAGAAGCACAAGTTTCTTTGATGGCCTCACATGATTCTGATGTTGAAGATTCCCAGGTGTGTATGAAAGCAGCAAAAGATCTATGGTATCTTGATAGTGGCTGCTCATCACACATGACAGGAGACAAAACCAAGTTTTCTTTTCTTATACCTAGGGAAAAAGGTTTCGTCACATATGGTAACAATCAAAAGGGAAAAATACTCGGTATTGGAAGAATAGGCACACCCCCTCAAACAGTCATCGATAAAGTTCTTTACGTTGATGGTTTGATGCATAATCTTCTGAGTATTAGTCAACTATGTGATAAAGGTTTGAAATTAGGTTTTATTAATGATATATGTGTTGTGAAAGATGTGAAAACTAAAGAAATTAAGTTTTCTGGATATAAAGTAAACAAAGTCTTCATGATCTCATTGGAAGAAATTCCACAAAATGTGAGATGCCTTTTGGCCAAGAATAATAGTGATTCATGGCTATGGCATAGAAGACTTGCACATATTCACATAGATCATTTAAACAAACTAGTCAAGCATGATCTAGTTGTTGGGCTTCCAAAGATAAAATTCGAGAAAGACAAGCTTTGTGATGCATGTCAAAAAGGGAAGCAAACCAGAACATCCTTCAAATCAAAAAACATAGTTTCGACCTCAAGACCCCTTCAATTGTTACATATGGATTTGTTCGGACCTTCTAGAACTAAAAGCCTCGGAGGTAATTTCTATGCACTTGTTATTGTTGATGATTTCTCTAGATTCACTTGGACTTTATTTCTACCTTATAAGAATGAAGCCTTCAATGCATTCAAAAGATATGCAAGGCTAGTTCAAAATGAGAAGTCTTTAAAGATCTCTTCTATTAGAAGTGATCATGGTGGAGAATTTCAGAATCAACAATTCCAAGAACTATGTGATGAAAATGGAATATCACATAACTTCTCTACTCCGAGAACACCACAACAAAATGGTGTAGTAGAAAGGAAGAATAGGTTACTTGAAGAATTAGCAAGAACCATGTTAAGTGAATCAAGTCTCCCTAAATATTTCTGGGCTGATGCTGTAAGTACTGCTTGCTATGTTTCCAATAGAGTTCTTATTAGACCTATTCTTAAGAAAACACCCTATGAACTCTACAAAGGAAGGAAACCAAATATCTCTCATCTACATGCTTTTGGATCAAAATGCTTTGTCTTGAAAAATGGAAAGGAAAACCTTGGTAAGTTTGATGAAAAATCTGATGAAGGTATATTCCTTGGATATTCTCTAACAAGCAAAGCATATAGAGTCTTTAACAAGAAAACTCTATTCGTGGAAGAATCCATACATGTTACTTTTGATGAATCTAAATCTTCAATAGAAGATAAAGTCAATCTTCCAGATAATGAAGAAGATGACATAATTATAAATGAAGATTCTCAAAAGGATGAAGATCAGAATCCAATACAAGAAGAGCACATTGAAAGTAATACTTATCAACTTCCAAAAGAATGGAGAACCCATAGGGATCATCCAGTTGATAATATTATTGGTGATATCTCTAGAGGCATTTCTACAAGGCTACGCTTGAATGATTCAGTTTTGAATATGGCCTTTGTCTCTCAGATAGAACCATCAAAAGTAAATGATGCTCTAAAGAATGAGTATTGGATTGTAGCAATGCAGGAAGAACTAAATCAATTCGAAAGGAATCAAGTTTGGGAACTTGTCCCTAAGCCTAGTGACAAACATGTTATTGGAACAAAGTGGGTGTTTAGGAATAAGTTAGATGAAAATGGTATTATAGTTAGGAACAAAGCAAGATTAGTTGCTCAAGGGTATAATCAAGAAGAAGGCATAGATTTTGATGAAACTTATGCACCAGTAGCAAGGTTGGAAGCCATAAGACTATTATTGGCGTATGCTTGTTCTTTAAATTTCCCATTATATCAAATGGACGTCAAAAGTGCATTTCTGAACGGATATATTCAAGAAGAAGTGTATGTGAAGCAACCTCCAGGATTTGAAGATCCAAAGTTTCCTTCACATGTCTTCAGACTAAAGAAAGCACTCTATGGTCTTAAGCAAGCCCCTCGTGCTTGGTATGATAGATTAAGTACTTTCCTTTGTGATAAAGGATTTCAGAAAGGTAAGGCTGATACAACCTTGTTCATCAAAAGAGCCAAAGGTAATACCTTATTAGTTCAAATTTATGTTGATGATATTATCTTTGGTGCAACTAACGAATCTCTTTGTAAGGATTTCTCTAACATGATGCAAGAAGAATTTGAAATGTCCATGATGGGACAATTAAATTACTTTCTTGGTTTGCAAATCAAGCAATCAAGTGATGGAATATTCATCAATCAATCAAAGTTTTGCAAGGAACTGTTAAAGAAATATGATTTGGATGATTGCAAAGCCATAGCCACACCTATGGGGTCTAATACATATTTAGATCAAGATGAATCCGGTAATCAAGTAGATATTACCAAATATAGAGGTATGATCGGATCTCTTTTATACTTATCTGCAAGTAGACCTGATATTATGTTTAGTGTGTGTCTATGTGCTAGATATCAAGCATCTCCTAGGGAATCACATTTGAGTTCTGTTAAACGAATTTTCAAATATTTGAAAGGAACTACAAATGTTGGATTGTGGTATCCCAAGGGAAGTGTTTGTGATTTGATTGGATATTCTGATTCTGATTATGCTGGTTGTAAAACTGAAAGAAAGAGTACAAGTGGTACTTGTCACCTATTAGGAAATGCTCTTGTTTCATGGTCTTGTAAGAAACAAGCATGTGTTGCTCTAAGTACTGCAGAAGCAGAATACATTGCTGCAGGAAGTTGTTGTGCACAAACTCTATGGCTCAAACAACAACTCAAAGATTATGGCTTAGAGCTGGGCTGCATTCCAATTAAATGTGACAACACAAGTGCCATTAATCTCACTAAAAACCCTATCATGCATTCTTGAACTAAGCATATTGATATACGACATCATTTTCTTCGAGATCATGTTATGAGGAAAGATATTGAGATTTCATTTGTGGATACACATAATCAGTTAGCAGACATCTTTGCTAAGCCTCTTCCTAAAGAATCATTTTTCAAGATAAGAAGAGAATTAGGCATTTTAGATGAGCATGATACTTAAGTTAACATGTTATTTGCACGATCTTGATGATAAATATGTGTTTACATGCCTTTAGATAGATTATGTACTTAAGTGTTTTATAGGAAAAGTGTTACATAGGAATCTAGAGCCTAGAACTTGTAAAAATGTCCTAGTAATCGATTACCCTAGGATTTGTAATCGATTATCCATGTTCTAAGTCCTCGTGCTCATTAGAAACATCTGAGTAATCGATTATTCAAACTGCCATAATCGATTACACATTCACAATTTGAAAATTTTCAAATTTGTAACTGATGTAATCGATTACCCCAACTGCAGTAATCGATTACATACTCGAAAAATTGTCAGAATTTCAAATTTCCCTCCATCTTTTGAAATTCAATCTTGGCATAACTGCTCCGTAATCGATTACTTAAACTGCTGTAATCGATTACATGCTCAGGATATTTAAGCTAGCATTAGGAATTGGTTAGAAATATCCTCCAAAATCCTCTTAAGGTGCTGAATACTCTTTTCTCAAATATGGATTCCTATCATTTTCGTTCCTCTCGACCCATGAACCTTACACGACTACTCACAACCACCCATCAAAGAACTAGGTTTGCTTCACGATTCATCAATCAACTTATTCTTAAACCTTTGTTTGGTTATTTAGATTCCTTTGTCGACAATGGTCACACATTTCCCGCCTATCTCCGTTATCAAAATCTTGAGGAATTTATCTCTATGTGCAATCCCTACTATCCTGAATTAGTAAAAGTCTTTTATTGCAACTTAGAACCTTTGCAAGATGGATTTCAAAGTTCTGTCAAAGGGATTCTTATTCGACACTCCCTATCATCTTTTGGTCGATGCCTTGGACTTCCTTCATCGGGTGTTCTCTTGGGTCCTAACCTCCCTTGCCCCTGGTCTGACTATAGCCATGACTCCTTTTACAAATCTCTGTGTCGATTTAAATCAGTAGACCTTCAGAAAATTCACCCACCACATACTACTTCTTGCCCATACAACACTGATGTCCTCACGACAAACAATCATCTTCTACACTACTTCATTAATCAAGTAGTTCTGCCTGAAGAAACTCTCCTTGCTCACATTAGCGATATTGAGTTACAAATTCTTTATGGCATTCTTCATTGTCACAAAATCAATTGGGCATTTTTGGTTATGCACCACATGCTACGAAGTCGCAACTTAGCGGATTCTTTTCCTTATGCATCGATCATCACCCGCCTACTTCTCTACTCTGGAGTGCCTATTGCCAAGCTTTATGACACGCGGTCATCTCATCTCAAACGAATAGACACCTCCATTCTTCCTTCGCTCAACATCACTAATGATTTTGGCCTCTCTCTTCTTCCATGTCAAATTCATGATGCTAGTCGGGATTTCGTACCCGTGTATACCATTGCTGATGTTGACTCTCCTACTAGTACTTAGCTTTCTAGGAGTTTTTCATGCTGTTTATTTCATCTTGTACTATGTTCCCATTGTATGTATGTTATCTTTTAAATACTATGTTTGGAATATTATGTTTTCGTCCTTTTCTACATGTTTACCCCCATCCCCCATGCTTTATGTTTCAATATACTTGTATGTATGCCTGTACATTTTTTTTTGGCCTTTTCTTCTTTTTGATGAAGTCAAAAGGGGGAGAAAGGTTCTGTGCTCTTAAAGATCATATGCAGGAATTCAACGAGTACATTAGAAAGGGGGAGAAATATCAGAAATACTAGATTCTATCAAATAAGGGGAGTTAAGCATCACGAATGCATAAATGATCTTCAAAGAGTCAAGTATGTGTTTGCCATCATCAAAAAGGGGGAGATTGTGAAGAAGGTCTTGCTCCTGACCCTGGCTGTGGTTTTGATGACGACAAACTCATCAACAAAAAGAAGAAAAGAAGACTTCAAGGAATCAAGCACTCAAGTCCATCAGTAGTCTAGAAGTCTTAGTATTAGGTGAGTTATGCTTCCAAAGGTTTATTAAAGCATAAAGGCTCTCAAAACACCTAATCTAATCAAGCTAAGTGTTTTCATAACTTAAAAGAAGTAGAAAACCTTAAGCAAGTCTCAAAGAATAAGTTTCTGGAAAATGGGCTTCTGTGTAATCGATTACACCATTATGGTAATCGATTACACCAAGGCAAGTAATCGATTACTCCAGTCTCGTAATCGATTACATGTTTGAAATTCAAATTCAAACTGAAACGGTCACTTGTGTAATCGATTACACTAAGTATGGTAATCGATTACCAGAACGAAAAAGTGCATCTTTTCATGAACCATTGTGTCCCAAACCTTTTGAAAAGGGTTGTGATGGTTCAAGGACGTTTCCTTTGCCTATATAAAGACCATTTGAGTCCAGAAAACACAACAACAACATAGAACACACAACACACACGAAATATACACATTTCACATGAGAAAAACACATTAGGCCAAAGCTCTTTCAAAATTGGTTCATCTTTTAGAACTTAAATCTTTTGGAGCCTAAATTCTGAGTTCATGATCTTCATGTTTACAAGAACACACTAGTTGTTCATATCTTTAAGAACTCAGAATTGTATTATGCTTAAAAGCCTTAAAGCATAATTTCTCATGTTCAATCCAATTGTGTGTTAAAGGATTGAAACAGCCAAGTGTAATATCTTCTTCATCTCTTTCTGTAAGATTGAGTTTTTCACCGTGGTATTCGGTGAAGGGTTGTTGTCACTGAAAGTGGTTTGCTTTCAGGGTTTCGATTGAAGACAAGTTTGTCTTCAAGGTCTGAGGGTGGTTTGCCTTCAAGAACTGAAAGCGGTTTGCTTTCAGGGGCTGTTGAAAGCGGTTTGCTTTCACAGGATATTGGTAGAAGTTCTTGGGGTCCTTGGGTTAGGAACTTGTAAGAAATTCTTATCAATAGTGGAAAAATCCTCAAGGGGTTTTCTTGAGGGACTGGACGTAGTCTTCGGTGGATTGAAGGCGAACCAGGATAAATCTTGTGTGTGATTCTCTTTATCCTTCACATTTACTTTCAAGTATTGTTCATATCCGCTGCAATCACTAAGATCAACTCGTGATCATCATAAACTTGAAAGTATCGATTTCAATAAGGCGAAAATTGGGGCAACACTGATTCACCCCCCCTCTCAGGTTGCTATCTGTTCTAACAGTTCGGATGGCTGGAATCTGCACAGAGACTGATAGAAAGACTCTTGATTGTAGTCACGCCAGGGACAAGGCAAGTTTGGAGCCAAGAAGGCACCGGTAGAAGGGAGCCCCAGACATCGCCCAAAAGTTGAAAGGGAATAGCGAATGAGAATTCCCTTGACTGAACTCTGAAACCCATCTCTCAGAGTCTCGAGATTTCAGTAGAATATTTTAACCATTTCTGGATAGTATGGATTTCTTATGGCAATGAAATCTTCTAGGTCCTGATACCTGAGAAAAGCAAGAAAGGTATGGCCACTTTCAACAAAAGAATCCAAATCACCATACGTGGGTTTCCGGATAGATGGGTTTGTTGAAGTAAGAAGTCTGGTTAAATTCATTGGATTTGAAGGACGAAAGTGAGAGGAAGACATGATAGACTGGGTAGATGGTTCTTAGGAATAGAAACAGGGTTTCAGGATGTTAGGAATCAAAGGTTAGGATGATAGAAACAGGAATTGGAAGGCAATTTCGATTGATATGTACTGCTTTGATTATATAACACGAGCATGTAATCGATTACAGCAGTTGAGTAATCGATTACAGAGCGGTTTCCTTGATTTTGAATTTCAAAAAGATGGAGGGAATTTTGAAATTCTGGCAGCTTTCGATGATGTAATCGATTACAGCAGTTGAGGTAATCGATTACCTTAAGCATCTAAAGAGGCACGAGGACTGAAAACAGGGGTAATCGATTACAGGATGTATGGTAATCGATTACTAGGACAGTTTATAGGTTCTAACTATAAATTCCTATGTAATACATTACTAGAAGAACATTGAAGCATATAAGCAACTTAAATACATGCAATCATAATTTTAACTTGTAAATTAAGCATGTAATCATATAAGTTCTCACAAAAATCATGCAAATAATTAAGACATATAAACACATTTTTAGGTAACTATCTACTTAAATATCATGTTCATCTAATATACCTAATTCTCTTCTAATCTTAAAGAATGAATCTTTAGAAAGAGGTTTAGTAAAAATATCAGCTAATTGGTTGTGTGTATCTACGAAGGAAATCTCAATATCCGTTCTCATGACGTGATCTCGAAGAAAATGATGTCTTATATCAATGTGCTTAGTTCGAGAGTGCATGATGGGGTTTTTAGTGAGATTAATAGCACTTGTGTTGTCACATTTGATTGGAATGCAGCCCAGCTCTATGGCATAATCTTTGAGTTGTTGTTTGAGCCATAGGCTTTGTGGACAACAACTTTGTATTCTGCTTCAGCAGTACTTAGAGTAACACATGCTTGTTTCTTATAGGACCAAGAAACAAGTGCATTTCCCAACAAGTGACAAGTACCACTTGTACTTTTTCTTTCAGTCTTACATCCAGCATAATCTGAAACAGAATATCCAATCAAATCACAAACACTCCCTTTGGGATCCAAAGACGAACATTTGTAGTTCCTTTCAGATATTTGAAAATCCGTTTAACTAAACTCAAATGTGATTCCCTAGGAGATGCTTGATATCTAGCACATAGACACACACTAAACATAATATCAGGTCTACTTGCAGTTAAATATAGAAGAGATCTGATCATACCTCTGTATTTGGTAATGTCTACTTGAACACCGGATTCATCTTGATCTAGATATGTGTTAGACCCCATTGGTGTGGCTATGGCTTTGCAATCATCCAAATCATATGTCTTTAAAAGTTCCTTGCAAAACTTTGATTGGTTGATGAATATCCCATCATGTGATTGCTTAATTTGCAATCCTAGTAAGAAATTTAACTGTCCCATCATGGACATCTCAAATTCTCCTTGCATATTGTTAGAGAAATCCTTAAATAGAGATTCGTTAGTTGCACCAAAAATAATATCATCTACGTATATTTGAACTAATAAAGTATTACCTTTGGTTCTTTGATAAACAAGGTTGTGTCAGCCTTACCCTTTTGGAAACCTTTCTCACAAAGGAATGTGCTTAATCTTTCATACCATGCACGAGGGGCTTGTTTAAGACCATAGAGTGCCTTCTTTAATCTGAAGACATGTGAAGGAAACTTGGGATCTTCAAATCCTGGAGGTTGCTTCACATAGACTTCTTCTTGAATGAATCCGTTCAGGAAAGCACTTTTAACATCCATTTGATATAATGGGAAGTTTAAAGAACAAGCATAAGCCAACAAAAGTCTTATGGCTTCCAACCTTTCTACTGGTGCATAGGTTTCATCAAAATCAATGCCTTCTTCTTGATTATATCCTTGTGCAACCAACCTTGCTTTGTTCCTAACAATAATACCATTTTCATCTATTTCTGAATACCCACTTTGTTCCAATGACATGCTTGTCAGTGGACTTAGGAACAAGTTCCCAAACTTGATTCCTTTCAAATTGGTTTATTCTTCCTGCATTGCCACAATCCAATACTCATCCTCCAGAGCATCATTCACTTTTGAGGGTTCTATTTGAGAGACAAAGGCCATGTTCAAGACTGAATCATTTAAGCGTAACCTTGTAGAAACACCTCTAGAAATATCACCAATGATATTATCAACTGGATGATCCCTGTAGGTTCTCCATTCCTTTGGTAGTTGATAAGTGTTATCTTCCATATGCTCTCCTTGTATTGGATCTTGATCCTTTTCTTTTTGAGAATCTTCATTGATAATGATATCTTCTTCATCATTATCTGGAAGATTGAATATATCTTCTTTTGAAGAGTTAGACTCATCAAAGGAAACATGTATGGATTCTTCCATAGATAGAGTTTTCTTGTTAAATACTCTATATGCTCTGCTTGTTAGGGAATAACCAAGGAATATACCTTCATCAGATTTTTCATCAAACTTACCAAGGTTTTCCTTTCCATTGTTTAAGACAAAGCATTTTGATCCAAAAACATGTAGATGAGAGATATTTGGTTTCCTTCCTTTGTAGAGTTCATAGGGGGTTTTCTTCAGAATTGGTCTAATAAGAACTCTATTGGAAACATAGCAAGCAGTACTTACAACATCAGCCCAAAAGTATTTTGGAAGATTGGATTCACTTAGCATGGTTCTTGCTAATTTTTCAAGTAGTCTGTTCTTCCTTTCTACAACACCATTTTGTTGTGGTGTTCTTGGAGTAGAGAAGTTATGTGATATTCCATTCTCATCACATAATTCTTGACATTGATGATTCTGAAATTCTTCACCATTATCACTTCTAATAGAAGAGATCTTTAAAGCCTTTTCATTTTGAACTAGCCTTGCATATCTTTTGAATGCGCTGAAGGCTTCATTCTTATGAGGCAAGAATAATGTCCAGGTAAATCTAGACAAATCATCAACAATAACAAGGTCATAAAGATTACCTCCAAAGCTCTTAGTTCTTGATGGTCCGAACAAATCCATATGTAGTAATTGGAGAGGTCTTGTAGTTGAGACTATGTTCTTTGGCTTGAAAGACGTTCTGGTTTGCTTCCCTTTTTGACATGCATCACAAAGCTTGTCTTTCTCGAATCTTATCTTTGGAAGTCCAACAACTAGATCATGCTTGACTAGTTTGTTTAAATGATCTATGTGTATATGAGCAAGTCTTCTATGCCATAGCCATGAATCACTATTGTTCTCGGCCAAAAGGCATCTGACATTTTGTGGAATTTCATCCAAGGATATCATGAAGACCTTATTGACTTTATATCCGGAAAACTTAATCTCTTTAGTTTTCACATCTTTTACTACACAGATATCATTAATGAAACCAACTTTCAAACCTTTGTCACAGAGTTGACTGATACTTAGAAGATTATGCATCAAACCATCAACATATAGAACTTTGTCGATGACTGTTTGAGGGGGTTGATGAGTGGATTTTATATGATGTTTTTAGGCTATTTTTAGTCTTTTTATTTTAATATTTTTGAGTTGCATATAGGTTTTTTTATTCTTTTTATGTAGATTTTCTATTTATTTTGCATTTTGCATGTAGATTAGATTTTCTAGCTTTATTTTATATTTTTAGGAATTTTTCTAGTTATTTTGTATTTTTAGAAAAAGCTGGTTTAGTTATCATTTTTGTC
Source organism: Acmispon strigosus (assembly GCA_030819835.1). Lineage (NCBI taxonomy): Eukaryota > Viridiplantae > Streptophyta > Magnoliopsida > Fabales > Fabaceae > Acmispon > Acmispon strigosus. The sequence goes on from JAUAMA010000002.1 coordinate 51,087,728, forward strand.
CAGGGACCAATATGTAAAGTTTCAGGAAGTCAGGGACCATATTGTAAAAGTTCAAGAGTGGAGGACTTAAAGTGAAGATTGAGAGAATATGAGGGCTTGAATTGAAGTGCTAACCAAGAGAGGACCAAAGTGGAAAGGAAGAATATGAAGAATCACTCTCTAATTAGCACATGGAAAATAATGTTGAAAGAATTGATGTTAGTGGAGGAAAGGTTTCAGAATTTAACAAGGATGAGTAGTGGCTTTTTATGGCCATCAAAACCCACTACCATGAATGAAGAAGGAAGAAAAAGCTTGAAGATGAAGAAGCAGCGTCCCAGCGCTCCAGCGTTGGGATCCCAGCGCTCCAGCGCTGGGGTTCTGACTGGATGATGAGTCAGATGTTGACCCAGCGCCCAAGCGTTGGAAATCCAGCGCTCAAGCGCTGGGCCTCAGACAGAAAGTGGGTTTTTAATGCATCCTAGCGCCCAGGCGTTGGGAAAGCCAGCGCTCAAGTGTTGGAGGCTGGAATTTTACTATAAATAGGACCCTTTTCTTCACTTGTAAGACACACCATCTTAGAATACAACAAGTATTCTCTCTTTCTCCCTCTTGAGCATTGTTCCTAGGACTTGTGGCAAGCCATATTTGAGCTCCTATCCAGGGTAATTCAATGTCTCCCTTAGCCATGCTTGGCTAACTTCTCTTTTAAGTTTTTGGGTTGTTTTAGTTTATAATTCATGTTCTAGTTTCTTTTACATTTCTGAATAATATCTTCAACTCATGTTTTATTTCTTTGTTCTTCATTAATCTTTGTGCGCAAAAGATTTCTTGCTTTCTACTTATGTCATAAGGCCATTTGGTAAGTAGTAAGGGAAATAGGAAATAAAAAAGGTTATATGTTTGCATTTCTTAAGTCTATAAGGATGTACGTAACTTTGTGTTGGCCCGGATTCTTTCTTCATCTTCTTCTCTAATTAACTAATAACCAAGGCTATGGAGTTAGTAATTAGGTAAGAAAGTTCTACATTTCTTAAGGCTATTAGGGTGTAGAAACTTAGGCTATAGCACCATGAATATGAATTTCAAGTTCAGAAATTTAGTAAGAGTTTTCTAGCATGTTTTATAAATTATGTAAATCAACCCAAGAGCTTAAAATCTTCTCATCTTATTTGTTTTATTATTTTATGCTATTGCTCTCCTCTTGTCCTAAATCAAACATCAACCATATAATTTTATTTTTGTTGCACAAGTACTAAATTAAATATTAATAAGAACACCTATCCCTTGGGTTCGATCTTTTGTATTACGCGATAGTATAATCGTTCGCTTGCGATTTTCCTTATCAGGGGTGTGCCTATTCTTCCAATACCAAGTATCTTTCCCTTTTGATTGTTTCCATATGTGACAAATCCCTTTTCTCTAGGTATAAGTAAAGAGAACTTTGTTTTGTCTCCTGTCATGTGTGATGAGCAGCCACTATCAAGAGACCATAAATCCTTTGCTGCTTTCATGCACACCTACATGACAAAGTTCAGACATGGGTATTAGGAACCCAATAAGCTTTGGGTCCTTCTAAGTTAGTGTTCTTACTAACCCATATATATTCCCTATTTGGTACTCCAACATTCTTGTAATAACATCTACTAGGGGTATGTCCTATTTTGTTACAATAAGTACATGAATATTGATTGTAACTAGATGTTTGCCTAGGAGAAGGATTGATCTTCTTAGGAGATCTACGAAAATTACTTTTCCTGTTGTTCATACTCCTAAAAGAATTAGTCTTAGTGTTTTCAGAAGATCTTTCCACTTTGTTTGGTTTTACGAACACAGTTTTCTTAACTTCTTTTGTCTTTGAATGAGATGTATATCCTAGTCCTGACTTAATGTTTGTGTGCCTTTGCACACTTAGAATATCATCTAACTTTTGTTTTCGTGTGTTGAAGTTATGAACTCTTTGTTGAAGATTTTCTATCTTTTCTTCTAGAGAACTACACTTAGTGCATTTATGTGTAATATCTAACTTAGACTTCACTATGTCTAATTCTTCTTGTAAATTCCTACATTTATTTTCTAAAGATGATATTAAATCATTTTGCTTAGTGCTAACCTTAGAGAAATTTTGACATAATTTAAACATATTTTCCATAGTATACTTTAAATCATGAAAAGAAATAGAATTATCACTAACCTGGGTATTTTCAGCATCTGAATCATGTGAAGCCATTAATGCAACTTGTGCTTCTTCTTTGTCAGAATCTGATGATGAACTTACTTCATTTTCATCCCAAGCCAAGTATGCTCTTCGTGTGGATTGATCCTTCTTTTCAAATTTGTCCTTCAGACCGTGTTTCTTCTTTTGAAGATTTGGACATTCTAACTTGATGTGTCCAGGTTTACCACATTCGAAGCATGTGATCTTTTGAGAAGAGGAGGATTCATTATTCCTTTGGAAAGATATGTTATTGTTAAATTTTATACCTTTTCTTTTGAGAAACTTTCCAAAGTTCTTCACTAGAAGATTCATATTCCCATTATCTTCTTCTTCAGAATCTGCATCATAATCATTTTTTATGCTTTCTTTTGCCTTTAGGGAAATGGATCGATACTTCTTCTCATGTTGTTCATGCTCCTCCAAACGATTCAATTCCAACTCGTGTTCTTGGAGTTTTCCGAAGAGAGTTGCAAGAGTCATATTTGATAAACTCTTCTTCTCTGAAATAGCCGTAACCTTTGGTTGCCATGCTATTCTGAGTGATCTTAGAACTTTCATGTTCAAGTCACTGTTTGAAAACTGTTTACCAAGAGCATTCAAATGGTTAATCAAATGAGTGAATCGTTTTTGCATATCCAATACCTTTTCTCCTGGAAGCATTCTGAACATTTCATATTCTTGAGATAGAGTATTGATTTTTGATCTCTTGACTTCATATGTTCCTTCATGAGTCACCATCAACGTATCCCATATTTCTTTCGATGATGTACGTGTTGATACTCTGAAAAACTCATCCATGCCAAGAACAGATGTAAGAATATTCATTCCTTAGAGATCATATTGAACCTTCTTCTTTTCTTCTTCATTCCAAGTGTTTTCTGGTTTTGGTTGTCTACTGTCTCCCACATCATTCATAGGTACAAACGGACCTTCTTCAATGGCTTTCCATATTTCACCGTCTAATGACTTTATAAAGATTTTCATCTTGATCTTCCAGAAGTCATAGTGGTCTCCATTGAAGTATGGTGGTCTGTTTATGTTGAATCCTTCACTGGTTCCATGATTGGAAGAGGATGCCATCTTTTCCCGGATCTTAGGAGCAACTTACCTAAACTTACGTTGCTTGAAAGTAAAGATGTAGGGTAAAAGAATTCACACACGAAATTTTATCCTGGTTCACCTTCTATCCACCGAAGGCTACGTCCAGTCCCTCAAGAAAACCCCTTGAGGATTTTTCCACTATTGATAAAAATCTCTTACAAGTTCTTACACCAAGTACCTTAAGAATTTCTATCAATCACCTGTAAAAGTATACCACTTTCAACAGCCCTTGAAAGTATACCCCTTTTAGCTCCTGAAGGAAAACCACCTTCAGACCTTGAAGGCTAGACCACCTTCAATCAACACCCTGAAAGTACTCCACTTTCAATAACAACAACCCTTCACCGAGACCCACGGTGAATACTCAATCTACCAGAAAGAGATGAAGAAGAATTTACAATTTGGCTGTATCAATCCTTTAACATAAAAGCGGATTGATCATGAGAATTTATGCTTTAAGACTCTTAAGCATAATAAGATTCTGATTTCCTCAAGATATGAACAACTTAAAGTGTTCTCTTAATCATGAAGATCATGAACTCAGAATTTAGGCTCTTTGAAAGTTTAAGTGCTAAAAGACTTAATGAATGAACTATTTTGGCAAAGCCTTGGCCTAATGTTGTATTCTCATGTGTTATTGTGTTCTGGACTCAAATGGACTTTATATAGGCAAGGGGAAACGTCCTTGAACCAATGCAACCCTTCCCAAAAGGTTTGAGACACAATGGTTCACGAAAAGATGCAACTTTTCGTGTGTGTAATCGATTACATCACTTAGGTAATCGATTACACTAAGAGCCGTTACAGTTTGAATTTCAAATTTAAACATGTAATCGATTACAAGCAAGAAGTAATCGATTACTTGCCCAGGTGTAAACGATTACCAGAAAGCTGAAATTGATTACACTTAAGTCCAACATCCAGAAACTTGAACTTTTAAGATCGGCTTAAGTTTTTCTACTTCTTTTAATTTAGGAAAACATTAAGGAGCCTTTATGCTTTGAGAAGCCTTTAGAAGCATAACTCACATAAACTAAGACTTCTAGATAAATGATGAACTTTATAGCGTTGTTTCATCTAAGTCTTCTTTTCTTCTTTTTGCCGATGAGTTTGTCGTCATCAAAACCTCAGCCAGGGTCAGGAGCAAGACCTTCTTCACAGGCTTCATTTTCGGCTTGGTTGTTGGTGGTGGGGAAGTTGAAATGGAGGGATTTCTATACTTTGATCCCAGAGGTGCATTCAACCACAATCCCCGCGCCCCTACCTTTGTTGTTGCTCCGGTCGTCCACATAGACCGTGCAAGTATGGCTGCTTTAATCGTCTGCTTCCTCCATCATCTCGGCACGGAATTCAGCTAGGGCTGGTGATTTTATGGCTTGTCTTGGTTCGTAGTGGATATCATGCTCGGATAGTTCGACCGAACAACTGATCATCCGTCCTGCCAAGTCAAGTTTGTGTAGCACTTGTTTGATTGTTTGATCATTCCTGATTATAGTTGTGTGTGCCAAGAAGTACTGCCTGAGACTCTGTGTTGTCGTCAGCAGGGTGTAGGCCACCTTTTCTAGTCTATGATACCTAATTTCTCGCCCTTATAAAGCTCGACTGACAAAGTAAATAGGGTGCTGACCTACTTGGTCCTCTCGGACTAGCACTGCACTGACTGCCTTGTCCCTCACTACGAGGACATGTACAATTTTTTACCCTTGACATGACTGGAGAGGATAGGGGCTTGCGCAAGGTCTCCTTGAATTCAACGAAATCCTGCTCGACTTCTGGTGTCCACTCGAAAGCCTTCCCCTTCCTCATGAGTTTGTAGAGTGGTAGCGATCGGAGGGCCGCCTTTGGTAAAAAACGGCTGAGGGCTGCCAGTCGTCCGACAAGCTGCTGCACAACTTAAACTAAGTTAGGACTTCTCATGTTCTTCAAGGCTTGGAATTTTCCTGAATTGGCCTCAATTCCCTTCTGAGTCGGCATGAATCCGAGGAACTTCCCTCCTCGGACCCCAAATGTGCACTTTTCCGGGTTAAGTCTCATGTTGTGCCTTCTCAATTGCTTGAAAACGGTTATGAGATCGGAAACGTGGTCCCCTCCCTAGGGAGTCTTCACTATGATATCATCTAGGTAGACCTCCACCGATTCACCCATCAGGCCACCAGAAACTTTGGTCATCATGCATTGGTAGCTGGCTACCGCATGCTTGAGACCGGACGGTGGTTGCGGATGCCGAGCTGTGGCCGAGGCGGTCGATTTCACATACTTCATTAGGCGTCCTTCCCTGGCCAGCTTCTCTACACTATCCATCGACTGCACGCACTCGTCTGTTGTATGTTCGAGCCCTCCGTGATACTCACAGATCTTGAGGTATCGATGACGTTCTTCGAACGAATCATGGCTGGTCTCTCTCTTAATTCGTTGTTAAAATTATCTTTATAGATTAGTGACAAGGGGGCATTCAACGTGGCGTACCGATTGAATTTTCACGGTTTGTAGTTTTCTTTTGGTTCTTTCGCCTCTTAACCTTGCGATCGTCCCTTCTAAACGAGGTTGGAGGTTGACCTTTTGTGTTTCTGACTGGTTGAACCTTCAAGAAAACTTTTGGATCGCCTCTTGGTTGATAAAACTTTTGGATCGCCTCTGGATTTCCCCCCTTGTCATCGGCTTTACTCCACTCAAGGACTTCAAGAAAGGGCCGGGTTGTAAGCCTTTCTGAGCGAAGAGTAGGTGCACTTCTTCCGAGAGGACGGGGATGAGGTTGGCCTCTTTGTTGAACCTTGTTAGGTAACTCCTCAGTGACTCTTTAGGTCCTTGCTTGATTTTCTCTAAGGTCTCAATCGTCCTTGACAGCTCTTTCCTAGACGCAAAGTGTTGAGTGAACAGGCTGACTATGTTGATAGCCAAACCCGCAAGTGCACGGATGGTTATCGCGTAGTATAAAAAGATCGAACCCAAGGGATAGGTGTCTTATTATTAATTTACTTAGAGCCTTTGTACAAGAAAATAAAAAGATATATTTTTTATGTTGGTTTGATTAGGACAAGAACAAGAAATAACATAAATAAATAAAGAAGTGATGATAATAAGACTTAAGCACTTGGGTTGAATTATATAGCTTATAAAATATGCTAGCAACTCCTACTTAATTTCAGAATTTTAGTACCAAGTTCATGATGCTATAGCCTAATGTTTCTACAAGTTAATTCCTTACACATTGTAGAACTTTCTTCCTAATTACTAAATTCAATTCCTTGCAATTTAGAAAAAACCAAGAAGAAGATGAAGAAATAATTTTCAGGCCAACATAAAGCAAAGTCTATCCTAATACCTTAGTGATATGTCATATAGCTTCTTTTACTTCCTAAGTCCCTTACTACTTACCAATTTCCATTGTTATAAGCAATAACCAATAACACTTGTGATCATCAAGATAACATGAAAAAGCAAGGAAGTAAAACATGAACTATAGCAATATTATTCAGAAGAGTAAAAGAAAACTAAAGCATAGATTATAAACTAAAACAACCCAAGATACTTAAGGAAGAAGTTAGCCAAGCATGGCTAAAAGAGTCATTGAATTACCCTGGACTAGGAGCTCAAGTTTGGCTTCCCACAATTCTCAGGAACAATACTCAAAAGGAAGAAAGAAAGAACACTTGTGGTATTCTAAGAGGTCTGTCTTACAGGTGCAAATTGCCTCCCTATTTATAGCAAAAAAATGAGCTCCAGCGCTTGAGCGCTGGCATCCCCAACTCTTGGGCGTTGGGTGCAATTAAAATCCCACTATCAGACCGAGGCCTAGCGCTTGAGCGCTGGCTTCCAATGCTTGAGCACTGGGTGCAACTTCTGACTCACATCCTAGTCAGAGTCCCAACGCTTGAGCGTTGGGACTTCCAACGCTTGAGCGTTGGGTCAAACACTGGCAGCTCTTCTTGGATGATTTTTCTTCTTCAATGGTGGAATTGAATGGCTTAATTAACCTTCATTCAGCCTCTATTAAGTTCTGAAACTTCCTCTCCACCACCATTAATCTTTCAACCTTATTTTCCATGTGCTTAAATCAAAGAGGGTTGCTTCATATTCTTGATTTCCACTTTAAGTCCTCCCTTTGCTAGCACTTCAATTATGGCCCTTCAAGTCCTTGAAACTTCACTTTTCATCCTCCGCTCTTGAACTTTTCCACTTTGATCCTTCATTTCCTGAAACTTTACAATTTGGTCCCTGGACAAAAATGATAACTATACCAGGTTTCCTAAAAATATAAAAATAACTATAAAAATTCCTAAAAATACAAAATAATGTTAGAAAAACAAATAAAAGCTAATCTATATGCAAAATGCAAAATAAATAGAAAATCTACATAAAAATAATAAAAATCCTATATGAGACTCAAATATAATAAAATAAAAAGACTAAAAACACCCTAAAAATATCATATAAAATCCGGTCATCATATGTCACCCCATTGCTAGATCTCCCAGGTCAACAAGGATTGGAACCAACATTGTGGAAGTCGTCCCAGGGTCATTAGGAAGAATCGGCAGCAAAGCAGGTCAGTTGCACACGCACACCGCATGGTACTACGGAAGTGGTCTAGATGTTCCCAGGGATCATTTGATCTGTGGTATTGCTGCATCTTTTAAGGTCAGGTGAAGTTCGGTTGCGTGGGTTCTTGCATGATGGCTTAGCGGAAGGGGTTCCCTTGTTTCACTTATCTTGTAGGTTCGACTCGGGGTTGGGGCTGAACCGCAGCCCGGGCCACAGTCCTTGCAGGCTGGCCCACAAACGGTTGTTGGTGGGGCGGAGACTGTTGGGGTGACTCTGGCTCCAGCCTTGGTTACGCTCTTCCTCCAAGCGTTGAATATGGTCTTTCAAGTGCTGGATGGTAACATTCTGGTCCTGGGCCCCTTGCTGCCCCTTCTTTTCCATGGTTGTCATACGCTCCTCTAATCGCATCAGAGCTTCTTGGTCGTTCTGGGCTTGCACTTCCGTTGGGACCTAAGGCCACGGTGAGTCGGGCATTATTTGAGCCTTTGATGTCTGTTTGGTGGCTTTCTTTTTTACCATGATGTGGAGTAGGGGAAGCTTTAACATCCCCATAGACGGCGCCAATGAACAAAACTATCTGATCAATCACCCGGTAAGGGAGTTTGTCGAGGAGGGTATGGTGCTTCTTGTGGTGGTTGCGGTGCAGGTGGTCGTTGCTCTTCTCTTGGTGGTCGTCCGAGAGGGATCCCTGCAAAGACACTCCGATGCCAAAGTCAGTGACTATGAAGAGTGAGGGTTATATGAGATTAGGGCGTGTGTACCTTTGTGGAGCGACGGAATGGGGCTTTTATAGGGAGCGTCTGTCACCATCAGGCCCGCTGATCTAGTAGGTTGTCAGTGTAGCTGGCACGGTAGGTGACAAGGCTAGGAATAGTGTCAATTTGTACAGCTGTCCCACACTGGGGTTCATTCTTGCATTAGGGTACTGGTATGCCATGATAGGCTACCTAGTATCCTCGTCGGCCTTGGTGGTCTGATCGGTGCATCTTCTTTGTCCAGATTCTGGTATTTAGGTACTAGTCAGCTCCCATCATATGCCTCGACCAGCTGCCAAGTCCCCTGATCGGTCGTGGTGGTCTGATCGACAGAGTTCAGTGCTCATGATGGCACTTATGAACACAGGTGAATAAAAGACTAGTAGACAAGGCAGGTAAATGAACGTTATGTAACCAAAAAATACCCAATGAATGTTGTGGAAAACTGACACATGAGCGCTTCCATTTTCTTTGAAGCAGCAACTTTCATAACAACTTCATCTACTTGCTTCTCAAGCTGGATGATGGAACAGAACATAGCAATAAATTTTCATTCTAACTTCTTTCAAATCTGAAAATACTACAAGCCTATCTATGCATAACAGAAATTTTGACAAAACATTAGATTCCATAGATCTTAAACATTGATGACTTGTCTACTAGTTTTACTACTACAGCTAACAAAAATGTATTCTAGTGTATGGTAACCCCAACACAATAATTGGAATGCAAATGGTATACAAGTAGTTGATCATTTCTAAGATGGAAAAGAAAATTTTGGATGAAATAAATTTTGAGAAGAGAAAGTGAGTAGTGTAAGTGGTCAATGCTAAGGGTGACTAATTAGTTTTGATAGAGAAGGGAATTATAGAAAAAATGGAATTGTAATGGGAAGGAAAAATAATGAAGAATTTAAGTTGGGGAATAGGTATGTTGGGTTAAGATTTGCGAATTTGTGTTATTGTGTGTCTGCAATTAAGATGTTTCAGCTTTGATTGCTAGGGAGTTGGATGGTAAGGCTTGATCAACCTTATGTCCTCTCAAAGCATGACGAGATCCCGATGTATCTGAACTTGTAAATGTCTATAGGTTTTTCCCTTGTGCGGAGAACCTTCTTATGTGCTTACTTGCTTATCCCCATGTTAGCAATCTTCTAAACTTTTCGGTGCTTGCCTTGTGTGTTGCTCATAATTGATGCATTGTGCTTACTGTGAAGAAGGTCTTGCTCCTGACCCTGGCTGAGGTTTTGATGACGACAAACTCATCGGCAAAAAGAAGAAAAGAAGACTTAGAGGAAACAGCGCTATAAAGTTCATCATTTACCTAGAAGTCTTAGTTTAGGTGAGTTATGCTTCTAAAGGCTTCTCAAAGCATAAAGGCTCCTTAAAACATCTAAACTAATCAAGCTTAATGTTTTCATAACTTAAAAGAAGTAGAAAAACTTAAGTCGATCTTAAAAGTTCAAGTTTCTGGATGTTGGACTTAAGTGTAATCGATTTCAGCTTTCTGGTAATCGATTACACCTAGGCAAGTAGTCGATTACTTCTTGCTTGTAATCAATTACATGTTTGAATTTGAAATTCAAACTGTAGCGGCTCTTAGTGTAATCGATTACCTAAGTGATGTAATCGATTACACACACGAAAAGTTGCATCTTTTCGTGAACCATTGTGTCTCAAACCTTTTGGGAAGGGTTTCATTGGTTCAAGGACGTTTCCCCTTGCCTATATAAAGTCCATTTGAGTCCAGAACATAATAACACATGAGAATACATCATTAGGCCAAAGCTTTGCCAAAATAGTTCATTCATTAAGTCTTTTAGCACTTAAACTTTCAAAGAGCCTAAATTCTGAGTTCATGATCTTCATGATTAAGAGAACACTTTAAGTTGTTCATATCTTGAGGAACTCAGAATCTTATTATTCTTAAGAGGCTTAAAGCATAAATTCTCATGATCAATCCACTTGTATGTTAAAGGATTGATACAACCAAATTGTAAACTCTTCTTCATCTCTTTCTGATAGATTGAGTTTTCACCGTGGGTCTCGGTGAAGGGTTGTTGTTACTGAAAGTGGTGTACTTTCAGGGTGTTGATTGAAGGTGGTCTAGCCTTCAAGGTCTGAAGGTGGTTTGCCTTCAGGAACTGAAAGTGGTGTACTTTCAGGGGCTGCTGAAAGTGGTATACTTTTATAGGAAATTGATAGAAATTCTTAGGGTACTTGGTGTAAGAACTTGTAAGAGATTTTTATCAATAGTGGAAAAATCCTCAAGGGATTTTCTTGAGGGACTGGACGTAGCCTTCGATGCATAGAAGGTGAACCAGGATAAAATTCCGTGCGTGAATTCTTCTACCCTTCATCTTTACTTTCAAAGCAACGCTTATTTCCGCTGCAATCAATACTCTGTCTCAAGAATATGAAATGTTTTGAATGCTTCCAGGAGAAAAGGTATTGGATATGCAAAAACGATTCACTCATTTGATTAACCATTTGATTGCTCTTGGTAAACAGTTTTCAAACAGTGACTTGAACATGAAAGTTCTAAGATCACTCACAAGAGCATGGAAACCAAAGGTTACAGCGATTTCAGAGATGAAGAGTTTGTCAAATATGACTCTTGCAACTCTCTTTGGAAAACTCCAAGAACACGAGTTGGAATTGAATCATTTGGAGGAGCATGAACAACATGAGAAGAAATATCGATCCATTTCCCTAAAGGCAAAAGAAAGCATCAAAGATGATTACGATGCAGATTCTGAAGAAGAAGATAATGGGAATATGAATCTTCTAGTGAAGAACTTTGGAAAGTTTCTCAAAAGAAAAGGTATGAAATTTAACAATAACAGATCTTTCCAAAGGAACAATGAGTCCTCCTCTTCTCAAAAGATCACATGCTTCGAATGTGGTAAACCTGGACACATCAAGTTAGAATGTCCAAATCTTCAAAAGAAGAAACATGGTCTGAAGGACAAATTTGAAAACAAGGATCAATCCACACGAAGAGCATACTTGGCTTGGGATGAAAATGAAGTAAGTTCATCATCAGATTCTGACAAAGAAGAAGCACAAGTTGCATTAATGGCTTCACATGATTCAGATGCTGAAAATACCCAGGTTAGTGATAATTCTATTTCTTTTCATGATTTAAAGTATACTATGGAAAATATGTTTAAATTATGTCAAAATTTCTCTAAGGTTAGCACTAAGCAAAATGATTTAATATCATCTTTAGAAATTAAATGTAGGAATTTACAAGAAGAATTAGACATAGTGAAGTCTATGTTAGATATTACACATAAATGCACTAAGTGTAGTTCTCTAGAAGAAAAGATACATAATCTTCAACAAAGAGTTCATAACTTCAACACAGGAAAACAAAAGTTAGATGATATTCTAAGTGTGCAAAGGCACTCAAACAATAAGTCTAGACTAGGATATACATCTCATCCAAAGACAAAAGATGTTAAGAAAACTGTGTTTGTAAAACCAAACAAAGTGGAAGGATCTTCTAAAATTATTAAGACTAATTATTTTAGGAGTATGAACAATAGGAAAAGTAATTTTCATAGACCTCCTAAGAAGATCAATCCTTCTCCCAGGCAAACATCTAGTTACAATCAATATTCATGTACTTATTGTAACAAAATAGGACATACCCCTAGTAGATGTTATTACAAGAATGTTGGAGTACCAAATAGGGAATATATATGGGTTAGGAAAAACACTAACTTAGAAGGACCCAAACAATATTGGGTTCCTAATACCCATGTCTGAACTTTGTCATGTAGGTGTGCATGAAAGCAGTAAAGGATTTATGGTATCTTGATAGTGGCTGCTCATCACACATGACAGGAGACAAAACAAAGTTCTCTTTACTTATACCAAGAGAAAAGGGATTTGTCACATATGGAAACAATCAAAAGGGAAAGATACTTGGTATTGGAAGAATAGGCACACCCCCTCAAACAGTCATCGATAAAGTTCTATATGTTGATGGTTTGATGCATAATCTTCTAAGTATCAGTCAACATTGTGACAAAGGTTTGAAAGTTGGTTTCATTAATGATATCTGTGTGGTAAAGGATGTGAAAACTAAAGAGATTAAGTTTTCCAGATATAAAGTCAATAAGGTCTTCATGATATCCTTGGATGAAATTCTACAAAATGTCAGATGCCTTTTGTCCAAGAACAATAGTGATTCATGGCTATGGCATAGAAGAGTGGCTCATATACACATAGATCATTTAAACAAACTAGTCAAGCATGATCTAGTTGTTGGACTTCCAAAGATAAGATTCAAGAAAGACAAGCTTTGTGATGCATGTCAAAAAGGGAAGCAAACCAGAACGTCTTTCAAGCCAAAGAACATAGTCTCAACTACAAGACCTCTCCAATTACTACATATGGATTTGTTCGGACCATCAAGAACTAAAAGCTTCGGATGTAATCTTTATGCTCTTGTTTTGTTGATGATTTCTCTAGATTTACCTGGACATTATTCTTGCCTCATAATAATGAAGCCTTCAACGCATTCAAAAGATATGCAAGGCTAGTTCAAAATGAAAAGGCTTTAAAGATCTCTTCTATTAGAAGTGATCATGGTAGAAAATTTCAGAATCATCAATTTCAAGAATTATGTGATGAGAATGGAATATCACATAACTTCTCTACTCCAAGAACACCACAACAAAATGGTGTTGTAGAAAGGAAGAACAGACTACTTGAAGAATTAGCAAGAACCATGCTAAGTGAATCTAGTCTTCCTAAATATTTCTGGGCTGATGTTGTAAGTACTGCTTGCTATGTTTCCAATAGAGTTCTTATTAGACCTATTCTGAAGAAAACCCCTTATGAACTCTACAAAGGAAGGAAACCAAATATCTCTCATCTACATGCTTTTGGATCAAAATGCTTTGTCTTAAACAATGGAAAGGAAAACCTTAGTAAGTTTGATGAAAAGTCTGATGAAGGTATATTCCTTGGTTATTCCCTAACAAGCAAAGCATATAAAGTCTTTAACAAGAAAACTCTATCTATGGAAGAATCCATACATGTTTCCTTTGATGAGTCTAACTCTTCAAAAGAAGATATAGTCAACCTTCCAGATAATGATGAAGAAGATATCATTATTAATGAAGACTCTCAAAAGGAAAAAGATCAAGATCCAATACAAGAAGAGCATATTGAAGATAACACTTATCAACTACCAAATTAATGGAGAACCCACAGGGATCATCCAGTTGATAATATCATTGGTGATATTTCTAGAGGTGTTTCTACAAGGCTACGCTTAAATGATTCAGTCTTGAACATGGCCTTTGTCTCTCAAATAGAACCCTCAAAAGTGAATGATACTCTGGAGGATGAGTATTGGATTGTGGCAATGTAGGAAGAATTAAACCAATTTGAAAGGAATCAAGTTTGGGAACTTGTTCCTAAGCCCACTGACAAGCATGTCATTGGAACAAAGTGGGTATTCAGAAATAAACTAGATGAAAATGGTATTATTGTTAGGAACAAAGCAAGGTTGGTTGCACAAGGATATAATCAAGAAGAAGGCATAGCTTTTGATGAAACCTATGCACCAGTAGCAAGGTCGGAAGCCATAAGACTTCTGTTGGTGTATGCTTGTTCTTTAAACTTCCCATTATATCAAATGGATGTTAAAAGTGCTTTCCTGAACGGATTCATTCAGGAAGAAGTCTATGTGAAGCAACCTCCAGGATTTGAAGATCCCAAGTTTCCTTCACATGTCTTCAGATTAAAGAAGGCACTCTATGGTCTTAAACAAGCACCTCGTGCATGGTATGACAGATTAAGCACATTCCTTTGTGAGAAAGGATTCCAAAAGGGTAAGGCTGACTCAACCTTGTTTATCAAGAGAACCAAAGGTAATACTTTATTAGTTCAAATATATGTAGATGATATTATTTTTGGTGCAACTAACGATTGCAAATTAAGCAATCACATGATGGGATATTCATCAACCAATCAAAGTTTTTCAAGGAACTTTTAAAGAAATATGATTTGGATGATTGCAAAGCCATAGCCACACCAATGGGGTCTAACACATATCTAGATCAAGATGAATCCGGTGTTCAAGTAGACATTACCAAATACAGAGGTATGATCGGATCTCTTCTATATTTAACTGCTAGTAGCCCTGATATTATGTTTAGTGTGTGTCTATGTGCTAGATATCAAGCATCTCCTAGGGAATCACATTTGAGTTCAGTTAAAAGGATTTTCAAATATCTGAAAGGAACTACAAATGTTGGTCTGTGGTATCCCAAAGGGAGTATTTGTGATTTGATTGGATATTCTGATTCCGATTATGCTGGATGTAAAACTGAAAGAAAAAGTACAAGTGGTACTTGTCACTTGTTGGGAAATGCTCTTGTTTCTTGGTCTTGTAAGAAACAAGCATGTGTTGCTCTAAGTATTGCTGAAGCAGAATACATTGCTGCAGGAAGTTGTTGTGCACAAACTCTATGGCTCAAACAACAATTCAAAGACTATGGCTTAGAGCTGGGCTGCATCCCAATCAAATGTGACAACACAAGTGCCATTAATTTCACTAAAAACCCCATCATGCACTCTCCAACGAAGCATATTGATATAAGACATCATTTTCTTCGAGATCACGTCATGAGAAAGGATATTGAGATTTCCTTTATAGATACACACAACCAAATAGCTGATATTTTTACTAAACCTCTTCCTAAAGATTCATTCTTTAAGATTAGAAGAGAATTAGGTATATTAGATGAACATGATATTTAAAGTGATGTGTTTACATGTTTTAAATATTTGCATAATTTTTGTGTGAACTTATATGATTGCATGTATCTAAGTTGCTTATATGCTTAAATGTTCTTCTAGTAATGTATTACATAGGAATTTATAGTTTAGAACCTATAAACTGTCGTAGTAATCGATTACCATACATCCTGTAACCGATTACCCCTGCTTCCAGTCCTCGTGCCCTTTTTCAAATCTTCTAGTAATCGATTAACATAACTGCTGTAATCGATTACCTAAACAAAAACTGTCAGAATTTCAAAATTCCCTCCATCTTTTTGAAATTCAAAATCAAGGAAACCGCTCTGTAATCGATTACTCAACTGCTGTAATCGATTACATGCTCGTGCTATATAATAAAAGCATTCCATATCAATCAAAATTGCCTTCAAATTTCTATTTCGATTATCCAAAACTTCAATTTCTAACACATTGAAACCCTGTTTCTACTCCTAAGAACCATCTACTCAATCAAACATGTCTTCCTCTCCTTTCCTCTCATCGGCCTTCTGTCCTCCTCATCCCTTGAACCTCTCTTGCCTTCTTCCAACTTCGGATGAAAGAACTCGATTTATCTCTCATTTTGTGAACCAAACTATTCGAACACCCATCTATGCAAACTTGAACTCATTCATCGAAGCAGGCCTAACTTTCCCTTCTCTTCTAGGAAACCAATCTCTCAATGCTTTCATCACATCAACCAATCCCTACTATCCTAAGTTAGTCAAGATCTTCTATTGTAATCTGGAAGTTCAAGGCAACGACATTCAGTCTTCTGTTAAAGGGACCACAGTTCAGTATTCCCTTACTTCTCTTGGCAAATGTTTGGGTATTCCATCAACAGGTGCAAAATTAGGAACTCATTTGCCATGTCCCTGGTCAGATTATAATTCAGAATCTTTTTATCAAACTCTATGCCATTTTAGTCCATCATAAGTTCGAAGAATTCATCCACCTCGCACCAAATCCTGTCCCTTCCATGTTGATGTTCTTACCACCACAAACTGTTTGCTTCATTACTTCGTTCATCAAATTCTCTTGCCACAAGAAGACCTTCTTCCTCACATTAAGTGTAATTGATTTTAGCTTTCTGGTAATCGATTACACCTAGGCAAGTAATCGATTACTTCTTGCTTGTAATCGATTACATGTTTGAATTTGAAATTCAAACTGTAACGGCTCTTAGTGTAATCGATTACCTAAGTGATGTAATCGATTACACACACGAAAAGTTGCATCTTTTCGTGAACCATTGTGTCTCAAACCTTTTGGGAAGGGTTTCATTGGTTCAAGGACGTTTCCCCTTGCCTATATAAAGTCCATTTGAGTCCAGAACATAATAACACATGAGAATACATCATTAGGCCAAAGCTTTGCCAAAATAGTTCATTCATTAAGTCTTTTAGCACTTAAACTTTCAAAGAGCCTAAATTCTGAGTTCATGATCTTCATGATTAAGAGAACACTTTAAGTTGTTCATATCTTGAGGAACTCAGAATCTTATTATTCTTAAGAGCCTTAAAGCATAAATTCTCATGATCAATCCACTTGTATGTTAAAGGATTGATACAGCCAAATTGTAAACTCTTCTGCATCTCTTTCTGATAGATTGAGTTTTCACCGTGGGTCTCGGTGAAGGGTTGTTGTTACTGAAAGTGGTGTACTTTTAGGGTGTTGATTGAAGGTGGTCTAGCCTTCAAGGTCTGAAGGTGGTTTGCCTTCAGGAACTGAAAGTGGTGTACTTTCAGGGACTGTTGAAAGTGGTATACTTTCACAGGAAATTGATAGAAATTCTTAGGGTACTTGATGTAAGAACTTGTAAGAGATTTTTATCAATAATGGAAAAATCCTCAAGGGATTTTCTTCAGTGGATAGAAGGTGAACCAGGATAAAATTATGTGTGTGAATTCTTCTACCCTTCATCTTTACTTTTAAAGAAATGCTTATTTCCGCTGCAATCATTTGCATTTACATTTATCTTGAAAGTAAGAAGGTATTAAGGCGAAAATCGGGTAAACCTGATTCACCCCCCCCCTCTCAGGTTTCTATCTATACTAACACTTACTAAGGGTTGTTTTTGGGTTTTTGGATAAGTCAAGGGTATGTTAGAAGGAAGAAAGAAGCTGGTGACTCATTAGGAAAAAGTTAGGGGTTGAACTTGAGATGAGATGCCCCAAGTGTATATGAATATGGAATTCTAGGTCTGGACAAAAAGCGAGACTTCAAGGTTATTTCACTATGGGTAGTGGAACGTCTTGTCTGTTGGTAAGGTGCGGTGAGGCAGTGAATAGCTTGTAGGATAAGTTTCCTCTTGGGCTTGGTTTGAATGGTGTTAAGGTTCAAGTCTGAGCAAGAGACCTAGAGGTTGTGGCTAGGACGGTATGGTTTGAATCTTGAAAGATTGGAAAGTTTGGTTAACATCCTCAAATGGGATACTTGGACTAGCTTGGAGGAGTTAGTTCGATTGTGTGAAGCCATAAGGCTTGAGGTGATCTGATGTCTTGATGGATAGAGATGTGAGAAGTTAATGTTATGGTGAGGGTGGGCACGAGGGAAACTCTAGTGTGGAGAGGCGTTGTGGAGATATATATATCATATGTTTAGTTGACCTATGATGGGAATATGCTGATTTAGATAGGCACGAGAATCCGTAAGGATGTTGATAGACCTGTTCTTTATGCGAACAACCCAGAGAATAAAGATGAGTAACAGAGTAAGAGGAGGGCTGACCAAATCAATGGAGATTAGGTGCAGTTGGATATTTTGATTAAGGACTACATGGATCAACTTGAATGAGTATAAATGGCTATGTCTTAGTGACAAGTTAGAAGTTTCAAATGACGTGATGCCATCTAGAAATGTTCAAGAGGTGTACCTTCATGGTTGATAGCTGGGTTAGTGCAATATCCTTTGGTTAGAGTTTAGGCAGTTAGTTACCTGTGTTGGCTATGATAAGTTATCCGAATGACTTCCTTGAGAATGAATGTGTATGAGCGTATCTAAAGGAACAAGTAATATGTCTTGGATGAAGTGGTTTTCACCTAGTGGTTCCAAGGAGGAAATGTACTCATTAAGGCGCGAATACCACGTACATGATGAAATAATTCAGTAAGGTACCCTAGTTCACAAGCGAGGGTAAGAGGGTGGACACTAGGATTGACGGGGGTTAGGACAGCCATAAATCACGAAAGTAGTGTGTTCTGGGATGTGAGGAGTACTATAGAAACAAGCATGACCTGCTTGTGTGCCTGTAATTGATTGTGTGAATATATCACGTTGTATGTTATTGAGTGCATGCGTGATTTTGGCTTCTCGATTTTCACCTTAACGTAATCCCTGGGGTGTGAATCCTGGTGACAAGAAGATTGATACAAGGTAAGTTGGACACTCAACGAGAGTAGGTCCACATTGTAAATGTTTTTGGGACTCGGGTGTTAGATGTCTCCCTTACTATTTGATTGTGCTTAATTTGTGTTTAGACACCCTCCATTTATTGGTTAAGGGTTATACCTGGATGTTTTTGGGTCGAGAGGACCGAGGCATGTGCACTAGCATGGGCATGAGCAAGAACATGACCTCTTGCTATCATTGAGTGATTAACTTGTGTGTGGCGCAATGCAATTGTTATGTGGATAATGTCTTAGCTTGCTATTCGATACTGCATTCATCTTGTTTTAGCAGTGGTTGCTTATGATGATAGGACCTTGATAATACTACTACTTGTATGTTACTTGTAGTACTTCTTGTAAGGATGACATTGTGTTGTTTTCCTTTAAATTCCTACGAGTATTTCCTTGGAATTGGTTGGGTATCCAACCACTGAGTTCTCTTGGAGTGTACTGCGGGGCGGTAGTCTTCCTCGAGTTGAGGTATCTCCTGATACCTAACGGTCAATCATTTGAACACCACATTGCAGGCGAAATCTCAGGAGTGTCTGATGACGCCAAATCTTGAGAGGTACGCCAAGGATAATATGGAGTTAGGCATCAAAAATTTATGGAGAGGAAGGATATGAAACCAATTGGATATTAGAGAAGACTGAGTAATTGATTTAAGAGAATGTAGGCATAGATTAAATAGACGTTGGGAGTGACAATGTTTAAGAATGATCAATTTGTTATGGATCAGATATAATCAAGTACAAGTAGATTACTACCGTAATTAAATTAATTAAGGGAGTATAGGAAGTGATCAATGCTAAGGGTAACTGATTAGTTTGGATAGAGAAGGGAATTATAGAACAAGTAGAATTGTTGTGGGAAGAAAAATTAGTGAAGAATTTGAGTTGTTTGAGGTTAGAAGCCGAGGCTAGTGTTATGTTCAGAACGTTAAAAGGAATTTGTTAAGTTCAGAATACTTGTTTTGACTGATAACAATTTTAATGGTTAACTATATATTATGTTTCTCAGGATTATTCCCATCGTCAAATGGATAAATGATGAGACACATTATTACCAAGCTAAAAGAAGATCATCAAAAAGGGGAAGATTGTTAAGATTTACCAAGCTAAAAGAAGAAGTGACAATACGGATGTGAATCATATCTTCTGCTGAAGTATATCTTATGCTCTCTGAATACAGAAAAATAAGTATCGTCTGCTGAAGTATATCGTTTTCTCTCTGAATACATAAAAAGAAGTATCGTCTGCCATACCGTATCAAGAAGAAGAGCATCGTCCGGTATAGATCACTGTGCAACATCTGCCTAGTCATCAAACGATATCAACCCAGCAAGGAACAGATCAGTCTCATATCAAGATAAAGATCAATTTCGTCCAGAGACTCTACAAATGATGTAGAACACACGTCAAAATATGAAATTATCAAAACGTGTTCGGTTCTCAAGAAAGGAAAGAATTCACACGAAAATCACATTTATTACAGAATCAAGCATCACCTCTACTGGTAGTCAATGACAAAGGATCATCAACTTAAAGAGGAAGAGAATCACTCTAGAATCAATCGAAAGAATCAAGGATATTCAAATCAAATAGTCGTTGGTACACAATCGGGAATTGATTAATAGAGCCAAGTCAACGACAAGAGTTTTCAGAGAATTGAAGTCAATTTTACACTATGAAAAGAGCACTTGAGCATTCAAAAAAGCACACCACTGCAAACGCAGCAACACAACACAGTACAACACACAACAATCTATTCTTACACGTATATTCTTTTAGCCTTAGTGGAAAGTCAGTGAGAGGAAAAACAGAGCATAGAGTATCTTTTTGCAACACACAACAATCTATTTCGTTCATATTCTCTGAATTGTATATCAAGCCAAATAGCCTTCTACCCTCACTCTTTTGAGAAGATCACTTTTTGTAGAAGAATCCATTGTAAAGGAGAAGTCTTGCATAATACTTGGTGTTGGGAGAAGTCCCTGAAGAATACTTGTTGATAGGAGAAGTCTTGCATAATACTTGTACTATTTTAGGTTGAATAGTGAAAATCTTGGTGGAGCGAAGGACAGGAATAAGCCCTAGCATTCAGGGGGTGAACCAGGATAAATCTTCATGTGCTTTACTGTTTTATTGCTTTACTATTTACATCATCTACAGCTATAACTTATTTAAATTCCGCTGCTTACTCTATCACTTACAGTTAGTCTTTTGAAATTGTTTTGAACAACTCATAATTGTTTTACGAAAACAAGTTTTTGAATAAGAACACAATTCAATCCCCCTTCTTGTGTTAGACCTTACTATATCAGCTAGGAGATTTGATTTTGAGGATTAGGAATTGATTTCGAAAACTTGATGATTTCATGGAGGAATGGTTTGAGAATGACGTGTTGTGGGAGTGAACTTTATTAAAGTTGGGTTGACTTGAGGTGTGAGCAACAGGGAAAGAATTGGAAAATGGAACTTGATTCCTCTACTGAGTTATATGAGGGTGATAGCCTATTGTGAAAATAAGTTTGAACTGTGTGGAAGGATGTGTGCTAAAGAGTCTAACAGTGCCTTGCTATGTGTGGAAGGAGAATTTGAAAGGAGTGGAGTAACTTGTATCATGGGTCGTGCGTATAGACGAAGCCTTAGGATTGTTGGCTGATGACCAAATCCGCAAGTGCACGGTTGATTATCGAAGTAATATAAAAGATATCGAACCCAAGTGATAGGTGTCCAATTATTAATTTATTTAGAACTTTGTGCTGGAAATTAAAATTGATATTAAGTGTGGTTTGTTTTAGAACAAGAACTTGCAATAGCATAAATAAATAAAGAAAAGATGATGATGATGGAGATTAAGCACTTGGGTTGATTTAAATAACTTATAATATATGCTAGCAAAACTCTACCTTATTTCTGAATTTTAAAACAAAAGCTCATGATGCTCTAGCCTATGGTTTCTACAAGTTAATTCCTTACACATGTAGACCTTTCTTTCTAATTACTAAACTCAATTCCTTGCAATTTAGTTAATTAAAGAAGAAGATGAAGATAGAGTTCAGGCCAACATAAAGCAAAGTCTATCCTAATTCCTTAGTGATATATCATATTGCTTCTTTTAAATCCTATATCCCTTACTACTTACCAATTTCCATTGACATAAGAAGTAAGCTTAAACACTTGTGTGCACCAAGATAAATGAAGAACAAGGAAATAAAACATGAACTTGCAATATTATTCAGAAACAAAGATGAAGAAAACTAAGACATAAATTAAAAGCTAAAATAACCCAAATACTTAAAAAGAAATTAGCCAAGCATGGCTAATAGAAACATTGGATTACCCTAGACTAGGAGCTCAAGAATGGCTTCCCACAATTCTCAGGAACAATGCTCTTAAGGGAGAAAGAAGAATACTTGTTGTATTCTGAAGTAAGGGATGTGTTTTTTACAATGGATCAACACTCTTATTTATAGCAAAAAGTCTGTCTTCCAACGCTTGAGCGCTGGGATCCCAACGCTTGAGCGTTGGGTCCTATTAATTCCAGACGTTGCAAACAAAGGCCTAGAGCATGAGCGCTGGCTGCCAACGCTTGAGCATTGGGTAGAACTGCAGACTTGGATCCTAGTCAGAGTGCCAACGCTTGAGAATTGGGATTCCAACGCTTGAGCGTTGGCTCGTCTGCTGATTGCACTTCTTGCTGTTTTGTTCTTCTTCAAGGTAGTGGGTCATCAATGCCTTCAATGGCCTCCGCTATGTCTCTTCTTAACTTCTGAAACAGCCTCCCCACTACCATTAAGCCTTCAATCATCATTTTTCATATGTGCCAATTTGGAAGTGGTGTTTCATATTCTTGCTTTTCACTTTGGGACCTTTCTTTGTTAGCACTTCACTTCTGGCCCTTTATTCTCCTGAAACTCCAATTTCAGTCTTCAATTCCTGAACTTTTGTACTTTGGCCCTTCCTTTCCTAAAACTTTACAATTTGGTCCTTGGACAAAAATGACTAATTCTACCAGCTTTCCTAAAATATAAAAATACCTATAAAAATTCCTAAAAATATAAAATAAAGTTTAAAAGCGAAATAAAAGCTAATCTATATGCAAAATGCAAAATAAATAGAAAATCTAAATAAAAAAAATTAAAAAAATTAAAAACCTATATTAGACTCAAAAATAACAAAATAAAAAGACTAAAAAGACCCTAAAATTATCATACAAAATCCAGTTATCACACCACTATACCCAATGACAGCTTGTCCTCAAGCGACAAAACTTAAAGAGAAACTTGTCCTCGAGTTTAGAAAAAGTTTTATCAAATCAAAACATGATAAATTTCAAGAAGGCAGAGCGGATTTGGAAAGCATGCATGTTTCACAAAAACTAATCAAGAAAGTTAAGCTTGGAACTTTCAAAATGTTGAGTTCATCAAATTAAGCTCACAAAAAGATATCCTCAATGAAAAACATGAAATCTCAATAAATTCTGCCTATCATTCAAATCAAAGTTGGAACCATGCACTATGTAACTTTAGAAGAGATTTTTGAAGGTTGAAACTTGGCCAAGGGTTAAACAAGGTATGGATTCAAAAACTTGGCAACTCTATTGGCTTGACTCAGAATTATGTTAGGTGATTCTTTTGATTAAGAGCTTTATCAAATTCAACACATAGGTTCTCAATTTTTTCCTTTTTCTTTTTTCCAAGCAGTGAGATGTTATGGGATGTATGAAAAGAATTTTACTACCCTCATACTCTTTCTCACCCCACTACTTCATTATAACTTCTCTTTTTTTCCTAAGGCACATACCTTATATTTTTTAGAGAGAAACCTAAACATACATAGCTCTAGTATTTTTCAGTTTTATGAATCACACTAACAACTTAAAATGTCACACAAAAGTAGGCTCCAATAAAATGACTCTTTTAAGGCTCAAAGGGGCTACTTGTGGATTTTTGCTTTTCAACCAAAACTCTGAGTTCTCAAAAATGCCTATAATCTCTTCACAAATTCACAAAGTTAACAAAGACTCAACCAATATGTAACACAAGGCAGAAATTTTTTTATGCATTCAGAGTTCTCAACACTCAGAAAAGATTGGAGTAAGTGGTACTCTTTTTAGAACTCAGAAAAACTTTGCCAAGACCTATCAATCGAGATTTCAGTTAAGCCTAGCATCATGCAATCCTAAACCGCATTCAAAAACATATTATCTTTTCAAAAGCATTATAAGTTCACTAGATCAAACACCCACAAGCAGCAGTAGCAAGATAACTGGATAAAGACACTTAAGACTATGCAATTTAAAAACCTAAAAGCAAAATAAATACAGGAAAACTACAAACTAAAAATAAAACTAAAAAGCTGGTACAATAGTTTTCTTCCACAAAAAGTCCAGAGAACCTCATTGTAACTTTTTCTATGAACACTCCAACTTCAGGGGGATCTTCCTCTTTGGTGCATTTCCTGCAAAATTGAACAAACAAGAGTCTACAAGCAAAAGCTTGTTTAGACTTGTTAGTCCTCAATCCAACAAACTTAAGCCCTTTTTCAAAAACATCCCAAGAGTTGGAAATGTGCCCACCTAAAACAAACAAGGGTTCTTGAGTTCCCAAACATCAAAAGCTCCAACCAATCATAAAAGCAAGGGAAGAACTCAAGAATCCCATCCAAACATCTTTTCAAAAGCTGGTCGGCACATAGTTATTTATGTACAAAAAACACAAATAAAAATAGAAACACTGCCCAAACTCCAGCGCTTGAGCGTTGGCTTCCCAATGCCTGAGCGTTGGGGGCTTTTCAAAACACTGGCAATCAGAGTCCCAACGCCTGATGTTGGGATTCCAATGCCTAAGTGTTGGAAATAAAATAACAAACTAGGAGAATTCTAGGGGCTTAGCGCATGAGCGCTAGCCCCCCAATGCCTTGGTGTTGGGAATAACTGGAACTAGTGGGCTTACAGCGGCCTAGCGCTCGAGCGCTGGCCCCCCAACGCTTGAGCGTTGGGTGTAAATTCCCCAGGGGGGTCTGGCAGGGGCTCAACGC
This sequence comes from Acmispon strigosus, assembly GCA_030819835.1. NCBI lineage: Eukaryota > Viridiplantae > Streptophyta > Magnoliopsida > Fabales > Fabaceae > Acmispon > Acmispon strigosus. The sequence continues at coordinate 51,112,556 of JAUAMA010000002.1, forward strand.
ATGAGCGTTGAGCCTCCAGCGCTTGAGCGCTGGCCCTTCCTGCAACAAAACAAAATAACATTTTTTCTTTTTTTCTTTTTACAATAAGATGCAGAAAATTAAAGACATAATCTTAAACTAATGCTAAGTTGGGTTGTCTCCCAACCAGCTCATTGTTAAGGTCCGAGATAGACCCTTCCCTTTTAATCAATTAGGAGAATTTTTTCTCCTCTTGGTGAACAAATCATCATTGAAATCATCCTCTTCCTCGGACTCATAATGCTTAAGAGTCCGGAACACTGAGAACTTAACCTTTTCTTCACCTACCTTCAAAGATAGGAGGCCTTCTGCCACATTTATCTTGTCATTCCCTGTAGCAAGGAATGGTCGCCCAAGAATTAACGGCACCTTTGAATCCTCTTCCATTTCCAAAATTACAAAATCCACCGGGAAGACAAACTTGTCAACCCTCATAAGCACATCCTCAGCAACTCCATATAGATACTTAATGGACCTGTCCGCCAACTGCAAACACATGAGAGTAGGAGTAGCCTCTCCCATGTCCAACTTTTTGAACATGGAGAGCGGCATGTGGTTTATACTTGCTCCCAAATCGCAAAGAGATTTTGCGTTAGGTAACCACTCAATGTCAACAGGTATAGTAAAGCTCCCCGGATCTTTCAATTTTTGGGGAAGCTTTCTTGAAACAATAGCTGAACATTCCTCAGTTAACAAAACAGTCTCTTCAACCTCACTTAATTTCCTCCTTTTAGATAAAATATCTTTCATAAATTTGGCATAGGTAGGCATTTACTCCAAAGCTTCAGAAAAAGGAATATTGATTTGAAGTCTTTTAAAAATTTCAAGAAACTTTGAAAACTGTTTTTCCAAATTCTTTTTCAAAGCCTTGGGAAATGGAACCTTACCAACTTTCTTAGGAGGGGAAATTTTCTCATTTTCAAAAACATTTTGAGCATTGTTCTCAGTAAGCACACTCCTCTCTTTCTCTTTTACCTCACAGTTTACTTCTTGTTCAATCTCAACTACCCTTTCGGGCATAATCCTACCACTCCTAAGAGTGATAGCTGAAACATTTTCCATACTTTCCATGGGATTAACAAGAGTGTCAGAAGGGAAAGTACCTGGAATCCATTCTGAAATGGTTTTGGCCAACTGGCCTACCTGAACCTCTAAATTTCTGATAGAGGCCTCGTGATTCTTGGCACTAGTTCTTGTTTCATTCATGAACTGTGCAGTTTGTTGGGCCATTTCACCAACAATATCCTCTAAGCTCTTCCTTCCTTGACCTGGTTTTTGAAGAATTGGTGGCCTCTGAGTTTGAAAAGGCCTCTGAAATTTCCTAGCCTCACCTTGACCACCCCCTTAGTCTCTCCATGAAAAATTGGGGTGGTTTCTCCAATTGGGATTGTAAGTATTACCATAGGAATTTTGGAAATTCCCCATGGCCTTTACTTCAGCTTCCATTTTTGCCTCTTCTGGGCTTAATTGAACTCCTTCCATTTTTTTGACCATAGCATCCACCTTCCTGGACAACCATTTATTTGAAGCTAAAATTGCGTCAAAAGAATCAACTTCATATGTACCTTTCTTTATGGCCCTGTCTTGATTGGAGTGGGCGGCTCTTGCAGCAAGTTTATTAATCAGATCAAGAGACCCCTGAGGTGGTAAAGCATCAAATGCCCCACTTGGACTCCTTTCAAGTTTATCTCTCGTATAGTCATTAAGTGCTGCATAGAATTTCTCCACTTGATCAGCAATGGAGATGTTGTGGCCTGGGCATCGCCTTAGGAGTCCTTTGAACCTTTCCCATGTTTCATAAAGGTTCTCAGCATCTTGTTGAGTAAAGGAATTGATTTCCTGCTTCAACTTCCTTATCCGGTTGTATGGGAAAAACTTAGCCGTAAATTTCTCGGCCAAATCATCCCAAAAGGTAATGCTCCTGTGAGGTTGTGAAGACAACCACTCTTCTGCCACATCTCTTAAAGAGAAAGGAAACAACATTAGTCTTACCGTGTCTAGATGAACATCATTCCTCCTCAAGGTGGAGCATTGCCTAGTGAACCGCTCCAAATGAGTGTGGCAATCTTCATTGACACTCCCTCCAAATTGATTTTGACTAACCAACGAGATGAAGTGTGGAGGGATTTGGAAATTGGGTATTGCATCCTCCGGTACCACAATGCTCCCCTCAAAATTATAATCTACCTGAGGAGCTGTGAGGTGCCCAAGGGAACGGTTAGCATCTCGTTCCTCCTCCTCAAGCCTTTGCCTATGAAGCCTTGCTTGGACTTCTTCATCAACCCGTGCCTCATACTCGGCATGGAGGCTCTCTTCCATTTGTGCTTGAGTTTCTGCCATGGTTCTTGCAGGTCTTCTTTGCTCCGCTAATCTGCGATGCAAAGTTCTTTCTATTTCAGGATCGAAATCAAAATTACCTACCAAGTAGAAAAAGCAACAAAAAGTTAATATCACCTATTCACCACACAGATTCTTTTTATAGCACTAAACAAATTAATAAGAAGACTTTTAAAAAGAACCTATCCCCAGAAATGGCGCCAAAAACTTGATGACCAAATCCGCAAGTGCACGGTTGATTATCGAAGTAATATAAAAGATATCGAACCTAAGGGATAGGTGTCCAATTATTAATTTATTTAGAACTTTGTGCTGGAAATTAAAATTGATATTAAGTGTGGTTTGTTTTAGAACAAGAACTTGCAATAGCATAAATAAATAAAGAAAAGATGATGATGATGATGGAGATTAAGAACTTGGGTTGATTTAAATAACTTATAACATATGCTAGAAAACCTCTACTTTATTTCTGAATTTTAAAACAAAAGCTCATGATGCTCTAGCCTACGGTTTCTACAAGTTAATTCCTTACACATGTAGACCTTTCTTTCTAATTACTAAACTCAATTCCTTGCAATTTAGTTAATTAAAGAAGAAGATGAAGATAGAGTTCAGGCCAACATAAAGCAAAGTCTATCCTAATTCCTTAGTGATATATCATATTGCTTCTTTTAAATCCTATTTCCTTTACTACTTACCAATTTCCATTGACATAAGAAGTAAGCTTAAACACTTGTGTGCACCAAGATAAATGAAGAACATGGAAATAAAACATGAACTTGAAATATTATTCAGAAACAAAGATGAAGAAAACTAAGACATAAATTATAAGCTAAAACAACCGAAATACTTAAAAAGAAATTAGCCAAGCATGGCTAATAGAAACATTGGATTACCCTGGACTAGGAGCTCAAGAATGGCTTCCCACAATTCTCAGGAACAATGCTCTTAAGGGAGAAAGAAGAATACTTGTTGTATTCTGAAGTAAGGGATGTGTTTTTTACAATGGATGAGCACTCCTATTTATAGCAAAGTGGAACAAAGCATTGCTTGAAAGTAAAAGATGAAGGAAGAGAGAATCACACAATGATTTTATCCTAGTTCACCTTCAATCCACTGAAGGCTACGTCCAATCCCTCAAGAAACCCCTTGAGCATTTTTCCACTATGATCAAGATTTCTTACAAGCACGTACACCAATGACCTTAAGAACTCTTGTCAAACCTCAGATGGCAAACCACCAACTGATGACGCCGAACCCTACAGCGGACTTTGAATCAAACCCGATTCAAAGGACCTTTTCCACTATCACCAAACCCTACGGCGGACTTGGAATCAAACCCGATTCAAAGGACCTTTTCCACAACCATCGAACACTACGATGGACCTTTTTGCAACCACCAAAACCACGGTGAATGAATCAAACCGATTCAAGAGATGAAGAAGAAGTTCTTGTAGTGGCTGATGCAATCCTTTAATCTAGTTGGATTTCTCTTAGTTTGTATGCTCCAGGAAATTACAATGAAGGCTCTTTTTATTCTGAGTTTCTCAAAAGATGAACAACATGTGTGTTCTTATGAAAAAGAGAGAGAGAAAACTCAAAATGATGACTTTAATGAATATGAAAGTTGTGGACCAAGTCATTACTGTTTCTGAGCATCTATGGACTTTATATAAGCATTAGAGGTCGTCCATGAACCATCACAAGGCTTCCCAAACGTTTTGAGACACATTGGTTCATGAAACAATATATCTGTCGACCTAGTAATCGATTACAGTAACCTGGTAATCGATTACACTAGCCGTTGCAGTTTGAATTCAAAATTCAAACTGTGTAATCGATTACATGGACGTGGTAATCGATTACTGCCTTCCTGTAATCGGTTACATACATCCTATAATCGATTACAGATAGTCCAGAACTCAGTTTTTTACAGTTCAATACCTAATTGAGTGTTCCTACAAAGTTTTACTTGTGAGAACATGTTATACTCAATTAGTTGATCTTTTATGAGCCTTCAAATGCAATATTAACCTTAATAAAGCATAGCACGCTAAGTTAACAAGACTTACTAATAGCAAGAACCTTGATGGTTGAACTTGACGTTCTGAGCCGGTTCTTGAAGTCTTTTCCTTTCTTTTCTGAAGTCTTCTTGAAGTCTTCCTTTTCTTTTCTGAAGCCTTTCTTCTTTTTGTGATGTGTTTGTCTTCATCAAAATCTCAGCCGAGTCCAAGGACGAGACCTTCTTCACAGAACTTAGAGAATGAAAATTGATCATAGAAGCAGAAAATAGTTCACAATTACGCTCGCAAACATAGCTCATGACCATACAAGTGCAATGCATCAAACCTGGTTATCATTCAAATCAAAACCAAACAAAACAGTAGTGCACTTTGGAGAGACTTTTTATGGTTGAAACTTGGCCAAGGGTACAATGATAGGTGAGAAAAATTGAAGAACTTGGCAACTCTAGTGGCTCAGACTCAAATTAGTTAGGTGATCAACTTTACATCACAAGAGCTATTCATTTTAGCACAAAGGTTCTCTTTTTTTATTGAACGAAGTAGTGGAATGTTATGAGATGTATGAAAAAAAATTTTAACTACCCTCATACCCTTACTCACCCCACTACCTCATTGGTTTTCTTTTTAAGGCACATACCTTATATTTATTTTTATTTTTTTAAGAGAGAAACCTATACAACTTTTAGCTCTAACAAACATTCAGAACACCCTAACCAAAACAACATTATTCACAATAGTAGGCTCCAAAGAAAATACTCAATTCAGGCTCAAATGGGGCTACTAGGGGAAAACATTTCAAGAACAAATTCTGAGGTCACAATAAATCCTATAAGTCTCTCACAAAATTACAAAACATGCATTATTCAATTGACATGTAAATCAAGTCAGAATTAAGCATGCATAAGTATGTTGGAGGTCACTCAAAGCACTCAGAAAGATAGGGTAAGTGTACCCATTTCGAACTCAGATCATGATCAATAACAAACTCTGAAATTAAGAATTTTTTCAAACCCCTAACAACATGCAATTCTACCCAGCATTTTTTAAAACACATGCATGAATTTTCCATAAACACTAGCTAAAGGTGAAACCACTTGAGAGTTAGGCAAACATGGTATAGTAACCAAGAATATATATTACCGACTCAATCTAACTATATGAAAGACTCAATTTCTAAAAATTATAATCCTAAACTAAACAGAAAAATAAAAACTAAAAAGGAAATAAAACTAAAAAGAAAAATAAAAACTAAACAAAAATGAAAACACTACACTAGTCAAGTTCAGGTATTCATGGGGTCTTCCTCAACACCAGCTCCTCCAAAACCTATTTCCAACTTTGCCAACCTGCTCTTTTTATTCAAAGAGAAATAAAACAAAATAACTTAAACCAAAAAAATAAGCTAATATTGACCTGCCCGAGCCTCAACGATCGAGCGTTGGGGTGCCAACGCTTAGGCGTTGGTGATACCCAAGAGGCTAGGATTCCAGGGGCTCAACGCATGAGCGTTGGCCCCTCCAACGCTTGAGCGTTGGATTTTATGAAATCCTGGGTCTTTTGGCAGGGGCTCAACGCTCATGGGTTGGGGTTCCTGCAGCTATTTATTCAATACACAAAAATAAAAGATGCACTTGGGTTGTCTCCCTAGAAGCCCAATGTTATAGTCTTTGGTAGACTTTTCTCATTAATCAATTTTCAACCGGGTTCTATTACAAAATTCATTAGACCCCGCAAATCATACAAATTTTGGCACAAAAACATCATGGAGCCAAATGAATCTTCAGCTTTCAAGGCAACAATAATCAAATTATGAATGGAAGGGATAAGACAATTTTCCCCTTCTTGTTCTTTGCCTTGATTTTCCGAACCTATGACATAGGTACCTTGAGGTTCTTCTTCCTCCTCCTCTCTTTGAACCACGGGTTCACTTCATTAACGGGTGGTTGTTGCTCATCCCCGAGCAGCCTCCTCAGAATGCTTTGTATCCTTTCTTGAAGAATCTCACTGGCTTTACATTCTTGCTCAGGATTTTGCGAAAATCCAGGAGTGCGCCTACAATCTAATTCGGAGTAGAACTTATCAATTAGAGTGAAGGAATCATGTTTCTTCTTCTCATATTATTTTTCAAGAACAGCTCAGATCTTTGCCACCCTTTGCTCGAATGTTTCATCCATAGATATACCTTACAAAACTCAGCAAACAAATTAGCAACACCAGTTCACAGCACAGCAAAAATTAAAAACAAAAAGACTCGAACAACAAATACAAAAGCCTAAATCAATAAACCTATCCCCGGCAACAGCGCCAAAAACTTGATAGACATTCTGCAAGTGTACAGATTGTATCGAAGTAATATATAAGATATTGTTCTCCGCAGGGATAGGAATTGATTTTGGACTTTAAACCCAATTGTTAGAGCAGAAAACAAAAGGAAATATTTTGTTGTTTTTGTGATTGTGATAACTTAAAGCAAGACGTAATAAAAATATGATAAAAGTAACACTCGGGTTTGAGTTTCACCTAACCAAATTATGTTTCTTACAAACTGAAAAATCATATGAACTCGGAAGTTGTTCTTAAGTGTTCTAGCCTAGGATTTCTACTTGTTAATTCCTTAATCAAATAGAACTTTCAATTACAAATACCAAACCTAATACCTTAGTGTTTAGTTAATCCAATTGAGGCATTAGTGTTCTTAGTTCAGGCCAACACAGATATTTTCCACCCTTATACCTAAGTGGCAGAATAACCGATTAATCTAATCTCATTTCCCTTTAATCTTACCAACTACCGTTGTGAAAGGGAAAGCATGATAAACTTATGTGCACCAAGCATAATAAACATGGGGAGAAGATACTAAGAATAAAAACTTTTCTTCATATGAAAACAGAAGTTTAAAACAAAAATGGAGAAAGGGTTCACTACAAATCCGAATGCTAGAAAGCACTAGCCAAACATGACTAAGGAAAACATAAAGAAAATAAAATAAACCTGGATACAAGGTCTCAAAAGGCCTCTTAAAAGCTTTAAGAACAAGGCAACAAAGGAAAGAACTAAGGTTCCAGGGATGATACAAAAGAAAAGCCAAAAATTGAATTTATAGCCAAACTGACAGCAAGCCAACGTTCAAGCGTTGGGTTCCAACGCTTGGGCGCTGGAAACTGCAATAAATTCCTATCTTTAGAAAGAATGCCAACGCATGAGCGTTGGAGTTCCAACGTTGAGGCGTTGGGAGCACGGCAGACTCCTCATTTTCTTGTTCTTGCTCTTCACTTTTGATTCCGTTCGTCAATGCAATTAAGGGACTTCATTGTGGCTTTCAAGGATGTTTTGCAACAGCCAAAACCTTCATTCTTCACCATTTGAACACGTGGAAAATGTTTTTCTTGCTTGTTGCTTCAACTCCTTCTTTAATTTCTTCATTTAGGCACATGTTAAACAAGAAAAGTGAGGTTGATGCTTCCTCTTCTTGTCTAATTCAGCCACGCTTCTTCATAAATAGCATCAAGATCCCCACAAATGTTCCTTAATTGACCAGAACCTCTAACAAGGACTAAAACTACAATAAAACATAAATAAAAAGACTAAAAACACAAAAGTTGATAATCAATATGCTAATGCAAAAATAAAACAAAAACTCTAACAAATTAAATAAAAACTATATGAGACTCAACTAAAAATAAAAGAAAAACAAAGAAAAAGATAGCAAAAATGTCATATAAATCCTGGTCATCACTAGTGCCTTTGGATAGAGAGCTTATCGATGTTTGGTGATGCTTATAAGGTGACCTTATGTGTGTTTGTATTTTCCTGCTTTGGGATCAGCGTAGTCTTCCGATGTTTTCGTGTGATTTGCTTGGCGATACAAGGAGTGTTGTAGTTAGGGATCTTTCATCTTGTTTGTCCCCAGATTTTGAATAAAGTCTGCTTGGCGGGTGATGTTGTAATAATGATAAGGTTTCTTTTATCTAAAGTTTAAAAAAAATAACTCTAATTTTATAAGTGTTGGTCGATATTATGATAATAACCCTTGAGAAATCGGGGTGTTACATTGTGGTATTAGAGCTTTGGTTGAGAATACCAGAGCTGTTGGGGGGTAGGTCTTTTGTTCTAAGTTATGTGACTCTTGTATGCTTGTGTTTTCTTAACTGTTTGAAGGTTGTTCGTGCGTGAATAACCTATTTGAAATGTTTGTTCGTTTCTATGAGTGAAACCTATTTCCTTGTTTGTTGTTTCTTATTTTGGATGCTGATTATTCGTTACGGGAACATGATGCATCCACGACTAGACCTAGAGAGGGAGATGCAAACTAACATGAATCGGATGGCTCAGGCCGTGATCAACCTGATGCCTCAACAAATTGACACTACCATGGCTCAAGCCGAGGTGAATGCTCAGCGTGCTGCTATGGAAGCTGTCGCCAATGCGCAATGGATTGATGTTGAGAATGTGCGCTAGGCGCAACAACAGAGGGAGTTGGCTGCAAGAGGTGGAGAAGATCTTTGGAGTTCTGCGAGCACCCATGGAATCCAAGGTGGATTATGCAACCTATCTGTTGTTGGGAGAAGATGAGTATTGATGGCGAGGAGAAAGATTGCTGATGGAAGCCAATCATCAAACGATAACGTGGGCCTCTTTTCGAAGGGTTTTTCTAGAAAGTACTTTCCGACAAGTGCTAGGGCTACGAAGGAGTCACGATTTCTAGAACTTCGCCAAGGGAATATGTCTGTAGCAGAGAATGCGGCAAAGTTGGAACCACTGTTGAAGTACTTTTGTTTATTTAACGCTCATGCCAATGAATATTACCTGTTCACTTATTTTACCGACAGTTTAAGGTACACGTTGAAGAGAGTTTATCAACCTTTGAGGATCTAGCAGTTTCAAGCAGTGTTTTAAAAACTGGACCGAATCGGCCGGTCTGACCAGTCCGACCGGGAACCGGTGTCAAGGCCGGTATGGGTCGCTGTTCAGATCGGTTCTGCAGACGAACCGAATTAAACCGGTGCGACCCGGCCGGTTTAGTGGTTGGACCGGTGACTCGGGTCGATCTCGGTTAGACCAGGCAGTCACCAAAAAAAATTTTTTTGCCCAAGATCAGAGCAAATCGACATCGTTTTGCATGGGGCCTTGTTTTGGCCACTAACCTTAATTGGTAATTCCCCCAAATCGAGTAGCAGACAGACCTCATTTCTTCTTTCTTCATCCCTCGAGCTTCCTTTTCTGCTGCTTCGGCCACCGTCTGCATCTCCCTGTCGTTGTAAGACCCTCAAGTTTCGAGTATTTATACTTGGGTCCTTGGAGAATTTATAATTAGGTTTTGGTCCTTTAAGTTTGGACAATTGTGGTTTAGTCCTTGGACTAGTCAAGGTTGGTTTTGGTTTTAGTATTAAGAGCTTTAATGATATTTGAAATGGGAACATGATGGTTCGAGTTAAAGGCTTAAAAGAATATTAGTGTAAGAGTTTTGACAAGAAGAGCCTTGGTTTAGTGGTGAAGACTTAGGCATTTGATGGGCATGACTTGTGTTCGAATCCTAGAGAGGTATGTTTTAATTTTAATCAGATTTTTTATGGTTAAAGGCTGAATTTCGAATTTGAATTGAGACATGAGATTAATGAGCAATAAATGGGTTTAAATGGAGTTTAGTAGGAGTTACAATCAGATTTAAATTTGAAATTTAAACAAGGTAGTAATGGAGTTTAATGAGATATAAATGCAGAATTTGAATATTTGATTAATGATGAGTTAATGAGCGATTTAATGGTGTTGAGGAGGGGTGAAATTTTGAGTTTATAGAGTCCTTGGTTCAGAAATTTCGTGCTCTTCCTCCCTCTCTCTCCCTCTAGTTGCTGAAAACTCAAAGCTTAAGAGTGTTGGCTTCCATTGCTTGTTTCACACAGAAGTTTTTGCTAGAGAAACCTATAACTCTAGAGCTGAATCCTTTGGAGTGTTTCTGGACTTTGGGTGGGTTGGAGTCGACTCTCTTCTCTTCTTGTGGTGTTCTAACTCTCTCTCTAACCCTCTCTCAAGAACCCTTGAGGTTAGCTTTATCGGTTGAAGGACAAGACCAAGCAAAGGATTAAAAGGTAAGGGTAACTCTGGGTCTAGATAGAGTCAGTGGTGCTTACTACGCCTTGATGATGGTAAATTACTCTATGTTTGTGCTGATGAGATGAATGGTATTGTGATGCATGCTGGGATTATTATCAGTGAATATAACATGTTGGATTTGAGATTGATGATTATGATGTGATGAATATGAGGGTGATTGAACATGTTGGCATGGCATATGCATTATTTTTGGGGCTGATGGCGGTGAGATGGGTTTTAGTCCCATGTGATCGTGCCTGAGAGCGATGAGATGGGTTTTAGTCCCATGGGATCGTGGTTAAGGGTGATGAGATGGGTTTTAGTCCCATGTGATCATGCCATAACTTGTAGTTGCGCTTGAGGAATCATAAGCATGGGTTGTGATGTTGTACATGAGGAAATGAGAATATTTGTTGAAGGTGTTGTTGTATTTTGAAAATATTTTTGTTGACACTTATGTAATTTCCCTTCAACATGTTTTTTGGTAATTGTTGTTTGTTCTCGAGTTAACCCTTTCTGTTTGTGTTTGGGCGCTTAAAGCCAGAAAATAGACAGGGTGTTGATCGTTGTCTCTTGAAGAAGCTTATGGAATCAGAGTGCGCAGCGGAATCGTGGAAGAAATTTGAAGAAGTCGATTGATGTCTTAATATTTTCCGCTATTTTAGTTTATTTAATTTTTGGGCTCGCTGTTGAGCATTTTCATTTGTTGTAATATTTTCCTCGTTTTTGCTTCCGCGTAATAATTATTATTTATGGGGAAAATTATTACTTATATTATTTTTAAGTAATTAAGAGAGACGAAAACCTTTTAAGAAAAATGAGTTGTTTTCTGAGAGGTTTTAATTTCCGCGTTTTTACCATGTAACCCTCAACCCAAAATTGGGGTGTTACAGTCGTTGCCATCAATCGTCATGATGAGTTAATTGCTTCGTCGTTCTTCCATTTCTGCTTCTCGCCTTCTCCCTGCCACTTGCTTCTTCTTCCTACTTGAACAGTGGAGTCCAACACTCACCATTTCCAAGGTTTGATTTCACTTTGCTTGTTTATCTTGACATAAGTGATGAATGGATATTATATGATGTTTTTAGGTAGTTTTTAGTCTTTTTATTTTATTATTTTTGAGTCACATATAGGTTTTTTATTGTTTTTATGTAGATTTTATATTTATTTTGCATTTTGCATGTAGATTAGATTTTATTTGTTTTTCTAACTTTATTTTATATTTTTAGGAATTTTTCTAGCTATTTTATATTTTTAGGAAAAGCTGGTTTAGTTATCATTTTTGTCCAGGGACCAATTTGTAAAGTTTCAGGAAATCAGGGACCAAAATGTGAAAGTTCCAGAGTGGAGGGATAAAAGTGAAGATTGAGAGAATAAAAGGGCCAGAATTGGAGTGCTAACCAAGAGAGGACCAAAAGTGGAAAAGAAGAATATGAAGCAACTCTCTTCAAATTAGCACATGGGAAATTATGTTGAAGGATTGATGGTATTGGGAGGAAGGTTTCAGAATTGATTAAGGGTTGATAAGTGGATTTTTAAGGCATTCAAAACCCACTACCATGACGAAGGAAGGAAAAGCTTGGAGCTGAAACAGCAGTGCCCAGCGCTGCACCGCTGGGAAGCCAGCGCTCAAGCGCTGGCCCTCGGTCTGGAAGTGGATTTTTAATGCCTGCCAGCGCCCAAGCATTGGGAATTCTAGCGCTGAAGCGCTGGAGGCTGGATTTTTACTATAACTAGGACCCTTTTCTTCACTTGTAAAACACACCTCTTAGAATACAACAAGTATTCTCTCTTTCTCCCTTTTGAGCATTGTTCCTAGGACTTGTGGGAAGCCATACTTGAGCTCCTATCCAGGATAATTCAATGACTCCTTTAGCCATGCTTGGCTAACTTCTTCTTTAAGTTTTTGGGTTGTTTTAGTTTATAATACATGTTCTAGTTTTTTCTTACATTTCTGAATATTATTTCCATTCATGTTTTATTACCTTATGCTTAATTTCTATCTTGTGGATCCCAAGAGGTTTTGCTTATTACTTATTACATAAGGCCATTTGGTGAGTAGTAAGGGAACTAGGTAATAAAAAAGGTTATAAGTATACTTCACTAAGGAATTAGGAAGGACGTAACTTTATGTTGGCCTGAATATCTTCTTCATCTTCTTCTTTAGTTAACTAGGTGCCAAGGAATTGGGTTTAGTAATTAAAAAGAAAGATCTACAATGCTTAAGGAATTAACTTGTAGTTACACTAGGCTATAGCATCATGAAATGGATTTATAATTCAACAATTTAGTAAGAGATTTCTAGCATGTTTTATAGACTATGTAAACCAACCCAAGAGCTTAATATTCATTATTTCTTTCTCTTATTATTTTATGCTATTGTTTATTTCTTGTTCTAAAAACATCAACATATATTCTCATCTTTTAAATTTCTGCACAAGTACTAAATTCTATATAAATAAGAACACCTATCCTTTGGGTTCGATCTTTTTTTTACTACGCAACAGTTAATCGTACACTTGCGATTTTGCTATCAAGTTTTTGGCGCCGTTGCCGGGGATAGGTTCTTTTCAAGTTCTTATTTTTATTTTGTTTAGTACTTCTTGTTCATATTTTTATATATATAAAAAAAAAAAAAAAATAAAAAAAAATTGTATTGAGTAGGTGCTATTAACTTCTTTTGCTTTTCTGCATGGTAGGACATTTTGAATTCGACCCTGAAATTGAAAGAACTTTGCATCGCAGATTAGCGGAGCAAAGGAGATTAGCAAGGGCCATGTCTGAAACACAAGCACAAATGGAGGAGCGCCTCCTTGCTGAATAGAATGCAAGGGTAGAAGATGAAGTCCAAGCTAGACTTCGAAGGCAGAGAGAGGAGGAGGAAGAGCGGGATGCTAACCGCTCCCTTCGTGATATCACAGCTCCCCAGGTAGATTACAATTTTGAAGGGAGTATTGTGGTTCCGGAGGATGCATTACCAAATTTTCAGATTCCTCCACACTTCATCTCTTTGGTTAGTCAAAACCAATTTGGTGGAGGCATCAATGAAGACTGCCATACACATCTGGAGCGACTCACCAGGCAATGCTCCACCTTAAGGAGAAATGATGCTCACTTGGATACGGTAAGACTTATGCTGTTTCCATTTTCCTTAAGAGATGTGGCAGAGGAGTGGTTATCTTCACAACCACTTAAAAGCATTACGTCATGGGATGATTTGGCCGAGAAATTCACGGCTAAATTTTTCCCTTACAACCGCATAAGGAAGTTGAAGCAGGAAATCAACTCCTTCATTCAACAAGATGTTGAAAACCTGTATGAGACATGGGAGAGGTTCAAGGGACTTCTCAGAAGGTGCCCAGGTCATAACATCTCTATCGCAGATCTGGTAGAGAAATTTTATGCTTCTTTGAATGATTATACCAGGGACTAGCTGGATACTGCAGCAAGTGGGGCATTTGATGCTTTGCCACCACAAGGAGCTCTTGATTTAATCAACAAACATGCTGCAACAGCTGCTCATTCAAACCAGGACCGGGCAATAAGGAAAGGTATTTATGAGGTTGATTCTTTTGAGTCCATTGTTGCTTCAAATAAAATTTTATCCACGAAAGTTGATGCAATGGTCACAAGAATGGAGGGGGTTCAACTGAGCCCGGAGGAGGCTGAATTAGAAGCTGAGGTAAAAGCTATGGGGAATTTTCAAAATTCCTATGGCAACACCAATAACCCAAGCTGGAGAAACCACCCCAATTTTTCTTGGAGGGACCAAGGGGGTGGTCAAGGAGAAGTCAGGCAACAATTTCAGAGGCCATTCCAGAATCAGAGGCCACCAATGCCTTTGAAACCAAACCAGGGAAGAAAGAGTTTGGAAGAAATTGTTGGTGAAATAGGCCAACAAACTGTGCAATTCATGAACGAGACCAGGACAAGGGTTAAGAATCATGAAGCCTCCATTAGAAATTTGGAGGTCTAGGTAGGCCAGTTGGCCAAGACCATCTCAGAAAGGATTCCGGGTACTTTTCCGTCTGATACTCTTGTCAATCCAAAGGAAAATGTTGAGAATGTTTCTGCCATCACTCTTAGGAGTGGTAAGACTATGCCCGAAAGGGTAGTGGAAATTGAACAAGAGGTAAGTGGTGAAGAAAAAGAAAAGGAGAGGAGTGTGCCTAATGTTGTTGAAAAAATTGCTAAAAATGTAATTCCTCCTTCTAAGAAAATTGGCAAAGTTCCATTTCCTAAAGCTTTAGAAAAGAATTTGGAAAAGCAATTCTCAAAATTTCTTGAGATTTTCAAAAGACTTCAAATTAATATTCCTTTTTCTGAAGCTTTGGAACAAATGCCAATTTATGCTAAATTTATGAAGGACATTTTATTTAGAAGGAGGAAGTTGAGTGAGATGGATGAAATTGTAATGTTAACTGAGGAGTGTTCAGCTATGGTTTTAAGGAAGTTGCCCCAAAAGTTGAAGGATCCGGGGAGCTTTACTTTACCCGTCGAAATTGAGGGATTACCAAATGCAACAGATCTCTGTGACTTAGGAGCTAGTATTAACCTCATGCCACTCTCCATGTTTAGGAAATTGGACATGGGAGAGGCCACTCCTACTTTGATGTGTTTACAATTGGCGGACAGGTCAATTAAATACCCCTATGGGGTGGCTGAAGATGTTTTGGTAAGGGTTGACAAGTTTGTTTTCCCAGTTGATTTTGTGATCCTTGATATGGAAGAAGACTCCAAGGTACCATTAATTCTTGGGCGGCCATTCCTTGCTACAGGAAACGCCAAGATTAATGTGGCAGAAGGCCTCCTATCTTTGAAGGTAGGGGATGAAAAAGTGAAGTTTTCTGTATTCCGGACTTGTAAGCATTATGAGTCTGAAGGAGAGGATGAGTTCAAAGATGATGTTTGTAGCAAGAAAAGAAAAAGTACCCCCAATTGATTAAGGGGAAGGGTCTATCTCGGACCTTAACAATGAGCTGGTTAGGAGACAACCCAACTTAGGATAGTTTATTTTTCTGTTTTTAGTTTCTTGTAACACTCTTGTAAATAAATTAAAGAAAAAATAATTCTATCTTTTTGCTGCAGGAGAGGCCAGCGCTCCAGCGCTGGAGGCCAACGCTCAAGTGTTAGGCCCCTGCTTCACAACCTCTGATTCCATTTAATCCCAGCGCTCCAGCGCTGGAGGGCTAGCGCTCATGCGCTAGGCCCCTGGAATCCCCAGTTTTTTATTTTTAATTTCCAGCGCCACAGCGTTGGAAACCCAGCGCTCAGGCGCTGGGACCTATGATTGCCCAGTTTTTATTTTAATCCAGCGCCCCAGCGTTGGCATCCCCAACGCTCAAGCGCTGGAGCTCGGGCAGTCTTGTTGTTTTGTTTTTGTTTGCTGTTTTTAGTTTTTAATAAATTTTGTGTTCACCATTTTCTGAAAGTTTTAGATTCTATGAGTTTTCCCTTGTTTATACAATGGTTTTAATTTTTGGGAACTCAAAAATTCTTGTTTTTAAGGTGAACACAATTTTTCAACCCATAATCTTGTTTGTGCTGATTTTGGAACTAACAAGTCAAGCAAGCTTCTGCTTGTGAGACTTTTGTTTGTTCAATGTTACAGGATAGGTACCAAAAAGAGGAAGAACCTTCTTGAACTTTAGTGTTCAAATTGAATTTTGCATTGAGGTTCCCTTGGACTTTTGTGGAAATTTGTGTACTATGCCAGCTTTTTAGCTTTTTAGTTTTTCTTTTTTATAGTTTTTTAGCTTTATTTTTAGTTTAGTTTTTGCATGAGTCTTGAGTATTTTATCCATTCTGAATATTGCTATAGCTTTGTGAAATGCTTTATCTGATTAATCTGTTTTTGTGAAAAAGTTCTATGTTTTGAAGCAGTTAGGATTGCATGCTGTAGAAAGGATTTTGATATCTTGATTGTTTTGGTTGTTGGCAAAAGTTTTTCTAAGTTCTAAGAGGGTACCACTTACCCTTTCTTTTTCTGAGAGCTGAGGACTCTGAATTCTTGATTGTGAAATTTTTCTGCCTTGTGTTGCATGTTGATTGGAGTTTTGTATACTTTGTGAGTTGAGAAGAGATTATAGGCATTTTTGAAAACTCAGATTTTTTCTTGAAATGTTATATCCACTAGTAGCCCCTTTTGAGCCTTAAAAGAGTCATTCTTTGGAGCCTACTTTGTGTGATAATTCTTAAAGTTGTTATTGTGATTCATGTGCTAAATTGTTAGAGCTACGTTGTGGGTTTCTCTCTAAACAAAAAGGAAGAAAAAAGTTGAAAAAATAAGGTATGTGCCTTAGGAAAAAATAATGAGGTAGTGGGGTGAGAAAGAGTATGAGGGAAGTAAAATTCAAGTCATTCATCCCATACATTTCACTACTTTGTTTAGAAAAAAAGAAAAAGGAAAAGAGAAAAATTGAGAGGACCCTTGTGTGCATTGTTGAAGCTCTTAAATCAAGAAAAATCACTTAACAACAGTTTCTGAGTCAGCCACTAGAGTTGCCAATTTCTTGAAATCCACACCTTAAATTGTTCAACCCTTTTGGCCAAGTTACAACCTTCAAAAGCTCTTCAACATCACTTGGTTGCTTTACTTCAGTTTTGATTTGAATTATAGGCAGGATCATTGAGCTTTCTTTTTCTTCATGGAGAATATCATTTTGTGAGCTTAATTGATGAACTCAAACATGTTAAAAGCCAAGCCTAACTTTCTTGATTCTTTGTCTATAAAACATGCATGTCTTCCTTTTCTGCTAAGCTTTCTTTGAAAGGTTTTTGTGCTTCAAGTTTTAATCAGATAAACTTTTTCAAAACTCAGGGACGAGTTTCTCTTTAAGTTTTGTCGCTTGAGGACAAGCTGTCGTTGGGTATAGTGGTGTGATGAGTGGATATTATATGATGTTTTTAGGTAGTTTTTAGTCTTTTTATTTTATTATTTTTGAGTCACATATAGGTTTTTTATTGTTTTTATGTAGATTTTATATTTATTTTGCATTTTTCATGTAGATTGGATTTTATTTGTTTTTCTAACTTTATTTTATATTTTTAGGAATTTTTCTAGCTATTTTATATATTTAGGAAAAGCTGGTTTGGTTATCATTTTTGTCCAGGGACCAATGTGTAAAGTTTCAGGAAATCAGGGACCAAAATGTGAAAGTTCAAGAGTGGAGGGCTAAAAGTGAAGATTGAGAGAATAAAAGGGCCAGAATTGGAGTGCTAACCAAGAGAGGACCAAAAGTGGAAAAGAAGAATATGAAGCAACTCTCTTCAAATTAGCACATGGGAAATTATGTTGAAGGATTGATGGTAGTGGGAGGAAGGTTTCAGAATTGATTAAGGGCTGATAAGTGGATTTTTAAGGCATTCAAAACACACTACCATGAAAAAAGAAGGAAAAGCTTGGAGCTGAAACAGCAGTGCCCAGCGCTCAAGCGCTGTCCCTCGGTTTGGAAGTGGATTTTTAATGCCTGCCAGCGCCCAAGCGTTGGGAATTCTAGCGCTGGAGGCTGGATTTTTACTATAAATAGGACCCTTTTCTTCACTTGTAAAACTCACCTCTTAGAATAAAACAAGTATTCTCTCTTTCTCCCTTTTGAGCATTGTTCCTAGGACTTGTGGGAAGCCATACTTGAGCTCCTATCCAGGGTAATTCAATGACTCCTTTAGCCATGCTTGGCTAACTTCTTCTTTAAGTTTTTGGGTTGTTTTAGTTTATAATACATGTTCTAGTTTTTTCTTACATTTCTGAATATTATTTCCATTCATGTTTTATTACCTTATGCTTAATTTCTATCTTGTGGATCCCAAGAGTTTTTGCTTATTACTTATTACATAAGGCCATTTGGTGAGTAGTAAGGGAACTAGGTAATAAAAAAGGTTATAAGTATACTTCACTAAGGAATTAGGAAGGACGTAACTTTATGTTGGCCTGAATATCTTCTTCATCTTCTTCTTTAGTTAGCTAGGTGCCAAGGAATTGGGTTTAGTAATTAAAAAGAAAGATCTACAATGCTTAAGGAATTAACTTGTAGTTACACTAGGCTATAGCATCATTAAAATGGATTTATAATTCAAGAATTTAGTAAGAGATTTCTAGCATGTTTTATAGACTATGTAAACCAACCCAAGAGCTTAATGTTCATTATTTCTTTCTCTTATTATTTTATGCTATTGTTTATTTCTTGTTCTAAAAACATCAACATATCTTCTCATCTTTTAAATTTCTGCACAAGTACTAAATTCTATATAAATACGAACACCTATCCTTTGGGTTCGATCTTTTTTTTACTACGCGATAGTTAATCGTACACTTGCGATTTCCTTATCAATAAGCTGTTATTGTTATTGATGTTGGTATCTGTAATTTGCTATTGGGTAATTGCTTGTAGGTGCTTAAATTAGAAACTACAAGGGTGTTCGTGTGTTGGGTGCTGAAATTGAATTTGAGTTTATGCTTAGATTAAGGGACAGAGTTTATGCTTAATTAGAAAGTATAAGAGTTTATGCTTGATTGAATTGAATTGGTGTTCGTGGGTGCTAAAATTAGAAAGTAGGCAGGCTAGGATGTTTGAATGATTTTTCCTATTGTTTATTAACTACAGATGTCAAGTATTGAACCTGAAGCTGTAGGGGAAGAAGTATCAAGTCAAAACTCATCTCACAATCACAATTACATTAGGCAGAAATCACATCCAGGTTGGGGTCATTGTACACAACGTGTTGAGAAGGGGAAGAGTGTGAAGAAGGTCTTGCTCCTGACCCTGGCTGTGGTTTTGATGACGACAAACTCATCGACAAAAAGAAGAAAAGAAGACTTCGAAGAAACAACGCTACAAAGTTCATCAATAGTCTAGAAGTCTTAGTTTAGGTGAGTTTATGCTTCTAAAGGTCTATTAAAGCATAAAGGCTCTTAAAACACCTAAACAATTCAAGCTAAGTGTTTTCATAACTTAAAAGAAGTAGAAAACCTTAAGCCGATCTCAAAGGATCAAGTTTCTGGAAGATGGACTTCAGTGTAATTGATTTCAGGATTCTGGTAATCGATTACACCTAGGCAAGTAATCGATTACTTGTTGTTTGTAATCGATTACATGTTTGAAATTCAAATTCAAACTGAAACGGCTATTAGTGTAATCGATTACACTAAGTGATGTAATCGATTACCAGAACGAAAAGTTGCATCTTTTCATGAACCATTGTGTCCCAAACCTTTTGAAAAGGGTTGTGATGGTTCAAGGACGTTTCCCTTGCGTATATAAAGTCCATTTGAGTCGAGAACTCGTGCAACAACAAGAGAGAATACTCAACACATGAGAATGCAACATTAGGCCAAAGCTTTGTCAACATTAGTTCATCTTTTAGAACTTAAACCTTCAAGAGCCTAAATTCTGAGTTCACGGTCTTCATGTTTATAAGAACACCTTTGTTGTTCATATCTTGAGGAACTGATAATTATATTATGCTTAAAAGCCTTAAAGCATAAATTCTCATGATCAATCCATTTCTATGTTAAAGGATTGATACAGCCAAATTGTAAAACTCTTCTTCATCTCTTTCTTTAAGATTGAGTGTTTCACCGTGGTATTCGGTGAAGGGTTGTTGTCACTGAAAGTGGTATACTTTCAGGGTGTTGATTGAAGGTGGTTTAGCCTTCAAGGTCTGAGGGTGGTTTGCCTTCAGGAACTGAAAGCGGTTTGCTTTCAGGGGCTGTTGAAAGTGGTTTGCTTTCACAGGATATTGGTAGAAATTCTTGGGGTCCTTGGGTTAGGAACTTGTAAGAGATTTTTATCAATAGTGGAAAAATCCTCGAGGGGTTTCTTTGAGGGACTGGACGTAGCCTTCGGTGGATTGAAGGTGAACCAGGATAAATCTCTGTGTGTCATTTCCTTCATCCTTCATCTTTTTACTTTCAAGCAATTCTCAATTCCGCAGCGATCACAACAATCATCTTGTGATTATCATCATCTTGAAAGTAATATTTTCAATAAGGCGAAAATCGGGGCAATACTGATTCACCCCCCCTCTCAGGTTGCTATCTGTACTTACAATTGGTATCAGAGCGGAGGTTTAGGTAAGATATTCCTAAGGTCCGGGAAAAGATGGCATCCTCTTCCAATCATGGAACAAGTGAAGGATTTAAAATATACAGGCCACCATTCTTCAATGGAGAACACTATGAATTTTGGAAAATCAAGATGAAGATATTTATAAAGTCATTAGACGCAGGAATATGGAAAGCCATTGAAGAAGGTCCTTTTGTGCCTGTAACAACAGAAGAAGAAGGAACTTCACGACCAAAACCAGAAAGTACTTGGAGTGAAGAAGAAAAGAAGAAGGTTCAATATGATCTCAAAGGAATGAATATTCTTACATTTGCCCTTGGCATAGATGAATTTTTCAGAGTATCAACGTGCACTTCATCGAAAGAAATATGGGATACGTTGATGGTG
Source organism: Acmispon strigosus (assembly GCA_030819835.1). Classification (NCBI taxonomy): domain Eukaryota; kingdom Viridiplantae; phylum Streptophyta; class Magnoliopsida; order Fabales; family Fabaceae; genus Acmispon; species Acmispon strigosus. The sequence continues at coordinate 51,133,476 of JAUAMA010000002.1, forward strand.
ACTCATGAAGGAACAGATGAAGTCAAGAGATCAAAGATCAATACTTTATCTCAAGAATATGAAATGTTGAGAATGCTTCCAGGAGAAAAGGTATTAGATATGCAAAAACGATTCACTCATTTGATTAATCATTTGATTGCTCTTGGTAAACAATTTTCAAACAGTGACTTGAACATGAAAGTTCTGAGATCACTTACAAGAGTATGGCAACAAAAAGTTACAGCCATCTCAGAGAAAAAGAGTTTATCAAATATGTCTCTCGCAACTCTTTTTGGAAAACTCCAAGAGCACGAGTTAGAATTGAATCGTTTGGAAGAGAATGAACAACATGAGAAGAAGTATCGATCTATTTCCCTAAAGGCAAAAGAAAGTGTCAAAGAAGAATATGATACAAATTCTGAAGAAGAAGAAAATGGGAATGTGAATCTTCTAGTAAAGAATTTTGGAAAGTTTCTTAAAAGAAAAGGTGTGAAATTCAACAACAACAAATCTTTCCAAAGGAACAATGAGCCCTCTTCCTCTCAAAAGATCACATGCTTTGAATGTGGCAAGCCTAGTCACTTCAAGTCAGAATGTCCAAATCTTCAGAAGAAGAAACATGGTCTAAGAGAAAAATTCAAGAAAAAGGATCAACCCACACGAAGAGCATATTGGGCATGGGATGATAATGAAGTAAGTTCATCATCAGACTCTGATAAAGAAGAAGCACAAGTTGCCTTGATGGCCTCACATGATTCAGATGATGAAGATTCCCAGGTTAGTAACAATTCTCTATCTTTTCATGATTTAAAGTTTACTATGGAAAACATGTTTAAATTATGTCAAGAATTTTCTAAGGTTAGTTCTAAAAAAAATGATTTAATTTCATCCTTAGAAAGTAAGTGTAGGATTTTACAAGAAGAATTAGATATAGTAAAATCAAAATTTGATATTACTCATAAATGCACCAAATGTAGTTCTTTAGAAGAAAAGATAGATAATCTTCAACAAAGAGTTAATAACTTCAATAAAGGAAAATAGAAGTTAGATGATATTCTAAGTGTACAAAGACATTCGAACAATAAATCAGGTCTAGGATATACTTCTCACCCAAAGACAAAAGAGATTAGGAAAACTGTGTTTGTAAAACCAAATCATGCATTAGGATCTACTAGTAACACTAAGACCAATCCTTTTAGGAGTATGAACAATAGGAAGAATAATCAAAATAGACCTCCTAAGAAGATCCATTCCTCTCCTAGACAAACATCTAGTTACAATCATTATTCTTGCACCTATTGTAACAAAATAGGACATACCCCTAGTAGATGTTACTACAAACATGTAGGAGTACCAAATAGGGACTACATTTGGGTTAGAAAGGATGTTAACTTAGAAGGACCCAAAACTTGTTGGGTTCCTAATACCCATGTCTGAACTTTGTCATGTAGGTGTGTATGAAAGCAGCAAAGGATTTATGGTATCTTGATAGTGGCTGTTCATCACACATGACAGGAGACAAAACCAAGTTTTCTTTTCTTATACCTAGGGAAAAAGGTTATGTCACATATGGTAACAATCCAAAGGGAAAGATACTAGGTATTGGAAGAATAGGCACACCCCCTCAAACAGTCATCGATAAAGTTCTTTACGTTGATGGTTTGATGCATAATCTTCTGAGTATCAGTCAACTATGTGATATGGGTTTGAAGGTTGGTTTCATTAATGATATATGTGTTGTAAAAGATGTGAAAACTAAAGAGATTAAGTTTTCTGGTTATAAAGTCAACAAAGTCTTCATGATTTCATTGGAAGAAATTCCACAAAACGTAAGATGCCATTTGGTCAAGAACAATAGTGATTCATGGCTATGGCATAGAAGACTTGCTCATATACACATAGATCATTTAAACAAACTAGTCAAGCATGATCTAGTTGTTGGGCTTCCAAAGATTAGATTCGAAAAAGACAGGCTTTGTGATGCATGTCAAAAGGGGAAGCAAACCAGGATGTCTTTCATACCAAAGAACATAGTTTCGACTTGAAGACCCCTTCAATTGCTACATATGGATCTGTTCGGACCTTCCAGAACAAAAAGCCTCGGAGGTAATTTCTATGCACTTGTTATTGTTGATGATTTCTCTAGATTTTCATGGACATTATTCTTGCCTCGTAAGAATGAAGCCTTTAATGCATTCAAGATATATGCAAGGCTAGTTCAAAATGAGAAGTCTTTAAAGATCTCTTCTATTAGAAGTGATCATGGTGGAGAATTTCAGAATCAACAATTTCAAGATCTATGTGATGAAAATGGAATATCACATAATTTCTCTACTCTGAGAACACCACAACAAAATGGTGTTGTAGAAAGGAAGAACAGATTACTTGAAGAATTAGCAAGAACCATGCTAAGTGAATCAAGCCTTCCTAAATACTTCTGGGCTGATGCTGTAAGTACTGCTTGCTATGTTTCTAATAGAGTTCTTATTAGACCTATTCTTAAGAAAACCCCCTATGAACTCTACAAAGGAAGGAAACCAAATATCTCTTATTTACATGCTTTTAGATCAAAATGCTTTGTCTTGAATAATGGAAAGGAAAACCTTGGTAAATTTGATCAAAAATCTGATGAAGGTATATTCCTTGGATATTCCTTAATAAGCAAAGCATATAGAGTCTTTAACAAGAAAACTCTATCTGTGGAAGAATCCATACATGTCTCTTTTGATGAGTCTAAATCTTCAATAGAAGATAAAGTTAATCTTCCAGATAATGAAGAAGAAGACATCATTATCAATGAAGACTCTCAAAAGGAAAGAGATCAAAATCCAATACAAGAAGAGCCCATTGAAGATAATACTTATCAACTTCCAAAAGAATGGAGAACCCATAGGGATCATCCAGTTGATAATATTATTGGTGATATTTCTAGAGGCGTCTCTACAAGGCTACGATTAAATGATTCAGTTTTGAATATGGTCTTTGTCTCTCAAATAGAACCATCAAAAGTAAATGATGCTCTTGAGGATGAATATTGGATCGTAGCAATGCAGGAAGAACTAAACCAGTTTGAAAGGAATCAAGTTTGGGAACTTGTTCCAAAGCCTAGTGATAAGCATATCATAGGAACAAAGTGGGTATTTATAAATAAGTTATATGAAAATGGTATCATAGTTAGGAACAAAGCAAGATTAGCTGCTCAAGGTTATAATCAAGAAGAAGGTATAGACTTTGATGAAACATATGCACCAGTAGCAAGGTTGGAAGCCATAAGACTTTTGTTGGCTTATGCCTGTTCTTTGAACTTTCCATTATATCAAATGGACGTCAAAAGTGCTTTCCTGAACGGATACTTTCAAGAAGAGGTCTATGTGAAGCAACCTCCAGGATTTGAAGATCCAAAGTTCCCTTCACATGTCTTCAGATTTAAGAAGGCATTTTATGGACTCAAGCAAGCCCCACGTGCATGGTATGATAGACTAAGCACATTCCTTTGTGAAAAAGGATTCCAAAAGGGTAAGGCTGACACAACCTTGTTCATCTCTTTGTAAGGATTTCTCTAACATGATGCAAGAAGAATTTGAAATGTCTATGATGGGACAATTGAATTTCTTTATTGGATTGCAAATCAAACAATCACGTGATGGAATATTCATCAATCAATCAAAGTTTTGCAAGGAATTATTAAAGAAATATGATTTGGATGATTACAAAGCTATAGCCACACCAATGGGGTCTAACACATATTTAGATCAAGATGAGTCCGGTGCTCAAGTAGACATTACCAAATATAGAGGTATGATCGGATCTCTTCTATATTTAACTGCAAGTAGACCTGATATTATGTTTATGTTAGAACAGATAGCAACCTGAGAGGGGGGGTGAATCAGTGTTGCCCCAATTTTCGACTTATTGAAAATATTACTTTCAAGATGATGATAATCACAAGATGATTGTTTTGATCGTAGCGGAATTGAGAATTGGTTGAAAGTAAAAGATGAAGGATGAAGGAAATGACACACAGAGACTTATCCTGGTTCACCTCCAATCCACCGAAGGCTACGTCCAGTCCCTCAAAGAAACCCCTTGAGGAATTTTCCACTATTGATAAAAATCTCTTACAAGTTCCTAACCCAAGGACCCCAAGAATTTCTACCAATATCATGTGAAAGCAAACCACTTTCAACAGCCCCTGAAAGCAAACCGCTTTCAGTTCCTGAAGGCAAACCACCCTCAGACCTTGAAGGCTAAACCACCTTCAATCAACACCCTGAAAGTATACCACTTTCAGTGACAGCAACCCTTCACCGAATACCACGGTGAAACACTCAATCTTAAAGAAAGAGATGAAGAAGAGTTTTACAATTTGGCTGTATCAATCCTTTAACATAGAAATGGATTGATCATGAGAACTTATGCTTTAAGGCTTTTAAGCATAATATGATTCTTAGTTCCTCAAAATATGAACAACAAAGGTGTTCTTATAAACATGAAGACCATGAACTCAGAATTTAGGCTCTTGAAGGTTTAAGTTCTAAAAGACGAACTAATTTTGACAAGGTTTTGGCCTAATGTTGTATTCTCATGTGTTGAGTGTTCTCTCTTGTTGTTGTACGAGTTCTGGACTCAAATGGACTTTATATAGGCAAGGGAAACGTCCTTGAACCATCAAAACCCTTTTCAAAAGGTTTGGGACACAATGGTTCATGAAAAGATGCAACTTTTCGTTCTAGTAATCGATTACATCACTTAGTGTAATCGATTACACTAATAGCCGTTTCAGTTTGAATTTGAATTTCAAACATGTAATCGATTACAAACAACAAGTAATCGATTACTTTCCTAGGTGTAATCGATTACCAGAATCCTGAAATCGATTACACTGAAGTCCATCTTCCAGAAACTTGATCCTTTGAGATCGGCTTAAGGTTTTCTACTTCTTTTGAGTTATGAAAACACTTAGCTTGAATTGTTTAGGTGTTTTAAGAGCCTTTATGCTTTAATAGACCTTTAGAAGCATAAACTCACCTAAACTAAGACTTCTAGACTATTGATGAACTTTGTAGCGTTGTTTCTTCGAAGTCTTCTTTTCTTCTTTTTGTCGATGAGTTTGTCGTCATCAAAACCACAACCAGGGTCAGGAGCAAGACCTTCTTCACAATCTCCCCCTTTTGGATGATGGCAAACACATTCTTGATACTTGGAGATCATATAGGTAATTTGTTGAGAAACTCCCCCTGAATGATGTAATCTAATATTTCTCCCCCTTTCTAAGCGAAAAACATCCAATCAGTGCAGTAGACGGTTTTAAAACTAGGCTATTACAGACCAAATAAACCAAGAAGTCAATAAAAAGCATAAACAAGTCTAAAGATCAAATTCATCAGAGGAATCAAAAGAGTCATGGGGAGAGGGAGCCATGTGATCAACACGAAGACTAAGACGACCCATATCCTCACGGAGAGTAGTGTACATGGACTCGACTCGACCTTCTATGTGATCAAACCTCTGATCGAAGTGTGTTCGCATGTCAGCCAAATGAGAGAGAATGAGCTGTGTAGAGGCATCAGCATTTGCAGAGGACGAAGTGCCTCCCTCAGAGGATGGTGGACAGAAAGCAGCAGGGGCAGGAGTCTGAGTAGTGTCAGGACCCAAATCTGATTTGTGCCTGAACGTACCATCAATGTTTCTGAAAATCCCCATCTTGTTCAGAATTTCCATATCAATCCTCTGAGCCTTAGCATCCATGACCTGTGCATACTCTCCATGTGTAGAAATCCCAAAGTTCTTCAGAATAAGAGTAATAACAGGAGCATAGGGAAGAGGCCCAGTTCGGTCCTTGTGAAGCACTATGTGTATCATGACTAAATAAGCCCAATTAATAGATTCATTGTGCTTCAAACCATATATGATTTGCAACTCTAGATCACTAATCTGAGCATGGTTAGAGGATTGAGGAAGAAGAACATAGCTTATCAGATAATGGAGCAAACGATCCTCTACAGTGAGATATCCAACACCAAGAATATCCCTAGAACGGTTAATCTCCGTTCGCTGCTTCTTCAACTGTATCTCTTCCTCAGAAAACCAACACAGAGATAGATAAAAGGATTTCTTGTCATAATCAGCCCATGGACATGTAATCTCAGGGCTAAGTCGTGCTCCAACATAGGGAATTTGCAATAGAGTACCCAATTGCTCTTGAGTCAAAGAAATATCAACCCCTTTGACTGATGAGCAGATTTTTCCACCCCTCTTGACCAAGTTACAATAGAATACTTTGACTAATTCAGGATAATACGTACCCGTTAAGCCAAGAAATTCATCAAGTCCTTGGAAGTCAAGGAGGGAAGGGAAGAGAAGTCCAGCATTGATGAAAGAATTCATGTCAGCATACTTGGGAGGAAGAATCGGTCTTTCCAAGAAATAAGCCAAGAACTGTTCCTTTTGTTCCTCCGTAACGAGAAGCCATGACAGGTCAAGGGTGTTCATGGATAGGTTCTTCGAACGGTGTCTGCGAGATGAAGAGGCCATTTTTCGGATTTGGAAAGGTTAGGGTTTGAGAAAGGGTTTTTGGATAGAGGCCAAATTGAAAAATCCAAGAGGGTGGATGAACAAGAGAGGGTAAAGACGAGCAAAACCCACCAATTGGTTCTGGATTTGAGCAAGAAACAAAGGAGAAAGTTGGGAACAACTGGTTCGACGACGAAGAAAGGAAAGGGAAGAGAGACAGCGTAATCGATTATGAAATCGAACCAGATATATTTATATTTTCGAATTGGTAATCGATTACAGGCAGTTGAGTAATCGTTTACCACAATTTGAATTTTAAATAAAATTCAAAATTGCAGCGGTAATCAATTATAACAGTTAATGTAATCGATTACCTTCAGTCCAAAATTTGAAATTTTCAAATTTCGACTATGTAACCGATTATATCAGTTTATGTAATCGATTACTCAAAGGAATTCAATAATTATAAGAGCTAAGATCAGGAGTAATCAATTAACAACCCTATGGTAATTGATTTCAAGGATATTTTTATAAGTTCTATCCTATGTAACATGCTTTTAAATAAATACATAAGAACATAATCAATTATAGCAAGTAATCATGCAAGATGAGATTATATAAGTATCTATAAGATTTATCTTACTATATGCATAACAGAAATAGATACAAATAATCACACATCTGAAACATGAATATGTAAACATATATATCCTCCTAGAATCTATGTAGATAGTTCTTTGACTAATATCAGCATATACTTAGAAGAACATCTTGCTAATGTTTTATGATTGTTAATTCCTATTGTTTTCCTATGATTTTCTAGATATTTGGTTAAGGAGCAATTTTATCTAACTTATTTCTAAATACTCACTGTCGACACCTATTTTTGTCCGGGCCCAATTTTGAAAAAGCAAAAAAAGAGGAAAGAAAAAGAAAAAAAAGAGAGAAGAAAAAAAAAAAGAGAGAAGAAAAAAGAAAAAAAAAAGAAGAAAAAAGGGAAAAAAAAGAAAAGAAGGAAAAGAGAAAAGAAAAGAAAAGGCCCAGCAGAGGAAAAGGAAGAAGAAAAGAAGAAAAATGGGTCGCGGCTCAAAGGAAAAGAGAGGAAGCAGAAGCAAGGAAGGGAGGGCAACTTAGTCTTTTTCCCCCTCACTGAAACCCTAATTCTCCCCTATATAATCCTACCCTCACTAACCCTAGAAACCACTCATACACACTCACCATTCCCTAATAGCCTCCATACTTTCACAAACCCTAAATTCCTCACTCCCACACAATTCTTAGCCTCCACTCCTAACCCTAGTCTCCATTCATTCTCTATCTCCCAAAACAAAACAAAACAAAAACAAAACAAAAAAGGGAAGAAGCAGCCACACTAAAACCAAAAAAACAGCCACCAACCTCCTCCCTCTCATCTCTCTCCCTCATATCCAGCCGCCACACAATTTTAGAGCAGCCCCTCTCTCTCAACAACACAGCCACTCCTCTCCTCCATAGCCCCTGCCGCCGCACCATCTTCTTTCCTCCTTCCTAACCACCGCGCACTGCCGCTCCTCCTCCATAGCCCCTGCCGCCGCACCATCTCCTTTCCTCCTTCCTAACCACCGTGCACTGCCGCTCCTCCTCCAGGCCGCAACACCACCGTCGTAGCCAAACCGTCGCCGCCATCCTCTTTCTGCCCAACTGCACCACCGCGTTCCAGCCTCTCCTTGGCCACCGTGGCCGAGGCCACCACACAGCCGCGTCATCTCCAGCGCCGCAGCGCCACCACCTTGCTCCTCCACCAGCGACGCCGCACCTCCTTCCTTCCCAGACCACCGTGCCGTCGTCATCCGCCAAGCTCCAGCCCTGCCACCTTCATCATCCTCGAACGGCTACCTCCTTCATCCTCGACTGCCACTGTTTCCATTCCTTCTTTTTGCTGGTCTTTTTTTACTTTTTTTTATCTTTTTTTTTTTGTTGTTTTTTTAATTATTATTGTATTTCATTTATTCTGTTTTTTTGTCCTTATTTTGGCTTTGATTTTTATTTTCTGAGACATTGTAAGTCCATGATATAAGGACATTTTAATTTTAATTTTTGTTGTCAAAATAGAAAAAAAAAACTAAAAAAAACTTAATTGAATTAAAATAAGAACTGCGTAAGCCTTGATCTTCCATTTTAAGGAAGTACGTAGGACTAGGTTCACACCTATCAGGCTAAAATTAAAATATATTTTATTCTCTTTTTGTCTTTTGTTTTTTTTTTTTATATAATTAGGGATTGAATGATATAAAAAATAAAGATATTTTGTTTCATTTTTTTCTCTTTTTAGGAATAATTACGAATTAAATATCTTTTAGGAATAATTAGGAATTAAATAATAAAAATAAATAAGGGTAAAATTAATAATATAGAAAGCTAAGAAAATTTCACAAACAATTTTAGGTACCTTTCAGACGGGCGCTGTGGGGTGCTAACACCTTCCCCACGCGTAATAGACTCCCGAACCTAGATTTTAGGTTTCGTAGGCTATTTATCAGATTTTAGGTTTTCCTAGTGTTTTCCTCAAATAAACATTAGTGGCGACTCTGTCTGACAATAAATTGTTTTTTCGCCGTCCCGCCGCGACCCCGGTTGCGACACTCACTTTGTTCCTATGATATGCTTATCACTAGGCTTTGGAACAAGTTCCCAAACTTGATTCCTTTCAAACTGGATTAGTTCTTCCTGCATTGCTACAATCCAATATTCATCCTCAAGAGCATCATTTACTTTTGATGGTTCTATTTGAGAGACAAAGGCCATATTCAAAACTGAATCATTTAATCGTAGCCTTGTAGAGACGCCTCTAGAAAGATCACCAATAATATTATCAACTGGATGATCCCTATGGGTTCTCCATTCTTTTGGAAGTTGATAAGTATTATATTCAATGGGCTCTTCTTGTATTGGATTTTGATCTCTTTCCTTTTGAGAATCTTCATTGATAATGATGACTTCTTCTTCATTATCTGGAAGATTAACTGTGTCTTCTATTGAAGATTTAGACTCATCAAAAGAGACATGTATGGATTCTTCCACAGATAGAGTTTTCTTGTTAAAGACTCTAAATGCTTTGCTTGTTAAGGAATATCCAAGGAATATACCTTCATCATATTTTTCTTCAAACTTACCAAGGTTTTCCTTTCCATTATTCAAGACAAAGAATTTGGATCCAAAAGCATGTAAATAAGAGATATTTGGTTTCCTTCCTTTATAGAGTTCATAGGGGGTTTTATTAAGAATAGGTCTAATAAGAACTCTATTAGAAACATAGCAAGCAGTACTTACAGCATCAGCCCAGAAATATTTAGGAAGGCTTGATTCACTTAGCATGATTCTTGCTAATTCTTCAAGTAATCTGTTCTTCCTTTCTACAGCACCATTTTGTTGTGGTGTTCTCGGAGTAGAGAAATTATGTGATATTCCATTTTTATCACATAGATCTTGAAATTGTTGATTCTCTGAGGCTTTTTGTTCTGGAAGGTCCGAACAAATCCATATGTAGCAATTGAAGGGGTCTTGAAGTCGAAACTATGTTCTTTGGTTTGAAAGACATCCTTGTTTGCTTCCCCTTTGACATGCATCACAAAGCCTGTCTTTTTCGAATCTAATCTTTGGAAGCCCAACAACTAGATCATGCTTGACTAGTTTGTTTAAATGATCTATGTGTATATGAGCAAGTCTTCTATGCCATAGCCATGAATCACTATTGTTCTTGACTAAAAGGCATCTTACGTTTTGTGGAATTTCTTCCAATGAAATCAGGAAGACTTTGTTGACTTTATAACCAGAAAACTTAATCTCTTTAGTTTTCACATCTTTTACAACACATATATCATTAATGAAACCAACCTTCAAACCCTTATCACATAGTTGACTGATACTCAGAAGATTATGCATCAAACCATCAACGTAAAGAACTTTATCGATGACTGTTTGAGGGGGTGTGCCTATTCTTCCAATACCAAGTATCTTTCCCTTTTGATTGTTACCATATGAGACAAAACCTTTTTCCCTAGGTATAAGAAAAGAAAACTTGGTTTTGTCTCCTGTCATGTGTGATGAGCAGCCACTATCAAGATACCATAAATCCTTTGCTACTTTCATACACACCTACATGACAAAGTTCAGACATGGGTATTAAGAACCCAAGAAGTTTTGGGTCCTTATAAGTTAACATCCTTTCTAACCCAAATGTACTCCCTATTTGGTACTCCTACATGTTTGTAGTAACATCTACTAGGGGTATGTCCTAATTTGTTACAATAAGTGCAAGAATATTGATTGTAACTAGATGTTTGTCTAGGAGATGAATGGATCTACTTAGGAGGTCTATTTTGATTATTCTTCCCATTGTTCATACTCCTAAAAGGATTAGTCTTAATGTTACTAGAAGATCCTAATGCATGATTTGGTTTTACAAACACAGTTTTCCTAATCTCTTTTGTCTTTGGGTGAGAAGTATATCCTAGACCTGACTTATTGTTCGAATGTCTTTGTACACTTAGAATATCATCTAACTTCTGTTTTCCTTTATTGAAGTTATTAACTCTTTGTGGAAGATTATCTATCTTTTCTTCTAAAGAACTACATTTAGTGCATTTATGAGTAATATCTAATTTCGATTTACTACATCTAATTCTTCTTGTAAAATACTACACTTACTTTCTAAGGATGAAATCAAATTATTTTGCTTAGAACTAACCTTAGAAAATTCTTGACATAATTTAAACATGTTTTCCATAGTAAACTTTAAATCATGAAAAGATAGAGAATTGTCACTAACCTAGGAATCTTCATCATCTGAATCATGTGAGGCCATCAAGGCAACTTGTGCTTCTTCTTTATCAGAGTCTGATGATGAACTTACTTCATTATCATCCCAAGCCAGATATGCTCTTCGTGTCGGTTGATCCTTCTTTTCGAATTTTTCTCTTAGACCATGTTTCTTCTTCTGAAGATTTGCACATTCTGACTTGAAGTGTCCAGGCTTGCCACATTCAAAGCATGTGATCTTTTGAGAGGTAGAGGACTCATTTTTCCTTGGGAAAGATTTGTTGTTGTTGAATTTCACACCTTTTCTTTTAAGAAACTTTCCAAAATTCTTTACTAGAAGATTCACATTTCCATTTTCTTCTTCTTCAGAATCTGTATCATATTCTTCTTTGATACTTTCTTTTGCCTTTAGGGAAATGGATCGATACTTCTTCTCATGTTGTTCATTCTCTTCCAAACGATTCAATTCTAACTCGTGTTCTTGGAGTTTTCCAAAAAGAGTTGCAAGAGACATATTTGATAAACTCTTCTTCTCTGAGATGGCCGTAACTTTTGGTTGCCATACTCTTGTAAGTGATCTTAGAACTTTCATGTTCAAGTCACTGTTTGAAAATTGTTTACCAAGAGCAATCAAATGATTAATCAAATGAGTGAATCGTTTTTGCATATCTAATACCTTTTCTCCTGGAAGCATTCTGAACATTTCATATTCTTGAGATAAAGTATTGATCTTTGATCTCTTGACTTCATCTGTTCCTTCGTGAGTCAACATCAACGTATCCCATATTTCTTTCGATGAAGTGCACGTTGATACTCTGAAAAATTCATCCATGCCAAGGGCAGATGTAAGAAAATTCATTCCTTTGAGATCATATTGAACCTTCTTCTTTTCTTCTTCACTCCAAGTGCTTTCTGGTTTTGGTCGTGAAGTTCCTTCTTCTTCTTCTGTTGTTACAGGCATAAAAGGACCTTCTTCAATGGCTTTTCATATTCCTGCGTCTAATGACTTTATAAATATCTTCATCTTGATTTCCCAAAAGTCATAGTGTTCTCCACTGAAGAATGGTGGCCTGTATATTTTAAATCCTTCACTTGTTCCATGATTGGAAGAGGATGCCATCTTTTCCCGGACCTTAGGAATATCTTACCTAAACCTCCGCTCTGATACCAATTGTAAGTACAGATAGCAACCTGAGAGGGGGGGTGAATCAGTGTTGCCCCGATTTTCGCCTTATTGAAAATATTACTTTCAAGATGATGATAATCACAAGATGATTGTTGTGATCGCTGCGGAATTGAGAATTGCTTGAAAGTAAAAAGATGAAGGATGAAGGAAATGACACACAGAGATTTATCCTGGTTCACCTTCAATCCACCGAAGGCTACGTCCAGTCCCTCGAAGAAACCCCTCGAGGATTTTTCCACTATTGATAAAAATCTCTTACAAGTTCCTAACCCAAGGACCCCAAGAATTTCTACCAATATCCTGTTAAAGAAAACCACTTTCAACAGCCCTTGAAAGCAAACCGCTTTCAGTTCCTGAAGGCAAACCACCCTCAGACCTTGAAGGATAAACCACCTTCAATCAACACCCTGAAAGTATACCACTTTCAGTGACAACAACCCTTCACCGAATACCACGGTGAAACACTCAATCTTACAGAAAGAGATGAAGAAGAGTTTTACAATTTGGCTGTATCAATCCTTTAACATAGAAATGGATTGATCATGAGAATTTATGCTTTAAGGCTTTTAAGCATAATATGATTCTGAGTTCCTCAAGAAATGAACAACAAAGGTGTTCTTATAAACATGAAGACCATGAACTCAGAATTTAGGCTCCTGAAAGTTTAAGTTCTAAAAGATGAACTAATTTTGACAAGGTTTTTGCCTATTGTTGTATTCTCATGTGTTGAGTGTTCTCTCTTGATGTTGCAAGAGTTCTGGACTCAAATGGACTTTATATAGGCAAGGGACACGTCCTTGAACCATCACAACCCTTTTCAAAAGGTTTGGGACACAATGGTTCATGAAAAGATGCAACTTTTCGTTCTGGTAATCGATTACATCACTTAGTGTAATCGATTACACTAATAGCCGTTTCAGTTTGAATTTGAATTTCAAACATGTAATCGATTACAAACAAAAAGTAATCGATTACTTGCCTAGGTGTAATCGATTACCAGAATCTTGAAATTGATTACACTGAAGTCCATCTTCCAGAAACTTGATCCTTTGAGGTCGGCTTAAGGTTTTCTACTTCTTTTGAGTTATGAAAACACTTAGCTTGAATTGTTTAGGTGTTTTAAGAGCCTTTATGCTTTAATAGACCTTTAGAAGCATAAACTCACCTAAACTAAGACTTCTAGACTATTGATGAACTTTGTAGCGTTGTTTCTACGAAGTCTTCTTATCTACTTTTTGTCGATGAGTTTGTCGTCACCAAAACCACAGCCAGGGTCAGGAGCAAGACCTTCTTCACAGTTTAGTGTGTGTCTATGTTCTAGATATCATGCATCTCCTAGGGAATCACATTTGAGTTCAGTCAAACGGATTTTCAAATATTTAAAAGGAACTACAAATGTTGGTTTGTGGTATCCCAAAGGAAGTGTTTTTGATTTGATTGGATATTCTGATTCTGATTATGCTGGTTGTAAAACTGAACGAAAAAGTACAAGTGGTACTTGTCACTTGCTAGGAAATGCCCTTGTATCTTGGTCTTGCAAGAAACAAGCATGTGTTGCTCTAAGTACTGCTGAAGCAGAATATATTGCTGCAGGAAGTTGTTGTGCACAAACTTTATGGCTCAAACAACAACTTAAAGATTATGGCTTAGAGCTGGGCTGCATTCCAATAAAATGTGACAATACAAGTGCCATTAATCTCACTAAAAATCCTATCATGCATTCTCGAACTAAGCATATTGATATAAGACATCATTTCCTTCAAGATCATGTTATGAGGAAAGATATTGAGATTTCTTTTGTGGATACTCATAATCAATTAGCAGATATCTTTACTAAGCCTCTTCCCAAAGATACATTCTTTAAAATCAAAAGAGAATTAGGCATATTAGATGAGCATGATATTTAAGTAACATGTTTTGTTGCATAATCACTATAATTATATGCATTTAACTTGATTATGTGTTTCAATATATTTTTTAAAATGTGTTACATAGGTTTCTGATAAGAAAAACCGCAAGTGTACGATTAAACTATCGCGTAATACAAAAGATCGAACCCAAGGGATAGGTGTTCTTATTATTATAATTTTTTTAGTACTTAAACAGAAATTTGAAAGATGAGAATATATGTTGATGTTTTTAGAACAAGAGATAACAATAGCAAAATATAGAAAAGATGATAAGAATTTAAGTTCTTGGGTTGATTTACATAATCTATAAAACATGCTAGAAAACTCTTACTAAATTTCTAAACTTTAAATTCATATTCATGGTGCTATAGCCTAGAGTTTCTACATCCTAATAGCCTTAAGAAATGTAGACCTTTCTTTCCTAATTACTAACTTCATAGCCTTGGTTATTGGTTAATCAGAGAAGAAGATGAAGAAGGAATTCGGGCCAACACAAAGCTACGTCCATCCTTATAGCCTTAAGAAATGCATACTTATAACCTTTTTTATTTCCTATTTCCCTTACTACTTACCAAATGGCCTTATGAATAAGTAGAAAGCATGAAATCTTTTGCGCATAAAGATTAATGAAGAACAAAGAAATAAAACATGAATTGAAGATATTATTCATAAATGTAAAAGAAAACTAGAACATGAATTATAAATTAAAACAACCCAAAAACTTAAAGAAGAAGTTAGCCAAGCATGGCTAAAGGAGTCATTGAATTACCCTGGATAGGAGCTCAAATATGGCTTCCCACAAGTCCTAGGAACAATGCTCAAGAGGGAGAAAGAGAGAATACTTGTTGTATTCTAAGAAGGTGTGTCTTACAAGTGAAGAAAAGGGTCCTATTTATAGTAAAATTCCAGCCTCCAGCGCTTGAGCGCTGGCATTCCCAACGCATGGGCGCTAGGATGCATTAAAAATCCACTTTCTGTCCGAGGCCCAGCGCTTGAGCGCTGGCTTTCCAACGCTTGGGCGCTGGGTCAACATCTGACTCATCATCCAGTCAGAACCCCAGCGCTGGAGCGTTGGGATGCTGCTTCTTCATCTTCAAGCTTTTCCTTCCTTCTTCATTCATGGTAGTGGGTTTTGATAGCCATAAAATGCCACTACTCAGCCTTGTTTAATTCTGAAACCCTTCCCCCACTAACATCAATTCCTTTAAACATTTTTCCCATGTGCTAAATTAGAGAGTGATTCTTCATATTCTTCTTTTTCACTTTGGTCCTCTCTTGGTTAGCACTTCAATTCAAGCCCTCATATTCTCTCAATCTTCACTTTAAGTCCTCCACTCTTGAACTTTTACAATTTTGGTCCCTGACTTCCTGAAACTTTACATATTGGTCCCTGGACAAAAATGATAACTAAACCAGCTTTTCCTAAAAATATAAAATTGCTATAAAAGTTCCTAAAAATATAAAATAAAGGTAGAAAAACAAATAAAATCTAATCTACATGCAAAATGCAAAATAAATAGAAAATCTACATAAAAATAATAAAAAACCTACATGTGACTCAAAAATAATAAAATAAAAAGACTAGAAACTACCTAAAAACATCATATAAAATCCACTCATCAGTTTCTAGAGCCTAGGACTTAGAAAAATGTCATAATAATTGATTACCATAGGTCCTGTAATTGATTAACCCTACTCTCAGTCCTCGTGCCTGATAGAAATCTCTAAGTAATCGATTAACATAACTGCTATAATCGATTGCATGTTCAAAAATTGAAAATTTTCATATTTACAACTGTCCGTAATCGATTACCATAACTGCTGTAATCGATTACCCATTCAAAATTTGAATATTTTCAAATTTAAAACTGCCGTAATCGATTACTCTAACTTCCATAATCGATTACCCTCACGATTCCCTCTATAAAATCAGCATATGTCAATTGCCTTTTGCCTACCTTTCTACATATACATTCCATCCTCTTCTAAATCTTGTTTCTCCATGGGATCTCTTCCTCGTCCCTCCAATGTCTCCTCTCCAATCAATGATTCTCGAAGGGATTCCTCCAGTGATCCCTTGGTGCTTTCTCGATATCGCATAGATGTTCACACCAATGCTGCATCGGCTGGATTGTCTCCATTTTCTACCATTCCTTCTCATTTCTCACAAGAAACCAAGGTCATCCTTGAAAGAATGGACATCCTGTCACTTCGTCTCTCTCAAAAGTTGGGACAACTGGAAGACACCATTCGATCTCGATTTCTACTTGTGGAAAATCGCATAGAGGCAGTACACTCCTTCATGCGCAAAGAAATTGAGAGTCTCCAGGATCTTGATCCCTCTGAGAATTCTGAGGAATCTAGTTAAGCATAGGCTCTGAAGACCTTGTCTTCATATAATTCTACAACTACTATTAGGATTTCCCATTTCCTCAAATAGGCTTTATCCTTTGTTGTACCTACTCTACTAATTATGTATGTTATGCTTCTACTATATGTAACCTATGCATTTGCTTCCATATATGTAATATAAGTGATGGTTGTGATTTATTCTAGTTTTACATCTTTACCCCCGTGCTTTATGTTGCAATATATTTGTTTGGATATATATGCCTGTATTTTTTGCCGTTTCTTCTTTTTGATGAAGTCAAAAGGGGGTGAAAGGTTCTGTGCTATTAAAGATCATATGCAGGATTTCAACAAGTCCATTAGAAAGGGGGAGAAATATTAGATTACATCATTCAGGGGGAGTTTCTCAACAAATTACCTATATGATCTTCAAGTATCAAGAATGTGTTTTCCATCATCAAAAAGGGGGAGATTGTGAAGAAGGTCTTGCTCCTGACCCTGGCTGTGGTTTTGGTGACGACAGACTCATCGACAAAAAGAAGAAAAGAAGACTTCGAAGAAACAACGCTACAAAGTTCATCAATAGTCTAGAAGTCTTAGTTTAGGTGAGTTTATGCTTCTAAAGGTCTATTAAAGCATAAAGGCTCTTAAAAAACCTAAACAATTCAAGCTAAGTGTTTTCATAACTTAAAAGAAGTAGAAAACCTTAAGCCGATCTCAAAGGATCAAGTTTCTGGAAGATGGACTTCAGTGTAATCGATTTCAGGATTCTGGTAATCGATTACACCTAGGCAAGTAATCGATTACTTGTTTTTTGTAATCGATTACATGTTTGAAATTCAAATTCAAACTGAAACGGATATTAGTGTAATCGATTACACTAAGTGATGTAATCGATTACCAGAACGAAAAGTTGCATCTTTTCATGAACCATTGTGTCCCAAACCTTTTGAAAAGGATTGTGATGGTTCAAGGACATTTCCCTTGCCTATATAAAGTCCATTTGAGTCCAGAACTCGTGCAACAACAAGAGAGAATACTCAACACATGAGAATGCAACATTAGGCCAAAGCTTTGTCAAAATTAGTTCATCTTTTAGAACTTAAACCTTCAAGAGCCTAAATTCTGAGTTCATGGTCTTCATGTTTATAAGAACACCTTTGTTGTTCATATCTTGAGGAACTCAGAATTATATTATGCTTAAAAGCCTTAAAGCATAAATTCTCATGATCAATCCATTTCTATGTTAAAGGATTGATACAGCCAAATTGTAAAACTCTTCTTCATATCTTTCTGTAAGATTGAGTGTTTCACCGTGGTATTCGGTGAAGGGTTGTTGTCACTGAAAGTGGTATACTTTCAGGGTGTTGATTGAAGGTGGTTTAGACTTCAAGGTCTGAGGGTGGTTTGCCTTCAGGAACTGAAAGCGGTTTGCTTTCAGGGGCTGTTGAAAGTGGTTTGCTTTCACAGGATATTGGTAGAAATTCTTGGGGTCCTTGGGTTAGGAACTTGTAAGAGATTTTTATCAATAGTGGAAAAATCCTCAAGGGGTTTCTTTGAGGGACTGGACGTAGCCTTCGGTGGATTGAAGGTGAACCAGGATAAATCTCTCTGTGTCATTTCCTTCATCCTTCATCTTTTTACTTTCAAGCAATTCTCAATTCCGCTGCGATCACAACAATCATCTTGTGATTATCATCATCTTGAAAGTAATATTTTCAATAAGGCGAAAATTGGGGCAACACTGATTCACCCCCCTCTCAGGTTGCTATCTGTACTTACAAAGAGTGTTTTGATGTGTCTCTATTGTGGAAAGATTATTAGGGGAGGTGGAATTAACAGACTCAAGAGTCACTTGGCATGGGAAACAGGACAGGTTGAGAAATGTTTGAAAGTTCCTGCTGATGTTAAAGATCTTATGAGAAAAAACATTGATGAAGGTCGGAAGAAAAGAAAAGTTCAAGAAGAATGTGATGATAGTAATCCTCTTGATGAACACCCAATGTGATTAAAGTGTGGAACCTTATAATTAAAACATGAATTTATCAATTAATGTTAGCTAATATTATTAATTTTTAAAAAATTTCATATACACCGAGTCAAACCGGTCCGACCAGTAACCCCTCGTTGTGACCAGTGACCCATTGACCCAGTACCTCGGCCAAGCCCATCACCGGTCCAAGTTTTAAAACACTGGTTTCAGGTGCTGGTGGAGAAGATTAAGGGTATTAAGGCCATGGATAATCGAACGGACAACTGCCATGATAGTGGAGGACCGATTAGATTGAATCGCAAAGGAATGATAAAGGGAAGCAGCCCCGGGAGAAACCCTACGACCTCCAGTTAGGCAATGGTCAAAACCTAGGCCAGCACCGACCTATTGTTGTAGCCTTTGGAGACCGAGAGAACCAAGCTCCGAGGAGAGACTAGACTTGCTTTAAGTGCGGAAAAGTGGGTCATTATGCTGACAATTGTGAAGGAGACACAAGAGTGTGCTTCAACTGCCAGAAGTCGGGACATCTTTCTATGGACTTCCAAGTATCGAAGCTAAAGGTTGCGATGAATGTTGTAAGTGGGACACGTATACACCATGGATGCTAGGGGAGCTGCTAGCGCTGAGGAGCCAACCCGAGAGTAGCATAGCATCATTGGTAACCTTGTTGTCAACATGTTGTTTTACTTGACCTAGGCATGACGTACTCGTTGAATTCTATGGATTGTATTTCACATTTCCATTTTTTATTTTGTCGTAGCAGTTGCTACTTCTGTCTTTCGATCTTGATTTTGGAGTTGTATGCTGATAATGAAATTGCAAGTGTACAATTTACTATCGCGTAATAAAAATGTTCGAACCCAAAGGATAGGTGTTCTTGTTAATATTAAGTTTAGTACTTAAACAGGAAAAATAAAAAGATGTATATTTGTTGTTGGTTTGAGAACTTGAAAGAAACAATAGCATAAAATAATAGAATAAAGAGATGATGAACAATAAGCTCTTGGGTTGGTTTACATAGTCTATAAAAACATGCTAGAAATTTCCTACTAAATTCCTGAATTATAAAACCATTATCATGATGCTATAGCCTAGTGTAACTACAAGTTAATTCCTTAAGCATTGTAGATCTTTCTTTTTAATTACTAAACCCAATTCCTTGGCACCTAGTTAACTAAAGAAGAAGATGAAGAAGATGTTCAGGCCAACATAAAGTTACGTCCTTCCTAATTCCTTAGCGAAGTATACTTATAACCTTTTTTATTACCTAGTTCCCTTACTACTCACCAAATGGCCTTATGTAATAAGTAATAAGCAAAACCTCTTGGGATCCACAAGATAGAAATAAAGCATAAGGTAATAAAACATGAATGGAAATAAAATCAGAAATGTAGAAAAAGACTAGAACATGTATTATAAACTAAAACAACCCAAAAACTTAAAGAAGAATTAGCCAAGCATGGCTAAAAGATTCATTGAATTACCCTGGATAGGAGCTCAAGTTTGGCTTCCCACAAGTCCTAGGAACAATGATCTTTGAGGGAGAAAGAGAGAATACTTGTTGTATTCTATGAAGGTGTGTCTTACAAGTGAAGAAAAGGGTCCTATTTATAGTAAAAATCCAGCCTCCAACGCTTGGGCGCTGGCTTTCCCAACGCCTGGGCGCTAGGATGCATTAAAAACCCACTTTCTGTCCGAGGCCCAGCGCTTGAGCGCTGGCTTTCCAACGCTTGGGCGCTGAGTCACCATCTGACTCATCATCTAGTCAGAACCCCAGCGCTGGAGCGCTGGGATCCCAACGCTGGAGCGTTGGGATGCTGCTTCTTCATCTTCTTGCTTGTTCTTCCTTCTTCATTCATGGTAGTGGGTTTTGATGGCCATAAAAAGCCACTAACCAGCCTTGATCAATTCTGAAACCCTTCATCAATTCTTTAAACATCTTTCCATGTGCTAAATTGGAGAGTGACTCTTCATATTTTTCTTTTTCACTTTGGTCCTCCCTTGGTTAGCACTTCAATTCAAGCCCTCATATTCTCTCAATCTTCACTTTAAGTCCTCCACTCTTGAACTTTTACAATTTGGTCCCTGACTTCCTGAAACTTTACATATTGGTCCCTGGACAAAAATGATAACTAAACCAGCTTTTCCTAAAAATACAAAATAACTAGAAAAACTCCTAAAAATATAAAATAAAGATAGAAAAACACAAAAAATCTAATCTACATGCAAAATGCAAAATAAATATAAAATCTACATAAAAACAATAAAAAACCTATATGAGACTCAAAAATAATAAAATAAAAAGACTAAAAATAGCCTAAAAACATCATATAAAATCCACTCATCATATGCCTAGACCTTTTGGCGATATTCTGTATGATAATTTCGTTACAACTCTCATATTTTGTCCATTGCTTGAATGATTGTTGAGTTTTTTCAATGATGCTTGTGTTGATGTTTCTCTGTTTGTTTGAAAGATCATTAATGAGTTACAGGGGAAGCATATTGTTTGAGTTGATGTCTTCCCTAAGTTTTTTGTTGTGCTTGCGTTTTTTTTTTGTGCTTGCATTGTTTTTGTTGCATTCTCGATTATCACCGGTTGAACGAGGATGGTGAATGGAGCCATCGATTGAGCGGGAATGTTGGATAGAACCATCGATCGAATATCATGGTGGACAGAACAATCGATCGAGTAAGATGGTAGACGGAGCTATCAAACAAATCAGATGGTGGACTGAACCATCAAGAGGAAAAGGTGGCGGATGGAACCATCAATGAGGGAAATGGTGGTAGGAACCATTGAACTCGAGGTCTGGGAAAGATTTGTCCTCGTGTTTAGGTTGTTGTTACATTAGAACCACTTGTCAGGATGGCAACTAGTGTGCTTAGGCATGAGCATGATGCTCTAGTGATTTGTGCTACGTTGTGTGCTTTGTTGTGCTACTACATCCAGACAGCATGTAATGCTTACCTTTAAAGGTCTAAGTATCTTTGGGGATAAGATGGTTACCCAACCGCCAAGTTCTTTAGGTAGTACCGTAGGGGCGTTTTCTCTAGCCTTACCAATTATTCTTCTAATTGCTATCTTACTGAATATTAAGCATGGCCAACTTTTTATATTCAAACGATTTCATATTTTAATATGTTTTGATAAATAACAATTTTACCTTAGGTTTAGTATTTGATAGATAAAGATTTCCTAATACCTCTGAGTATTTCAAATTTCAGGAACATCTATCAATGTGAAAAAGTCTGCCCACACCTTTAAAGGCATTATCAAAAGCAGAACTTCAAAGAAAAACAAAGAAGAGGAGTATGTCTGGCAACTCATTGAAGAGTCAGTTTGCCAGTTGGGTACGTCTGCCAAAAGTTTACGTCTGGCTGAGGAGTGCGTCTGGCTACATACCAAAGGAGTACGTCCGCCTAAGGAGTATGTTTGGCAACTCTATGAAGAGTTCATTTTCCAGTTGAGCACATTTTCCAAGAAAGTTCGTCTGCCTAAGTGTTGAAGAGTTCGTTTGTCAAATGCTACAAGCAATAAAAGCTAATCTACCTCGTCAAAGCATTTAATGCAGCACTAATCATTGCAGAATCAAGAAAGGGACATAATCAATATTTTATTCCTCGTATCTGCAAACACTCTGACATTCCTTAAATCAAGCATATCTTTTTCAGAGTCAACGGCGTGATTTCCTGAACATAGGATCCTCCCAACGGTCAGAATCAAATCTCATGTTCAGAAAGAATAAATTATCTTTGTCGTCTTCCACGAGCATTTAATGATCAAACAAGCACTAAAGGCTAAAGCATTGAAGAACCAGACGTAGTCAACCAAAGAATTTAATGTTGCAATTAATGCAAGGCAGAATGCATTTAATGTTGTTACAGAGATGGAAAAGTATATGTTGCACACGTAGAAGTTCAAATTCAAACGGAAGCACTTCAATCTTCATCAACGATCATCAAAGGATTCCCTACTGAAGATATAAATAGAGGACTTAGACACTTGAATGAATTGGCGACTTCCTACGATAAAATTATCAAAGCATTCTAAGTCATCCTCTAAGCAATCAGCTCTTGCTCAAAACTCAGAATCTTATTGTTATACCTTTATGATTTAAGTCGTCTGCCAGTGTGTGAATACCTAATAGAGTGAAAACTCTTATCCTTTTGCACACAGCCTATAAAGAGAACCAACCTCCATATTATCTCTGTAATCTGTTCTTAAACTGTCTACCCAACTCTCATTGAAGAGATCATTGTAGAAACCTAAAACCTCTTTGAAAAAGAACTGGGAGTAGTCCTATTTAACACTAGCAAGGAGAAGTCCTGAAGAATACTTACAAGGAGAAGTCTTGTTTATTACTTGTAAGGAGAAGTCCTTCAAATACTAGGAGAAGTCCTGCATAATACTTGTACTATTTGGAATAAATAGTAGAAAATCTTGGTGAAGCCAAGGACTGGACGTAGCCCTGTCGATTAAGGGGGTGAACCAAGATAAATCTGTGTGTGCTGATTTATTTACTTGCTTTAGTTGCTCATAGCCTATATTGTCTGCCTTTCAATTGCAATCATGACAAAACTTGTTATATTTCCGCTGCTGAAACTCTATTGACATAAAGTTCATAAATCGTGCATTTACACTAAGTGTTGTCGTCTGCAAAAAAGGATTTCTAGAAAACAGCAATTGTTTTTGAAAAAGGCAAAGTTTTACACACACACAATTCAACCCCCCCCCCTTCTTGTGGTGTTTCTTTCTTCTTCACAACTTAATATTGATTAAGTGGTATGCAGAATGATAAGTGGTGTCGGTCTGTGAAGGGAACACTAAGGTGTGGGATGTTGACCTGAGAACTAGAGGAAAAGGTGAGAAAGGAATACCCTGAGTTGTTTGTTAATCCGAAGTTTCGAGGACAAAAATATTTTAAGGGAGGGTAGTAATGTAAGACCCGTATATCTTTACGAAATAAATATATTTAATTTCATTGAATATATTATTTTCTTGATAATTTTTATTGGTATTATTTTGTTTGACCACTAAATAGTGTAATTGTGTGATTTCTTGAATGGGTCGCCGTATATATAACTTTTGATCCTCAAATGTTATTTGAGCGGGGTATTAAGTTTATGTTTGTCTTTATAATGACGTAGCCGAAATTCTGGGAATTTTGACTATAATATTGCTAAAGTAATACTACGTAGAATTGAGAGAACATCATTCGTTCGTTTTCGATTCGACTTTTCGAGGGAAAGATTCCCATGATGATGTGGCAAGACTGACAGTGAGAAAACACACAAGAAAGGGGGGGTTTGAATTGGGTGTGTGGTTTTTGAAACTTCTTTTTAGGTTCTACGCAGTTACTGGTTTCAAATGAATATAAGAGTGTGTGCACACAGCGGAAAATTAACTTAAGACTGAAAATTAAAACATACAGGGTATTTATCCTGGTTCACCCCCATAATCGCCAGGGCTACATCCAGTCCTTGGCTTCACCATGATTTTCCACTATTTCAACAAAATAGTACAAGTATTCTATAGGACTTCTCCCAGTATTAGAAGGACTTCTCCTATCAAGTATTATACAGAACTTCTCCTAGTATTCTAAGGACTTCTCCTTTGAAGTATTCTTTCAGGACTTCTCCTCACTAGTATTGTATAGGACTACTCCTGATTCCCTTTACAAGGTGGCTTTGTTGTTCTACAAAATTCTCTTCGACAAGAGTAAGGTAGAAAGATGAAGCGCATATTACAGAGAAGGTATGAATTTAAGGTTCTCTGTTTGCTTTGTGTGTGACAGAGATAAGAGTGACACTCTATGGTTTCGTCACGCAGATGGACGACTTAACTTAATTTAGAGTGGCTTCAAGCTTTTTGAGCTATAACAATGGAAGCTTGGGTCTTTGGACAACTTAGTAGAGATATACAATAGGTTGTGTTCAAGTTGCCAAGTCGTTCCGGAAGCAAACTTCTCTATTTATCTTCAGTAGGAAGTCTTCATTGAGCTTGACGAAGAAGAGAAAATAGATCCGTTAGTGCTTCTGCTTCCTTGTGAGTAACAGATGCTTCTGTACTTCTTAAACAGCATTAAATGCGCTATGTCATGCATTAATTGCTTTTGTTGACATCGTCTGGCGCGTTACTATATTCATCCTTGAGCTTTTGTTTGGACATTATATCCCAGTGCATGTCAGCTAAGGATCATTAAATGTTCTGAACAAAAGATATGGTTTTGACAGTTGACGAGATATTGTCTTCTGAATTTCTTGCCGTTGATTCCGCAAAAGTAGTTGATTTGAGGAAAAGCAAAGAAGTTGAGGAACCGAGAAATAAAGTATTAATTGTGTCCTTTTCTTCATTCTGCGATCAACAGTGCTTCATTTAATGTGCTGACGAGGTAGATGATCTTTAAGGCTATAAGCAATTATGATAGATGAATTCTTTAGAATTTTTTTCAAACGATTTCTTTAATTCTTCTGCCGAACTGACTCTTCTTATTGTCAAGGCAAACAAGCTTTCTGGAATTTATGTCTTTTGAGCACTTCAATGCTTTAGACAGACGAATTCTTCATCATGACATGATAGGCGTAATCTTTGCAGTATTTCCACAAGTTTGTCACCGAGTAAGTTGTCAACTGAATCACGCTCTTTGGTAGACAACTGTACTGTATAGGCGGACAAACTCCTTGTGCCGAACGTTTTCAGCTGTCAGACTTTTTTTGCTATGTAAGTGGCCGGACGTTCTCTCCTTTTGTGCTTCTCTTGAAGTTCTCCTTTTGAATGGGTTGTCACCCAACTACTTTCCATAGAGGCTAGAGATTCTTCAAAGCTGGAAATGTTCCTTCAGGCTTGTGACCAGACTTACTCAACTTTGGCTAGACAGTATTCCTGTTTGTCAAGGCGTATTCAAACACCGGACTGTTCAACTTTATCAAGTGCACTTAGGTGTTGAATGTGCATAGCTACTTTAGTGCTTTCCAAAGGATTTTCGTTCACTTTTAGGCCAACTTGGTCTTTAGTGAGTTGTCAGACTGTCTCCGCTTAGTTGCTTTCTTTGTGCATTCTTATAGTTCCTCTTGAAAGTGTATGCAGTTGTTCTTCAGTGAGGACCGGGACGGTTTCCTTTTATTTGTCTGTCTTTCATTTTTCTATGACTAGATAATGCCTTGTAGTTTATGTAGTTCTTCATGAAGATAGTTTTTCCTGGACATAAGAATGTTCAACAAGTTAGGAATTCTACCTCTTAGGACTATCAAACTATAACGAAAAATAATAATTCATTTAATCATTGCAATCTAACAATCTCCCCCTTTTTGATAATGACAATTTCTTTTGAGAAAAAGGTTTAATATATTCTTGTTTCTGAAACCATAAAAAAATGTTTCTTAGAGCGAGTGCTACAATTTCACAGATAGATTGTTTTCCTTAAAATATTTTATTATCTAGAAAAACATGAACGATCTTGATAATTTTTGCATACAAAAGTATTCTTGTGTCTTAGCATTATTTTTTGCAAGCATGAGACTTTTAGTTTGTTAGCATGAATTCTTGGACGGACGGAGACATTATGTAACTCTGAATTTTTAAACGTCCTCTAAGAGAAATAACTTAATCTCCTAAAATTTGTTTATGTTTGCTCCCCCAAAGCCTGATACTTCTTCTCAATCCAATTTTGCTATCAATCCAATTTTGCTATATTTCTAGTTTACTCCCCCTAAACTAGTGTTACATTTTCTCTATTTTTCTTCCCCTTTATCCTTTTGCTCTATTCTCTTCTAGACCTATATTTTCTCTATTCTTAACCTTTTACTCTATTATTCTCCCCCTTTGTCATTATCAAAGGGAATACTACGACAGTTTAAATATTCAAGCATTAAAACCAGCAGTAAAACTGAATCAAAAATATATAGCCAAAACTACAGTAAAATCAAAATTAAGTTTGTTCAAAGAAAAACTGAGAGGAGAGTTTAGGGATCGAAGGGCTTCTTCAAGTGATCAAACAGTCCGTTGAGCGTTGCTTGCACCATCCCAAATTGGGCATCCATCTGTTCCTTGATGTCTTTTCGGATTTCCTAGTTTTGGCTCTTCATCTCTTCACGCAGTTCCTTGGTTTCTTTAGCATGAGTTGCTTGCAGCTCATCATTTCTCTCTTTCAACAGGGCAAGCTAGGTACGATCATCGAGTTGATCTGTGGTAAGAGCATCGGATTTTACACCGTCTTGTGCTTGAACTTCAGCTTCCTCATGAAAGACACATTTGGGCAAGGCAGCCGAGATTGGTTGAGAAATTGAAATCACGTTACTCAGGGCATCTTCAGGAACATCAATGGCGACATGTTCGTGAAGTGGATTGTGAGGTGCATCGGTGGTTGTACCCATGGAAGTTGAAGTTATGTTGAGCAGGTCCTTAGAGATTGTAACTGTTTGGGGTTGACAGTGGTTATGCAGAAGTTATATCCCAACAGTTCTACTAGCAAGCTAGGAAAGTATACAGCATTTTCAATTCGAAGCAGTCTGGGTTGCCTCCATGAAAGTGGCATGATACTCAATCTGGGCTACTTTGGGATATTAACCAGAAATGTTCTGACTTCTTTCTTCAGAGTTTTCTTCTGTGGAGATGAGTGAGGAGCTTGAGTGACACAATCTGGTCTAGACTCAGATAAAGAATTTGTTGAGCAGCCAGAATCTCATCAAGAGATGGATCTGGATCGCATGCATGATTAGCTTCATCCATAGCATCTTCTTTCTCTTCCGACCTCTTCTTCTTCTTTGGATTGGTGGGGTTGGACGCACGTGACTTTTTCCTTGTTCCAGCAGAGTTGATTTTCTTTGTGGTTGGACGAACACTCTCTTCCTTAGTCGGACGAATGCATTGATCAGTTGTTGGGTTTGCTGCATCTGCCTTCATTGGATTTGAAGTGTTTGCCTTAGTGGGGCTGGTATGTTTAACGTCCTGTGGACGAGTTTCACTTGTGGTATTTGTAGAAGGTGCTTTAGTGGAAAGAGGGTTCAGAGGTTGTATTGATGAGGGATGAGTAGGCTTTGGAGGAGATAGCATCTCTGGAATTTTGTTACTAGTCCGGACGGAATCAGGGTTAGAAGAATTTTCAGTAGGCAACACATAAGATGGGTCAACTAGTTTCGTATAACACCTGATTCTTGAGATAATGCGCTTACCCCATATTTCAGCCTCTTCTGAGCAGTCAGGCCTCCATTGTGGTGTACCATAGGGAAGAGGAGATTTTTTTCTCAACTTCACTCTTACCCAGTGACTGTCATCAACTTTGCACATGACAGCAGTTGTGGGAGGAACAGAGACTAGACCCACGAGAGGTGGATAAGTGCATGATTCCCTTAGACTCAGACTCACTAGTATGATTCTGAATGCGATTGCGGCAAGTAAGCCCATATCAGGAACATTGGACCACTTGGGAGAGAAAGCAGGTTCTCCAGGAGCAAGCCTTAGTGCCATACTCACATCCTCAAGATGTTTTTCAGACTCTAACGTGCCTAGGTGTAGAGATCGTCTGGGAGAGAGTTCTTCAATCAGTGTTTTTCTTATTTCTGGCCAGTCATCTTCACTTCTGCCAAGCCATTGGGCTATGCACCTGTAACCGCAGTTACCATCATCCTCTACATCAACAATGTCTTCCACATACTCGTGAAATACGGTTGGCACGTGTGGAAGATACTTTTTCAAGGGTGGTTGATGGTTGAGCATTTTCTGGAATAGGCTTCTTGACGTTCTTCACCAAAGTTGCTATTGGCATAGCATCTTCAACATCTTCTTAGGAAGGCATATCTTTTTTAGTGGTGGTGGTGGTGGTTGTTGTTGCTTGGTATCCCTTTATCAGACGTCTTCGTTTCGGTTCGGGGGCGGACGAAGACTCTATTTCTATAGCATTACCAGAATCAGAGATTTGGTATTGTTTTGCAGGTGAAGGAGCCATAGCAGAAGTATCCCTTTTTGCTCTTGAGGTTCTGGTTTTTGGAGGAGATGGGCTTGCCTCTTTGGCTTGTATTGTTTGATCGTTGTTGCGACGTTTCTTTTCCCAGTTTGTAGCAGATTCTCGGGAACTTCGGAGGTGTCAGTGTTTAACTTCATCTTTTTGATATCCCCAAACCTGATGGGGGTAGGGAAGATATAGTCGTGTGCGATGAACTCTTTTTCTTCTTGTTCCTTGTTAATGAGCTTCTTCTTTCCCATCATGGCAGTGATAAGTGCGCCATACGGGAGGTTGGATGCTGGACTTTCAAGAGTGTTTGCCATATGATGACAGATCAAATATGGAAGGTTGATCTTCTGCATGTTCATCATTTGGTAAAGAGCCCAGTGAAACAGTTTGTTGACCAGATCACGAGCCCCTTCCTTTGAAATCACGATCTTGCTCAGCACATCGTGTGGAAACCTGCACTCGTAACAAGATTGTTGACAGTGGTTCCATGTGTCTTCGGGTCTTCCTTCCATATGCAGTTGGGGTTGACGGCAGACGTTTCCCATTTAGGTGAGTAAATGACCCCTTCATCTACCTTGACATCAAGAGTAATGGCGATATCTCCAGGGCAAACATCTGTTAAGACTCTCATGCATCTGCTCTTGATGAAGAGACACCCCATCTTTACAGCACAATCAAAGAACTCCTTTACCAGAGGTTCAAGAACATGAGTCTCTGAAATTTTTCATGAGGTTGTTCTAGTCTTGGAATAGCACCAGATTCAGTCCAGCAACTTTAACGTAACTGTAGAGTGTAAGTTCGAGTTATCTGGGTGAGACCAGATCCCTTTCTCCTAGCTCAGGGAACTTTTGCATCTGTATCTTCTCTACTTGTTCAAGGCGATTCACAGCAATGTTTTTCTTCCTCTGTGTTACCACAACCTCTTGAGCAGGAGTTAGCTTTGGCTTAGCTGCAATTTGCTTCTTGGGAGCCATTTGTGAATTCTGCAGAAAATAGTTAGTGGTTGCAAAAGCACATATAGAGAAGAGCAAGAGATTCAGAAGATAACAAATGAATTGTGAGTGTAATGTTTATTTTTCTCAAGCTCTTTTGTTACGTGTGTATGGAATGCATAAGGTTTTACTCGTTTCACGTAGTGAAATGATTAGCATTACAGTTGATGTGAGAGAATTGACGCTGCACGCGCATTAAATGAAAATCTTTAAATGTGCAGTCATGGCAGTTGAAAGATTTAATGCATGTTGAGGAAGCTAGTATATGAAACGATACAGCTGTTTACCAATAATCTGAACGTGGGCGACGTGGACACCAGATCATGTCATTTAAGTTATTCCCAGACGAGCTCAGTTGAGTGTTGCAGTTATTGTGAGACGGAGTCATCACCGGACGATGATCAATCCTTGATTGTCTTATCCCATTCTCCTCCTGTGTCAGACCTTGTCTAGGTCAGACGTTGTCTATATTGGTGTTCGTCTGGCTTCACACAGTTTGTCATTTCGTTGCCTTAGAATTCTTTCAGTATGCACTTTGATTATCATCTTCGTCATCTTCTTAATGAATCAGTAAGCCTAGGAAGAGCTTCAATCCTACTGTTAGTGCAGATAGCAACCTGAGAGGGGGGGTGAATCAGTGTTGCCCCGATTTTCGCCTTATTGAAAACGTTACTTTCAAGATGATGATAATCACCAGATGATTGTTGTGATTGCAGCGGAATTGAGTATTGCTTGAAAGTAAAAGATAAAGGGTGAAGGAAAAGACACACAGAGTTTTATCCTGGTTCACCTTCAATCCACCGAAGGCTACGTCCAGTCCCTCAAAGAAACTTCTTGAGGATTTTTCCACTATTGATAAAAATCTCTTACAAGTTCCTAACCCAAGGACCCCAAGAATTTCTACCAATATCCTGTGAAAGCAAACCACTTTCAACAGACCCTGAAAGCAAACCACTTTCAGTTCCTGAAGGCAAACCACCCTCAGACCTTGAAGGCTAAAACACCTTCAATCAACACCCTGAAAGTAAACCACTTTCAGTGACAACAACCCTTCACCGAATACCACGATGAAGCACTCAATCTTACAGAAAGAGATGAAGAAGATTTTACAATTGGCTGTATCAATCCTTTAACATACAATTGGATTGATCATGAGAAATTATGCTTTAAGGATTTTAAGCATAATACAATTCTGAGTTCTTCAAGATATGAACAACTAAAGTGTTCTTATAGACATGAAGATCATGAACTCAGAATTTAGGCTCCAAAAGATTTAAGTTCTAAAAGATGAACTAATTTTGACAAGGTTTTGGCCTAATGGTGTTTTCTCATGTGTAATGTGTTGTCTCTTTTTGTGTCTTGTGTATGTTATGATTTCTAGACTCAAATGGACTTTATATAGGCAAGGGAAACGTCCTTGAAGCATCACAACCCCTTTTAAAAGGTTTGGGACACAATGGTTCATGAAAAGATGCAACTTTTCGTTCTGGTAGTCGATTACCACACTTAGTGTAATCGATTACACTAATGACCGTTTCAGTTTGAATTTGAATTTCAAACATGTAATCGATTACAGACAAGTGGTAATTGATTACTTGCCTAGGTGTAATCGATTACCATAAAGCTGCAATCGATTACACAGAAGCCCATTATCCAGAAACTTGATTATTTGAGACTGGCTTAAGGTTTTCTACTTCTTTTAAGTTATGAAAACACTTAGTGATGAAAGGATAATATATGATGTTTTTAGGTTATTTTTAGTGTTTTTATTTTATTATTTTTTAGTCACATATAGGATTTTTAGTATTTTTATGTAGATTTTATATTTATTTTGCATTTTGCATGTAGATTAGATTTTATTTGTTTTTTCTAACTTTATTTTATATTTTTAGAAATTTTTATAGCTATTTTATATTTTTAGGAAAAGCTGGTATAGTTATCATTTTTGTCCAGGGACCGATTTGTAATGTTTCAGGAATTGAAGGATCAAAGTGTAAAGGTTCAAGAGAGGAGGATGAAAAGTGAAGTTTGGAGGAGTCAAAGGGCCAGAATTGAAGTTCTAACAAAGAGAGGACTTGAAGTGAAATTGAAGAATGTGAAGCAACTCCCTTTGATTTGAGCACATGTAAAATAAGGTTGGAAGATTAATGGTGGTAAAGGGGAGGTTTCAGAACTTAATAGAGGCTGAATGTGGCCTAATTAAGCCAATCAATTCCACCATTGAAGAAGAAAGGAATCCAAGAAAAAGCTGCCAGTGTTCGTCCCAGCGCTGCAGCGTTGGAAGTCCCAACGCTCAAGCGCTGGACCTCTGACTAGGATGTGAGTCAGAGGTTGCACCCAGCGCTGCAGCGTTGGAAGCCAGCGCTCAAGCGCTGGGCCTATTTCTGCACGTTGGATTTTAATGCTTCCCAGCGCCCAAGCGGTGGGAATGCCTGCGCCCAAGCGCTGGAGGTCAGGTTTTTGCTATAAATAGTGAGCTTTTCTTCACTTGTAAGTGACACCTTCTTAGAATACAACAAGTATTCTCTCTTTCTCCCTCAAAGATTATTGTTCCTAGGAATTGTGGGAAGCCAAACTTGAGCTCCTATCCAGGGTAATTTAATGATTCTTTTAGCCATGCTTGGCTAATTCTTCTTTTAAGTTTTTGGGTTGTTTTAATTTATAATTCATGTTCTAGTTTTCTTTTACATTTCTGAATAATATCTTCTATTCATGTTTTATTTCTTTGTCCTTCATTAATCTTTATGCGCAAAAGATTTCATGCTTTCTACTTATTCATAAGGCCATTTGGTAAGTAGTAAGGGAAATAGGAAATAAAAAAGGTTATAAGTATACATTTCTTAAGGCTATAAGGATGGACGTAGCTTTGTGTTGGCCCGAATTCTTTCTTCATCTTCTTCTCTAATTAACTAATAACCAAGGCTATGGAGTTAGTAGTTAGGTAAGAAAGTTCTACATTTCTTAAGGCTATTAGGATGTAGAAATTTAGGCTATAGCACCATGAATATGAATTTAGAGTTCAGAAATTTAGTAGGAGTTTTCTAGCAAGTTTTATAGATTATGTAAATCAACCCAAGAGCTTAATTCTCATCATCTTATTTCTCTATTATTTTATGCTATTGTTCTTGTTTGCTATAAAATCCAACATCAAATATTCATCTCTTAAATTTTCTGCACAAGCACTAAATATTTTAATAATAGGAAACCTATCCTTTGGGTTCGATCTTTTTATTACGCGATATTGAATCGTACACTTGCGATTTGGGTATCAAGTTTTTGGCGCCGTTGCCGGGGATAGGTTCTGTTCTTGTTATTATTCTGTTTAGTGCTTCTTGTTTATATATAAAAAAAAATATATATATTAAAAATTGTGATGAACTGGTGCTGCTAATTTTGTTTGCTAAGTATTTTCAGGTATAGCAATGGCTGAAACATTCGAGCAAAGGGAGGCAAAAATCCGGGTAAACCTTGAAAAGGAATATAAGAAGAAAAAGCAAGATGTTTTCACTTTAGTTGACGAATTCTATTCTGATTTAAAGTGTAAGAGAAATGCGGGATTTTTGCCAACCCCTGAGCAAGAATGTAAGGCCATGGAAGAATTACAAGGGAAAATACAAAGCATTCTAAGGAGGCGGCCCAAGGATAAACAACAACCACATGTTCATGAAGGTGAACTTGTGGTACAAAAAGAGGAGGTAAAAGAAACTTCCATTGTAAAATTTGTCTTTGAAGACAAATTGGAGATGGAGGAAGAAGAACCTCAAGGAACCTATGCTATAGGTTCAGAACAGCAAGGAAAAGAACAAGGAAGGGAGAATTTATTTATTCCTTCCATTTTTAATTTGAATGTTGTTGCCTTGCTAGCTAAAAATTCATTGGGCACTATGTTGTACTTGTGCCAAAATATGCATGATTTGCGGGGTCTAATGAATTTTGTAATAGACCCCGGTTGAAAAGTGATTAGTGGAAGGGTCTATCTCGGACCTTAACAATGAGCTGGTTGGGAGACAACCCAACTTAGGAATAGTTTAAAATTCTGTCATTTAATTTTCTGCATCATCCTTGTAAATAAATAAAAGGAAAAAATTCTATGTTTTTGCTGCAGGAGAGGCCAGCGCTCCAGCGCTGGAGGCCAACGCTCACGCGTTAGGCCCCTGTTTTTCACCTCTGATTGCCCAGTTTTTATTTTAATTCCAGCGCCCAAGCGTTGGCATCCCCAACGCTCAAGCGCTGGAGCTCGGGCAATTTTTTGTTTTATTTTAATTTGCTGTTTTTAGTTTTTAATAAAATTTTGTGTTCACCATTTTCTAGAAGTTTTAAGGTTCTATGAGTTTTCCCTTGGTTCTAAACTGTTTTTAATTTTTGGGAACTCAAGAATTCTTGTTTTTAAAGGGTGTACACAAATTTTACAACCCATGAGCTTTTGTGCTGTTTTTGGAACTAACAAGTCAAGCAAGCTTTTGCTTGTGAGACTTTTGTTTGTTCAATGTTACAGGATAGGTACCAAAAGGAGGAGGAGCCCTCTTGAACTTGAGTGTTCAAAGTGATTTTTACATTGAGGTTCCCTTGGATTATTGTGGAAAATTTGTGATTGTGCCAGCTTTTTAGTTTTGTTTTTCTTTTTATAGTTTTAGCTTTATTTTTTTCTAGTGTTTCTGTTTTATTTTTGCGTGAGTCTTGAGTATATTATCCAGTCTGAATATTACTATTTCTTTGAGTGCTTTGTCTGATTAAACTGCTTTTGAAAAGGTTCTATGTTTTGAAGTGGTTAGGATTGCATGCTGTTAGAATTGATTTTGGATATCTTGATTGTTTTGGTTGTTGGCAAAGTTTTTCTGAGTTCTAAAAAGGGTACCACTTACCCTATCTTTTTCTGAGAGTTGAGGACTCTGAATTCTTGATTGTGAAATTTTTCTGCCTTGTGTTACATGTTGATTGGGATTTTGTTTACCTTGTAAAGTTGAGAAGAGATTATAGGCATTTTTGAAAACTCAGAGTTTTGGTTGAAAACTAAAAATCCACTAGTAGCCCCTTTTGAGCCTTAAAAGAGTCATTCTTTCCAGCCTACTTTGTGTGATAATTCTTGAAGTTGTTATTGTGATTCATGTGTAAATTGTTAGAGCTATGTTTGTGGGTTTCTCTCTAAAAAAGATGAAGGGAAAAAGTTGAAAAAATAAGGTATGTGCCTTAGAAAAAAAAATAATGAAGTAGTGGGGTGAGAAAGAGTATGAGGGGAGTAAAATTCAAGTCATTCATCCCATACATTCCACTACTTTGTTCAAAAAAAAAAAAAAAAAAGAGAAAAGAAAAAGAAAAATTGAGAGGACCCTTGTGTGAATTGTTGAAGCTCTTAGTCAAGAAAAATCACTTAACAACAGATTCTGAGTCAGCCATTAGAGTTGCCAATTTCTTGAAATCCACACCTTGAATTGTTCAACCCTTTGGCCAAATTACAACCTTCAAAAATCTCTTCAAAGTTACTTGGTTGCACTATTTCAGTTTTGATTTGAATGATAGGCAGGATTATTGAGCTTTCTTGTTTTTCATGGAGAATATTATTTTTGTGAGCTTAATTTGATGAACTCTAACATGTTGAAAAGCCAACCCTAACTTTCTTGATTCTTTGTCTATAAAACATGCATGCCTTCCTAATCTGCTAAGCTTTCTTAGAAAGGTTTTTGTGCTTCAAGTTGTTATCAGATAAACTTTTTCTAAACTCAGGGACGAGTTTCTCTTTAAGTTTTATCGCTTGAGGACAAGCTGTCGTTGGGTATAGTGGTGTGATGACAGGATAATATATGATGTTTTTAGGTTATTTTTAGTCTTTTTATTTTATTATTTTTTTAGTCACATATAGGATTTTTAGTATTTTTATGTAGATTTTATATTTATTTTGCATTTTGCATGTAGATTAGATTTTATTTGTTTTTTCTAACTTTATTTTATATTTTTAGGAATTTTTATAGCTATTTTATATTTTTAGGAAAAGCTGGTATAGTTATCATTTTTGTCCAGGGACCGATTTGTAATGTTTCAGGAATTGAAGGATCAAAGTGTAAAGGTTCAAGAGAGGAGGATGAAAAGTGAAGTTTGAAGGAGTCAAAGGGCCAGAATTGAAGTTCTAACAAAGAGAGGACTTGAAGTGAAATTGAAGAATGTGAAGCAACTCCCTTTGATTTGAGCACATGTAAAATAAGGTTGGAAGATTAATGGTGGTAAAGGGGAGGTTTCAGAACTTAATAGAGGCTGAATGTGGCCTAATTAAGCCAATCAATTCCACCATTGAAGAAGAAAGGAATCCAAGAAAAAGCTGCCAGTGTTCGTCCCAGCGCTGCAGCGTTGGAAGTCCCAACGCTCAAGCGCTGGACCTCTGACTAGGATGTGAGTCAGAGGTTGCACCCCGCGCTGCAGCGTTGGAAGCCAGCGCTCAAGCGCTGGGCCTATTTCTGCACGTTGGATTTTAATGCTTCCCAGCGCCCAAGCGTTGGGAATGCCAGCGCCCAAGCGCTGGAGGTCAGGTTTTTGCTATAAATAGTGAGCTTTTCTTCACTTGTAAGTGACACCTTCTTAGAATACAACAAGTATTCTCTCTTTCTCCCTCAAAGATTATTGTTCCTAGGAATTGTGGGAAGCCAAACTTGAGCTCCTATCCAGGGTAATTCAATGATTCTTTTAGTCATGCTTGGCTAATTCTTCTTTTAAGTTTTTGGGTTGTTTTAATTTATAATTCATGTTCTAGTTTTCTTTTACATTTCTGAATAATATCTTCTATTCATGTTTTATTTCTTTGTCCTTCATTAATCTTTATGCGCAAAAGATTTCATGCTTTCTACTTATTCATAAGGCCATTTGGTAAGTAGTAAGGGAAATAGGAAATAAAAAAGGTTATAAGTATACATTTCTTAAGGCTATAAGGATGGACGTAGCTTTGTGTTGGCCCGAATTCTTTCTTCATCTTCTTCTCTGATTAACTAATAACCAAGGCTATGGAGTTAGTAGTTAGGTAAGAAAGTTCTACATTTCTTAAGGCTATTAGGATGTAGAAATTTAGGCTATAGCACCATGAATATGAATTTAGAGTTCAGAAATTTAGTAGGAGTTTTCTAGCATGTTTTATAGATTATGTAAATCAACCCAAGAGCTTAATTCTCATCATCTTATTTCTCTATTATTTTATGCTATTGTTCTTGTTTGCTATAAAATCCAACATCAAATATTCATCTCTTAAATTTTCTGCACAAGCACTAAATATTTTAATAATAGGAAACCTATCCTTTGGGTTCGATCTTTTTATTACGCGATATTGAATCGTACACTTGCGATTTGGGTATCACTTAGCTTGATATGTTTAGGTGTTTTAAGAGCCTTTATGCTTTAATAGACCTTTATAAACATAAACTCACCTAAACTAAGACTTCTAGACTTATGATTGACTTTGTAGCTCTTGTTTCTTCGAAGTCTTCTTTTCTTCTTTTTGTCGATGAGTTTGTCGTCATCAAAACCACAGCCAGGGTCAGGAGCAAGACCTTCTTCACAATCACCCCTTTTTGATGATGGCAAACACATTCTTGATACTTGAAGATCATATTGGTAATGTTGTTGAGAAACTCCCCCTGAATGATGTTATCTAGTATTTCTCCCCCTTTCTAATGGACTTGTTGAAATCCTGCATATGATCTTTAATAGCACAGAACCTTTCTCCCCCTTTTGACTTCATCAAAAAGAAGAAAAGGCCAAAAATACAGGCTAAGATATGCAGACAAGTATATGGCAAAATAAAGCACGGGGGTAAACATGTAAAACCAGAATAAAAACACAACCATGCAAACATCTGTATAGAAATAAGGAAGGTACATCCAACAACAAAAGTTACATAAAGTAATATTACAAACGATAAATAGAAACTATCCTAAAGACCTAAGACACATCTGAATCATCTTCATCATCCGTGGATGGTGCAATACCATCATAATGAAGCAGCCAAGAAAGAGTGTCTATGCCATAATCATGAAATAGGCCTAAGCTAGATAGTATTGTGGTATCAACACACTTGAACTTAGACGATCGTACATCATTCTTAGTATCAATGGGAACACCAGACTGAAGGAGAAGGCGAGTTATGCTGTGGGCGTATGGAAAAGACTGTGCTTCATTTCTGCATGTGAGCATATGATGCATCACCAGGAAGGTCCAGTTGATAGGATGACTGTTGAGAATGCCATACAATATTTGGAGTTCTAACTCACTTATATGGGCAAGAAGATCTTCCTGAGGCAGAAGGATTTGATGAATGAAGTAATGAAGCAAGTGGTTGGTGGTAGTAAGAACATCAACATGAAAGGGACAAGTTTTGG
This sequence comes from Acmispon strigosus, assembly GCA_030819835.1. Classification (NCBI taxonomy): domain Eukaryota; kingdom Viridiplantae; phylum Streptophyta; class Magnoliopsida; order Fabales; family Fabaceae; genus Acmispon; species Acmispon strigosus. Next base: position 51,171,502 of record JAUAMA010000002.1, read on the forward strand.
TACGAGGAGGATGAAGTTTCTTTATCTCAGAAGGGGTGAATCGACATAATGTTTGATAAAACGATTCAGAATTGTAGTTGGGCCAGGGGCAGGGCAAATGAGTTCCCAACTGAGCACCGGAAGTGGGAAGACCCAAACATCTTCCAAGAGATATAAGAGAGTATTGAATAGTAGTCCCTTTAACCGAGGATTTGATGCCAGTCCCTTGAATTTCCAAATTGCAGTAGAAAACCTTGACCAATTCTGGATAGTAAGGGGTGGTTGATGTGATAAAATTATCAAGATATTGATTGCCAAGTAGAGCAGGAAATGTGAGACCAGCGTCGAGGAAGGAGTTGATGTTGGCATAGGTGGGTATGCGAATAGTTTGTTTGACAAAGTGAGAGATGAATCGAGTTTTCTCAGCAGAGGTAGGAAGAAGGCGTGAGAAATTTAAGGGATTGTGAGGACAAAAGGCTGAGGATAGGCAAGGAGAGAAAGACATGTTGCCGAGAAACCAGAACTAAGAATGAATCTTTGAAGGGATGTTGGATCATCATCTAAAGCTAAGTTAAATAATTCGAGCATGTAATCGATTACGGCAGTTTGAGTAATCGATTACAGAGCAGGTGTCCTGTGTTTGAATTTCAAAAGAAGGAGGGAATTTTGAAATTCTGGCAATTTTCGAACAGGTAATCGATTACACCAGTTATGGTAATCGATTACGGGTAGTTGTAAATTTGAAACTTTTCAAATTTTGAACGTGTAATCGATTATAGCAGTTATGATAATCGATTACTTAGAGATTTCTATCAGGCACGAGGACTGAGAGTAGGGTTAATCGATTACAGGACCTATGGTAATCGATTACTATGACACTTTTCTAAGTTCTAGGCTCTAGAAATCTATGTAACACATTTTAAGAACATATTGAAGCACATAATTGATCTAAATGCATATAACCATATATTATCACAGAGATTATGCAACAAAACATGTTACTCTAAATGTCATGCTCATCTAATATGCATAATTCTCTTCTAATCCTATAGAATGAATCTTTGGGAAGAGGCTTAGTGAAGATATCTGCTAATTGATTATGAGTATCCACAAAAGAAATCTCAATATCTTTTCTCATAACATGATCTCGAAGAAATTGATGTCTTATATCAATATGCATAGTTCGAGAATGCATGATAGGATTTTTAGTGAGATTAATGGAACTTGTGTTGTCACATTTGATTGGAATTCAGCCCAAATCTAAGCCATAATCTTTAAGTTGTTGTTTGAGCCATAAAGTTTGTGCACAACAACTTCCTGCAGCAATATATTCTGCTTCAGCAGTACTTAGAGCAACACATGCTTGTTTCTTGCAAGACCAAGATACAAGAGCATTTCCTAACAAATGACATGTACCACTTGTACTCTTTCTTTCTGTTTTACAACCAGCATAATCAGAATCAGAATATCCAATCAAATCACAAACACTCCCTTTGGGATACCACAGACCAACATTTGTAGTTCCTTTCAGATATTTGAAAATCCGTTTGACTGAACTCAAATGTGATTCCCTAGGAGATGCTTGATATCTAGCACATATGTTAGAACAGATAGCAACCTGAGAGGGGGGGTGAATCAGTGTTGCCCCAATTTTCGCCTTATTGAAATTGTTACTTTCAAGTTTACGATGATCACGAAATGATTGTTGTGATTGCAGCGGATATGAACGATACTTGAAAGTAAATGTGAAGGATAAAGAGAATCACACACAAGATTTTATCCTGGTTCACCTTCAATCCACCGAAGGCTACGTCCAGTCCTTCAAGAAAACCACTTGAGGATTTTTCCACTATTGATAAAAATCTCTTACAAGTTCCTAACCCAAGGACCCCAAGAATTTCTACCAATATCCTGTGAAAGCAAACCACTTTCAACAGCCCCTGAAAGCAAACCGCTTTCAGTTCCTGAAGGCAAACCACCCTCAGACCTTGAAGACAAACTTGTCTTCAATCGAAACCCTGAAAGTAAACCACTTTCAGTGACAACAACCTTTCACCGAATACCACGGTGAAAAACTCAATCTTACAGAAAGAGATGAAGAAGATATTACAATTGGCTGTTTCAATCCTTTAACACACAATTGGATTGATCATGAGGAATTATGCTTTCAGGTTTTTAAGCATAATACAATTCGGAGTTCTTCAAGATATGAACAACTAAAGTGTTCTTATTAACATGAAGATCATGAACTCAGAATTTAGGCTCCAAAATATTTAAGTTCTAAAAGATGAACTAATTTTAACAAAGTTTTGGCCTAATGTTGTTTTCTCATGTGTAATGTGTTGTCTCTTGTTGTGTCTTGTTTTCTGGACTCAAATGGTCATTATATAGGCAAGGGAAACGTCCTTGAACCATCACAAACCTTTTCAAAAGGTTTGGGACACAATGGTTCATGAAAAGATGCATTTTTTCGTTCTGGTAATCGATTACCATACTTAGTGTAATCGATTACACAAGTGACCATTTCAGTTTGAAGATCATATATGCATTCTTGACGCTTAACTCCCCCTATTTGATGGAATCTAGTATTTCTGATATTTCTCCCCCTTTCTAATGTACTCGTTGAATTCCTGCATATGATCTTTAAGAGCACAGAACGAACCTTTCTCCCCCTTTTGACTTCATCAAAAACAAGAAAAGGCCAAAAATGTACAGGCATACACACAAGTATATAGTGCAACATAAAGCATGGAAGTAGGGGTAAATATGAATAGAACAGAACTTATATATATATATAGGAAAGCAAATGCATAATGGTACAAACAGTAATGGTGAATGAGACAAATAAAACTTATATAACTAAGAGTCATCAGACATGTCTTCATCATCAGACAAGATGCCAATGTCGTCATAATGAAGTAACCAGGAAAGAGTATCAATTCCATAGTCATGAAATAAACCTAAGCTTGATAGTATCGTAGAGTTAACACACTTGTAATTTGAAGAGCGAACATTGATGAGTGGATTTTATATGATGTTTTTAGGCTATTTTTAGTCTTTTTATTTTATTATTTTTGAGTCTCATATAGGTTTTTTATTGTTTTTATGTAGATTTTATATTTATTTTGCATTTTGCATGTAGATTAGATTTTTTGTGTTTTTCTATCTTTATTTTATATTTTTAGGAATTTTTCTAGTTATTTTATATTTTTAGGAAAAGCTGGTTTAGTTATCATTTTTGTCCAGGGACCAATATGTAAAGTTTCAGGAAGTCAGGGATCAAATTGTAAAAGTTCAAGAGTGGAGGACTTAAAGTGGAGATTGAGAGAATATGAGGGCTTGAATTGAAGTGCTAACCAAGGGAGGACCAAAGTGAAAAAGAAAAATATGAAGAGTCACTCTCCAATTTAGCACATGGAAAAAATGTTTAAAGAATTGATGAAGGGTTTCAGAATTGATCAAGGCTGATTAGTGGCTTTTTATGGCCATCAAAACCCACTACCATGAATGAAGAAGGAAGAACAAGCAAGAAGATGAAGAAGCAGCATCCCAACGCTCCAGCGTTGGGATCCCAGCGCTCCAGCGCTGGGGTTCTGACTAGATGGTGAGTCAGATTGTGACCCAGCGCCCAAGCGTTGGAAAGCCAGCGCTCAAGCGCTGGGCCTCGGACAGAAAGTGGGTTTTTAATGCATCCTAGCGCCCAGGCGTTGGGAAAGCCAGCGCTCAAGCGTTGGAGGCTGGATTTTTACTATAAATAGGACCCTCTTCTTCACTTGTAAGACACACCTCTTAGAATACAACAAGTATTCTCTCTTTCTCCCTCAAAGATCATTGTTCCTAGGACTTGTGGGAAGCCATACTTGAGCTCCTATCCAGGGTAATTCAATGATTCTTTTAGCCATGCTTGGCTAAATTCTTCTTTAAGTTTTTGGGTTGTTTTAGTTTATAATACATGTTCTAGTCTTTTTCTACATTTCTGAATTTTTATTTCCATTCTTGTTTTATTACCTTATGCTTTATTTCTATCTTGTGGATCCCAAGAAGTTTTGCTTATTACTTATTACATAAGGCCATTTGGTGAGTAGTAAGGGAACTAGGTAATAAAAAAGGTTATAAGTATACTTCACTAAGGAATTAGGAAGGACGTAACTTTATGTTGGCCTGAACATCTTCTTCATCTTCTTCTTTAGTTAACTAGGTGCCAAGGAATTGGGTTTAGTAATTAAAAAGAAAGATCTACAATGCTTAAGGAATTAACTTGTAGTTACACTAGGCTATAGCATCATGATAATGGTTTTATAATTCAGGAATTTAGTAGGAAATTTCTAGCATGTTTTTATAGACTATGTAAACCAACCCAAGAGCTTATTGTTTATCATCTCTTTATTCTATTATTTTATGCTATTGTTTCTCTCAAGTTCTCAAACCAACAACAATTATACATCTTTTTATTTTTTCTGTTTAAGTACTAAACTTAATATTAACAAGAACACCTATCCTTTGGGTTCGAACATTTTTATTACGCGATAGTAAATTGTACACTTGCAATTCCATTATCAAGTTTTTGGCGCCGTTGCCGGGGATAGGTTCTTTCAAGTTCTTGTTTTTATTTTATTTAGTACTTTTTGTTTATATATAAAAAATTCAAAAAAAAAAAAGAAGAAAAAAATTGTATTGAATAGGTGCTATTAACTTCTTTGGCTTGTTTGCATGGTAGAACATTTTGATTTGGATCCTGAAATTTAAAGAACTTTGCATCGCAGATTAGCGGAGCAAAGGAGATTAGCAAGGGCCATGGCTGAAACACAAGCACAAATGGAGGAGCGCCTCCTTGCTGAATACAATGCAAGGGTGGAAGATGAAGTCCAAGCTAGACTTCAAAGGCTGAGAGAGGAGGAGGAAGAGCAGAATGCTAATCGCTCTCTTCGTGATATCACAGCTCCCCAGGTAGACTACAATTTTGAAGGGAGTATTGTGGTTCCGGAGGATGCCTTGCCAAATTTCCAAATTCCTCCACACTTCATCTCATTGGTAAGTCAAAACCAATTTGGTGGGAGTGTAAATGAAGACTGCCATACACATCTGGAGCGCTTCACCAGACAATGCTCCACCTTAAGGAGAAATGATGCTCATCTGGATACGGTAAGACTAATGTTGTTTCCTTTTTCCTTAAGAGATGTGGCAGAGGAGTGGCTTTCTTCTCAACCTCTCAGAAGCATTACTTCATGGGACGATTTGGCTGAAAAATTCACGGCCAAATTTTTTCCATACAATCGCATAAGGAAGTTGAAGCAAGAGATCAACTCCTTCATTCAGCAAGATGCTGAAAATTTGTATGAGACATGGGAGAGGTTCAAGGGACTTCTCAGAAGGTGCCCAGGTCATAACATCTCTATCGCAGATCAGGTAGAGAAATTTTATGCTGCTTTGAATGATTATACCAGGGACAAATTGGATACTGCAGCAAGTGGGGCATTCGATGCCTTGCCACCACAAGGAGCTCTTGATCTTATCAACAAACTTGCTGCAAGAGCTGCTCATTCAAACCAGGACCGGGCAATCAGGAAAGGTATTTATGAGGTTGATTCTTTTGAGTCCATTGTTGCTTCAAATAAACTTTTATCCAGGAAAGTTGATGCAATGGTCAAAAGAATGGAGGGGGTTCAACTGAGCCCGGAGGAGGCTGAATTAGAAGCTGAGGTAAAAGCTATGGGGAATTTTCAGAATTCCTATGGCAACACTTATAACCCAAGCTGGAGGAACCACCCCAATTTTTCTTGGAGAGATCAAGGGGGTGGTCAAGGTGAAGCCAGGCAACAATTTCAGAGGCCATTCCAAAATCAAAGGCCACCAATGCCTTTGAATCCAAACCAGGGGAGGAAAAGTTTGGAAGAAATTGTTGGTGAAATAGGCCAACAAACTGTGCAATTTATGAATGAGACCCGGACAAGTGCTAAGAATCATGAAGCCTCCATTAGAAATTTGGAGGTCCAGGTAGGCCAACTGGCCAAGACCATCTCAGAAAGGATTCCAGGTACTTTTCCGTCTGATACTCTTGTCAATCCAAAAGAAAATGTTGAGAATGTTTCTGCCATCACTCTTAGGAGTGGTAAGACTATGCCCGAAAGGGTAGTGGAAATTGAACAAGAGGTAAGGGGTGAAGAAAAAGAAGAAGAAAGGAATGTGCCTATTGTTGTTGAAAAAATTGCTGAAAATGTAATTCCTCCTTCTAAGAAAATTGGCAAAGTTCCTTTTCCTAAAGCTTTCAAAAAGAATTTGGAAAAACAATTCTCGAAATTTCTTGAGATTTTTAAAAGGCTTCAAATTAACATTCCATTTTCTGAAGCTTTGGAACAAATGCCAATTTATGCTAAGTTTATGAAGGACATTTTATTTAGAAGGAGGAAATTAAGTGAGATGGATGAAACTGTGATGTTAACTGAGGAGTGTTCAGCTATGGTTTTGAAGAAGTTGCCCCAAAAATTGAAGGATCCAGGGAGCTTCACTTTGCCTGTGGAAATTGAGGGACTACCTAATGCAACAGCTCTTTGTGATTTAGGAGCTTCTATAAACCTCATGCCACTCTCCATGTTTAGGAAATTGGACATGGGAGAGGCCACTCCTACTTTGATGTGTTTACAATTGGCGGACAGGTCAATTAAGTACCCCTATGGGGTGGCTGAAGATGTTCTGGTAAGGGTTGACAAGTTTGTCTTCCCGGTTGATTTTGTGATACTTGACATGGAAGAAGACTCCAAGGTACCATTGATTCTTGGGCGGCCATTCCTTGCTACAGGAAACGCCAAGATTAATGTAGCAGAAGGCCTCCTATCTTTGAAGGTAGGAGATGAAAAAGTAAAGTTTTCTGTATTTCGTACTTGTAAGCACTATGAGTCTGAAAGTGAGGATGAGTTCAAAGATGATGTTTGTAACAAGAAAAGAAAAAGTACCCCCAATTGATTAAGGGGAAGGGTCTATCTCGGACCTTAACATTGAGCTGGTTGGGAGACAACCCAACTTAGGATAGTTTATGTTTTTGTCTTTTTAATTTTTGCACAACTCTTGTACATAAATAAAAGAAAAGAAATTTTATGTTTCTGCTGCAGGCGAGGCCAGCGCTCAAGCGCTGGAGGCCAACACTCATGCGTTAGGCCCCTGCTTCACAACCTCTGATTCCAGTTGATCCCAGCGCTTAGGCGCTGGAGGGCTAGCGCTCATGCGCTAGGCCCCTGGAATCCCAGTTTTTTATTTTCTATTTTCCAGCGCCACAGCGTTGGAACCCAGCGCTCAGGCGCTGGGACCTCTGATGCCCAGTTTTTATTTTAATTCCAGCGCCCAAGCGTTGGTATCCCCAACGCTCAAGCGCTGGAGCTCGGGCAGTTTGCTGTTTTTACTTTTGTTTGCTGTTTTTAGTTTTAATAAATTGTGTTCACCATTTTCTTAAAAGTTTTAAGGTTCTATGAGTTTTCCCTTGGTTCTAATCTGGTTTTAATTTTTGGGAACTCAAGAATTGTTGTTTTAAAAGGTGGACACAAATTTTTCAACCCATAAGCTTGTGTGCTGATTTTGGAACTAACAAGTCAAGCAAGTTTTTACTTGTGAGACTTTTGTTTGTTCAATGTTACAGGATAGGTACCAAAAGGAGGAAGAACCCTCTTGAACTTGAATGTTCACAGTGATTTTTACATTGAGGTTCCCTTGGACCTTTGTGGAAAATTTGTTACTATACCAGCTTGTTAGTTTTTGTTTTTCTTTTTATAGTTTTTAGTTTTATTTTTTCTGTTTTATTTTTGCATGAGTCTTTGAGTATATTATCCATTCTGATGTTGCTAAAGCTTTGTGAAATGCTTTATCTGATTGAACTGCTTTGTGAAAAAATTCTATGTTTTTAAGCGGTTAGGATTGCATGCTGTAGAAAGGATTTTTGATGTCTTGATTGTTTGGTTGTTGGCTAAGTCTTTTTCTGAGTTCTAAAAAGGGTACTACTTACCCTATCTTTTTCTGAGAGCTGAGGTCTCTGATGCATGATTGTAAAATTTTTCTGCCTTGTGTTGCATGTTGATTGGAGTTTTGTATACTTTGTGAGTTGAGAAGAGATAATAGGCATTTTTGAAAACTCAGAGTTTTGCTTGAAATTTGATATCCACTAGTAGCCCCTTTTGAGCCTTAAAAGAGTCATTCTTTGGAGCCTACTTTGTGTGATAATTTTTCAGTTGTTATAGTGATGCATGTGCTGAAATCATTAGAGCTTTGTTTGTTGGGTTCCTCTCTAAAAAAAGAGAAGTTTAAAAAGTTGAAAAAATAAGGTATGTGCCTTAGAAAAATAATGAAGTAGTGGGGTGAGAAAGAGTATGAGGGGAGTAAAATTCAAGTCATTCATCCCATACATTCCACTACTTTGTTCAAAAAAAAAAAAGAAAGAAAAAGAGAAAAATTGAGAGGACCATTGTGTGAATTGTTTAAAGCTCTTAGTCAAAAAAAAATCACTTAACAACAAATTCTGAGTCAGCCAATAGAGTTGCCAAGTTTTGAAACCCATACCTTAAATTGTTCAACCCTTTGGCCAAGTTACAACCTACAAGAATCTCTTCAAAATCACTTGGTTGCTTTACTTCAGTTTTGATTTGAATTATAGGCAGGATTATTGAGCTTTCTTGTTTTCATGGAGAATATTATTTTTGGTGAGCATAATTGATGAACTCAAACATGTTAAAAGCCAAGCCTAACTTTCTTGATTCTTTGTCTATAAAACATGCATGTCTTCCTTTTCTGCTAAGCTTTCTTTGAAAGGTTTCTGTGCTTCAAGTTGTAATCAGATAAAACTTTCTCAAAACCCAGGGACGAGTTTTTCTTTAAGTTTTGTCGCTTGAGGACAAGCTGTCGTTGGGTATAGTGGTGTGATGAGTGGATTTTATATGATGTTTTTAGGCTATTTTTAGTCTTTTTATTTTATTATTTTTGAGTCTCATATAGGTTTTTTATTGTTTTTATGTAGATTTTATATTTATTTTGCATTTTGCATGTAGATTAGATTTTTTGTGTTTTTCTATCTTTATTTTATATTTTTAGGAATTTTTCTAGTTATTTTATATTTTTAGGAAAAGCTGGTTTAGTTATCATTTTTGTCCAGGGACCAATATGTAAAGTTTCAGGAAGTCAGGGACCAAATTGTAAAAGTTCAAGAGTGGAGGACTTAAAGTGGAGATTGAGAGAATATGAGGGCTTGAATTGAAGTGCTAACCAAGGGAGGACCAAAGTGAAAAAGAAAAATATGAAGAGTCACTCTCCAATTTAGCACATGGAAAAAATGTTTAAAGAATTGATGAAGGGTTTCAGAATTGATCAAGGCTGGTTAGTGGCTTTTTATGGCCATCAAAACCCACTACCATGAATGAAGAAGGAAGAACAAGCAAGAAGATGAAGAAGCAGCATCCCAACGCTCCAGCGTTGGGATCCCAGCGCTCCAGCGCTGGGGTTCTGACTAGATGGTGAGTCAGATTGTGACCCAGCGCCCAAGCGTTGGAAAGCCAGCGCTCAAGCGCTGGGCCTCGGACAGAAAGTGGGTTTTTAATGCATCCTAGCGCCCAGGCGTTGGGAAAGCCAGCGCTCAAGCGTTGGAGGCTGGATTTTTACTATAAATAGGACCCTCTTCTTCACTTGTAAGACACACCTCTTAGAATACAACAAGTATTCTCTCTTTCTCCCTCAAAGATCATTGTTCCTAGGACTTGTGGGAAGCCATACTTGAGCTCCTATCCAGGGTAATTCAATGATTCTTTTAGCCATGCTTGGCTAAATTCTTCTTTAAGTTTTTGGGTTGTTTTAGTTTATAATACATGTTCTAGTCTTTTTCTACATTTCTGAATTTTTATTTCCATTCTTGTTTTATTACCTTATGCTTTATTTCTATCTTGTGGATCCCAAGAAGTTTTGCTTATTACTTATTACATAAGGCCATTTGGTGAGTAGTAAGGGAACTAGGTAATAAAAAAGGTTATAAGTATACTTCACTAAGGAATTAGGAAGGACGTAACTTTATGTTGGCCTGAACATCTTCTTCATCTTCTTCTTTAGTTAACTAGGTGCCAAGGAATTGGGTTTAGTAATTAAAAAGAAAGATCTACAATGCTTAAGGAATTAACTTGTAGTTACACTAGGCTATAGCATCATGATAATGGTTTTATAATTCAGGAATTTAGTAGGAAATTTCTAGCATGTTTTTATAGACTATGTAAACCAACCCAAGAGCTTATTGTTTATCATCTCTTTATTCTATTATTTTATGCTATTGTTTCTTTCAAGTTCTCAAACCAACAACAATTATACATCTTTTTATTTTTTCTGTTTAAGTACTAAACTTAATATTAACAAGAACACCTATCATTTGGGTTCGAACATTTTTATTACGCGCTAGTAAATTGTACACTTGCAATTTCATTATCAAACATCATGGGAGTCGGCAATGGGAACTCCAGATTGAAGGAGAAGACGAGTGATACTAGGACCATAGGGAAATGACTGTGCTTTAGTTCTGCAAATAAGCATATGGTGCATCACTAAGAAGGTCCAGTTAATGGCGTGACCATGAAGGATGCCATATAAAACTTGGAGTTCTAACTTGTTAGAACAGATAGCAACCTGAGAGGGGGGGTGAATCAGTGTTGCCCCAATTTTTGCCTTATTGAAATCGTTACTTTCAAGTTTATGATGATCACGAATTGATCGTTGAGATTGCAGCGGATATGAACAATACTTGAAAGTAAATGTGAAGGATAAAGAGAATCACACACAAGATTTATCCTGGTTCGCCTTCAATCCACTGAAGACTACGTCCAGTCCCTCAAGAAAACCCCTTGAGGATTTTTCCACTATTGATAAGAATTTCTTACAAGTTCCTAACCCAAGGACCCCAAGAACTTCTACCAATATCCTGTGAAAGCAAACCGCTTTCAACAGCCCCTGAAAGCAAACAGCTTTCATTTCCTGAAGGCAAACCACCCTCAGACCTTGAAGGCTAAACCACCTTCAATGAAAACCCTGAAAGTAAACCACTTTCAGTGACAACAACCCTTCACCGAATACCACGGTGAAAAACTCAATCTTACAGAAAGAGATGAAGAAGATATTACAATTGGCTGTTTCAATCCTTTAACACACAATTGGATTGAACATGAGAAATTATGCTTTAAGGCTTTTAAGCATAATACAATTCTGAGTTCTTCAAGATATGAACAACTAATGTGTTCTTGTGAACATGAAGATCATGAACTCAGAATTTAGGCTCCAAAAGATTTAAGTTCTAAAAGATGAACTAATTTTGCAAGAGCTTTGGCCTAATGTGTTTTTCTCATGTGAAATGTGTATATTTTGTGTGTGTTGTGTGTGTTCTGTTTTCTGGACTCAAATGGTCTTTATATAGGCAAGGGAAACGTCATTGAACCATCACAACCCTTTTCAAAAGGTTTGGGACACAATGGTTCATGAAAAGATGCACTTTTTCGTTCTGGTAATCGATTACCATACTTAGTGTAATCGATTACACAAGTGGTCGTTTCAGTTTGAATTTGAATTTCAAACATGTAATCGATTACAAGACTGGAGTAATCGATTACTTGCCTTGGTGTAATCGATTACCATAATGGTGTAATCGATTACACAGAAGCCCATTTTCCAGAAACTTATTCTTTGAGACTTGCTTAAGGTTTTCTACTTCTTTTAAGTTATGAAAACTCTTAGCTTGATTAGATTAGGTGTTTTTAAGAGCCTTTATGCTTTAATAAACCTTTGGAAGCATAACTCACCTAATACTAAGACTTCTAGACTATTGATGGACTTGTAGTGCTTGATTCTTTGAAGTCTTCTTTTCTTCTTTTTGTTGATGAGTTTGTCGTCATCAAAACCATAGCCAGGGTCAGGAGCAAGACCTTCTTCACAATCTCCCCCTTTTTGATGATGGCAAACACATTCTTGAT